>OX243910.1:23955000-25205000 GCA_945859665.1 Anorthoa munda
ATGTTACAGCACGTACAATTGATTTTCATTCGTCACGTAAAATTATTTAAGTTGCTAGAGTTAAAGGAATCAGCTGTTAATTATACTCTTTTAGACGTGTTATCCATAAAACAGGCAGCAAAATCCTTCTATCTGTCAAATTACTTTCATTATAGCTCATAATGGTCCTCATCAAAAGGCTTAAAGGGCAATGGATAGGGCTATACTCGGCAGTACCTTGCGTGATCAAATCAGAAATGAAGACATCAGCAAGAGAACCAAGGTTACCGAAATAGCCCCAAGGATCATAAGTGGCTGAGAGCAAGGCACATTGCTCTTAGAACGGATGATCGTTGGGGCCGAAAAGTTCTATAGTGGCGACCGCGTACCGGACGTCATCGTTGGAAGGCCTCCCTCTAGATGAAGCGACGACCTGGTCAAGACTGCGCGAGCCCGGTGGATGCGAAACGCACAGGACCGATCCGTGTGGTGAAGCTTGGGGAGGCCTATGCCCAGCAGTGGACGTCTTTCGGCAATGATGATGATGGAGCAGAATGGAATATAATACAAAATATTAATTTGATAACACAATACAACAGTAACATTGACAGAATAAAAGAGAGAGTATAAAAGTTCAATCAAAAATTGCGCTGAACTGACGCCTAGTTAAGGTGACGCAAACCTCTAGAAATAAGACATACGTCATGTTCTATATCGACACCTCTATATCAGTGACTGTGACTTTTAACAAAGCCATGAACATGCATATTAATAATTAAAAAAAAGTTAATTAAAAACATCAAAAAACCCGACTGCTTAAAAAGCAAACTAAAAAGACGTAAACAAGAAGAAAATCATGCTGTGCAGTCGGAGGATACATATTCGCGAGCTGGCGGACCAAAACCAGATGTATCCTCCGACTGCACAGCATGATTTTCTTCTTGTTTACGTCTTTTTAGTTTGCTTTTTAAGCAGTCGGGTTTTTTGATGTTTTTAATTAACTTTTTTTATTTACAACTTTTTAGTTATTTTTTTTAGAATTAGGTACATTTAAACATATAAGTATTATATATTTTTGAAATCGCCTCTTAGAATCCTTTATTTTGATACCCCACACGATGGGTTAGGAAGAAAAAAAAAATCTTTTTTCCCACAAAATGGCGCCCAAAATCCGTCATTTTTGTCTTTTCCAATTTCAATGTAGCCAGTGACACTCGCAGGATTAACACGAATCGATTGACGTAAGAATCATCAAAATCGGCCAACGCGTTTGGTCTCTAGAACGCCACATAGGAACAAACATACATACATACATACATACATACATATATACATACATACATACATACATAGACTGATAAACACATTACCCTCCTTCGGCAGTCGGGTAAAAATGGTCCTAAATAGGCCATTCAGCTAAGTCCAGCATAATAGAGAAACCAATCAAGCAGTATTTTTAAATTCACCTTCTATTTTGCCGTCTATTTTGTGAAACTGTGATAAAATACAAGCCTTTTTCAAGCCCATTTCGTATAGTGACATCCCAATACAAAGGCCATTCCCTAAATAAATATAACGTGACGCGTTATATTGCATTCGAACGCGTTGTTCTGAAAAGTCAATATGGCGATGCGTTCCATTAACAAATGCATGTATGCGCGCGTTATCAGTTGGGACCAGTTGACGGGGCACGGGGTAGTGACACAGTGTGGTGGATACAGTAGGACTAGATTGAGAAATGAAAAAAAAAAAGTTAAAGGCAGGAGATAAATTATTCATGACCAATAGTAAGTACTATTCTGTCAAAATCTCACCGTGAAAATTAATGTGAAAATGAGCTGTCATTCCACACTGATGCTAGGGTGGTAGCTCACTTCAAATTTACTTTTCACGGTGGAATGTTTACAGAATATCACTTCAGTTGCGGTGTAGTGGTGAGTAAAGTAAATATTTCTTCTACTGAAAAACACTTTTTACAAGTTGGTATAATCCCCGACACCTAAGTTGGAAAGAGTCGTTAGATTCGCAGAAGTCGTTTTTTAGGTATCTTTGGTAGTGAAGCTGGGCGCGGGGAACGTTTAGTACCGTTCCGAGCGCGCGATTGGTTGGTCAGTTGACATACGCATCAACTGACCAATCGCGTCGCGTCCACGTTCCGTTCGCTCTATATGGTGGTTGGTCAGTTCGTGGAATATGCGCGAACTTACCCCCACTACGCCAAAACCTTGCCAACTTACGTGCCGCGCACTATGTTTGCTATTTACGATATTGATATCAAACAGCTGTTGCTCTGTGCCCGAAAACAAGAGTCTGTATAAAAACTCACAGCGCCTTAAAATCAGTAAAAAAAAAAAATGCAAGTCAGACTCGCGTATGAAGGGTTCCGCACCATCATCGCAAACAATGCCACAAAATCATGTTTTGTATGGGAGCCCCACTTATTTATTTTATTCTGTTTTTAGTATTTGTTGTTATAGCGGCAACAGAAATACATCATCTATGAAAATTTCAACTGGCTAGCTATCACGGTTCATGAGATACAGCCTGGTGACAGACAGACAGACTGACAGTGGAGTCTTAGTAATAGTGTCCCGTTTTTACCCTTTAGGTACGGAACCCTAAAAACAACAATGAAAATCAGAATTATTTAGTCAGCCACACTTATTTTCATTAGTATATACTGTCAACTGTCCTGATTTTAATAAAATCTGGCCTCAGTCCTAGCTCAGAAATCACTTACAGCGATTTTTTTGCTTCACTAAGTAACAACTCGCAGTATCCTTAATTTATCTACCTTATCATTTCAATAAGCCAAAAATGCTTCTCGAAAAATTATCAACGTGTCACAAATTCCTCTGCTTTTGCAGCGGTTGTTGCAAACCATACCTGTTCAACATCATCAAGTTCTGGTCCTTGACCCATAAATAAATAATTTTATTGTTTTCTCTCCACAAAGGTTGCCTTAAAATCTATGTACTTAAAACTATATTAAAACTATAAAAAAAGCTTCTTTGTGGGAGACTAGAGTACTAGGGAAGCCCTGTGTTACGGATCTCCAGGCCCTCCCCCTATAGTATAACTTCCAGTTGTTATTGCAATATTAATAATACTAATTAAATTATCTTGATTTGTTTTCGATTGATAATTAAATTCAATTATTCAGGTAATTTTAACTCCATCACATCACATTACACATTCAATTACAATGAGATAACAAATCAAATAAATAAACGAATCACAATAATATACAAATTAAACGTAATGGAAATATAGAAACATGTCCTGATTATTAGGTAGGAGGCAAATAAACAATTTAGGGCCGATTTTTCAATAGTCTGATAACTTTTAACTGAGGAATAAAAATGGCCGTTTGACATATTTTCTATACTAAGGGCCGATTTTTCATAAATCATAAATCATTTATTTCTTTGCAAACATGGGTAATTGAACCTTAATAAAGTTCTTCATATTCTACCGTCGCATGGGCATGCAAGTAATATTCAATTTGAAAATTAAATCAAATAAAAAAAATACAATACGAATAAAGATAAATGTCAAATCATAGGAAATTATAAATATCAAATTTAGGTAAATATGTGTTATGTTTAAATTTCAATAGTCTGATAACTTTTAACTGAGGAATAAAAAGGCGGTTTGACAGCTTTTGTATAAAAAATTTGTCAAACGGCCATTTTTATTCCTCAGTTAAAAGTTATCAGACTATTGAAAAATCGGGCCTAAGAAACATAAATTAAACCCATGGTAGTTGATGTCGGCGCAAATTGTCTTGTTCTTCCATTCCGTCTTGTCAACCTTTATGCTTCATTTCACTTTTCTTTTATAATTTTAATTCCTCACACAATCCGTTAATTTCACCACTTTTATATTCATAACTCAAACAGCAACAGTTCAGCTATCAGTATAAAAAAATGCCTAAAATTGACCTACTGTTTCTTTCACCCTACATCGCGATAGTGGATATTCGGGCGCCAAGTGCAATATCCGCTTTGACCGCGCGTTCCGCTAATTGATTCCGACTCCATTCACTACAAAACATATTGCTACCCGCATTTTCAAATATATTTTTTGAAGTAGGTACTGCTACCTGCTACGACCAATTACTAGATTTTTATTAAAAGTTTTGTGTAGGTGAAGTTCTATAGAAAAAGGGAAAGGAAATCTTTTGTCTTGTAATGGGACCATATAGGCTATTTAGAGTAGGTAGATCAGATCAGATTAGATAGGTAAGTATGGTATTATTTTAATAGGGATTTCAACATCATCGCTTACCATTAGCTAAGATAATGGTTTTTTATAAAGTCTATAAATTCTTCCTTTCTGTTATATTCCGTATTCTGTTCTGTTAAAACAACTTACATAGTGTGTGTTTTTTAATGTAAGCAGAGTATACTTTCTAACTAATAAAAGTCGGTAAGACATAGTTCTAATAAAATTGAATGGCACCTTTAAATGGCACTTTTATAAAAAAAAAAATTTCAGAATTATATGTAGGAATCTTTAATAACATTGACTAGCCCTAACATGACAATTCTTATATTTTGTGACCAAAAATGTAACAAATTCGGATAGCTAAAACGTCTGTTTGCCCCGTCCAATGTAAACCCAAAAATATAATACGTGATTGACAAGGGTTTCTTTATTTTAGGAATTTATTGACAATTCGACGGGTTTTATTCTGATTTCAAAATCGGAAAATGTGTCGAATCGGATTTTGTGTTAACGTAAAATTCGTTTTCTTTTTTTGTTGAAATTCCTAATCGCTAAGTGCTGTGCTGCAAATTGCGTACATATCCTTTTTATTATGTATCGATATCCTGCTTTCCATGCCCTGGAACGCCCATATTGATCTGCTTCGACTTTCGGTACATAGGGTCGCTTGTCCAAGGAGATGGCAAAGTAGCAGGAGTCGTAACGAACCGGATCAACTCAGGAAAGATGAAATGGCGACATATCACTGAAACAAGAAGTGACCCACAGATCAAGTTAAACGACAAAATCTATAAGTCCGTGATTAGACCTGTCGTACTGTATGGATCAGAATGTTGGGCTGTGAAAAAGGTGGATGCAATGAGATTGCATGTAGCAGAGATGAGAATGATGAGATGAATGTGTGGGGTGGCGATAATAGATAAAGTGATAAATGAGTATATTAGAGGAAATTTGAAAGTGGCGCCAGTGACAGAAAAGTTGAAAGGAAACCGTTTGTCCTGGTATGGTCATGTGATGACGAGGGATGAAACGCATGTTACTAAAACAGTTATGAATATAAATGTGGATGGATGAAGAGGGAGAGGAAGGCTAAAGATAATATGGATGGGCTGTGTGGGGAATGAAATGAAAGAAAAGGGAGCCAGTGATAGCGTGATAGGGGACGGTATGGAAGAAGAAAACTTGTTGCACCGACCTCAAGTAACACGAGATATGGGTAGGCAGAAGAAAATACTGATTTCCATGTACTAGCACTGTTTTCAATTATATTTTTATAGAGATTAAAATAAATTATAAGTCATTAGAATTAATATTTTTTTCGGGAAATTTACCATGTATATTTTGTATTTTGTTGAGAGCTCGATATTTCGGCACCGTTACAAGCGCCATGATCACGAGAACAGAATAATATCGAGCTCTCATCAAAATACAAAATATACATGGTAAATATCCCGAAACAAATATTAATTCTAATGATTGTGACCATGTCAGCTTAAAATCTTATAAATTATAAGTCATCTACTTCATGTTCGTATTGTGAATTTATCCTCAAATCATCTCGGAAAATGTCCAGAAGCATCATGATAGTCCCATAATAATATGGAGCAACGTACATAGATTAGAATTGGTTCACAATAGCGCAAAACAGACAATTGTGCCTTCCTATCCGTAAGGCACGAACAAGGTATTTGCATTGTAGAACATGTCGAAAAAAAATATCAACAACATCCATAGAGCTTCACATCATCATCACATCATCAGCCTATTAATGTTCCCACTGCTGGGACACAGGCCTCCTCTCTGTGAGAGGGAAGGGAGGAGAAGGGAGCCATAGAGCTTAATCATTAATTATCAAATCCCATAATTCCATGTAAACATACTCTATTATCGTCGCCCAACATCTGTTGATAGCGATCGTTGCAAAACTCAGTTCATTTTAATAAAAGGGATACCGGGCGTGCGTCCACTGTATTAATTGCCTGGAAAAACCAATCGACGCGAGTGTTTAGCATTATAGGCCGGGAGCCAGTGCGTCGGACTGGTTAGGGATGTTACGGGAGCCATTTAACGGGGGCGGAAGGTGTTATTAGAAAAAGTCGACACATTAGTTGAAGTTATTAATTAATTATGTTACAAAAATACACAGTTTCTCGTTTGGTTAAAATCTAGGTGATTTTTGAAAGGTTCATAAGATTAACTGGGTCCACTAAACAATCGCTCACTTTGTACTGAACCTAGATAATTGGATATGTGAGCAAAAATTTTTATGTTAAATCTATTTTTGGAAATGATGACACGAACACCGACAAAAAATGAAGAAATGGGGGAGGTCTTTGCCCAGATGTGGGAAAATTTACGATAGTAGAAAAAAAAACTGTATCGAGTTAGATCTTAAGATATTATGACTCGATTCGAAGTTTCAATTAAGAGAATATCTATTCTTTAATTGTGTAACTTCTTCGTTCCGTAGACCTGGCACTTGTGGAGGCAAGTTTCGTTACAACCCTAGGCCATCTTTTTTTTGTTTTGTGAAGTCATCCAATGACTTCTCCCACTCTGAGTGAAGCGGCAGGGCGTGCCAGACTTTTACTGACTAAAACCCGCCCGTGTTCCTTCAGTTGCTTGTGCCAGGGCCGCGGTAACTCTCTTTCAAATTTATCCGCGACACAACCCTAGGCCTGGTTTACAACAATATGTGTCGATGGGTAGTGCAAACTCTTTTCCAATAGCGCGCTGATTGAGCGACGTGTATTGTGTGTACTGGCGAACTATTTTTGCTTGTTCAGGATATACCTGCATAGATGTTTTCTCGTGCTGGCTTGTGTTGGCTGAATTTTCAGCTTTATGGTCTACAAACTTTTTTTAACGGCTTCCGTAGCTTGTCTCACTCAAAACGTGCGTATTTTGGAGTCAAAGTAATCTATGGCACTCAGAAATAGTGTTACTGATTAATTATTAGCGAAATAAACCAAAAATTGCCTCTTACAAACAAACTATTGTACTTCTTTATAATTATTAGTAAAGATTAATTAAAACAAAGGCGATGACCAGTGTATGTTGCCAGTGATGACATATGGCTCTGAGACGTGGTCGCTTTCAATGGGCCTTATCAAAATCTTACAGTCACTCAAAGGACAATGGAGAGGGCTATGCTCGGAGTTTCCTTGCGTGATCGAATCAGAAATGTAGAGAACCGCAGGAGAACCAGGGTCATCGACATAGCCCGAAGAATTGCCAAACTTAAATGGTAGTGGGCAGGGCACAATGCTCGCAGAACGGATGGCCGATGGGGCAGAAATGTTCTGGAGTGGCGACCGCGAAGCGGAAGACGTCCCACCAGGTGGACCGATGACCTGGTCAAGGTTGCGGGGATCCGCTGGTTGCGAGACGCACGGGACTGGTCAATGTGGTGATGCTTGGGGGAGGCCTATGTCCAGCAGTTGACGTCTTTCGGCTGATATGATGATGATGATTAATTAATAGAATAGAATAAATATACTTTATAGTACACCATAAAAGTTATAAACATTTACAAGAAAAACTTATTAATTTAGAATTTAAATAAATGATTTAGAGAAAGAGAACTATTGGACTCGTCGCTTATTTTGTAAACCAAGCTAAAAATAAAAACGCTTGTAAAATACATCCAATTTCAACCAAAATCTCCAACACAAAAAATAACCACTAGTTTCAAACTCAACTGAACCATTAACACCAACCCACAAAAATCGACAAACGTAACAACGACACACCCAAAGGGACATTTTTCATAGACGATGATGTTTTTATATTTATTGCGAGCTCTCGGTCTAGCCGGCGACCGTTAAAATTAATATGCCTTTGAACGTTTATTGCTCGGGAGCTTCACAGGCTTTTTTAAGTGGAACTAGGAGAACAGAGAAAGGAGTCTTGTTCAATTTTCCAGGTATTTTATGAAACGAAAGCTCAAAGGGTATATGAAAAGGGAAGATGGTAATTTTATGGAACTTTGGAAAGCTAGTTGCACTCTGTGCAATTTTCAAAAATGCTGTTGGAATTTGCAATTTACTGTCAATTTGTGACGGGTCGTTTGTGTACTTACAGAGAGTTCCTTTATCAGATTCGAATTAGATTTTTGAAATTGGAGTCATTATTGAAGTCTTGGTAATCGGAAGGTAACGCGTCACCTACTTACATGAAAATTAAAAAATATTGTGATTTTGTGTGCTGTGCTGTGCTGTGTCTATTGTGTACACTGAATAAAGAGTTTATCTATCTATCTATCACCAGGCAACGCAACGTGACGCCGACACAGTAACTTAGCGTGTACTAATTCATTGTTTTATGATAAAATATTAATGTTTAGCTAGGGTATTTGGTATTTGAAATAAACGTATTGAATTCGATTTTGAGTCAGTCAACTCAATATAAAAAAAAAAAAAAATATTACAAAAAATATAACCGACTTTCAAATAAAACTTCCTGGTTTTCGTTTCTTCGTTTTATGGCACCGACTTCCGAAATTGAAGTTATTTTTCATTTGTAGTGTTTTTATTTGGAAGGCGGTTGTATTTTTTTGTAAAAATCAGTACTCATAACCGGCGTGTGTGTATGACTAGATGTATGAATGTGAGTGAAGCAAAAGAAGTATGTAAGGATCGTAGCACGTGACGTTCTGTAGTTTCTGCCTACCCCCATGGGAAAAAGGCGTGAGTTTTTTTTTCATAGTGGGTTGACTGACTCAAATTAAAAATAAATGGGACCACATGACAAGCACCAGCTTTCAAATAAAATAAAAAAGTATCATCATAATCGGTTCACTAAGTATAAAGTTCTGAGGTAACACAAATAAAAAAAAAAACGAATTGATACCTCCTCCTTTTTGGGAAGCCGTTTAAAAACCGGTCAAAAACGAGCGGATTTACAAAATTAAAAAAAAATAAGTAATCTTGTAAACGTTCCGATTTCCTATTAAAGTCAGAACCTTAATGTTAAGAAAACTTTTTACTTTCTACTTCTTGTTAATCCTTGTAGAGTTAATCAACCATCGATAAACTGGCTGGTGACCAAAAATAACCGCAGTTTAGTAAGTTAACCTTCGCGTATAAACCTCACAATGGCCTCCACCAAAAATAGCTGATCCGGAAGTTGTTACTGAAAACGTTTCCTGCGCTCGTGAGCATTGCTTTATTTTTGGCTCCGTTTAGATATTAGTGGTTGATGTTACATGGATGGGTGGGTGTTGAATAAATTAAGTTAGGTTTGAAGTGATATTTTCTTCTAGATTTATGGGTTGGGCTAGCTTTTGAAAAGTTGGGCAACCATTTTCTTCTGAAAGTAAGTCTCTTGATTTTTAACCCCCGACGGAAAAAAGGGGTGTTATAAGTTTCACGTGTGTACCTGTGTTTTTGTGTATTTGTGTATCTGTCTGTGGCATCATAGCTCCTAAACGGATGAACCGATTTTGATTTCGTTTTTTTTTGTTTGAATTATGACTTTATCGAGCGTTTTCTGTTTGAATCGGGTGGTTATCGCAAGATTGTAGATAAATTATGTAGCATGAAATAAAAATGTACCGGGGCTTTTTTTAAATTTTACTTGTTTGAATGGTATTGCTACCAACCCGGAAGACAACGGGTATTTTTCCTGGATACAAAGTAGCTTAATAACAATAAAAAAAAAATTGTTGTCGCATCGGTACTGCCAGAAATTAACCTTTACAAGTGTTTAAAAATAATTTACCTTATTAAATAATTATTTGGGAAAAAATGGTATTTAGAAGCAAATTGAATCTGATTTGAAGCTCTATTAAACAATGCTTGTCTGAAGCAATTATGAGTATTTAATTACTCAAAAATTAAAGGAGAAAGTGGGTACTGGTTTTTCTTCAGATAAATGCATATATCTTGTGTATAGGAAAATACGAATTTTATCGCTTTCTAAACTTTCTATTTATATTGTCCGAATAAGATCGTTTTTGGTAGTTCATAAATAAAATACTCGTTTCCACAATAATAGAGCTTTAACTTTCGGATCCTCGAATCCATATGTATGAGCCAATATATTTTTCCATCAGAACTTTACGAAAAAAATACAAATACCAATAGAAATTCATCATTCACAGTTTCCAATACTAGAATCGTATAAAAAACGGCCATGGCAATATCCATTGCCTTCGGGGCAGTAACGTATTCAACAGATAAATATAACCCACAGTCAAAATCCCACCCTATCTTCCTACACATAAAAATCAAAATCAATTCGCAAAATTACTCTGGGAAGCCACTTGAAAACTGCAGTTTACATTGTAAAATCGACTCTATGTCGACGTAATAAGGTTTGGTTGTGTGTTTGATTGGCACAGTGACTGGATACGAAAGGTTTGTTGACGCAATCAACGCTGGCAGGTCACAGTACGGTCAAAGGTTCCGTTGCTATTTGCTCGGACACATATATACATATGTAAATACAAACTGTATATTGTATGTAGTTTGTGGACGGCGTTAAAGCCGAGTATTGATTGATGGTTGTATTAAATTGAATTCTACAATCAGTCTAGTACTGAGAGCCTTAGGAGTCCAAGATTGGTTGATCTGGCGATACTAGTCCAGGCCTAATCCCAACAGTGGACGTCTTTCTGCTGAAATGATGATAATACAAATACAAATATGTTTATTGATTCAAAAAATAACAAGAATACAACAGCCATACTCTGACACTTAAAATAGGACCTGTACTGAGGGCTGATCATAAGCTCTTAGAGATTTTGAGTGTGTGTAAGGGACAGATGTATATGACTTGTATACATCTGTCACTTACGCACACTCAAAGTAACCTTACTCTAAGAGCTTATGGTCAGCCCCCTGATTTGTGTGTTAATGGGTCTGTATTACATAATGATAATACTGAGTTTCATAATTTGTTAAAAATGCTTGTTCATATCTTATAATGGGTAAAGTAAGTAAGTACTTCATAAGTTCGAAAAACATTTGACCGAATTTAATTTCACCTAAAACTTTTCAACTATTATCGTTTCGTTTTTTTTACTTAATCGAAGTCACGTCTGCCACTGTCTCAGTTGACCTATTATCAATTCGATTTTTTTCGTTACTCCAACGTTTCACTTGATCGAAAAACTTTTTACCAAAGTTACACTTAGCCGAAATAACATTTGTTTGAAATATTTATTTTTAAACACATCAAAATACTAAGTGAGAGAATACATATACTTGTTTAAAACAGCGACTTGAAAAATAATTGTCAACGGAGGCTCCTATTTCTGTCTGCAGGGTCTAAAGTAACCTAACCTATCCGTGTCGGGGTGTCCTAAATTCCCGAGCTCGCTTCGATCGCTCTTGGATAAATTCTTTTAAATACATAATTAATAAAATATCTAATGCATGACAGCTGTTAATAAATCATTTGAATGAAAATTCGAAATAAATACGTAAACACAGACAACACTGCGTGAAGTCGATTTTGCAGCGATTCGTTTCTGTCACAAAATTTTGTAGCACAACTATTGACTTTTTATGACACTATTTCAATTTTAAATTGAAAATGCTAGCAAGTAACCGGCTATATATTTGTGACTAAATAATATTCCCTAAAATGTTGTTTCGGTTTGGTGAAAATATGGCAAATGAAAAAAGTTCAAAAGAGGCTTCGGCCAAAAGCTAAAAGTTATTTTGTAAAACGGTGAAATGTAGTTCAGTAAAGTAATACCAATGGCAATTGTTACTTCGATGATCTGAAATTATGTCAAATAAAGCATATAGCAAAAAAGACGTCGGTCAATAGTTTTCGGCAAAATGAAATTCGCTCAAAAAAGATTCGGAAAAGTGATCGGTTCCCCTTATAATGCTTGTAATTATTTGTTCCGTAGGGAAATCTGGGAGCTTTTAAGGTCCTATTAAAAACGAATACTTCTCCTGTGTTTCCATATTTCGGTACGTTTTAGTAAGTAAATATAAGCTAAACATAAGCTAAGATAACTTCAGATAAAAGTGCTTAACATTTTGTGCATATTATAATTTCACAAAAGCCGTGCAGCAAGCTTCTAATTTCATACTAAAGTAACAATTTCCTCAGCTCTTAAGCTAATTAAAAACAATTTCAAGCAGAGCAAGTAAATAACAAACACACACACACATAGTTTGCACATATTGCATTATTTAGCGTAGCATCCGCCTTCGTAGCACCGTAGCACGCGACTACGAGCTACGAGCTACGCCGTAGATCTGCTACGCGGGAAGATAGGTATCTTTATCGTTGCGTAGAACGTGATGAATGTGGGTTGAATAAAATTCTTGATTGAATCTAACCTACATTTTGTGTAAAGTATTACAATGTGCTTTTACATAGCTTTTTTTAAGCTATTGCATAGCTTTTATCGCGGGCTTTGAGCGCGGCGACCGATTGAGCGCGGCGACCGAATCAAGAAATTCCGTAACGAAAATAAACCTGACACCCCGAGCTGTTCCGAAATCGGACGATGGATTCCGTGTGTGAGCGGGTGAGGGGTGAGGTGGGAGGGGGGAGGGGCAGGAGGGGTTTGTTACGCGATTTTATAGAAGTTTAATTTTGATATTTTAGACTGAAGCAAAAAATTTTTAATTGAGAAGAAGCTAGTTTTGATATAATTGTTTTTGGAATAACTAGAATAATGAAACATGCTATAAAACAAGTAAAATTTATTTCTGAAGCCACTGAATATATTTATTCGTAGATTTTCTTAGAAACATTTTTATTATGTTCTAAGAAACAATTTTCAAAACAAAAATATCTTAAGCGAATATTATTTTCGCTGTCTTATCTGACACAAAAACTGGCTCAATATTTAGCTTGCAATATATCTAAAAAACGTACCCGTTACAATACTTTATTCTATACAATACTAAGTCTTAATCAAATTCATGTAGGATTGTACTAAATTCACAATAAGCCTAAGACCTACGTATTTCTTAGAAAAACAACATTCTCGAGGAGACTGGATGAAATACAAAAGAATATATTTCATATGATCGTGTTTTTGCTAACTGAATCATTGTATATTTTTGTCTTATGCTATTATTTGGTTCATTGGTACAACGATTGTTATTATAAGCTTTTATTAACCGACTTTCCAAAAAGGGGGAGGTTCTATGTTCGACATTTTATGTTTTTTTTTGTGTATTATCACCGATTTCTCGGTCAATTATGAACCGATTTTGCAGTCTTTTTTGTTCTAAGAAGTATGTTCGCAAATTGGTCCCATTATAATTTGGTGAAGATCTGATTAAGAACTTCGGCGATACACAACAGAACTCTCCAATAAATGACGGCAAATCTCTCGGGATTGCTGCAATCGCGTGTCTGTTTATTGTTTATACCATTTCATAACATAACATCACGCCAGTACGCTTACGGGGTACGCAGATGTGTACAGTTCACATTGGCACACTCTCAGTTCAACGGTGATGTTCAAGTTTCATTATATTTGGGTTATCTATTCTGGCATTATAGGTACCTTAATAAAGAACTTGTCTATTAGGTAAAAATAAAAATTTAAAATAAAATAAAAACACTACTACTAATGAATTTCATTAGAAAATATTTTCTTAAACAAGCATTTTTCGTATTCTTCTCAGCAAACCCTTTCATTTGATACCCATATCATGGCAGTGCACAAAAAAAAACTAGTCCACCATCTTGGGCCGTCCGCCATATTAGATTTAGAATGACGTCACTTATTTAACCATGCATTGTCATCCAAACTAAAGGTGTATGAAAAATTTCATCTTTATAGGTGGAGGATAACTGCTTTAAAATTCAGTTGCAAGATTTGACCCGAACACACTTACATACATACATACATTGCAAGTTAAATAAAATCTTGTAAAAAGATCTATTAACACAAAATGTATAAATATTTAAGCTAGAAACGACAGAAACATTCATCAATTTCGATTAGTTATTCATATGGAAAGAGTATATTAGATTATAATCAAAGTAATACGATCAACGCTCCTTAGAAAGGTCACACAAAGAGCATGACCTTATTAGACAGAACTCATAGAAAAAAAGGGCAAGTGCGTGTCGGACTATGCATAAGGGTTCCGTAGTCAGAATGATTTTATTTACGCAAGCACACTGTTAATTGCAAAAAATTAAAGCTTGTAAAATAAGATTTATTTTAAAATATTTCGCAAAAACCAGTAAAAAGAAAGTTGCTAATGAGGCTGTCACTTTAGAAGCGCACATTTAATTTTTTGGCTTATATAAAAAAGCCCCTTAGAAATCTCTTTTTTTATTGAGATCGATTAAACAACCTTATAGATTTTTTTTTCATAGCTCTGTTACATACATATAGATTGCTGATTACATTTTTTTTCGTGATTTCATTACTCCATTTTTAGCGATACAGAAAACCGACGACCCTAAATCAAAAAAAAATATAAATAATAATAATAAAAATAAATAAATAATAATATAGTGTCAAAAATCTACGAGTAAGATTTGGACAGACAGACAGACTTAGGTACGGTCAGGAGGAAATTATGAGAGTTTACTTTTGGCTATCTGGTCATGGAACCCTAAAAATAACATAAATAAATACGAACCAATTCTTATAAATGCTACGCCGTAGCTTCGTAGCTCCGTGCTACGCCTACGACGGTTGCTACGACGGATTATTTTCATAAGGGTATTATTTTTCTACTACTTTATATTTCAATACGAGCTCTCATTTTTTATGTTTAAGTATGTTATTTTCTTTTGTGGGAATAAAGGTTGTTTATGATATTTAAAATGCCTGAATGATACACGAGTGATTGATATGTTTTGTATGAAGAGATTTACCATCTTCGTTTTTGTCAGTTCTAAGAGACAGAACCTAAACATTATTAACCTATGATGTTTCTACAACCTATTATAGTTCTAAGCTGTGGGATTTTAGTTCTGAAATAGCTAGGTGAGGTCACGAGGTAGGAGAAGATGTCGGGTCGACTTGAACGGCTTCCTCGAGAATTAATAAGATGAAGCTAAAAATCGAGAGAAATGGAAGAAATGGGTGGAAATTCTTTGTCCATAAGTCGGACATCATTGGAAAAATATATTTGGGTTAAGGCATTCTATCTGTAAGAAATAGTGGGTTTTAAGCCGCTATGTCACATGTCTTCGAGAATTTAGTTCAGAGATTTTGTTATAATTAAATAATTTGCATAATGATATGTGCTTGCTTAAGAGCTATGACATTAGTTGTTAAGTGTAATTTAAATTGTGTGTTGTGTATCCACATTTCGTATTTTTTTATATTTTGCACCCAATTTTAATGATAACTACTTCTATATTACTTCTACCATTACTTTTATCATTAGTGGTTTAGGCTGGGCGTTGATATGTCAGTCGGGACATTGCCTTATATATATATATATATATATTATATATTTTATTGTTATTTTTATATATATATTTTTAAGATGATTGGATTTATTTGGATCATTTTCTATTAGAAATATTTTAAAATTGAGTATTAAATATGGATAAATAAAACCTTGAATAATAAATACAAAATAATGGTGGATCCACACTACACAGACTTTCATCAATTTCTTTAGAATTTTGTCTGTACAACACAACAGTACAGACAAATGTCAGTGTTAATATATTTCAAGTCTGTGCAAAGACTGTATAGTGTGAACGGTTCATAATCGACATGATTATTCCGTATTAATATTCAGGATTTTGGTTTTTCTTGAAATTAAAGATAAAAAAAACATTTAATATAAAATCATTACAATATAATTTTTTTGGCTTAGCTTCGCTGAATTTTACCAAAGCCAGCTATGTTCAGGCAGGTTGAAAGCCTGCCTGAATACAGCTTTGAAAGTCTTTCTTTTTCATAAACAGTGCTGATCGGAATTCGATTAGTAGGCGGCCGGCTCGGCAGCTATAAATGTCTCATTTGTCAAATTTTATGGCTGACCCGCCCTTGCCTGTAATGTTTCATTTTGCTAAGGACCTAGATTCGGATAAGATGTTCTGTATAGGTAAACTTTTGGATATTTACTTTCACATATTTTAATCCTCTGATATCTAATTAAAGGATTAGAGATGAAGAATTTGATATTCTTATTCTTTATTGTACACAAAAAAAACATAAAGATACAGATACAAAAGGACAACTTATGTACAATGGCGAGTTTAACCCATAATTGGGTTCTCTTACAGCAAACCACAGTTGCATTAAGAAATTTGCATATGAGGACAGTACATCCAAGTGCACAACAAAATTTATAAAAACATTAACCAACATTAAACATTATCGGCATATAAGTCAGTAGAACCTGCTTTAAAACTTCAATTGATTAAAGTAATATTTTCGTGTCATATTTAGTACAAATTTTTTGAACAATAAAAATGTTTTACAAAGCGCAATTCTTAGGAAGGGATTTTGGTAGAAAGTGACAAAAGTTTTGTACTCGTATGATTCGTTCCATCTTCAAAACTATCGAAATTATTTAGGTTTTGTATATGTCATGGTGCATACATGTGAATGAATGGAGAGGGAGGAGACGGTCAAAGAAAAGATTGATGGACTGTGTGAAAAGTGATATGAAAGAAAAGGGAGTCAGACACGGGACAGGACGGTATGGAAGAAGAAAACGTGTTGCGCCGACCCCAAGTAACATGGGACAAGAGCAGGCATATGATAATGATATATCATGGTGGCACTTTCTTTTCATTCGGATTAAAGTTTTTACCCGACTGCCGAAGGAGGGTAATGTGTTTATCAGTCTATGTATGTATGTATGTTTGTCCCTATGTGGCGTTCTAGAGACCAAACGCGTTGGCCGATTTTGATGGTTCTTATGTCAATCGATTCGTCTTAACTCTGCGAGTGTCACTGGCTACATTAAAATTGGAAAATAGAAAAATGGTGGATTTTAGGCGCCATATTGTGGGGGCTTAATTTTTTTTCCGAACCTATCGTATGGGGTATCAAAGTAAAGAACTTTAAGAGGTGATTTCAAAAATATATAACACTTATATGTTTAAATGTACCTAATTCTAAAAAAAGATAACTAAAAAGTTATAAATAAAAAAAGTTAATTAAAAAAATCAAAAAACCCGACTGCTTAAAAAGCGAACTAAAAAGATGTAAACAAGAAGAAAATCATGCTGTGCAGTCGGAGGATACATGTTCGCGAGCTGGCTGACCAAAACCAGATGTATCCTCCGACTGCACAGCATGATTTTCTTCTTGTTTTTTACATCTAAAAAGATTCGCTTTTTAAGCAGTCGGGATTTTTTTTTTTAATTTACTTTATTGTATGAATAAATCTTAGAACATCCACGCAACTTTACGAAAACATCGACGCTTTGTTTTTCCTACTAATTTGTTCCATGTTATGAATTAATTATTATCTCTTCAGTAACTTAAATGTTAAGATCAATAAATTGAAGACAGCTGTTTTAAAAACCCACTTTGATTCAACTTACAAGTCACGATTGACGTGAACCTTACCATTTAAACAGCTTATCAAAAAATATAGGTCTCGTCCAACATTGGCCTGTTGGCCCTGATTCCACATTATTGATGAGGGCGGGATTACTCGATGCTGAAGTAGTTCGGTGATTGATATCACCGGTCGTTAGGAGCGATTTTATGTATTTTTCCTGGAAGGATCAAGTCAGGTTCGTTTATAGCCCACCTGATGGTAATTGCTTCCGAAGGTTTAGTGTATCGAGCGTGTAAGGGTAAGGAAATATTTGGTCCTTCGAGCCGGGTATTTGGTCTTTATGGGGTAGTAGAGCTGTACATTTGTGAAAGAAATTGGAGCTTTATGAGTACCTAAGAATAATTTAATTTAATAATATTATTATAATACATACATACATAGATATACTTACGCCTTTTTTCCATGGGGGAAGGCAGAAACTACAGAACGTCACCTGCTACGATCCTTACATATTTCTATTGCTTCACTCACGTTCATACATCTAGTCATACACACACGCCGTGAGTACTGCGCACCTGGCCTTTCTGAAGAACATCACCAATAAGTTCTATGTATGTCTTTCTAGTGCGTCACACGTCTGCCTTGTAAATATCTTTCGTTAGTCGCCTTTAATTCATCCTCTCAACATAGCCAAACCATCTTAACATACTCTTTTCAATTTTAGTCACTATATCTTCTTTTAAACCACAACGTTGTCTTATTACATCATTCCTCAATCTATCATTTAAAATTACACCACACATACTTCGCAAGGAAAGCATTTCTACTGCATTAATCCTAGTTGCATGTCTTTTTTGCTATACCCAACCTTCACTTCCATACATAAGTGTAGGCACCAATACTTTAATATGAAAAAATTAAGAATAATATTTATTCCATTCGTTTCCGTGTACTTTACCAAAGGTATCAATCATCATCATCATCATCATATCAGCCGAAAGACGTCCACTGCTGGACATAGGCCTCCCCCAAGCGTCGCCACATTGACCGGTCCCGTGCGTCTCGCAACCAGCGGATCCCTGCAACCTTCACCAGGCCATCGGTCCACCTGGTGGGAGGCCTACCAACGCAACGTCTTCCGGTACGCGGTTGCCACTCCAGAACCTTGCTGCCCCATCGGCCAAGATATCAATAATTGTAATTAAATCGATTATAATCACAGTTTTGTTAGGTCTGGTAATCCGTGTGAAAGGATCTCCTAATACAGATACCAATGTCCCACAAAGGATCAATCAAATATTATTGAACCATTATGTAATAGCTTAAAAGAAACCATGTGAAAGACAAATAAATGTTTTATTTATTTACCTGACAATTCTAGGCTCTTAGTTTATCTTGCCCTTAACTTATTTTATTTGGAGTCAGCGCAATATGTTTTTTTTATCCATTCTTCTCTATCAGTAACCAGATGATCCCCACGATGAGACGAATACTAACTGTGTTCAGTAGTCTCGTTTTCTAATCATATCAATTTACACACAGTCCATTCAAAATAAAAATCTGATCTGAAAATATGCCAACACCCCTCATTATTATTTAAATCAAAACGCTGCACTTCCTAAAGAATTTTTGTTTTGCACAGCGGTGTCGCCTAAAAATTTCGCTGGAACAAAAAACCCCGACGACTCGTCCGGACTAAGCCGAGGATTTCGTTAATTTCGTGAAACGAAAATTAAAATGGCGCGAAAAAATGTCGACGTGTCGTTTTTAGAAAATTGAGTTTTAAATTTTTCGTTATTCTAACACCCACTAAAGCTTTAGCCGTGTGATGCAAAAACAAATTCTCTGAAATAGAAACAGATATCATGATAAATAAAACTAAGTAAATTATTTTTGAAGCCAGGCTTTCACATTTTATTTACTTCATATTCACGAAACCTCGTTACAATATTATGAAAGCCCATATTCGAAAAAACATTAATACAAGCTCAGGTTAAACGAAAACATATTTTATTCAACGTAATGACATATCTATCGTAATATAAAATCAATACACCTGTCGGCGGCAATCCTTTGAGCGTCACTCAAAATAAACACAGTAACACGTAAATGAAAAAAAAATCTATCATTCGAAATAAAACAGAAGGTAAAGGGGGAATAACTACAGGCCAAAAGCGTTCACAAAGGGACCTGTCAGAAGCATCGAACCTTTGAAATAATGGACGTTAGATTAACTGTACTGACGAAGAGAAATGTACTTTGTGTAACTGTCATTTATTATTTTTATGATGTATAATTTTGTTTTTGGCCAGATCTAATCATTGTGTGACACAGTGGTTTGTTTGAGGATGTTTGATGATTAGGGAAATCATGATGTTCTTTATTTAAATTTGTGATTTTTTTGCTACCTTTTTTATTGACAAATTTATATCATGACACACAATCTGAAGAAGTATTCTATAGACTGTGTCATGAATTGAAAAGTCATGATTAAATTGTGATATTTTTTTATCTCTATTAACAGAGCTAAAGTCAAATAAATCATGAAACACTCTGATAAAGTGCCTGCTTATCTGTATTTCTGATCTTTTGAAACCTTCATCAAGAAATTAACGAAAATTAACCCGAATACCGGGAAGTTAAAACTCAGGACCAAAAAGTACCATTATCTCATTACTTAATTTACCGAAATTAGACCAACTTTTATTAACTTATGAATTTTGATTAGATTTATTTTTCTCCCAGAGCTTCGGTAGCGTGTCCTTTTTCCGTATTTAATTAATTTGACATTTAATGTAATTTATCGTGGACCCTTCCAAAGTCATGCTTTTCTTGCGTCGGTAAATTTTTCAAATTAAAAAGAACCCTTTTTTCCCTTGGAGTGAAATGTGTAGTATTGACATTTTCGGTAGGTTTACTCTGGGCAAATAAATCAGGTTAATTTTCCGAGGGCGTTGATGATTGCTTTAATTGTATCCCCTGCATCTGTTCGTGTTTTAATTATTTTTGATGTGTTCTTATCTTAATATTTGCTTCGGTGCGTTTGTTTGTCCCTCTCAAATTAAGACGTGGATGTTTATTCAGTTGTTTTGCTGTCTACTCTTCACGTTTTGCTATCTGTGCTATGTTTTATTAATTATTTTATAACTTATAAAGAAAATATAAATAATGAAGCTTGGGTATCTAAAATTTTGACATAACTATTTCACTTTTGTTTTATTAGTGTTTGGATTGTGTCGTGGTTCTATCTTTAATAGGGGAGAGTGTGTGTGAAAGAGCCAGTTTTAAAAAGTATAAAAAAAGTCATTTTCGGTTGCTTATTTTTAAATAAAATTACTTTTTTTTAATAATCAGTTTAATAGTAATGGTACTCCAAGTAACAAAAAATAGCTAACAATGTTAGAAATCTGAAATATAGCCACTTAGAAAAAAATGGGAAATCGGCTCTTTCAAAACAACCTGTCAATGAAAGAGCTACCGTGTGCTATGAAAGAGCCGGATTCCACTTTGTAGAAATAAACATTTTTTTCAACAATTAAAATCTCTTAATAGACTTAAATATAATCAAAATTAAACACAAGCAAAAATCACAGGTTTTGATCAGTCTCAAATAATCAACTTACAATAATCTTAATCATAAATAATACTTTTATAAAAATAAAAAATCAGAGTTTCAAATAATATTGAAACTCTGATAGAACAATTAAAAACATTTTTGGCAGAAGAAATTAATGACTCCTTTGTTACCACAAGACTCATGTGCCCATCCTCCACATATTTTGCACTGGTACCATTCTTCTTTGCTCTTAGAATAGTGTCCATTACACACACTACAATAATTTTGATTTTGTTGTAAACTAATATTCCGGTTTCTGAATTCTAATAAATTTATTTCATCATCTGAGCTTGTTAATGATGTATCATCGTGCAAAGACATGTTTGCGCTAGTGTCACTGGAATCATCCTGTTTTTTAGAATTTAGTTTCCTGATATTTTGTTTTGTGGTCATTTTCTTAACAATATTTTTTCTTGATTTGTTTTTACTTTCCTTTTCTTCTATTTTGTTTTTTTCAGGAGTATCCGTGATTACAGCTGATGTCATTTTACGATTGTTAGGTTTAGAATTCTTTCTGGGTCCTGATTTTAGGAAAGGTCTTACAACTTCGGGACTTGCAAATTGTTGTACTGATGTTGAGGGCTGTATACTTTCTGGCAATGGGATGTTTTCAATCAGACTATCTGTGGGTATGGATCCAACATTTGGAATTCTGGGAGCTTCTGAAATGTTAATATGAAAAGTGCTGCACTCAGGTGTTGTTGGTCTCACGTTTTCTGGCGTAGAATCATCAAAAAGAACTGGATTAGGTCTGTCGGTCACGTATGATGCAAGAAAATCATCATCGGAAAATGTATTAGAATTTAAAGGATAAATGCCAGTTTTGATGAATCCTTGAGTAACATTTTGCAGACTAAACGCTGCTAAGTAAGCATCTCTAGCAAACTGTGCAACTTGGTAGATGGTAACAGTTTTACCAGGATTTGAAAGCATCCACTCATTCATAGCTATTCGATATCTGGTTTTGAATGGCCCGTACACCGTGACATCCAGAGGTTGTAGCCTATGGCTGCAGTGTGGTGGAAAAGTCAGCATTTTTATAAAATTATGTCTGGCAAATTCGATCACACGGAGATTAACGTGGGAGGCATGGTTATCCAATAAAATCAATGCTGGATTTTCTTCTGATGGTTTAACATGGCTCACAAAATGTTCCATAGCCTTCATGAAATTATTTTCAGTCATCCAGCCTGAAACATGGGCTAAACCTAGTGCTCCTGAAGGCCCATTATTTAACATAATTATGGTCTTTATAATTCACGCGTGGAAAAATAAAGACTGGGGGTATAGTGCCACCTGCAGCATTAATAAAAAACAGAGTTGTGACGAGCGTACCACGCTCGGCTGATGTAACCTGTCCAATTTGTTTCGAGCCTCTTTCAGCGATGATTTTAGGAGGGGCTGAAACGGTGCTGCATCCTGTTTCATCTGTATTAAAGATCATGTGGGGTGGGAAATTATACTTTTCGTAAACGCTGGTCAGCTTTTCAAAGAACTTGCCAACATTTGTCTTATTAAAACTTGTCGCCCTGGACAAAGAAGTGCTCTCAGGTTTTCTGACTGACAAATCTTTGTGTCTCGACATGAAGCCTCGAAGCCATTCCACAGATGCAATTTTATCAGTCTTCCATTTTTCTGGACAGATAGCATTTGCGTCTGCATACTGGAAAGCTAATTCGCTTGTTTGTTTTCTTGTCAAACCGTGACACATTTTAGATGCAGTTTTTAAATATGATACTAATAAGTCTTCCTGAACTTTAGTAAAAATGCGTTTGTTACCTATATTTGGGCGATGTATATACTCCTCTTGAGAATTCTTAGCCTTCTTAATGATTTTCGCTAAATAAGCCCTTGATATTCCAAATGACAATGCCGTTTTATTTATGGACTGATTTCTCTCAGTCACTTCTCGTACAGCCTCTTCTATCACTGCAGTTGTGGGCCTTTGCCGTTTTTTCGGTGCTGAAGCTCGTGAAGACATATTTTTATAGTCTGAAAGATTAGCAGTATTAAATAGGTATTATAAAGACAGCAATGTTAAACTAAAAGCTAGTAGTGTATTGAAAGAGCCAACTTTCGTGCTATGAAAGAGCCGGCTCTTTCATAGACTCGACAATTGGCTCTTTCAAAACATTTTGTATTAAAAAATATAACCTCAAACTACAGGTAATTTAACATAACATGATAAAAATAATATTTGCGTAGAATAAAGCCAAATATATGCATAACAATACAACATATTCCTTTTGTCCACATATGCCTTACACTTCTCGTCAAAAAAACTTAAGTAAACCCAAAAATACTTACATTTTGGCTTCAATATTTTCAATGCAGTCCTACGACGCCATTTGTTTTGCTAGAACTGTCAAATCTCTGTGGGTGACAGCTGTCCAGTGTTGTCATATAAAGAGTAAAATTGAATTATGGTAGGATTTTGTTAAGTGGGAGAAAATCGCATTGGCTCTTTCAAAGCTTGGCTCTTTCATACACACTCTCCCCTACTTAGTTGATTGGTCACCTTAGACTTGTTTCGTGATAACAATATTGGTGTCTATCATTGATTAATTTCTTAGTTTTACTGCTGCAGTGTCTTTGTTACTCCAAAAAAGTAAAGTGATATTAATATTTTGAGCATTTCATATAACTTTACGACGATAATTTTAAACTAAAGCACTTGCCTAAACTCAATTTATCAAAAAACTAATTTTACTAAACTAATTAAGTATTTCGCTTCTTAATAAAGACTTCGTCCATAAATATTAAGTTAAACTAATTGGCTATATTGTTAACGAAAGTTTCAATCAAATTGACCCTACCGTACCCCGTGCTTAGTCAGTCGGGTAACTAATAAGAGAAGTTCTTTATTCAACCCTTTTTAGTTATAAAATGTTTTATCTTCTCTACGTGCTGTGCAAATGGCTCGGTGAACTGGCAACATCTCTTTGAAAACTCTGTAGTTCATTTTTGTCCGGAATTTTCTTTATGAAAATAATTTGTGTGATGGCTACTGGGATTTTATTTATTAAAAATGCAGTTACTTTGCATTTTTAATAAATAAAATGCCAAACAAAATGGAAAGAAGCATTCTAAACATCAAGCTACGGGATAAAATCAAACTAACAAATATAAGAAGCAAGACAAAAGTTACAGATGCCCTATACACAGTGAAAAAACTTAAGTGGACGTGGGCAGGCCATATGATAAGAAACAGGAGGAAAAAATGGACAAAAGATGTTACTGTATGGTACCCCAGAGATGGAAAAAGACAGAAAGGACGTCAGAAAGACAGAAAGGAAATCAAGATGGGAGGATGACATCAAGCAAACTGCTACAACGACATGGCAAAGAAAAGCTGCAAACAGGGAAATATGGGAAACCCTAGGGGAGGCCTATGCCAAAGGGCAATCTGATAATAGCATTACCGATGTCGAAGACTAATATATTATAGTAAAATGTAATTAAACTATTGTTATATAATAATCACTAATGGTTAATAGCATCCTAAAATAATACTATTGCACGTAGAATAAGAATATAAATAATATAATAAGAATAAACAAAATAGAATTGGAATGAAATTGAATAAAATAAAATATAATTAAATCTAGTCTTATATTATATTAAGTAATAATCTTTATTTTTCAAATTTTTAATTAATAGCATGATGGTATTATGAAATGATATATAGCATGTATAAGAAATTATAAAAATATGTAATAATAATAATTGTTAAAATGTATTTATATTATCAGAAATAAAGGCTATTTGTACTTTGCATAGTAAAAAATAATAAAAAAGGATTGGGCGAAAGATAAAATGTAATTTTCCTGTCAGTCATTTATCTTATCATACTTCTGTTATACACGCAAAACTTCATGAGGATGTATAGATGCATGCATATTTGTTATTCATTTACGCTAAAACAACTGAACTGATTGTAATTACAAGCTTTTAAATAACTTGCAATGTATGTATGTATGTAAGTGTGTTCGGGTCAAATCTTGCAACTGAATTTTAAAGCAGTTTTCCTCCACCGATTAAGATGTAATTTTGTATACACATTTAGTTTGGATGACAATGCATGGTTCGATAAGTGACGTCATTCTATATCCAATATGGCGGACGGCACAAGATGGTGGAATAGTTATTTTTTGTGTGATATGGGTATCAAATGAAAGGGTTTGCTGAGAAGAATACGAAAAAGGATAGTTTAAAAAAAAAATATGAATAAATTATTAAGCTTTACAGCAGCAATTTGAATCACTCATAGACTATAATTTGTAACTATACCATGTCCAAAAGGCTAGTTTAACAACTTTTTATTATTTTTTTATTATTATTTATATATATATATTTTTTATTTTTTTTTACTTAGTACTTAAGACCACATTTTAAACATATTTTAAGAGCTTATATTGATTATATGTATTTTTGAATAACTACATCTTCTTTTAACACATAAATAAAATAAAATAAAATAAAATAGCCTTTTATTTCATGCATTAAATAAAGTTTACATCTCACAAGTGTAGTTTAGTTAAAATATAAAGTGAAATACATATAAATCCAGTAACATTCCTTAAACAAATAAAACAATAATAACAACAAAACTTATATCATTCAAAATACTTTATCACACTTTCAACTTACAATAAATTCAGTACAATAGTAAAAAATATAATTCTATAAAAACTTACATTAATAAATTAAAATTTAATTATTTTTTAAAAATCATCCAGAACAAATACTAAAGATTACTTTAATAGATTTTGGATGATAAAATTTTATCATTAGACTTAATAAGTATATCCTTTCAATTAGTTTTCCAGATCTATAATTTAATTCACAATTCATTTTAACACATACTCACAAATATTTTAACATATACTCCAACACGTATATGTAAACCAAAACATAAAACCAATAACTGATTCTTATTCCCTACCCACACCGTATAGAATACAGGATAAAAATATAACGTATGTGCATTTAAAAAGCAAAATATCTCGCAAACAAAAAAGAAAAGTTAATGCTCCACGCCTCCGGATCTACATACTTTCCGTACTTAAATAGGGATGTGATGAAGTTAATATCGATGATATCTTTATATTAAATATAAAACCGAGTCTACATATCAAAATTTACATCGTCAAGAAAATCTTACGTAACGAAATTTTTATAGTATTGCTAATACATTTTGTTCAAAAAATAATTTTACTAAACTTAAATATTAATATGGACTATATATATAAAAAAAAAATACAAGCGCGTATAAAAAGGGAAGAGGGAAATAACTCATTAGGCTTTAAATTGATCGTTTTGATATAAATCTTTGTATTAAAAGTGGCAGCTGAAGATAAAAAACTGCAGGTTATGCTAAAATTGCTCGACAAATTGAGAAAATTTGTATGTGACACGTAGGTCAGCTTTTAAGTAAAGTATTCACATAAACAACTTAAATATTCTTAGTTCAGAACTTCTATATTGCACAAATAAAAGCGTATAAAACTGGATGGAACATTTCAACCGAGCAAAGTTATTAACACAGTTTCGCTGTATTGGGACTTTGAAACTGTCAATTTCCTTTCGCTATCGTCTCCGCCACTATCGCAACAATAAAATTTTATTATAGCGCGCTATCGTCGACTATAAATATCGATAGTCGAACTATTATCATGAATTTATCGATACACATCAACAGCACTACTCATAACTCGGAGTTAAGGTCGAATCTCAAACAAAACGCGACGCTGAATTGCCGGCAAATATGAGCTCGAACTTAGGTGGGCACCGAAATTAGATTTACGAGTTCGGGAATTTTCGGAACTCACCGGATCAGTACCGAACCTCCTGCTAGGGTACGCATTATCATATAAATGCGGAGTTGACGGAAAAATATTGCCGAGGTGTGCCGTGGCTCCACCTGTACTGAGTTGAGTAAAATAGGAACGTGAGCCAAATAATACGGTGTTTAGGTGTACGGGCCGGGTGATTCAGTTAACTGTACAGCATGAATGTTTTATTTGCGGAGTGCTGCCTTGGAAATGAGCCGTGATCATCTTTGTTTACACTTAATTCCTTTTCCTTTTTGATATCTCGATCGCTGTTTTTATGTTAAGAATTTCTATTAGGAGCAGAAACGTTTCGTTTTAAGCTTATATCTTTGAGAAAATGATGTTTAGATACTCATGCCTTCCCATTATACGTAATACTCTCTTGTATACATATGTATCTTGTTTTATCGCTCCGTCGTAAAATTTAATATTTATTGTAGCGTCACAAGGAGAATATTTCTGAATAATGGAAGTTGTATGAGTCATGTCTCTATTCTTGAACAATATTCCCCTACAAGTAAAGTAAAAAATAATACATCTCTGTGGATTACTGAACGGAAATAATACAGAAAAAACTTTCCATTAGGGGAATACTAAAAAGATCATACATTATTTAAAATGGCTTAACGGTGCTCTTGGTATCAATAAAAATGTTATCCTAAACAATATTGCTTTTATTTTTAACTATGAACACGAAATTCATGGTAATAAGGCTAAACGAATAAATGTGGACAGAAAAAATCAAGAAAATTCAAGCGGATCTTGGCAATGAGCCGAATAAAAAGTACAATAAAAACATGCACATTATTGCTGCCTGTCAAATTTCAAAACAAGTACGCCTTGAACCTGACTGTTCTAGTAAAATTAGGTACTTGAGACTAGAGTCAACGTACCTAAATGCGCGTTGAGATTCGCGCAACACTTCCTCCTTCGACACATGTTCACATAATCATTAAGTAGGCGAGACACGTGCCACACCTACGTTTTTTGTCATAAAAACAAACTGTTTGACACTAACGTCTACCATCACAAAATTTGATTGCACCTCCATATTTCCTATTATTATTTTTTGGCTCCCGTAACCGTAACATATAAAGGCCAAAAGGGATCCTTTTATACCAATTGTTTCGTCATAGCCTCATAATAAAAACCTTTACGGAGCTAGGGATTAATGTGGGATAGTTTCGGGGGGAATTGCACGCGGGATCCCCCAAGGATCCCAGAGGATTGTGAGGTGGGGGTACCTAATAGTATTTATAATGCTGGCGTGTGGGATTAGGCAAGTACGTGAGGTTACCGCAGACCTTGTTAGCAGAATATGTGTTTATGTTGGGTAACCTATTCGGTTTTAAATGCCTATTCTGGTTTGGATAGTTGTGTAAGGTCTTTATTAGTTCTGAGTGTTATGTCTGTTGTTCTAGCTAGTAGATTTATAACGCTCAAAAGTAATTTTTGGTAAGTTATGTTGTTTTGTTAATGTCTATTTAGTTGAATAGACTATTTACTCTTAGGCACCTTACTGACCGGGTATTTTTTTCATGGGTGCTGAATTTGTACAGATACTTTACCGAGTGCATGTAATTAAATCAGATCTTCAGGACAGATTAATTAACCAAACGCATGCACGCGTCTCTGAACAGAAACGTAAACTAAATGAAAACGAACCGACCCGCAGCCTAATTGCGTAAGTGAATTATGCAAAGGAAACAAGTCGATTCTTTCAAAGAATCAGAATTATTTCTTTCAACTTTTTCGGTATTGCGAAACTAAGTTGGCAAGCTAGCGTTAGCTTTCCAAATCCTCCTTTGAGTTGAACACAGACTACTTAGAGATATTACGTATGTTTAACGCTTGTCAAATATATGTCATTTGCATTACACAATACCGATAGTGAAGTTTTATCTCGATTCTTCCGCTTTCTTTCATTCTTTTACAATCAATTCTACGTCAAAATACTGGTAATGAAAGGAGCATAACCTTTCCGTTTCAGAGTGTAATATGCAATACGAAAAGTCGTTTTTGGGAAGGTTCCAACTTATTTGCTTTGCAGAATTCACTTACGCAATTAGGCTGCCGGTCAGTAAGGCGCCTTAGATAAATAAAGTGAAAGCTATCACACTTGTAATCATAATACTTATTGAAGGACGTAAGTATCTCATTATACCAGCATTCATCTCTAACAAGCCATTAAACATTCACACGTAATCCTATTAACACAAACACGGAACACGTATAAAAGGCATTTCAACATCTGCCTCCAACACACTCACACACAATTCTAACTTTCCAAATTTTATTACAGCGACCACCTGATAGCCTAAGATCCCACCGCTAAAATCAGCAGTATTTTTTTTTATCAATCTTAATTTTCATGAATGAAATTTGATAGTAGAATAGATTGCTGCAGGCTTGCTGGTAATATCTAGCTGCAATTAGTATTTTCTTTCTTTTTTTTACCCGGCTGCAAGGAAAGGGTTATTTGCTATTCACTGGGCATTTCTCGTGGGTGGTGGGTGGTTGCGACTGATGCAAAATCAGCCATTTTTCAGTTAGCTGCAATATATGGATTGCCAGGTGTAAACAGGTAAACTAGCAACCCATAGATTGTGGCTAACTGAGAGTTTAAAACCCTTTTTAGGGTTCCGTACCCAAAGGGTAAAAACGAGACCCTATTACTAAGACTCCGCGGTCCGTCTGTCTGTCTGTCACCGGGCTGTATCTCATGAACCGTGATAACTAGACAGTTGACAGTATTCACAGATGATGTATTTCTATTGCCGCTATAACAACAAGTACTAAAAACAGAATAAAATAAATATTTAAGTGGGGCTCCCATACAACAAACGTGATTTTTTTGCCGTTTTTTGCGATAATGGTACGGAACCCTTCGTGCGCGAGTCCGACTAGCACTTGGCCGGTTTTTTCCTATTTTATACATCATTTTCTTTCAAATATAATTCATGAAAATTAATTAAAATCAAATTATTTGCAGATTTTTAAGGTGGGATCTCATACTATGAGTAATACGTTTTACATCGCGTACATGAACAAAAGCTAAGTTTCTAACATGTTGAAATGAAATTCACTAAGTTACGATTCAAATTGGCCAGCCGTATGCTGTAGTAGTTTCTGAACTTTTAGCTGGAGACCGGGATCATATCTAATATAATAATAATGTATAGCCAGTCGGTGCCACAGTTGCTGTGGAGTTTGGCACAATTTTTATTTTACAATTCTGCTGCTGAAGAAAATTTTTGCGGTTTTTTGCGTTGGACTGGTTTTGTTCATGGCGATTGTGTCGATTAGAGTTTATATATTTAAATCAAGCTATATAATATCAATGATGAATATTAAGCTTTCGTGTGGTTAAAACGTGGATCCACGCGAGACACAATGGCTTTTCTTTTGTTTCGGTAATGACGGGCACACGGCCGGTTAAACATGTTAGCTTACCAAGCATTGTCATCCAAAACAAACGTCTAAGAAAAATGTCAGTTCAATCGGCTGGGGATAACAGACTGTTTTAAAACAAAATTGCAAGATTTGACCTGCACATTTTGCTAATAAGGCAAATTAAATAAAAGCTGGTAAAAATGAGTTGCTTACAAGGCGGTTAACACACTGCCACGCACCACGCAGCTTAGCGCGTGTATTAATGTTGTTCGTAAGTCTCCGTTTGTATAGAAAAAACGCACGCAAGTACGCGCATAGGTGCGTATTCACGCAACATGCAGCGTGATGCGTGGCAGTGTGATAATCGCCTAAAACAGAAGGCAAGAAGTTCTTTGACTATTATCAAATCTCAGTGTATCAGATTATGATGCGGTCGAAGGTGGTGCACAATATTTTAAAAGTATAGTAGGTCTATAAATGTATTTACCTCTGACCTAAAGACACTCAAGCCAAATGTATAGGGAACTGTAGATTCTAACAAAGTATTCCAGAAGGTTTTGTCCGACTCCTTTTCACAAATGACTCTTCCAACGCCTTTGCTCCTTCAGACAGTATAAACTCTTTTTATGAACCTCTTTCTTACGAATGGAGCGTTGAATACTGAAGTGGACGTTGATGGTCAACGTGTACCATTGTATGGCTATAAGAATAATATACGTGCTATAATAGTTTGTATTGTCATGGTGTTAGCAGAGAAATAGTGGCATTACTGGATGCAAGTGGTGTGAAACATGTTATAGAGTATAAGAATTCTCATGTCATGAAAGTAAATATTATTATATTATTTCTACCATATTTTATTTATTTTAACACTAGCTTTTTTTCTGGAAATGAACAAGAACTGTGCATTTTCTGGGACAAGCCTTTTATAAGCATATAAATAAACAAGTTCACATTGTTAGCTAAGTGATGTCATACATATAACACATGAACATAGTGTTTTTATAAATTATATCAGACTCTAAGAAAGTGCTACGGACTTGTGTAAAAGTGCAAATGGACACTATTCTTAGTTTTAACATAATCTATAACGTAACATATTAAGTTAGAGTTAAATTGCTTATTAGTCTTTTAGGCTAGATCGTAATTAATTGTTAAGAATTTTGTTCTTACTAAAAAAGAAAAAAAAAAAAAAAATTCTAAATCCAATATTGCGGACGGCCCAAGATGGCGGGCTAATTATTTTTTGTGCACCGCCATGATATGGGGTATCAAAAAAAAGGGTTTGCTGAGAAGAATATGAAAAATGATTGGTTAAAAAAAAAATTGAGTAATGTTATATTATAATAATATTAGTTTAGATGTTCTTAAGATGGATAATTCGAATTAGAGCGATTCAAATATCTCAGTGTTCATGATAACAAAATTATTCAATTACAAATAGTAATTCAAATGTTCTACAGTGTTGAAACTTGGGAAATCTTTAACACTGTAACACATTTACTGAATAATTTAGCCAAGGTTATTAAAGCTAAATCGCTTACATAATTCCTTCTAATGTATGAACTAATTCAAGGGTCTGTATAATATATTATGTTCTAACCAAGATACATTATACTGGCAAAGGGCTTTCGGGCTTTACACGAAGTGAGAGATTTTTCTTTACACGAGTACAGCGTTCCATATAATAATATGAGACCGTACGGGGTGTTAAATTCGTTAAAGTACTTTAAGGGTAAAAGAAAATAAAAGTTTAAGTTCACGTATTATATAAGCAAGTCTCAAATAAGCCAATTAACAAAAAACCTTTTTTAGGACTTGTCATTTTCAAAAAAAAAATGTGAATAAGGGTTGAAAACTTTTATGAGCCATTCAACTTGTTTTTTTATCATCGTCTAAAATATTTCCAGGCATCAATGAAATCAGAGACACGATTTGTCCAAAAATCACCTCTAAAAAAATCTGCTGTTCAGTACAATTTTGTTTAAGTTCGATAGAATGTTGGGAAATGTAATTTTTTGGCTGCAGTAAATTGGTTAAAGCATATTCCACGATATTACAAAGAATATTATCAGAACTTCACACCGTTCGTAGTTCAAACCACACATCCCTATTCATAGTTATAAAATATTGGGCAAGTTGCAGGGCGGTCGGAGATGCTTATTGAATTATATCCGTATCTGAGTCCATTGTAGTAAGTTTTAATGAATGGCCTTCCCAGTCCGAGGCTTAAGGCCTCTGCACGTGGGCCACTTTATGGCCCAGCCTTTATTAATTTATGGCATGGGCTTAAAAATGTCGGGGTAATTTAGTGTATTTTAATCTTAATTAGAGTGAGGCACTTAGTGAAGGGGCACGCATAAAGGTAAATTAGTGCCCTGATAAGGTGAAAATAACGGTTCGTCTGAAATAAGGTTTCTGTAGATGGTGAGATAAAGAGATGAATACGTAAGAGGTATTTATGCGTGGTTTATTTAAACTGGGGGCTTAGATGTGTTGTATATCGTTGACCAGGCTTGTTTAATTAAAGCTTGCCAGAAGCTAAATAACACTCTATACTGTTATTTTTAATTTCGTGGACTAAACTGACAGCTGCTATTGACCTTATTTTTTTAAATGTTGCAAGCGCGTATTATAGTGTTGTAGGTAAGGCTCAATCATAAGTGATTCATCGAATCGATGTGACATGACTCCTGAATTTATTTTTACTAATTGGTGTAAATAAATGTTTTATGAATATAAACGTTATATATTTAAATATAACAGTTTCCATACACATAGTACATGAACTTTTATTGTGTTAAATATGAAATCAACAATAAAATAAATGCAATCGATAAAATTAAGTCTGACATAAATGAGTAGAAACTAAATATGGGCCACTAGTTTCTAAACAAATTATTTTTTTATGCCGTGAAATACTTTCATTTTCGATCTACTTCGATTTTCGATTAACTTTCGATCACTCAGGATAGTTAGGGTACGACACTATTTTATTGTAACGATAAAGTCACAACCCCCCAAATGTCAGTTTAGTCCACGAAATAAAAAATCACATTTTAGCATCTTTATTTATAAAAAACTTTCAATCTGGTTCTAAATTCAAATTCTCTGCATACAATTTGAATTTAGAATTTGCTAATCAGTTTTTTTTTAATATAAAGCTTTTATTATCCAGCCACCATCGGAATAAGGTTTCAAAGGCGAGTAAATATAGGATAATGTAAATTACTAGGTAATTAACAACAACTGAAAAGCCTATTCGACCCAGTGACGTCCCATGCGTTGATGAAATTAAGATATCGTCCAAAAACACATTAATCAACCAGTTTTATGCACAAACGAACTTCCGTATCGCAGTTATTAATCTTCACTGTTTATAGTGATAATAAACTGTGTCGAGAATGGATAAAGTGAGAAATGAGTATGTTAGAGGAAGTTTGAAAGTGGAGCCAGTGACAGAAACGTTGAAAGGAAACCGTTTGTCCTGGCATGGTCATGTGATGAGGAAGGATGAAACGCATGTTACTAAAATAGTTATGAATATAAATGTGGATGGATGGAGAGGGAGAGGAAGGCAAAAGTAAAGATGGTTGGACCGTGGGAGGAGTGATATGAAAAAAAAGGGAGTCAGTGATAGCGTGACGGGGGATAGGATATTATGTAAGAAGAAAACGTGTTGCGCAGACCCCAAGTAACATGGGATAAGGGCAGGAAGATGATGAAACTGTGCCGAACAATTTAACTATCACACTTATTATTATTATTATAAAGGGGAAAGTTTGTGAGTGTGTGTGTTTGTTACTTCTTCACGCTCAAACGGCTGGACATATCTGGATGAAATTTGGCACAGAGATAGATTATAGTCTAAAATAGCACATAGGACTTTTTCTCCCGGGAATATGTTCCCTTGGCATAATGTTCAACATTCACGTGGGCGAAGCCGCTGACAGAAGCTAGTTAAGCATAAAAACGATTCCAAAGTTATCTATCTGCCTAGAATTTTCCTAACTTTATTTGGGTTGGTTTCCGGTTCACTGGATGCAGCTGAGTACCAGTATTTTACATAAACGACTGCTTATCCAACCTCCACTACCCAGTAACTGGGTAACACGATACTCTTTGGCAAGACTGGTGTAAAATTTCCTGGCTTCTGACTACCCGTAATGGCTGTCAAAGATCTATAAGTGAGATGCTTAACGTTCTTTCCGAGGTAAGAAGGGTCACCCATCACGGACTGACCTTGGGTTGCACCCGTGCGGCTGTATTATTTAGACACAAGCTCCCTCAAAATCATTCCCAATCTTAAGAGACAATACGGTCGCAGACATCCGACTGAATTTACTAAGTATCAAGTCATAATTCGAGGTATGGCTCTCGCCTATTTCCTCAGGGGCACAGTATATATCTTTATTTTTCAGTTTATTGAATATCTTTTAAATTGGTCCAATATTGGAGGAGGAAATAGGCGAGAGCCAAACCTCGAATTATGACTTACTAGCTGACACGGCAAACTACCCTGCCTACCCTGCCTACCCTGCCTACCCTGCCTACCCTGCCTACCCTGCCTACCCTGCCTACCCTGCCTACCCTGCCTACCCTACCTACCCTACCTACCCTACCCTACGTATGTAGGTAAGGTAATTTTGTTTTTCTTGTTTTATTTTTCATAAGAACCTTCTCCTAACAATAAGAAACACAACAAAAAAAGAATAATCGAAATCGGTTCACGCGTGATGCCGTGACCAAGGGAAATAGGAATTCATTTTTATATATATAGATTACTTAGGAAATTCAGTCGTCTGTCTGCGTCTGCATTTCCTCTTAATAACTGAAAACTAGCATTAATCTGAGAGAAATCTGACCCTGAAGTTATCCTTATTATAAGTCCTCAAACAGTTGGCGATGAAATCTGAAGTTTATCTTTTGTCGAACTTAGATTAGCTGTCGATTGCTTCAGAAACAATGCGGTTTCATCTAATAGTTAAGATATCTGATGAATTAATTGCCTCAGAGTAAATTATTGCCAAAGGTATTCGCGGTTTAGCCTATTAATTAAATTGGGTAATTTGATAGAATTTATCGAAGCTATGGTCTGTTAGGCTGAGACGAAGTATAACCGTCTTAAATTGGTTTTGCTAAACTTTGCGGCGGAATATTTCTCGTGAATTTTCAGAATGAACTCAGTGATTCATTATTAAAGCCTCTTCAGCCAACCTAAATTAGACAAAGTTTTTTTTTATTGATGCTCGCGTTTGACCACTATCTCACCTGATGGTAAGCAATGATGTCGTTGATGGAGCATGCTTGTGTCTACACCTAACGCTAGTAACCTATTCACTCTTATAATTTTATGAATGGTTATATTATTTCATTTTACAGTATCTTACACTTTCAGGTTACTTCCCTGTGATGTTAAACATACCATGGACATTAGTTGTCAATTTATCTTCGTACAAAGACAGTGCTACAAAATAAACCCGCTAAGCGAAATGTTTACTTCTTTAATCAGCTTTTCTCACGAATTCTCGCAAAACAATGGTGACACTAAGTATAATGAGCTTATAACAGCGAATAACGCAGATAGACAGCTGCTGTCAAAATCTTTGTCAGCCATCAAACTTTTTAGACGATTTTGTTCGCAAACAGCTCGATTTTCCGCTAACGCAGATGATTAATTAAACAAGCTGGAATTCCGATATTCCCTCTGCCAATAACACTGTATTCAACCTTATGCCATGAGCCATAACCACTGTTTTTGGATGCCGCTACCAATTACGTGTCTCTATTATATGAGTCGGAAATAAAACTGCCGCGCTACTTATAGTCTGTATGTATTTTATTTATTATGTGGTTTCAACACTTGTTGCTAAGAAAAATGGTGAAAGAGATTGCTCCGTTAGTTCAGTAAATAAAAATGCTGTGTAATTCAGTATTCGTCTTTATTATTAAATAGCATAAGTTGTACCTACACTAAAATAAATGCAAGCTCTTATGATACTTATTGCAAACTGATATATAAATTTTGTAATCATACCAAAAATGGTTTCATCGAAGAATGCAGCCTAAGTGTTTTTTTTTTATTTATTTATTTCGGTAATATGTTTCTTTGGCATAATTTTCGTCTGTCACGCGGCCAAAGCCGCTTGCAGAAACTAGTTTAACATTATCTTTAAGTCCAGGTTGAATTTTAGGAACGTAATCGCTTTTTAGCAGTAATCTTGCTTCTAAAGGTTGCTTCATCTACTTAGTGCCTTTGAGTCCTACATTATATTTGCTGGGTCCTTTTAATATGTTCTCAGTCAAGACCGTTCTCCACCATGTTATCCTCAGCCTCAGCAATGTCTTCAGTTCCAGTGTTGTCTAATTGTTATTAGATGTGATCGATATCATCATCGAATCCTGCTGGTCCATCTATAATGTCTTCTACTATATCTTTTTCAGGCCCTCTTGGTATGTCCACGACCGATAAAATATCATTTTTAGCAGAAAAATGTTAATTAAGACTAAAATTCTGAAATAGGGTTATTGAGTAAAATTAAAGATGCGCTGTGGCCTACTATGAATATTTAGAAAATGTGTTTGTAAAACAAATAATACACATTAGATTTGTGAACATCATCACTGTTGTTCGAAATCCTCTAATAGTAGTTGTTTTTGTTCCAATTAGTATTATTTAGTAAGTACGTTCTAAATTTGATAATAACATACCACATCTATTGCAACGCATGCCTCTAACGAACGCGCCAATCAAGGCATCACACACATCACATCACATCATCAGCCAATAGGCTCTGCCAACATACCAATAGGCAATGTTTCCACTGCTGGGACACAGGCATCGAGACCACGTGGGCCGAGAGTTGGTCCAAAAAAAAAGGTAAAATCAAGGCATAATTCATATTAAAACTCAAAATATTCCAAAGCACACAATACCTACTTCTTTTATTCGTTATAATTTTCACGTTTAAACCATACACCAACTTCATAGCATCGATAATTAAAGAAAGAAAGAAAAATATTTATTTGTGACCCGCACATAAGACACGAAAGATGAAAGACAAAAATGCTCCTATCTCAGCATTAGGTATTTAGTCAAAGAATTGAAGTGTAAAATAGAATTTAAACCGGCCAAGTGCGAGTCTCACTCGCGCACAGAGGGTTCTTTATAAACTGCTACATTCACCAAAATAAATAGGTTCATAAACAATGAAAGCACCAAATATTACTCTTAACGAAGGGACAAAATTTACTTTGCGATTTGAAAACTGTTGTCCCCATGCATCAATATACAATTTTTTTACTTTTCCGAGTACATTTTATAAGTTGTTCGACTATTACTCGTAAACTTGTAAAGCCTACTTAGCTGTGATAGTTTGCTTTTTAATTTCATTATATTAGTTTTCCTTTTATTTTTGCATATATCCAAAAGCGATAGTGATAGTGGTCAAACGCGAGCCTATAGATTATAAAAAAAAAGCATCCATTTAGCTGGCAGGGGGGGGGGGACTTGACTCTAACAAAAATTAGCAATTAAAAGCTTAATTTTACGCAAACGGATTCTTAAATCGAAAAATGGTTTTCATATACCCGTAATATTTTTGAGTGGCCTATCCAATGATACACCATGGGATAGACAAGAAAAAAACATCCCCACTTTACGTGTACAGATAATACGGTACCCTAAATTTTTATTTATCCGTCATTTTATTTTACCACTTTCTAGGCGTGATTAATATATACATCCACGCTAGCTGCGCGTCGCGAGAGTCTCTGAGCTAAGCTGCGGTCGGACGGACGGACAGACGGACATGGCGAAACTATAAGGGTTCCTTGTTGACTAGGGAACCCTAAAAAGGCGCTCATATATTAAACAGATGGAGACAGATTCAATATAGATACATTCAACCGGAGGAGAGGAGAAAATCGAAGCACCCGTCGGTCTGTGTGTATCTACGCATCGCCATAACATGGAGTGGGAGACCTCGCGGCCCGGGAATCCGTCAAAACCACGCATCCTACCGGTGTAAAAACTTCCAGAAAACAATTGCATAAGCTACTCAAACTGCCTAGATTTTTTCCAACTATGTTGGGGTCGGCCGCCGAACCGAATTCAGCTGAGTAGTCAGTGTTTTACATGAAGCAACTGCCTATCTGACCTCCACAACCCAGTAAGTAGGTAACAACATACCCCTCGGCAAGACTGGTGTCAGATCTCAAGCTTCTGACTACCCGTGTCGACTGTCTAAGATCTTCACATGACAGCTGGGACCAACGGCTTAACGTGTTTTCCGAAGCATGCAGGAATCTCGCTATGTAAAGATTGTCACCCATCCACGGGCTGACCTCGACAAGCGTTGCTTAACCTTGAAGATCGACCCGTGCGGCTGTTATTATTTAGCCACGAGCTAACTTTATGCTACAGAAATCGCTAAATAGTAAAACAAAACCACAACACAGACGCTTTGCGGCACCTCTTGTGCGCTGAAACGCGCAACAATTTCGAACGCGTCTCGCCACAAAATTTGTGGCGAGTATGAGGGGTGGAGGGGTACGCAACTAACCACAATGATTGAATTTTCCGCCCTCTATCCTTAATCTGAAGACGGAAAAATATGTATACATATAATAAGAATATAATAAATTAGGTATCAATTCATACGCGAGTGGCTGCTGCGTAAATGACGTTGCAGTTCACTCAATGCACAACCATACACTTCAAGCGCACGGCCGACACTGATGTACGGCATCAGTTTCATCACTCTATTTAAAAATTATTGACTTAATTTAAATTAAGGTACTGCCAATTATTTTCATTGGATTCATGATATCATCTACCTACGCGACCTGTTAGGGCTCGATTTTGATATCATATTCCTTTGGTTGTGATGATCGTCTTAATGTTTCCTTAAATTTTTGTGTTCGCAATTTTTTGCGACTTACTTTTATATATCTGCTGATGTTGCTAAGTTTTTTGGAACAATTTTTAAACTACTCGTTTACAGGGAAAATAAGTTAACAGCCGTCTGAACGGTACAAGTCCCAGAGGGATTTTTCTGAAAATGGAACCTGGAGTTACTTTTTTTAAAGTAAATAGAAAGGTCACCCACCTCGCCAAAGCTCTTAAGCGCATTGGAAACGAAACGAAATTTCGTTTCACGGACAAAATTCAGTCGCATCAATCGGTTTAGACAGCATGGCGGCGGTTGTACTCTTACAGAATAAACGTTGCGTCAGATGTTGAAATCAATTGAACTTGCATAACTGTTAGAGCTCAGTTTTTAAAATGATTTATTTTTCCTAAAGCAATTTCCAAGAAATTGTCTAGCTTTGTTTTTGTACTCGAAAAAAATACATTCATAAATGTTCCATTAAAGAAATTCTACTAATAAAATCCTGTCTATTACCATACTAAGGTCATACATGGAATATCTCAAGATCTCTTTTTCGTTTTACTGCCGTCTCGTCCTTGTAAGGGCTTCGTGTGGGAATGTATTCAAATATATTTTATTGGCTATAGTTATGACTGTTAACAGCGAGCTATACACTCGTCCGTGAGTTATATAGTCAACTGTTGCATCCATTGAGGCTTCCGCATGTTTACTAGAAACAAGCGTATGAAGTAGTTCCACTGGAGTAGAAGAAAAATCAATAACTTATTGCTCTATTTCTCTACATTATCCAGCACAGGTCTGGCTTAAATATTAATCCTAAAAGCGGTTTAGATGTTCGTGTACGGGCTTCCTCAGGGAGTCTCTTACCCTAGTCGTTAGTTGTATATCTTAGCACGTGCTACATGATATAAAACTTAATGCTGAACGTAACATCGGGAGTAACTTACTGTCAGTTGAGAGTCGCCGTTCTCAATTCAAGTACGAACATAATTATTAAGCAAGTTGCCGTTTTAGCACCTGTGCGGTAATGCCCACGCCATCGCCCGCCATAAAATATTGACGTCCGAACTACTGCACAGTCGTCTGTCTGTCTATTCTATGACCGCGGAACCGGCGGGCGTGCGCGGGGCGTGCGCGAGGCGTCGGCGGGACGGTGGCGGGGCGCGGGCGGCGCGTACCTGCGCCCGGCGACTCCCGCCATGGAGGGTTTCTGTATTGATTATTTGAGGGCGTTCACTTTCGCCAGTGTTTTAATGCGAGCTATGAAAATGTTTTTATTGGCAACTTGGCAGCCCCAGCGCCAAACTGAATAAACAGACGAATAAATGTACGAAAGCTCTCATAATGCCCGATTATTCATTTTATACCGTCTCGCTTATTTGTCGATGCGATATTTTTTTCTTCGCTTTTCGTTTCAGTAATATCTGTAAAGAGCCTTATTTTGTCGAAGGCCTCACAGTCACAACTTCGCTTTTCAATGATTATTTCTTATTTCGTCTTCTGTCATTCGTTTTTCGTATTTAATATATCAATAAATCAATTTGTTTTGAGGAGTGAGAGAGAGATTGTATTCTTGCCGTGATGTCTTTGTGTTGGTTGGTGATTGTTTAATTTTCCGAGTACTGCGCGATTCTATGTTATATTGTGTGCGCTTAGAATTGTGGGTCTTTGTTGTTACATAGAGCTGAGTATTAGTGCTTTCAGCGCAGTTCCGCTTGGCTAAAGCAGTCTCAAGCCAAATAGTCTAATTACATTGTTGACGGCGCGTCGAGTGGAGGAAACATTGTTCAATGACGTACTAACATTTATGTAAATTTAACAAGTAGTATCAGCCATTAAAACCTGTAACTGTATGAAATAAATTGCTAAAACCGTTTCAATATTATAATGGCTTGATTTCTGAGAAATGTTATTACGTTGGAATAATGTTTTCAGATAATCTTAATGCCTACATTATGTATGTGGGCGGGATTATATGAATTTGAATAGTTTGGGTTTTACTGAAATAGGTAATGTTGGCATTTTTGTAGAAAAGCAAGCCTTTGTGCTTCGTATATATGCTACCTCAAAATGCCAACCTTATTTTCTCTTGATTATGATAAGTTTATATACGTTGTTTGTATTAAGTTTGGAATTGGGCAAACTCAGAACTGTTTTGACTTCCCACACCCAAAATACTTAGTAGCTATATTATTATTATTATTATATACTTTACCTATATAATCTACACCCGAATAAAATGTATGCCAAAATTACAGACCCATCAAAACGTTGACTATAACAAGCAGTTGAATTTAATAGCGTTCCTGTAATAAAAGTAGATGAAATAAATTTTACATCGAACGTGGACTATGAAGATCTTCATGAAAGAGGTTCAGCTTCCAGTGTAGGTCCATAAAGATACATTGACATGTAAATTCGGAACGATAAAGTCTAAAAGCTTTTCTTTGAAAGCGGATTATGGTTCTTTTTATGCCGCCACCTATCTGTTTGTTCAGGTACGCCTATTGAAGGTAGGCCGTCTTAAGTAAGGTTTTTGGGACCTGCAATCTCGAGTGATTTATTGTGTCAATTGAGATTTTGAGGTAATGAATGGAACGGCTTATCACATCTTGGGGGTGATTGAGGGGACTTTATGACTTGGCTTTGAATTATAGGTGGGAAAAGCGCCTCTATACAAAACAAATCCAATACTGATAAAGACTAAAGGACTGCTGAAAGATAAATGTTACTGAACGATATACGATACGTTAAAAGTTTATATTTTTTTTTTTCTTTTCTTTATGTTTAAGATATCAACTCGCACACTGTGCCGTTGTTGTTGAATTAGGTAATTTACCTATTTTTGCAATATTTTCAAGTATGTGAGAACCATGTTCCTATTTGTCAAATGAATGAATTTACCTGTTAGTGCTTGTAATACTTTAAATCTATACGTAGTATAGTAGTGTTAGTCTGAGTGCATTGTCCTCAAGTATATGAATTAATGTATGCCTGTATTTTTTCAAAGAGTTAATGTGAAGTTTCTTCTCCGTTCTTCTCCATAATGAGCTAATTTGCCGAAAGGACGGTAACCTCAATTGTTATTACTATTAAATTTAAATATATGACGTTCAAAACTGCCGCTTGATGGGCTGATTTAAATAAAGAATTTTAATTCAAAAAAGAAAAAGAGTAATATTTATTTTGACTTCACAGTCAAAATAAATGTTATTCTTTTATATATGTTTGCATGCAGACAAAGTCGTTGGCAACAGCAAGTTAATTAATAAATATGACACGACCACCAATGAGGCTGTCAAACGTGGCGATTACACCGGTGTCCCTCAGGGCCGTTTGCTGTGGCCGAGTCAGATTGTGGTCGACGATTACCGACTATTTATGAATGTAGGGCCGCTACAATATACTTTAAATTAATATGTTTTATAATAGAACCAAATGTTATATGTATTATGCGTTTCCACATAGATACAATCTAGGGGTCTTTAAGTCAAGAGTGAATAGGTTTCATCTAGGCAAGCGTGTTTCACCGTCGACCACATCCTCGCTTACTATCAGGTGAGACAGTGATCAAGCCAGTCATTGCCTCGGCGCTTTTCTGGTGTCGCCACTGTTGATTCTGGTTTTCAAGAGTTGCAGTGGTTTGGGAATAGTGCGGTGATTGTCGCAATAAAAAAATAAATGTCATCAAGCGCGAGCCTAGAGACGATAAAAAAATGAATGAATATAATTTTAGTAATCTATGTTGGATTAGATCAGGTGATTTGATTGTCGAAGATAATCTTACCAAGCAAAAACCAATTACGAATCCACTTCCACGGCGAAATAAATGAGGTATCACAAAAAACAAGTAATCAATCAAGATCGATTGCTTTTCTACTCAGGTCTTCAACAATCTAGGTCCTCACGTAATACTTAAGTGCACACCGTTCCATATATTAAGGCGTCACAAAAACTGCTTCACTAATCGTTTATCATATTCAGTCTCGGTAGAGTACCTGAGCAGATAATTTATGTGAATATTTCGCGAAGCTATCGGTAGGAAACATTAATTTCCGGAGAAGTAACGAGATCGCTTCACGCACCTACACTGCCATGTTTTTTGATGGCGTATTTCTGTGCCTTGGATGTTGGTTGAGAGAAATTTTGTGCGGAATTATATGATATATTTTGTATTTATTTGAATTCTGACTTCAGTGCTAATCAGCTTATGTAACCGCGTCTTCATTATTTTCTTTCTTACCATTCACTTCTTTGAAGGAATCTCTGAATTCATTATTCCTCACATTATTACTCAATAGTATTTACGCCGCCATAAGCTTTTCCCCCAACATTTTCTCTCTCAAACCATTTATTCATACCGTGTTACTAAGTCTCGCTTTGCTGAAAGGAAATAAGAGTGCGGTCATTGCAAACGCGACCATTTCCCTCTTCCATGTTATGGCGTGTTTTTTGTGTTCCACCCTCAAACGGAGGATTTCCAGCTCTTCGTTTTTCGTTGCTGCTACCATGCAAAGTCCTTCTCATATCTCGTTAATCGGATGCAAGGCTTTAACTGAACTCAAACAGTCTAATAAACGTCACATAATTTCTCCATAAAGGGCCTTATTTTATTACTGGTGAAGACAAAATGGGTTTTTGGGGGCAATAATAAGTTAAAAAAGCGCCCCTTTCCCTAATATCGTACAGAGCGAGCCACTCGCAACGAGTTCTACGTGACCAGTGTCTTAATATACACCTTTTGTCTAACTATACTATTGTTTGGAAGAGACGTTTTATCACAAGATGGTATGAGAGAAATAATGTTCCAGGGGGATCTGATTTTGGAATAGATAATTTTCAATTCTGAATTTCATTGTTTCTGACTAAGGAAAGGTCACACCATTTTCTAGCAGTAGATAGACTACACCCACGCTAAGGTCTTTCCATAACATTTATCTTGTATTAAAAATTTGCCGTGTATTTTAAACGTTCGTTAGTTTTAATTACTTAAAACAAAGGGCCCGTGATATTTTTAATTGCTGTAGAAACATAACACGTAGTATTTTGATTATTAATTGTTGTGTTTCTGTTAATTAACTCGTTGACACATGTAATAATTTAGAAAGAACCTTGATTTAGTTTCTATGGCAAGTGATGTATTTATTATTTATTTTTTTAGACAAGTTTTATTTGGCATTCTTTGACTAAATATGTTTTCATTCTCTCTCCATTTCGATCTCATTCTTAAATATTTGATTTTCGTTGTCCTATTGAAAGCTATTATAAGATTGTTTTGTATAGTAGATTTAGTGGACGGTTCGGCCTGGTTTTTTCTTGCTTCATTATCTCAATTATCAAGATGTTATCCTTCTAATCTACCTGATACAATTCCTTAGCCCCGTTTCATGATACCCAGGAGAGCAATAATAGATATAGCCTTTTTGCTTGAAACCTTTGTTTTACGAATCATAAAATTACACAATTCTTAAGGGTCCTATCACAGATTTATACCTAGGACATTATGAAAATAAATAAATCGCAAGTCCCCAAATCGTAGGGGAGTATAATGAAAACTGGTGATTTAGTGAATTCTGGGGTTACTAGTATACCGATGTCAGTAAATTTTCGTTAATGGAATTATTTCGTTTCTCTTATAGTGCTCGTTTCGGTCTAGGAATTATAACTAAGATTTTATTTTTCACTTTAGTATGAAATCAATTGAAATAATTTATTGTAGTCTGAAAACTTCTTGTAGATTGTTAAAAATATCGATATCGTTAGCTAAATATTATTTGATTTGAACATTGTAAATAACAAACATTAAGCTTAGGTATCCAAGAATTTGAAAACTTCAAAAAGAAATTCAAGTATTTCAATAAAAAAAATTAACAAGAAGATATTTCAGAAATGCTGACGTTGTAAATATCCGTGTCAAAAATGAGCTCAATATAAACAACAATTTTAGCTAAATTCATTTAAATTTTTCAAACGTTGCTGATATTTCCGAATTCTCAAAGAAGGGATCTATTAAAAGCGTCGAAATTAAATTCGCCGACTTACTAGACGAGTTTAAGATTATTTATTCCGTTCCCTATTTACGCATAAACAACCTTCTGCTCTGCTGTTTCTGCAACCTTTATCATTTATATCCTAAAGGTTATTTTTGTTCGGTTTGTTTGTTGATTAAAATTGTAATTTACCTGTCAGGGGTCAATTCTGTTTGTGTAATGAATTCCGGTTTAAGCGCCCACTCACACAGGCTATTGGGGATCGCACGGTGTGCGCGGTGATCGCAGTGACAAGAGTTTTATGTTTAGTTCTGTTCAGTGCACATCAATGCTTTTGGTGCAGTCCTTAAAATAACAAAGTAAATAAAAAAGATACCTAATAACACTTGGCATCGTTATATTCGTACTATTTAGTAATTAAACCTAAGTTTGATGTTCTACGTTGGGTAAATCTGAATCGTTAGATTTTTGACATATCGATTGTGCGGCAATTTTTTTAAGATTAATCTAGGTAGTTATTTTTGGTATGCGATTGTCTAAATCTTTTCTTTTACTTAATGCTGATGTCGTCATTACATGACATTACTTGACTAAGCAATAATTCATTTTATAAATTACTAAAAGAAACAGATAATGGCGAGAGAGAGAAGTCCTAGTAGTGGCACATAACAAGCTAATTGCATATAAAGACAGTAGAAAAGTTATTTCCACCAAAGAACCAAATGCCTTTACCATTTCTACTGAACCCGGAGGCAAAACATTAGCAAATATGAGGCAAGCCCAAGTTCCTATTAACATTTAAATGGTACATTATGTATTAAATGTTTTAAAACATTCTCACAGATAGTCCAGTTCGTGTAATGGGGATTTTAAGCTTAAAAGGATTATTTTAATAATGAAACAGGAGAAATTGTGGAGCGAGAACGCTATGGTAAACTTTGTTAGGAATGTACTCACTGGGCAATATTTAGAATAACTTAGAATGGAAGTATGAATTCCCCCACAGGCAGTTGCGATGCGATCATGCGACAAGAAATTTGCCTATATGAAGAACGATTGTGATTGTCGCAATGTGGCGTTGCACCTGTCTGCGGGAGCCTTAAAGATTCCAACTTTGATGGTTGACTCAATTTTAATACAAATGAAAGCAAATGATGGCCAATGCTTTTAATGGAATTTTACAGCGGTAGTGATAATTACCAACCTGTTATTTTGAAAGCGTTATTTTCATGTCGATTAGGTAGTCATAAATTACCTTTCCAACTGGTATGTATTGTGTGTACATTTATTTAAAAGCCATTGTTGATCAGTTTGGATGGGTTTTAAAATTCAGAAGGTATTTTTACTAAGCGACATAAAAGGATACCCCTTTCCATAGAACTTACATTTAAAAAACAAATGAAAAGCCGGGAAAACACGAGTAGACACCACTTAAAACGAACCCTACCTTCTAAAGCCGGGTAAGGGAAAAATATCCGAGTACCCTCATCGAAAACCCATCGGTAGGGCCACTAAACCAATCATTAAGTTAAACTCGCATGTCCAGACATTAGAAATGCTCCTGTCTATCCCATTACAGATAAAAGGCACTAGTGTCCCGTAGATTTCGATTGTCCCTTTCTTAGGGGTATTTTAGGGCTGTCCAACCTAATTTCGGGCTTACCTGTGTCTTGAAATCCGGACAGGTGGCTAATAAGGTTCTATGTGTGGTTTGTTGTGGTTAGTCCGGTGATGAGAGGATTGGGTTGGGCGTTTAATTATTTTCTGGTAACACACATGTAATACCCACGCCTTAGGGTTTGCTTTTTATTCGACTACGGCAAAGCCAAATGTAGGAATTATAATTTTTAACCTCCGACGCAAAAAGAGGGGTGTTATAAGTTTGAGGTGTGTTGTTGTGTATCTGTGTATCTGTGTCTGTCTGTGGCATCATTGCGCCTAAACGGATGAACCGATTTTGATTAAGATTTTTTTGTTTAAAAGGTGACTTTGTCGAGAGTGTCCTTAGTTCAAAAGTTATAGGCGTTTTACTGTTTGAATCGGGGTGTTTTGGCACGATGCCATAATTATGTGTTCAGTAGATTACCAATCGAAGCGTATCTACTATGTATTCGTACTAGATAAATTATGTAGCATGAAATAAAAGTCAGCCGTGGGTTTTTTAAATTTTGAAATTTTACTTGTAGCATTTTATTTATGCATTTACGTATGCTTTGCGTTTACGTGTTAATTTTTTATTTTCACTGAGGTGATTTTGTTGAATTGATGGATTGTTTCGTAATTATGGTCCTGGTGATTTAGGCTGCATTTTATTTGTCTTGAACTGTATGTAACTGCCACGTTTTGTTAATTTGTGATCATCATCATTTCACCCGAAAGAGGTCCACTGCTGGACATAGGCCTCCCCCAAACGTCGCCACACTGATCGGTCCTGTGCGTTTCGCATCCACCGGACGCCCGCAGTCTTGACCAGGTCGTCGCTCCACCTAGATGGATGCCTTCCAACGCTGCGTCTTCCGGTACGCGGTCGCGGTATATGTGATATTTGACAGATATTTTAATAGATTTTTCTTCTATTTCCAGGTAAGTTTAACAACAGCAAAGCATCGAACAGCTGCTGTGAGTATAATTAGCATTAAGTTGCAGGGGTACGTCTTATTTTGGTAATCGTTTTGATCTTCGGCGTTCTATTTTGGTGTTCGTAAGTGACCCATGTGTAATTGGCTCTTGCGTTCGTGAAAAGCCAGCGATCTACGGTGTGGTACATAAAAAATAATTTAATAACATTGCAGTGTTAAGCGAGGGAAAAAGTGGAAAGCTATCGGGCAGTTTTCCTAGCAGTGAGACGTAATGAATAGATTAAATTAAAAACAAATATATATTTCAAGGCCCTTTTGCCAACCCTATGCCAGATAGTGTAGCCCTCCTGCCGCTAGTCGGTCGACCATGACCCCTGCGATATACCTCTTATGTATGTACCTAGATTGTTTCAAGGCAGAGATAGTTTCGTATTGATTACTCTTACCAAGAGGACTCTAGACGAATGACATCTTACTCTTACTTACTATTATAAACGTGAAAGTTGTGAGGAAGGATGGATGAATGGATGAAATATTACAGAAATATAGCTAATACATCAGAACAACACATAGGTTATCTTAATATATATAAATCTCGTGTCACAATGTTTGTCCTCAATGGACTCCTAAACCACTTAACCGATTATAATAAAATTCGCACACCATGTGCAGTTCGATCCAACTTGAGAGATAGGGTAGGGTAGGGTAGGGTGGGATAGGGTAGGGTAGGGTAGGTAGGGTAGGTAGGGTAGGTAGGGTAGGTAGGGTAGGTAGGGTAGGTAGGGTAGGTAGGGTAGGTAGGGTAGGTAGGGTAGGTAGGGTAGGTAGGGTAGGTAGGGTAGGTAGGGTAGGTAGGGTAGGTAGGGTAGGTAGGGTAGGTAGGGTAGGTAGGGTAGGTAGGGTAGGTAGGGTAGGTAGGGTAGGTAGGGTAGGTAGGGTAGGTAGGGTAGGTAGGGTAGGTAGGGTAGGTAGGGTAGGTAGGGTAGGTAGGGTAGGTAGGGTAGGTAGGGTAGGTAGGGTAGGTAGGGTAGGTAGGGTAGGTAGGGTAGGTAGGGTAGGTAGGGTAGGTAGGGTAGGTAGGGTAGGTAGGGTAGGTAGGGTAGGTAGGGTAGGTAGGGTAGGTAGGGTAGGTAGGGTAGGTAGGGTAGGTAGGGTAGGTAGGGTAGGTAGGGTAGGTAGGGTAGGTAGGGTAGGTAGGGTAGGTAGGGTAGGTAGGGTAGGTAGGGTAGGTAGGGTAGGTAGGGTAGGTAGGGTAGGTAGGGTAGGTAGGGTAGGTAGGGTAGGTAGGGTAGGTAGGGTAGGTAGGGTAGGTAGGGTAGGTAGGGTAGGTAGGGTAGGGTAGGTAGGGTAGGGTAGGGTAGGTAGGGTAGGGTAGGTAGTTAGGGTAGGGTAGGTAGGGTAGGGTAGGTAGGGTAGGGTAGGGTAGGGTAGGTAGGGTAGGGTAGGGTAGGGTAGGTAGGGTAGGTAGGGTAGGGTAGGTAGGGTAGGGTAGGTAGGGTAGGGTAGGTAGTTAGGGTAGGTCAGGTAGGGTAGATGAATGTTTGGTGTTTTTATGGCAAAACAAAGTTTGCCGGGTCAGCTAGTAGTTTATAAAGATATTGGAAGAAGTAGTAATAGAAAGCAATACAACAAAAAGCATACGAAAATGTTCATCTAAAAACAGACCTTTATGAAATTCACAATAGATTATCCAAGCGCCACACCAAAAATAATTCACATAAATCCATCAGCTATTATGAACAATAACTTGTGCGAGGCACGTTAAAATCGCGGGCGTTTCAAAGAAAATCGGGTTTTTATTAAATATTTCCCCCTCGAATGGAAGCTGAGTCGGTAGCGCTAAATATCAGGCATACCGGACGCTCAGACGCGGAAAATTTTCAAATAAATATAATAACGACGATCATAGAGAATGCCCAGCGAATATTGAAATTATTTGTTTTTGTTTTGAAAGAGAATTCTTCCCTGTAATGTGGACTGCAATAATGGTAGAGAATATCGATAAATTCTATCTTGGTTTGTACAGAGGGCCGTTTTGATGTTCCATCGTTGTGAGGGGATTGGTCAGCTAGACTACTCGCTATCCAGCTGCGCTTGGCGGTTAAATCGCTGGCTTCTTTCATACACCATTTACCAAAGTAACATTGAGATTGTTGCCCATCATGTTTAAAACTTGGATGAGGCTAGCACAGGAACATAGAAATTGGCACAAGAAAAGGAAGGTCAGCCGTGGGAGAGGGTTGTGGGTGTTAAGATGATGATTAATTACTTATTTCAAGAGAAATCTCTATTTCTCAAAAATCGGTTAAGTAGTTTTTGAGTTTATACAAATAATTTTACAAACTATCAAATATTTCCTCTTTATAATATTAGTGTAGGTTAGAGTAAAATAATTCTCCCTATGATATAGACTGGAATAAAAAAAACCGGCCAAGTGCGAGTCGGACTCGCGCACGAAGGGTTCCGTATCATTATCGCAAAAAATCGGCAAAAATAATCACGTTTGTTGTATGGGAGCCCCACTTAAATATTTATTTTATTATGGTTTTTAGTTTTTTTTTTGTTACAGCGGCAAAAGAAATACATTATCTGTGAAAAATTCAACTGTCCAGCTATAACGGTACATGAGATACAGCCTGGTGATAGAATAACAGACAGACAGACGGACAGTGGAGTCTTAGTAATAGGGTCCCGTGTTTAGCCTTTGGGTACGGAACCCTAAAAACGATTAATTATATCTAAGTTTACTACTATGGGTAGACGACAATGTTGCCAACGCGGATAGAATCTGGACAAGAACGTTCGGATGGGTTCAAGAAAACAGAGGCCTACGCTCAGCAGTGGACGAAGTCGGACTCTAAATGATTATGATGATAATTCTCCTTGTAATATGGCCACACACACATGGGACTGGTATGATACACAAAATCAATAAATTCTCGCTGTTATTTATTGCTTAAGATCTTATCATATTCCTTTGCCAGAGTTTGACTGAAAAGTCTTCGCTGAAATCTTGATACCTTCAAAAGTCTTGGAAACTGTGATTGACACGCGCAATCTAAACTTATCTTCTTTGAAAGCTACTAAAGTATCTAATCTCGTGGGATACTACTAGGCTTCATTTACTAATTAAATGCTGCACTGGATTTTCAGCTTTGTTACTTTGCTCCCGCGGCCTATGGCACCAGTACCGTGTAATGTCTGATATAAACAGTCTATGACACTAAGCGATAATGTAGCTTTCTATCAGCAGATTATAATGAGTTTTCGTAATCAGCTCAGTTATTCTTCTTCTTATTCCTTGTCTTCATTCCTGAAGGTCGTGTCCGTCTTGAAAAACTTTGACGGACACACTGACGGGTTGCTTCTAAGCCACACTGTCTTCGGCTTTTCTCAGGGCAGTGATCACCGTGAGTCCTGTAATCGCCCTGATCTGATCACACTACCATGTCGGACCAGTCAGTACATCTAGAGATTATCTTTTACAAACATTAAGACCTCTTTAAAAAGAAGCAAAATTCATTGTTTGTTATAGTTTTTAATTTTTAACCGACGAAGAAAAAAGGAAGAGGTTCTCAATTCGACATGTATTTTTCTTAGTGAATGACCACGCATAACTTTTTCAAGATTAAGTTTTTAAACTGTCATGGTCACTAACACTAACACACAAACACACATGACAAACATTAGAAACACACATGGTAAATATCCCGTTTCTAATGTTAATGTTTTTCAAGATTCTTCCAATTTTAAAAATTATTTGTTTATTGGAAAGAATATACTACGAGAGATACATCAAAGTTGGTCCCATTTAAACTTGAAAAATTAAATCCACTCCTAAAGGTAGAAAAAAGGATGTTTTAATAATTTTCTCACTGAATTTTCAATTGTGAACTGTTGAAAATAAGTAAACTGAAAAGCGAAAACAAAACCTTTTGAACAAAAAACTGGGCTGACGAAATAACGAACAAAAAAGCAAAAAAAAAAACAAAAAAACTTTTAGTCTAGCATTTTGATTTAGCGCCAAACAAACAAACATGCAAATTAATTACCTAAAACGTGGAATGATTGTTGTAGCTAGATTGATCTTCGTTGATTTGATTGTTTGTTTGGCGCCCGCGCCGCCTCAAAATGCTAGACTAAAAGCTTTTTACCCGACTGCCGAAGGAGGGTAATGTGTTTATCAGTCTATGTATGTATGTATGTATGTAAGTATGTATGTATGTATGTATGTATGTATGTATGTATGTATGTATGTATGTTTGTTCCTATGTGGCGTTCCAGAGACCTAACGCGTTGGCCGATTTTGATGATTCATACGTCAATCGATTCGTCTTAACCTTGCGAGTGTCATAGGCTACATTAAAATTGGAAAATAGGAAAATGGCGGCTTTTGGGCGCCATATTGTGGGGGGCCAATTTTATTTTTTCTTCCAAACCCATCGTGTGGGGTATCAAAATAAAGGGTTTCAAGAAGTGATTTCAAAAATATATATCACTTATATATTTAAATGTACCTAATTCGAAAAAAATGTTAACTAAAAAGTTATAAATAATTTTTTTTTATTAAAAAAACCAAAATACCCGACTGCTTAAAAAGCGAACTAAAAAGACGTAAACAAGAAGAAAATCATGCTGTGCAGTCGGAGGATACATCTGGTTTTGGTCAGCCAGCTCGCGAATATGTATCCTCCGACTGCACAGCATGATTTTCTTCTTGTTTACGTCTTTTTAGTTCGCTTTTTAAGCAGTCGGGTATTTTGGTTTTTTTAATAAAAAAAATTTTTAGTTTTTGCTTTTCAATTAGTTATTTCGTCAGTCCAATTTTTGTTTAAAGGTTTTGTATACAGTACGAGCAGTTTACCATCTTAATTTTAAATAAGACCTGTACTCAATGAACAACACAGACAGGCAACCCAACCAAAACTATCCACAGCTCGTGCTTTCACTACTAATTAAATGTAACAACTCTAACAATTTCCCCTCCATACATACCACTATATTTAGTGCTAATCAATTCTGAACAAAGCAACTATTTGCAACAGTTACTCAAGTAAGGGAAGTCTATTCATCATAAACTTGGGGACAGAACTTCGAACCCTGTCGATACCAGACGCATCGAGATTCGAGAACTTTGCAGGCGTTTGTTTTAAGTTGTCGTTAACATCAAAATTATTTAGGCGATTTATTCATCTGTATTTTCAGATCTTAGTTTGAAAGATTTGTTTTTTAACCCCCGACGGAAAAATAGGGGTGTTATAAGTTTGACGTGTGTTTCTGTGTGTCTGTCTGTGGCATCATAGCGCCTAAACGGATGTACCGATTTTGATTTAGTATTTTTTTTGTTTGAAAGGTGACTTTGTCGAGAATGTTCTTAGCTATGTTTGAATAAAATCGGTTTAGCTGTTCAAAAGTTATTCGCATTTGACTCTCTGAATCTGGCTTTTTTCGCAAGATATCGTGTCATTATTAATTGTTTCGATAGATTGTCGATTAAAGCGTGTCTGCTACTCGTACTAGGTATATTATATGTAGTTTAAAAAAGCATGAAATTAAAATTAAAATCGGGGATCTTTTAAATTTGTAATTTTATCTTGTGTTTAGACTTTTCATCCTATTTTAAAGTTGAATTTGTTTTAAGGACTTCTACAGCAGATGTCTTTAGACATTCTAACGTAATTTTCTAGAGGTAGTTTAATTATCTAAATAAAATCATTTATCTGTTATCCTTTTGTTGTAGAAACCCTTTTTTTGAATTGAATAAAAATCCTTATATTTACCCGATTGCCGAAGGAGGGTAATGTGTTTATCAGTCTATGTATGTATGTATGTATGTTTGTTCCTATGTGGCGTTCTAGAGACCAAACGCGTTGGCCGATTTAGATGATTCTTACGTCAATCGATTCGTCTTAATCCTGCTAGTGTCACTGGCTACATTAAAATTGGAAAAAACAAAAATGGCGGATTTTGGGCGCCATTTTGTGAGGAAAAAAATTTTTTTTTTTCTTCCAAACCCATCGTGTGGGGTATCAAATAAAGGATTTTAAGAGGCGATTTCAAAAATATATAACACTTATATGTCTAAATGTACCTAATTCTAAAAAAAAATAACTAAAAAGTTGTAAATAAAAAAAGTTAATTAAAAAAATCAAAAAACCCGACTACTTGAAAAGCAAACTAAAAAGACGTAAACAAGAAGAAAATCATGCTGTGCAGTCGGAGGATACATCTGGTTTTGGTCCGCCAGCTCGCGAATATGTATCCTCCGACTGCACAGCATGATTTTCTTCATGTTTACGTCTTTTTAGTTTGCTTTTCAAGCAGTCGGGTTTTTTGATTTTTTAATTATCTTTTTTTTAGTTTGCTTTTTAAGCAGTCGGGTTTTTTGATTTTTTTAATTAACTTTTTTTATTAACGAATTTACTAATAAACTTAAAACTAGGATCATCTAAGTATTAACCATACATTTTTCGAGGTTTAGGATTGGCGTTACTTTACTTCGAGTTGACTAGTAAGGGCCCGGGGTAAGTATATATTGGGTACTTTGGCATGTGCCAAGACGAGCAGCGAGGGATGTGTGAGATATCCACTAATATTTCACTTTTCTAACCCTGCCAAGCTAAGCTCCTGGAGACAAGAGCTTAGCGGAGGCCAGGGATGTGCATGGTCGGTTTTGACTCGCTTATTTTTAAGACCGCTTCTTCACATAGCAAAGTCCGCTACAAATTACCCAGCACTCAGCTTACTCGTACGTACTAGGTATCTACAGCTTTCATGTATGTAGTCCCAACGTTACACAACTCTGCTATGCCAGCCGGCGAACACTACTCAGCCTCCTTACTCATTTTCGGTGGAAACACTCATTCCTGAAAAGGTAAACCAAGATTCCTTGTACCTACTTTTATCTCAAAGTTGTCACAGTTTGCCAAAATCTTATACAACGCTACAAACACAAATTCTCGAGTACAATTCCAAAGTTAGATCCGTCATTCATCTTGAATTATAAAAGTTAGGCAATCTTCCACTTGTGCTCAAAATTTGAAATCATTTCCAACCAGTGACGCACATGATGCTGATTAAAACGACCCTGTTTGAATCCCCTTCGGCGATTTCTTTGTTTTATTCCTAACGCTAATTTTGTATCACAAAAGTTCTACGTGAACGCGTACTTAGAGTTGTTCTAAGTTATAAGCGGAAGCTACTTTAGGTTTAGCGTTATCGCTCTATGGCTGGCTCTTGTGTTCGTGTGCTCAAGATTATCTTGTGTTCGAAAATGACGTAAAGTCAAACTAGAAAATGAGGGCCAAACGAAATAACATAGGCAATATACTTAACGGGTTATTGAGCCATGAAAAATAAAACATTGATCAATCACTTAGCCGATATACAGAAGCAAGGAGGAAGATACAAGCAAAGGAGTTTAGGAACGTTTGTACAAATTCCGCAGCTGTCTTATTTTTAGGGAGATAATGACAAAACTTACACTAGCATGTTAAATACATATGATTCATGTTTCAAACATCAAAGTTGTTCCAGAAATATTAAAGCGATTTTCGTACTCCAACCTCTTCTAACTTAAACCCCGACATAAAGTCGAGTACAGACAATAAGGAAGACGCCGGGAGGTGTCGTCCCTAGGCGCCCCCTCCTCCCTTTGATAATTTATTATTGAAACCTCGTCTCCATTCTTTTCTTTTGTAATATTGTCTCTCGTTTCTTATTTGTTCCGTGGTACTAATTTGTTTGTTATTTTTTTTTTCTTGATCGGTGCCGCTTTTGTGCTGGGGCTAATGAAGTGTGTTTCGAAGGTTCGAACAACGTTCGGCTAAATTAACGTTCGATTCGATCGTAATTGGATGGGTTTTCGTGAGGAAGTTTGATGAGCCGAGTGACGGGCGGTTGTGGATCGTGTGAGTTTCGTGAGCAGCGGTCTGGATGGTTTGATTCCAGTCTTATGTAATGCTGAAAACGTTTGGTTGTGTTTGGGTCTTATAGTTTTTGCTGAAAGGCTTCCGCAGTCAGTTGTCAATTGTTCTGCGGATACCCGTAGAATAATTTGTATAAATAACGGTCGTCGCGTCGTTGTTGCATTGTCACTTTGCACCTGTCTGAGGAAGTCTGAAGTCGGAGGCACTTTGATATTTAGAACTCGTATTTCATAAATTCTTCCTTATAATTAGCTAATAGGTAACGTTTATACAGCACAACAGGCCTCCTGTCTGTTAAACTGGGTAAGTTATAAACCACGCGGGCCATATTATTTTACCTGTCTTCGAATTTTCGTTTTTAGGGTTCCGTACCCAAAGGGTAAAAACGGGACCCTATTACTGAGACTTCGCTGTCCGTCTGTCTGTCTGTCTGTCACCAGGCTGTATCTCATGAACCGTGATAGTTAGACAGTTGAAATTTTCACAGATGATGTATTCCTGTTGCCGCTATAACAACAAATACTAAAAACAGTATAAAATTAATATTTAAGGCGGGCTCCCATACAACAAAGTTGATATTTTTGCCGTTTTTTGCTCGATATTAATAACGGCAACAGGTAGACACTTGAAACATTCACAGAATATTTAGTTGTATATTCTCTTCAAAAAATAATAATAATTAAATTAAAATAAAATAAATTAAGGGGCTCCCATACAACAAACGTGATTTTTTTGCAGTGTTTTGCGATAATGGTACGGAACCCTTCGTGTGCGAGTCCGACTCGCACTTGGCCGGTTTTTTAGAACATGTCAGTTTCCTCACGATGTTTTCCGTTTTGAGAGTCCCCGGTGAGCCTTGAACAACAACAAAAAAAATCACAAAAAGAAAGAATCCAATTATTATTCTTATCTACAACAAACACGTGAAAAAACAACATAATATTTTCTATCCTAATAATGTGAAAATTGTATTTTCTTCATATTATATCTCCTTGGTACAGACAGCCTACGGATTTAGGTATCATATCCGTACGCACTGGTGGGGTTACACAAAATTGGGAAAACTAAGGTGTTGGCAACGCGCCAGACAGATATTACGTGTGTTAATATAGACACTAATATTATAAGGATAGTCTCATATTGAAGGATAAGAATGAAGAAAATTGGAACAATGGGTGTGTTAGTTGTTTGTGTGTTAGAAAAATATTAATCAGGTAATTAAACGTCGTGATAATAAGCTTGTTATACTTCAGTAAAGTTTACTGTAGGTTTTAGGGCACTGTGATTTAATAAAGAAAGTAACTAAAGATCGACTAAAATAACTGAAAATACTTACGAATTAATTATTTTCTAGAAATTATTGACAGTGATAAACATAAAGTAGAAGAGTATAAAATAATGATACAACAAAATTTCATTACCGAAAAAATCCTACTGAATGCTTTATTAGTAGCTCCTGGGCGACCAGCACTGCTCGGGTGAACGTAGAGAAAATGACGTTACCTAAAAAAGAAACCTAGCTAGATCGATGTATCGCCCCCGAAACCCACTGCATACTAAATTTCATGAAAATCGTTGGAGCCGTTTCCGAGATTCAGATTATATATATATACAAGAAATGCTCGTTTAAAGGTATTAGATTAGATAGATACTTGTAGACATTATCTAGGAAAAAGTTAATTAACCTCTCTTTCTTTTAATAGTATCGATTCTTATTTACTTAGTCTTGTGTCTTGAATTAAGAATGTGAAGTGGTTCTAAATTTCTTCTTGCTTGCCAAACTTGACTTTTGCCTAAAAATCAAACTTTAGCATTAAATAAGTCACCCGTTTTTAACTTCAAATTCTCCAACCAAACACCAACTGTTATATTATAAACAAGAATCATATTAATTCAGTCCTTAGAAACATCGCAATGTCCGTAAACAAAAGTAAACAGAGCGTTGCACCGCAATATTTTGCTGAAACATTTAATTAAAGTCGAAATGGCTGCAATCTGTGGGTATTTTGTTAAAAACAAGTAGTTTGGCACAAACAAGCTGAAGTTAATTTCGATCGGAGCGTGGCGCTGACGAAATTTTTTAATAAAAACATCACCTGTTCTGCATTTAGTGACACAGGGACGGAATTGAACGAAATGTGACGACGAAAATTATGTGCATGTTTTTTTTTCTGCTTATAGGCAATTTTTGGTGTGGTTATTTTGCCTGCAGTAATAGGATTAATTTTAAAGAAGGAAATGATTTGGACTCTGCGGCCAAAATATTTTTTGTAATTCGTAAAAGGCACTTTACAAATTAAGGATACAAAAAAATATTTCTGGGTGTATAAGATTTTAAGCTGACATGGTCACAATCATTAGAATTAATATTTGTTTCGGGATATTTACCATGTACATTTAAAAAAAATATACATAGTAAATATCCCGAAACAAATATTAATTCTAATTTCTAGGTGTGTTTAGATTGATGATGATTCCTTATATTGCATACAATCACGCTCACGTTTTTATGGTGATAGGCAAAAAGTACATAATGCAGTTGTAAAAATAAGGACACAAAATGCGTTTTTGTCACTATTCGAGGTCGTCCTAGATTCGAATAAAAATAAAAGACAACAACGCATTTTTTTATTGCAGTTTGGCTGAATGAGAACTGATAAATGATCACGTTTTCCAGGAAACACCTCAATTATTAGATACAACGTTTATTATTGTGTTGATTTATATTTTTTATATTGAATTGACTACGTCCCATGAGCATCATTAGATTAATTGTTGACTTTCACAGCACAGTGGGCAGCATACACTAGTGTGCTAATCATTATTGCTTTGTAATTACCAATCAGCCTACCAATTGCGTAATTACGCCAAAATCCCTCTAGGAACCCACGAAGGTGATTGATTATAGGCCCTAAACCATAATTATGTGTAGAACTATACTTAAAGATAAAACAGTTGTATATTATTTAAAGTTCAAATATTTAAGTACTACTCAGTTAATTTTTTTCTGAGAAAATAGGAATGGGGATTATAAATAAAAAGGTCTTTTAAGAGGTCCGTTACCTCTTTCATGGTGCTGATGATGGTGATCACCAGGGTGGTTTTAGTAAAGTAAAAAAACCACACTCCCTGGTCTTTTCCCTAACAGTCCAGGCGCCTTTTGAAGGTTTCCCCCTGAAAACAAAAGAGAATTAGAAAAATAAGGTAGGGGTACATATACACTTTTTATGCCAAAGCCAGAAATTTGGTGAAAAATTCACAAGCGGGGGCGTAAGCTACTGTGATTGGTTGAATGGATTGTCAACAGTCAATCACATCAGTTGCCTTGCGATTAATTTGAGATACGCCGATAATTTCTTTATAGAGCCTAGTATTTTTCAAGAAAAAACATAAACATAAAGCAAATCCCCTTTAAATATATCGCTTGAAGCCACCCACGGCGATAAAATTAAACAAAAACCTGGAACGTTTTACCATGAATTTATAAGGCATGAAGGAGGCAGGCCAAATAAATCTGAACTCGAGAAAAAAAATATATTACTTGCAAAAAATCTTACGAATATCCGACCCTGTACAGATGTTTGTATGTAGATGAAAGTACTGCCACTGATTAGGAAAATGCAGAAGTACTACTTTCAGAAATGGGGTGAAAGAGAATCCGTACTTAAAAAAGAGGCTAAGTTTCTGTATACCCGTATGGGAAAAGGCTTGACTTAATGCCGTATATCACCTAGATGGAGCAGAGGGCGTTTACAGATTTACTCCATCGCGATCGGTCTTGAGCTTCACGCTTCACCTCGCTTCATGTAATTCCGATGTTCGTAGCTTCTGCCAACACGGTGCGGCGCCAGGTTTGATGGGGACGGCCATGCTTTCTTTTCCCATCGGGACCTCTTCGCAGCGTGTGGCCAATCCATCTCCACTTGCGACGCTTGATCTGGCGGTCGATCGGGCTCTCGTGGCATTTCTCCAACAGCTCTACGTTGGAGATGGTCTCGGGCCAGTAAATTACGAGAATGCGACGAAGACTTGTATTTGGCGCGAGATGTTCTTTGTGGCCTTCCACGTTTTGCACCCGAAGAGCAGCATGGATTTGACATTGGAACCGAAGATTTTGAGTTTAATCCTTCGGGTCTATTTCTTCTATTTCTCTCGATATTTTGCTTCATCTCACCAATTCTCCAGGAAGTCATTCAAGGCATCTTCTCCTCGGTCTGCAGCGGCCCCGTCCAACTGTGCCAGACCGCTTGTATTGCAATATGCAGGTCCATAGCTCAGTCTGCATCCGGCCAACATGGCCTGCCCAGTCAATTCAGTATGTCTGTTTGAACTCTTAGTCTGACAAAAACAAAAAGCTAGCCTTTGAAGTCAGTGGGCCTTTTGTTCAATGTTTTAGTACAGCCCAAGCCAGGCAGACAGGTTGCGCAGTTCCGAGAGGGGCGCAACAATGTGCCTCGTTTGATAAATTGCGATATTGTTACCAAATGCCTCCCTGTCACACGACCAAACACACCTGACCCACACTTTTTACCCCCATCCAAACGGCGGTAGGTCAAAGCATTTTGGACTGTCTACGGGTTTTTTTTGTCGAGTCAACATATTCCGGTGCCGTAATTTGGACTGGTTCATTGGATTGTGTTAGGTTGTTGCTTTTGACGTGAATCCTGTGTTGAAAATAAGGTTGTTGCGGGTTCCATGTTCAAAATTGTTTGTTGATAAACCTTGCTGTTCCTTAATAAACTTGTTTTCAAAATAAATTACTGCATCTTGACAGAGCATAATAAGCAAAAGAGCTAGAGAGAAAACACCGGAAATGAGGCTACCTAACACCCATTTAAAAAAGAAAACTGTGTTTTGGCTATGCTGCACACTGCTCAACAATTTGCTAAGCTCACTCCCTCTACCACACTGAAATCTGGTATACGTCATAATTATTCAATAAAAAACTTTTTTTAAAACAAGCGGTTTTCGTATTCTTCTCAGCAAACCCTTTCATTTGATACCCCTTTCATGGCAGTGCACAAAAAATAACTAGTCCGTCATCTTGGGCCATCCGCCATATTGTATTTAGAATGACGTCACTTAGACCATGCATTGTCATTCAAACTAAACGTGTATGCAAAATTTCATCTTAATCGGAGGAGAATAACAGCTTTAAAATTCAGTTGCAACATTTGACCCGAACACACTTACAAACATACATACACGCATTGCAAGTTAAATAAAAGCTTGTAATAAAAAATTTAAAAATGCTTTGTTTTCTACTAAATTTTCAGATTGTACAGTATTAACAATAAATGTTTTTTGTCTATTTTACATTTTCACTAATATAAGATACCTAAATGTTGCTGCAAAATAAAAACTTGTTAATATAAATAAGAGTATACACTAGAGCATTTTCGCGAGCATTACAATGTAATGTAACGTTCTGACGAATGGTACAATACAGACAAATGCTCAGTTTCCTTAAGCATTTCCATGTAATGTAACGTTCTTGCGAATGTTCGAAGCTGTGTTCGACGTAAAGCTCACGGCGAGTGAGCATTTACCTGTAACATTTCTTTCTACCTCGCGTTCATTATTGACCTCACTCCACGTCACTCGCGCTTGTGCATTTGCTCGATGAAACGTTACACTAAAACGCTTGTTAGTTTCTAAAATCAGGTTGTAACACAACATCGAGCGTCATGTTCGAAGTGTGGTTCTAGTAAATTTAAAAATAGCGAATGATAAATGCTCTTGTCTATACTTACCTTAATAAAACACATAGTCTTCGTCAAAACGGGTATAAATTGCCCCATTTGTTTCAGACATTACCTATAAAAAAAACCAAAGAATCACTCATAACCATCTCCTAAGTAATAATTGCGACACAACCAACCAACTTTCTTTCCACATAATTAAGTACTCTCCCCTTCCCCTTGCACACACCCTACATATCCAAAAGCACAGATAAGGAGCTCCCATTCATTCTGAATTTAACTCGGCGTAGCATTCACATTCATTACGTAATGAGTTCACGTGCAAGTCACCACCGGTCATCGCTGCTAACCATCAGTTAAGCGGCAGACAGTTTTGTATTACTAATTGCGATTTTGAAAGGGTATTTTTTAATATACTCAGATGAGTTTGGGGTGCTGGGTTTTTTAAATGTTTGGAAGTCGGTTTTTTAGGATTCTTTTGTTTGGAGGAAGATAGGGAAAAATGTAGCTATTGGATTTTACGTTAAAGTAACAGAATTTAAATGGTTTCGGTATACATGGTTGTTAACTGAAAGCAAGTTTTATTTGCTGCAGTACTTTTCTATCGTCATCATCACCATCAAGCCTATTAATGTTTCCACTTGTGGGGCACAGGCCTCCTCTCGGTGAGTGAGGAACTCCTCTCTGAGGGTTTTCTATACATGCTCATTATTCGCCATTTTTCTTTTTTAACTATTAATAGGCTCGCGATGATGTGGTCGACGATGTAGCACGCTTACCTAGAAGAAACCTATTCACTCTTGACTTAAAAACTCCAAGGTTGTAGCTATCAGGAAATAAAGACTCTGGCAGGGAATTCCACTCCTTAGCTGTACGCATAATGAAAGTATTCCCAAAACGTTTGGTGCGTATGGGTGGGATGTCCACCATGTAACGATGACGCATCGCCGTACGTCTTGTAGTCCGATGATGGAACGGGCTAGGAGGAATTAGTTCATGCAATTCCATCGCACACTCCCCGAAATGTAACCGATAAAAAACCGACAGACTGGCAACTTGGCGCCGATGTTCAAGGCTCTGGAGCCTAGACTCGACCAGTATCCCTTTGCCGATTTCTATAGGGACATCGGGTACTATTCACTAACAAACGACTAATACTACTTACTTCAATAATTATTTAAATTTTTAGGCACCTGCCTTGTTATCTCTCGACCACCCTTGGTTGACTGGTAGAGAATGCCTCAGGCATTAAGTCCGCCTATGTACCTGTAAGTTGCATTAAGTTTTAAATAAATAAATGCTTAGGAAAAGAAAGAAGAGCGCAAAAGAAGGTGTAGCTGAAAACATAAAGATCTTCTAACAAAACTTAACGCCATATACCTTACATTTAGTTCCACATAGGTATACACAATAATACATGTGCGTGTGCAAAATGCCAAAATAATAAGCAAAATGCGACCACAACGCGCGCGGGATTACGCGCGTAATTTCAATATGAGCCGCGGTGCGCCGCGAGTATGGACGACTGCACGACGGATTGTGGACGGATGGACAGAGAACTTGTACCGTCGGCATGTACCGCAAATATCTGTATAAAATTACACTGAGGAATGTTGGGTTCAAAATTAATTTATCAAAAGAGATCATATTAAGAAAAACTTTCTTTTTGCATAAGAATGACAGCAGTAAAATTGTTTTGATATAAATAATTTTCATTGTGGTGCCTGACTACTTTCTTTGTATGTCAGTTTCGATCACTAATAAAGCTTTATTAGTGATCGAAGTAATGTCTGTCAATCAACTGGTCCTTTGCACTCTATAAAGAAATTGTACATCATACGCCTCTCAAGAACGAATACTAAAGAATTGCCATTTTTATCAAATACTAGTCGGTAATAAATAATCTGAACCGTAAGCAAGTTCTAAGGTACGGTAAGGTAAGGTAGTACTAAGGTAATAAATAATATTTAGATAATTTGAAGGCCAAATAGTTTCTTGTTTGGATGTTAAACATTAATAAAATCGCTGCCATAGACCGAGTGGTTTTGATGTCTCAGAAACACAAGTTGTTTATTTGCTACAAACGACAAGTTCAGGTTTTTTTGCCATCAGTACACTGCAGATAGCATCGCATAGCCGTCGCGATTGCGACGTTCATGCTCAGTCGAAATTGTGTGTTTGTATGTGCATATGTGTGTCCATGTACACAATATCGTACAATATCTAATGACATGACTTTGACAGTTAATGGGTAAGTTAGTTAGTAAATTAAATGAGGATTAACATTGCATCTTTGTGGACGAAGTTTTAAATAATTACATTACTAAATTAAATCAATAATTATTAGTTTTAGTTTGTAAACTTTTTGCACTTTGTTACAGAATTGTTATAGCTAGTTCAAGTCATTTTCGCGCGCGGCGCTATGTGTGGGTAAGCATGTGTGGGCGTTTGCTTGCACTGTTGCGTCACTGTCACACAAATTAAAGCTGTGTTACAAGCCTAAGCACATCGCACGCACACATGGCTCCACGCGCAAAGATGATTTGAACTATTTATACCTAAACTATTAAAAGTGGGTAACTATAACACTGCAGAGGAAAGCACAATCTTATTTAGTAAATTGCTCTGGATGTCTCGTGAAAGTAATAATTTAATTTGATTGCCTTAGAATAAATACGTAAGTTAGTTATGTTACGCTAGTTTACAGACAGCGCTGAAGGACGATTAATTCAGACAGATGTCTGAATTAGAAGTAGATACTCAATTCAGACATCTGTCTAAATTAATAGTCAAGTACCTAACTTCTTCTTTATCAAAATGTTACCACAATTTATCTAATTAATAAGATTAGCCAGTTCAGGGGGGTGACCATAAGCTCTAGAGTAAGGTTATTTTGAGATCGAGTAAGTGACAGATGTATACAAGTCGTATACATCTGTCCCTTACACACACTCAAAATAACCTTACTTTAAGAGCTTATGGTCACTCCCCTGGAAGGCGTTAATGTACGTACTTAAGTATAATCAAAAAGAAATTCGATCGAATGTATTGTTTGGAATCTAAAGTGTAGATTGTCATTCTAAAAAAAGAATAGGCACTTCAGTTTAAATAGCGTACGGCTTTACTTTCACTTTAGACCTTTGTCTGTACACAAATTGTAATAAAATAGTACAAACGCCGGAAAATGCTCTCACATAGTTTACTATCATCGCTATCAACTGACGCATTTCCGCATAGCTCAGTTATATTACACTGGAGTGACCTACCTGATCAGCAAACGGACTGGACATACGATCGGATGCCGTACGAGTGTCCCCAATTATTTAGTTCACGCATCGCTTGCTGCATGGCTGCGTGCCTGTGCTAACGTGGACGATTCCACCCTTATAGTGTTACCGGATGGTAGAAATATTTTGGGTAATTTTGTAATATGGTGCTTACTTACCTAACATAAAGTGTACCTATTACAGAGTTTAAGATAATGTATGCATAGTTTTGGAGTAAATAAAATCCCAAATAGTTTGGTTTAAGGATAGGAGTAAAGAAATATAAAAAAATCTTAGTCTCAAGCAATTGGTGTCAAACCAATGAGCGCTATCTAGTTTGAATTTGCCGTGTTTGGATTTGGGGTAGATATAATAAATAAATAAATAATAAATATAGAGTGGGTGAAAAATGCAAAATTTAATAATTTTTTTGTTTATTTACTACTTCTTTATTGTTGTGCATATTTTCCAAATATGTCAGATTAAGATTGTACGGGTTTTACCAAAAATCTTTAATAGAGTTTTATGTTTTGGAAATATTTATCCCCCTTTATTCTAAAAAGAAACGTGAAACTGATACTCGATTTTATATATAATCGCACTGCCATGGCATTAGAAATGATTTTAATTCAAACTTTACTTCCGTGCGTGTAATAACAATGTTTAACAGCTATATTTAAGGGCCTTACTTGCCAGTTGCGCCAACAGGTGAGTACAAAAACGGGAGCCCTCATTGCCTGGAACTGAATAAAATATGGGCTCTAGACTACTTCTGGGAAAACTCCAAATCAACAAAATTCAATAACAGCTTGCCTGACCTGAACACCAAACACAAGACCTCAAGCTCAGCACATGCTTGCGAGCCCTATATACGAGGCAGTCCATCAAAGTAATGTAGGAACCCACAAATAAACCTACTGTCTGCTAACAAAAAATAATCTAGGCCGAATCTCCCACAAAACGAGTGAAAACAATCTATCCACACATTCGTTCTATCTTACGTAATCAAGATATCATTGTGTCTAAGACAAAATAACACGAACTACACGAAACATGGTAAAGAAATAAAGACGAGCCACGAAAATATTCCGGCCTCTAGTTAATTTCCTTCGGGTAGAACTTCGGAGTGTGGACAGAGAGCCTTTGCTAGTGATGAGTCTTGTCTGGGATACTGGGTTCTTTTTTGTGTGTATATTTAGAAAATGAGCCTTTGAGCCTATTGGCCTTGTTTGTTCTGTCTCCTGCTTGATATGGAGGGAAGTGGAAATTTGTATTTTTTCCTACCCTCCATTATTCTTTTCTGATTAATTTCGATGCGGGATCCAAGACAGTTAAATATATTCTCCGGGACTTTGTCGAGCTTCATTGCCTCGGCGCTTTTCTGGTGGCCACCACTGTTAATTCTAGCTTTCAGGAGTTGCAGTGGTTTGGGAATAGTACGGTGGGATTGTCCAAGAACAAAATGCACTTGTATTTTTTTAACAAGATTTTTTTTTTACTTTCATTAAACCAACTACTTTTATATTTTGTAAATTAACTTTTTTTGTGAGCCGAACTGCTAGGTTTAGAATAGAAGCATTCAATTTTGCACAATATTTTTTTTTCGACGATGAGGTCATTTTACTTATTAGAAAAAAAATCTTGTGCTAATATGCTCATGCATTAAGGAGGGATAAAATTTAAGAAAAGTATATTAAACTTCGTCATAGCTGCTTATTGGAAATTCCCATATTGTGCGTAGATTGTAATTTTATAATAATGTTGGCACCTGCAGCGTGTAATTGTAAATAATGGCCGATCAATTTCAAATATGTGTAACAAGCCATAGTGCTCGGCACATGTAATAGGTAAAAACTATTTTAGATTACAATAGACACAACGTACAAACACAGCATAAAGTAGTAAGTAAGAACTTTATGCTGTGTTTAATCTTGTTGAAGTACAAGACTGTACTTGTACTTCAACAAGATTTCGAACGTTACACTACTATAAAATCTTGAAGTAAGGAGGTTTAATAAATTTATATTAAACAAAAAAGAGCACCAAACTGAACCTTACCCTGGAAAGTGCATTATTTTTAAATATTTCCAGTTGACTTATCAAATCAGATATATTAAACGAATGCAAAAAAAAAACCAGACCAATAAACACAAATGCCATGCCGTTTGTCTCAGTCCCGTATTTTATCGCCAGACGAGTACATCACTATTCCCATCCGTACAACAAATTGGGGCAAAGTTTGCGGTCTTCATTTCCTGGCCGCAACCATTGCGTCACTGCCGACCAGATGAAAGGATTTTCATTAGTTTTTTTCCACCACTCTTTTCTGTAGGCAGAATTGATAGTGGCTGGCTACTGGCTGCCCATCTACTTTTCTGTTACAGCCGTTTCACCTATCTACATATTTGTGGTTCGAAATTGGAGATTGGAACTCGTTTTGTTTGATCCTCATCCGAAATGTTTTGGATGGAATCTTTCAGATTTATGTCATATCAGAACGTATGAGTGAGGGCAATTTTTGTACCATCTACTTACTTCAGGAATACTGTTCAGGATATAATATACACAGTCATAGTTAGTACCAGACATTCGCCGCAAAACAGCCAGCCGTATTGAAAAGGGGAAACAAGAACGTGACAACCGTCACCCTAAATGGACACCAACTCCTACCTGCGCGCTTAAAGAGTCGTAAAGGTTTCCTAAGGCTTAGGATGTCTTCGGAGACCAGAGTGTCAGACCAGAGATGTGAAGGAACAGACATCCCACTCCTCCAAACTTAATCATTCCGGAAGAGCATCTCCCAACTGGGCACGAATTGTAGGCCAAACTGGAAACCTTTGAACCGATTGCGGGCCCAGATTAGCTGCTGCAGAGATAACCTGGTCAAATGGGGTATCCTAGAGCTATCCCAAACACGGTGGCAGTGTAGAGCCCTTTCACGGGATATTCACCATCTCCTTTCCTGCCCAGCATGCACAACCACCTGCACTGTCCAACACATGAACTAAGCCAGCGACAGGGCAATCCAGCCATATTTTGGTGTGGTTTTTTATTAATTGAGTGTGAAAGTCATCCTCTGCAATTTTTTTGCCGTGCATTTTAAATCTAGATTCTATTTTCTACCCACCCAATTAATCTTCGCACCTTAACTTCAACCCTAAAACGCACCAGTCCGTGACGATAAGAAGTAAATTCACTTACATTTTTCAACAGGCCATATTAATGAAAGCAATATGTCTTCGTACGATCAACATAGCCCAGCGAAGCGTATATTTTTTAACTGCATGTCCTACATGTAACGCGAAGCGATGAAACATATCAAGCGCTGGAATTATTTATTGGAAACTCGTGAGCATTTACACGGTTAAGAGCGGTGTTAAAAGGGGTTTTAAATAAAATGTTTATGTAAAAATTTGCGTAAAAATGCTGGTTTGCGGTTGTTTTTGTCGGGTATTTCAATTTAGTCCTTTGCACGTGGCGTTTTTTTTCGAATATGTGAATGTGTAATATTGATAAACATCTTTTTTTTATAAAGTTCATCTCGGCATTTTAATCCGGTGTGAGGATTAAAATGAGGATTAAAATTTTTCTTTTGACAGTCTTTTAGTTTTAATAGTTTAAATATCGTTAGGTAGCTGGATCTAGGGCTTGATTCAGAATGCAGTACTTCGGGCAGCGGCTCGTATTGTTAGAAGTTTCTGCTTTCTGGCATCCTGATCGTTGGTAGCTTAGCTCTGATACTTCTAGGTTACTATAATCATATTTTAAATGTTTTTGAATAAAACTACATAACGACCGCATTCGTTTCGTCCTCGCCGCCGAGGCCCATCGCGTTGTCCCTGTCAATAAATTCAAGCCAGCCGGCGTATGCTGAGATATAGTTAAAGTTACTAGGTAAAAAAGGAGTTTCTTCTCCGTTCTTCTCCACGTAGGTATTTTTCGAACGGATGGTAGAATCACTAAATAACGATCCAGCCTTTGTTCGACGCCCTGAGCCGAGGTTCAACCCCATAGGGGGTAGCCCTCAGCGTGGTCGCTTAGGTTTAAGCTTTTTGTGCCTGTCTGGAGGCTCTAGTTTAGTCTTTACAAGAAAGCCCGTTTAAGCAGTAGGTAAATCTTTTGATCTAACTGTGAGACGCCACTTATAAAATATATAAAAATGAATATTAAAAATCTTTGAATAAAATTAAAAAGAGTAGTTTATCTATCATCGATCATCAAATTGCTTTGAAGCTTTAAAATTGCGACTACCTTTAGAAAATGAGAACTTTGTGACTTTCAACCTTGAAATAGGTTCACTACCTATTTGATATTTTTAATTGGTAAAAGACCGCCTCTTCTTCCCAAAACATGCGTTCCTGAAAGCCAAATTCAAACAGTGGTGTTCTTAAGAAATCGCCGGGGAATGAAGCTCGGCTAGTCCCGGAGAAACGACTCCTTGGTCTTGAATGGATCGCGTAAATTAATAAAAAAGAATATCCGAGGCGTAACAAAAAACATAATTTCCACTTAGTCTGGTCACAAATCAAAAACAATCGATTTTCTATAGCGTAGCACTGTCATACAACACTGCTCCAATTTAAACAATGGGCGTTTCACCGGCGCTTGCGCATCGCACGTGCTGCCCATCGGACCGTGGTTCCGTATTACGAATACAACAGTTGTTGTGTGACGTACAGGGAATACTTCTGTGGGTTCCCCAGCGAGACAGTGTGGTTATGCGGGTGCAGGTGGTGAAATATGACCATGTAGAGGTTTTTTGTGGGAAGCATGTTTTTTCATTCCATCATTTTGACAAGGAGACTACTGGAAAGTAAATTCGTTACCCACTTCATCACTTTCCTGCCCATATCCTATCCCATGTTACTTGGGGATGGCGCAACACTGTTTTCTGCTATCATTTTCTCTTGTCTACCGTGTTAAAGCATTCATCATAATCTTCATCATTTCAGCAGAAAGACGTCCACTGCTGGACATAGGATATGCTGGATATCATTCATTCTAAGTTATTACCTACTTATGTACAATTGAAAATCTTCATGGCATAAATCATAATATTGGTTGATGTAGCGATGTTTGGGCAAACCCCATGTCCAGCAATAACCGTTTTTCTTCGAAAATTAGACATGACGACTCGGACACAATAAAAAGTAAAATAGTCAAGTTTATTCAATAACTAGCTTCTGCCAGCGGCATCGCCCGCGTGAATGTCGAAAATCATCCCAACAAAACATTTTCCCGGGATAAAAAGTACACTATGTGTTATTCCAGACTATAATCTATCTCTGTGCCAAATTTCATCCAGATCTGTCCAGCCGTATGAGTGTGAAGAAGTAACAAACTTACAAACACACTCACAAACTTTCGCCTTTATAATATTATTAGTGCGAAGTGCGATGGAGAGAGGATATCATGTCTAGATTTAACAGTATCTGCAATAACATTTCACGTAAAATTTTGTATGAACTCAGAATTAAATAAAACACTATCCTCTCAAATCCAACTGGTTACGTATTAAACATAGGGTTTACACGTGTGCGCTTACATACCATAAAAAGCGATACACAAAAAAGTTCAGCGTCCGTGTTGGTAACAAGCTTATTAGGTGGTTCTATCACAACAATAATTTGTTTGAATAAATTATACTTAATTTATACAAGCACGCGTCAGCTACTGCGGGCGCTTCCGAAGCGCGTGCGCATGTTACGTCATCATGCAAAGAAAGTGCAGAAGGATTAACTTTTAACCAATATTACTTATCAGTAACATTAGTTGTTTTACACTAAAAACCTGTCAAACTTTGGCATTAAAAAAGGTTTGGAAAGAACTTAACTAGGAATACCCAATCATCATCATCATCCTTTTAAAGTTCCCACTGCTGGGACACAGGCCTCCTCTCTGTGAGAGCGGGAATGGGCCATAATTCACCAAGCGGGCCCAGTGTTGAGTTTGGAATACTCTATGGTTTATAGTGTATCGAAGTTGTTTATATCGTCAGTTCCAATTCTTATATCAAAAATCGTGGGTTAGGCTTTTAGCCAAGATCAATCTGTTATTTCGATACCTTCCTTTTTAGGGTTTCGTACCCAAAGGGTAAAAACGGGACCCTATTACTGAGACTTCGCGGTCCGTCTGTCTGTCTGTCTGTCTGTCTGTCACCAGGCTGTATCTCATGAACCGTGATAGCTACACAGTTGAAATTTTCACAGATGATGTATTTCTGTTGCCGCTATAACAACAAATACTAAAAACAGCCAACCCATACAACAAACGTGATTTTTTCGCCGTTTTTTGCGATAATGGTACGGAACCCTTCGTGCGCGAGTCCGACTCACACTTGGCCGGTTCTTTTTTTACAAGCTTTTATTTAACTTGCAATGTATGTATGTATGTAAGTGTGTTCGGGTCAAATCTTGCAACTGAATTTTAAAGCAGTTATCCTCCACCGATTAAGATGAAATATTACATATACGTTTAGTTTGGATGACAATGTATGGTTAGCTAAGTGACGTCATTATAAATTCAATATGGCGGACGGCCCAAGATGGTGGACTAGTTATTTTGTATGCACTGCCATGCTATGGATATCAAATGAAAGGGTTTGCTGAGAAAAATACGGAAAAGCTTTTTTTTTTAAAGATTTTGTAATTAGTAATTTTATTCATATTTAGGCATTGTGAGAGTGAAAGTTTAAACTCCGCATTGAACAGAGTTCACCTTCTGTTAATAAATAACTTTCGTCTGTTACTGCGCGGACGCATTGGCCATGACCGTAACCTCATTTGCACATCAATGCGTGTAGGTTAACGCACCATTTAATTACCTGAATTAATTAACCTTTTGTTTATTTTTATTTTTTTGAGGTAATTCTTAATTGTATTGTGGTGGCCAGTGATAATGGGAAGTGTGATGAACTGATGACCCTGATTATTACGTTGAACTCAGTGCATTACCAAATGCATACAACAAAGGAATAAATTTTGATTACAAAATACTGTTTAAAAAGAAGCTTTTTGTATTCCTTTCAGCAAACTATTTCATTTGTAAAACAAAAAATTGGTGTATCATCATTGGAAGTCCACCATATTGGATTTAGAATGTTGGTAGTTCGCTAACTGTACATTGTCATTTAAACCAAAAGTGTACGTAAAGATTCAGCTTATTCAGTTTCACTTAAGGATAACTGTTTTGTAATTCGGTTTGTAGTTTTTTTTTTTTTTTGGTCTCTGATACTAACTAACGAAGCTAGATAAATAAATAAAAGCTTCTAATAAATTAAAGTTAATTTAAAAATCAAAAACCCGACTGCTTAAGAAGCGAACTAAAAAGCTATATAGAAGAAAAAATCATGCTGTGCAGTCGGAGTATCAGGGAGTCGCCAAGCCCGCGAATATATATCCTCCTACTATAGTTTTTTTTTTTTTACTTCAAGTATCTAAGAACACTTGGTTGGTCAAGACCTATGTAACGATGTCTTAATTATATGAATCCGTCTAGCGGTTTGAAAGATATGAGGTAATAAAAAATATTACATACATACATACACACATACAAACATACTTACATACAAGATACGCGCGAAAAACATTACCATCTCCTTGCAGCTGGGTAAAAAGACAAAATTTAACAAATCACAATTACTAAAAAAACTTGTGAACATTCTTCATGGAAAAATTACTACATGCTTACAACCGATACTACATTTATTCAACATTCTAAAAAGTGCTACAAAAACAGAATTTATTTTCAAATTAATACCCAGTTTCAAGAAACTCCGAACTAAGTACATTTTCAACAATAATCATGAAAATAAAGCTTAATATCGCGTGCCTGAAAGGTAGTCGCATTTTTGCAGAAAGAAAAAAATATGGTCGTAATTAAAACAAAAATAGAAAAGGAGGGAAGTCGGCCGCAGGTAATTAGGCTTGCTTTCTATGAGAACGGCACACGTAGCAAGTTTTGCGGTACACTGGCGGACGTTAAAATGTATGGAGGTACGAATAACTTGAAATGGGGGTGGATTAGTAGTGGGACTAGAAGTCTTTAAAAATTACGGTTAGTCCCGCTATGCTCTTTGCCACTATGCTCGACTCGAAAAATACCTACTAAAAAGTTCCGCTATGCACGAAATCACATTCGCGGGCGAAAAAAAGTTAATAAAAGTTCCGTTTTATCATACTAACGCGCACTTGATTCACCGCCATTCAACACGTCACGTCATTCATTTTAAAAATAAAATGTCCATCCATTCCATAGCACTGAAAAATGAAACGTCTTTCCGTTAGAGAGAAACTTAACTTCAAAATTATTTCGAACAGTGATTTCGATGTTTTTAGTTTAATTTCAATATTTTTTAGCTTCCTGCTCAATTTAATTGAATTCAAACAGTTTTCTTTCCAAATGTACCTTCCATTGTGAATGTAGAATCGAAGAATTTCGTGCGTAGCGGCACTTTATAGTAGGTATTTTTCAAGTCGAGCATAGCGGGACTAGAGCATAGCGGGACTAACCGAAAAATTGTTACTAGAAAAATATTTAAAAATTGCGTGTGTTTTACTGGCAAGTTTAATAATGGGCTAAATAAACTTTCAGCTAATATATTTTTGACTTTAATACCTGCAGTTTTGATGACAAAAAATAAAATAAGGGATAGAAAAGTACCAATAGCCATAGGATAGGGTAAGTAGACTACCGCCTGTATCCATAGTTCATTGAAACAAGCGACATTAAAACAATTCAAAATTAACTACAACGAAACAATATGTAATTGGCACAATGAAAGTTTTAAAAAGTCATTTATTCATATTTAATACATACTTAAACATTTACCACTCACGAAATTGTTTTAATCATTTTCATATTTTTAGCAGCTCATTACTTTTCTTTCCGTACAAAAACCCCGCATCCATATTCATAACTTCAACTTAAATACGTGGACAAATTAAGTCCGACCGAAAATCACCAGGCGACCACTTAACAGGCACGCCAGTGTAAATGTTACAGTAAGATTTTTCCCTTATCTCACTCGTAGTAGCGGTAACGATGCGAAAGTTTTCAACTAGATACCCTCGTTACTGCTCCTTGGACGTTTGTAACGAGACTTTTTCTTTTAACGAATTTCCCTGGACGCAGTTTTGTGTATACTTTCTTCGTTTTCGACTTGTAATAGTTTGGGCGATTAACAACCTCAACTTGACGGTTCACTCTAAGCGGATTATCTGTAAGCGTGTCCAAGTAATTTTGGTCGCGCGTGTAATATAATTTTTTGTTTAATCTTATTAGGATCGTGGGTGTATTTTACTCATAAGTGACCGGATTTAGTTTTCCACAAGTGCGGTGTTTTAACACTGTATAATTTAGTTGCCTGCTTTTATGGGCCTTGGTTTGTTAATTAATTTTAACAGAGTTAGTAGTTTCGTGGCTGCAAATAAATTTGAAACTAAAGCAATATAAAGGATATGGCTTTGTTTCTGTGCCGCAAGGGGTAGTCGTTTAATAGGCTTGAATAAAAGACTTTGTTTGGAAAAAATGTCTACTTATACTCAATTCTTCTATCGCTTAAGCAAAGCTGCATTTGCTCCTCTTTTAACCAGTTATAACGTATGTCTTCGTAACGCCATTTCCTTGTTTATATAACCTGATCATCCGTATAGTTTGTAGCTCTTAAAATGGTGACGGTAAACGTCGTAAGGAAACCGGCATGTCCTAGAACTAAAAAATCAAAGGTATTTACGTTGGGAAAATTCCACCGCACTATTCCCAAACCACTGCAAATCCTGAGTCCTGAAAGCCAGAATCAACACTGGCGACCACCAGAATAACGCCTAGGCAATGAAGCTTTAATGAAGTTTTTATTTTGACTTTATAATTTTGATTATTGTCATTATGATTTTGATTCTGGACTATTTTTTTTGTTTTATTATAGTTACTATTTTAATCATTGTACTGATTTTGATCTATATTTAAAATGATTACTCGTATTTTTTTTTAAATTGAATTATGTATAGAATTGTGACTGTAGTTATTTGGGGGTGGCAATTTTATCATGATAAGTGCTATGTACGCCGTACTTGTCTTGTGCATTGGTTCTGTAATTTTTCGTTTCTTTTTATGTCTATGTATAATGCATGTCATGTAAATAAATAAGTCCCGGACAATAAATTTAACTGTCTTGGATCCCACAACGAAATTAATCAGAAAAGAATAACGGAGGAGTAGAAAAAAAATACAAATTTCCACTTCCCTCCATATCAAGCAGCTCCAAACAAGGCCAATAGGCACAAGGGGTCATTTACAACTGGTATAAGCCCAGTTGCCTAGCACCACGGATAAAAATTAAATTAAAAAGGTCCTAACATTGTGAGCTGTTATATTTGATTCCAAGAATAGGTTTTGCAAAAACGTGCCATTCACGTGACGTGACGTTTACCAACACACATTGGGTCAGCGTGGCAGAATAGATTACAGCCCACGGCCGGCTTTCACAGAGTGGAGATCTGTGGCCGAGGAATGGAAATATTATAGGCTGATTATGATGTGTAGCAAAGCCCTCAGGAGGTATTATTTTAATGCATAAATCAAAATATGTCGGGGAAAATTTGCATATTTTTATTTGTGCTTCCACCAACCCGCACTGAGCCTGCGTGGTGGATTACGGCCCATTCTCTCTCACGGAAAGGAGGCATGTGTCCCAGCAGTGGGAACATTAAAAGGCCAATAATTATGATGATGATTTCTGCTACAAAAAATACCAAGTACAATATTTGAAATACCCCATTTAAAACAAATCCTCTCAAAACCTCCAGTTCCCTCACAAAACGCTATTCATCCTCACATTACCATATCATCGCGACGTGTTCAATTAGAACTTGCACAAAAGGTGCTCATCCTAGGGTTCTGTATCCGTACGTACTAAGTTCATATCCGGCTTCTAATTGTTGTGCTCAAACGGCTAAACATAGGTGTGAAGTTGTTAACGAGTTGAGTTTGTTAACAGGAGTTGAGTTGTAGTGTTCTTTCAGCTTTTCGTAGTTCGGTGGAGATTGTTCTGGGGAATAAACGTAAAAGTTATCTTTTGTTGGTAACTTTTTGTTGAGAATCTGACAGGAGTGTTATTATTATTATTATATATTCTTTATTGTACACCATAAAAAACACATACAGAACAAACATCTCTCCAACAAGTTTTCTCATTTTTGAAATCTAGAATATATTACTATATTACCAATCATACCAAATTACTTCTTTTTTATAGGCATGTGCTCCAAATATTTCACTATAGTCGGGATTTACAGGAGTAATCAAACTGGATATTTTATCATCATCTTTTTTATTTTTTTTATTTAAAATAGGCTTGCGCTTGCCCACTATCTCACCTGATGGTAAGCGATGATATGGTCGACGGTGAAGGATGCTTGCTTAGAAGTAACCTATTCACTCTTGACTTAAAGACCCCTAGGTTGTAGCTATCGGGAAACACAGACTCCGACAGGGAATTCCACTCGTAAGCTGTACGCATAATAAAAGTATGCTCAAAACGTTTAGTGCGTATTGGTGGAATATCCACTGTTAACGACTCTTTGAACAGAGCACTATAATAATACTGGTAGTCATCGCCGATGAGCTTCTTGGCCCGCTTTTCGATCGACTCTAGTGCATCAAGCTGGTATTTGGCGACTCCGTCCCAGAGATGAGAACAGTACTCCATGCATGATCGAACTTGCGCTTGATACAAGCTGAACAGCTGTTCTGGCGTGAAGTACCTTCTCACTTTTGCGAGGATCCCCAGCTTTTTGGCAGCTAGCTGAGCTTTGCGTCAATGTATGGCCCAACATTGAGAGTCGATGTCAACGTAACGCCAAGAAGCAGCCATATTTCATGATTGCAGCTGCAAGACGTTCACTGCTGAACATAGGCCCTCCCCAACCATGTGTCTCCATATCGACCGGTCCCGTGCATCTTCCAACCAGTGATTGCTCGTAGTCTTAGCCAGGTCAACGGTTCATCTAATGGGAGGCTTCCAATGCTGCGTCTTCCGATAAGCTGTCCATATGGAACTAAATAAAGATTTAGGCTGGATTTAGTTTCTTTCGGTTGTTATTGTTTTGTTACTGGTTCATTCATCCACAGCTGGATCAAAGCCACGTCTTATTTGAGACAAGGCCCTTGAAAAATAACTTTGCTCGCCATCTGCCTACGTCCGAGAACTCAACGCCGAGAACTCAACGCCACAGCAGAATACCAACAGTATTTGCACTAATTTTGAACAAACCTTTCCTTCCACAAGTACACACAATACAATATATCGCACCACGCCACTAATTACTAGTCCCCAGTCAAAGACACGCGGCGCTGGATTAAACGCGGCTAATAAACTAACACTACGGGCGATTTATGTTTTAGTGGGGCACAGACTAGATTCTATGTGTTAAATAATCTTCAATATTATAAATGTGAAAGTTTGGATAGATGTGTGTGTGGATGTATGTGTGGATGTATGTGTGGATGTATGTGTGGATGTATGTGTGGATGTATGTGTGGATGTATGGGTGGATATATGTGTGGATGTATGTGTGGATGTATGTGTGGATGTATGTGTGGATGTATGTGTGGATGTATGGGTGGATATATGTGTGGATGTACGTGTGGATGTATGTGTGGATGTATGTGAGGATGTATGTGTGGATGTATGTGTGGATGTATGTTTGTTACTCAGTCACGCTAGAACGGCTTGACGAATCTGGATGAAATTTGGCACAGAGATAGATTATACTTTTTATCCCGGTATAATGTTCCCTTGGGATGATAAAAATCTTTTCACGCGGGCAAAGCCGCTGGCAGAAGCTAGTATAACATAACATCACGCTGACTCCTGTATTCCTCGAATGGTTAGGTAGAGATACACTACTAGTTATATCATAGATATAAATCTAACTAGATAACGTAATTGTATGTACTTCGCGTGTCAAACAACGGATTAAAATAACGATCAGTGATCGTAATATAAGCTTTTAATTTAGCATTATCAGCGCTGGAAATACACCGAAATCTAGAAAAATATATATCACAGCAGTAAAGATTGTACAGAACAAGTTGGCTAAGGTATTGGAAATGTTTTCTTTCATTGGTAAGTGAATTTGTTTTTAAATTGTGTGAGCAAAAGTGGCACGCTTGGTTTTCATACAGATGGAAGATTTGCGATATCTAATTAGATTTATGTCTGTGCACCTTATAGTACACCCACATTTTGCCAGCAATGTTGAAGTCCCATATAGGCAAGCCTATTGCCATGAACCTGGTACAAATCCAGAGACCGGACTGTTACTGAGAAATGCCAGACGGAAAAACCTAATAACACCTTACCCGACGCGGGCATCGAACCCAGAGCATCATGCTCGCTTGCGACTGCTGCCAACGAAGCAGTCTGTGTATTGAAATATCTTTAAAACATGTATTTTGGAATGATCCTCCCTGAATTTACCTATCATCATCGTATTTGTCGAAAGACGTTCATAGGCCTCCCCCAAGCGTCGCCACGTTAACTGGTCCCGAGCGTCTCGCATCCAGCGGATCCCCGTAACCTTCACCAGGTCATCGGTCCAACTAGTGGGAGGCCTTCCAACGCAAAGTCTTCCGATTCGCGGTCGCCACTTCAGAACAAGCCCCATCAGCCTTCCGTTCTGCGAGCAATGTGCCCTGCCCACTGACATTTAAGTTTCGCAATTCTTCGGGCTACGTCGTTAACCCTGGTTCTCTTGCGGATCTCTACATTTCTGATTCGATCACGCAAGGAAACTCCGAGCAAAGCCCTCTCCATTGCCCTTTGGGTGACTGTAAGCTTTCTGATGAGGCCTATTGTGAGCGACCACGTCTCAGAGCCATAAGTCATCACTGGCAACACAAACTGATTATAGACTTCCGTCTTGAGACACTGTTGTAAATTGGACGAGAAGTTACACGAAGAGCCTAAAATAGAGAGAAATGGTAAAGTTTTGCAAAAGCTGTAACTACCTATCGGACGAAGCATGACCACGACCAACCTGCCAGGAGTTACAACTATTAAGTAGAATTTTGGAATGGTAGGTCAGACAAAGCACCGTTGGTATTGCAGATGTCCATCGGCGGCGCTGACCACTTATCATCTTGGCGATTGCTTGTTACTCTTTGTCATAAAAAAAATTATATCGGCTGGATTTGGTCTTTAAAGTTGCGGTTTTAAAGGGCCAGTGTAGTGGTATATCCTAATGAAACCATGCACTCAGCGATATAAAATGTACCTACTACCCCGAATATTATGTAAATGTTCGGTTCTAACATATTCTCGAAAGCGCTCAATTATACCTTCATCGTATATATTAGGTGATTAAGTACTACCTAGAACGAATTGCATCCGAGATCTGGGGGTATATCATGATTCTAAGCTTACGTTTGAAATTCATGTCAATGCCATAGTCGCTAAAGCATCTAAAGCACTAGGTTTCATAATGCGGCTATCCAAGTGCTTTACTCAAGCCAAAACTTTAAAAATACTTTACTGTACTTTTGTTAGAAGCAACTTGGAATATGCGTCTGAAATGAAGAATCCATGTTATCACAAGTACATTGATCGTATAGAGAGTATTCAGAAAAGGTTCATCAAGTATTTGTGTTATCATCAGAAAGTGCCCTACCGTTCTGAAGATTACCTCAATCTCTGCAAGAAGTATCATTTATTACCCCTAATTAATCGGCGAGCAGTCTCTGACTGTACTACATTATTAAAAATTTTCAACAATTCTATCGATAACGCCGATATTCTATCCAAATTTTATTTTAACGTTCTCGGAAGGTCGAAGCGATGGTACGCACCGTTGCGTGTTCCATCTACCTCTACGAATTACAGGCAGAATTCATTTATAGTGCGTGCAAGTAGAGGCTTTAATGACTTATGTAAGCGGCATGATTTTGATCCTTTCTTAACAGATGTGTCCTCGGCCAGAAAGTGCCTGAGCCTTAGCTTTTTTAATTAGATTTTGTATGTTCAGGTTTTTATCATTGAAAGAAATTTAAAATGTTAATTTAGTTTGAGCTTGAATGTTATACTGTTTTGTTTTCTTTTTTGGTAGCTGTGTTGTGTTGTTCACACTCTTTCTTTTTAATCTATTTTCATAAGTGATGACTTTTAATTGGCTGTCAGTCTCACGTACTATTTGTTATTCTGTTTGTTTTAGCTGTAAGTCGTCCATAATTGATAAATAAATAAATAGGTGTTTTTTAACTGACTAACTTTTATGTTCCCAACTTAGTCGTTTCCATCACGTTTCACGAGCGATGCTGTTTAGATCTGTCAGTATAAAATCAAATATCAGTATAATATCAAAATTTCGTAATTAAATCAGTACTATCGGAGACTACAACAAAAAAAATCGCCTTGGTAATAATCCTGCTAAAAAAGATTTTTTTATTTTGTATTATTATAGATAGGCTCGCGCTTGACCACTATCTCACCTGATGGTAAGCGATGATGTGGTCGACGGTGTAACACGCTTGCCTAGAAGTAACCTATTCACTCTTGACTTAAAGACCCCGAGGTTAAATTATTAATTAAGCACCGTTTTTGATCTTACAATACTCAAGAACCATTTTAGTCCTTATTCAATCACTCCTATAAATGTTCAGCTAACAACAACAAATAGCATCCAATACTATAATAGGAATCAATACAAATGAGGCATTTGTTGTAAAAACGTTAAGTATCGTATAGCGTTGCTTACTGTGACGCACGCTCCGTCAGCTGCGAGCCTCACGATTGCGCTGTGTCCATTGTTGTCGACAACAAGACTGTAGGATTATAAATAAATGCCTGTTCACGTACGCACTTAACGCAAGAGATGAGTTCCTGGCTAGAGTAGGACTCAAACCTAATGAGAGGTTTTAGAAAAACTCACAAACACTTTGGCAAAAGGTTTTCCATTTGGAGAATTTAACTTACGAACTCAACATGATGTTGACGCCAATTTTACTAACTGAAGTATATTGGGAAAAAATTAAATGCCAGTGTCGTCAATTGATACTGTATTCGGGATGATGCACTGACAGATGACAATCTTACACAAGTTCCTGTTGAACCCGGATGTAGTGATGCAATGTTGCTATAGCTAATAATTACTAAGGTGAAACCAGACTACATACATTACACTAACAATGTCGTAAAACATAACGCATTTGACAGCAGCCTAGACTTATGTCTCACTGCCACCATCATTTCAGAACTTTAAAAAAACTTTAAAATTTTACTGCAAAAAAATATCATTAATACAACCAAACTTACATAGTTACGTACATATATACATAGAACGCACTCATTGCTACGAAAAAGTTATAAAAAAAATCTTTTGCTTACAAAAACTACATAAAAGCCCTCAGAATATCAGGATGGCAACCAGTGGGTTCTCTTTCAAATTTAAGGCACGTGAGCACATTCGCAACAAGTTTGCAGAATCATCACAGAATTGATTTGTTGGTTTCGGTTTCTCTTTAACATTGTTTATGTATGTATGTATCTAAGTATATATTTATATATATTCTTTTTATATATATTTTTCTCTATTTATCCTTTCATTTAGTTCCACCTGCCTTTTTTTATCTCTGCACCACCCTAAGGTCGACTGGTAGAAAATGCATAAGGCATTAAGTCCGCCTTTGTACTTGTGCATAAACTTTTAATAAATAAAATAAAAGCAGGAATAGCATGAATAGGTATACTCTTTGGTTATCTTAACGTAACTTGCCTAAAAATCAGACTTCTATACTGACAACCACAAACACTTGAAGTCTGCGAGTGGAGATAATCAACAAGTCAAATAATAGCGGAATTATTGTTCCCTCTTTATCGTATCGTCACTGACATGTAAAGGCTTTTTTACTAAAATGTCGACACAAAAACACTCGTGTCGAACATTGGAAACACGCCACCCAATTGGACGATCGTTAGCGTTTTCCAAAGTCCTGCCGATGGTTCCCGATCGGATCTTGTGGATAGTTCCCAGTTGTTCGGTTCATTGCACCCGTGGGAAGCGAGCGATTTGCGTGCTTAGTGTTCTTACTGGACTTCAAAGAAGTTCAGGCTTGCTCTGAGATGTTCTAGGTCCATATTGTTGGCTGGGGAATCAGAGGTTCAGCACGTTCTGTGAAATGTGCTGAAGTTGCCACGAGCTTTGATTGGTATTTGGTATAAGATTATTTTAGGAAAGATAAATTTTGTTTTTTGAGGTTTCGGCGTGTTCGCCTGTCCGATCACTCCGAAGCTTATTATTAGAAGCTCTCTTAGTACAAGCTTTTATTTATCTTGCAATGTATATATGTTTGTAAGTTTGTTCGGGTTAAATCTTGCAACTGATTCAAAGCAGTTTATCCTCTACCGATTAAGATGAAATTTTGCATACACGTTTAGTTTTGATGACTATGCATGGTAAGCTAAGTGACGTCATTCTAAATCCAATATGGCGGACGACGATGATAATTATGGTTATCAAATGTAAGGGTTTGCTGAGAAGAATACGAAAAAAGCTTGTTTTAAAAAAATATATTCAATTAATAATTTTATTTAGTTTTCTCATTATTTTTTTTACTTTCACTGCTTGTCCGTATCACAGTATCACCTAACAGTTAACTAGTATAGCATTTCGTTTGGATTTAATCCACCGCTGTAGATTTGTTAAAAGTATGTATTGAATAATTCAAAATTGAAAGTTTACTCATATGAAACATACCTTTACAGTTTAAATTATAAATTCTTCCATGATAGACAATATTAAAAGCACTTACTATTTAATAACAATATCAATCAATGTTGGTATAATAGTACCGTTGTGCTTAATGGCATTTTACGGCACCAGACATTGTTTACAACAATTTAAAACGAAATAGTCTGAACTAAGAACCTGTCAAAACTCAGAGACCCAATAAACAACACTAAGTACAATCACTAACAAAAGACTAACACAAAAAGAAACAATATATATATCTATTTTCTATTACGTAGAAATCGTGAGCCGACCATGTTCGGTAGAAACACAACAGGCTTTAATTAAAACATCGCGTTAGCCGACCCTTGTGTCCAATCAGGGGTGGTCGAAAAGTTGCCCACTCATCGACGGGCCAATATCGACAATATCCATTAGAGGTACCCCTATGGTAGGGTTGTGCTGATGATTTAGTTGTAGTTTATTTAATTGGTTGAATAAAAATGTTGGTTCTTTTGATAATTTCTTTTGTAACAGAAAAAAAATAGTACTGATAAGTGAAGGGACCAATTCGTTGAAAAGAGGATTCTGAGAGTTTACTGCAAAAGTGTCCGACCAGTTCAACCTACCAGAAACAATGTTTCTGTCTTAATTAAGAGTATTTATTTTAATCCATTTTTTTTAAAACCTTGCCCCACACTAGGGATTTCTTCTTGTATCGTGGGTGCGTTTACAATATATAAAATCACATATACAAGCTACCCAAATCCGAAACAACTGTAGGCCATTCAAATATCTGTTCCGTGCGGGAATCGAAATTTATGACCGTATAAATTATAATACAAGGTACAATTTTCTTTTACCTACCTAACTAGCGTACATTGATCCACTGCAGAACTGCAGAACAAAGGCGTCCTACTACTTTATACATATCGCTTGTTGTTCTATAAAATATTTTCTATCATCATTTATGTTGTGTTTCAATCCACCGTTTTGTTATCAAAGGAAAAATACTAACAAAACACCCGCCACACGGAAAAACAAAACATAATATCATCCGCCTCGACAACCCTAATCCACGACCAATCCCGATAATGACGTATGAAATGCACGATAATAGTTAACGCATTGTGCGGGCGACTGTACCAGCCCTTGAGTCTTAGCTCCATAATAGTTCCATATTATATCAAGAATTTATATTAAAATATGCGGAAAACGATTTATCTCTAATTATACACGGTGGATGAAATCATGAGAGTCATTTTTGTATGACCCTTCGGTGGTGATAAAGTGACTCGTAATCTTGGAGGCAATGTTCGGGTTTGTTTAGGTGTATATTTTGGGGTGAGCAGAGGCGTTACTCGTATAGTATTTTATGTGTAAAATCACTTTATTATTTTTAACCGACGAAAAAAAAAGAAGGTTCTCAATGATACATGTATATTTTTATGACCACGCATAACATTTTACAGAGAGAAAAAAAATTCTTCTCTTCCACATTGGTTTCTTATAAACTATGGTGAAATATTACTTGTAAAATCCTTTCTGGGGGACTGGCATCTGCACTTGGGAATCCAGTAACACAGATTACCCTATTCCCGCAACAGAACTGTGGTTGTTAGTCGATTTGATTACAATTATTGATACCTTTGGTAAAGTACACGGAAAACAATAGAATACATATTATTTTTAAATTATTACTACAATTTTGATATTAAAGTATTATTAAATTCAAATATTCTTAGATTATTATTAATTATTATTACATTATTACAATTTTTATATTAAAGTATTATTTAATTCAAATATTCTTAGATTATTGTTAATTATTTCTAACTTGTTGAATACTTTTCTCTTATTGAATTATTATTAGATTATTATTCATTATTACAAAATGTTTAAATTCATACAATAATTAAACTTAATTGTTATGAGTTATGAAGTAATGGTAAAGAGTGGTCCGATTTCAAAAATTATTTTCTATTGGCAAGAGGATACCTCATAGTTGGTCCCATATACATTAAAAATAAAATCCACCTTCTAAAGGTAGACAAAAAAGGATTCATTGATAATTTTTCCACTGAATTTTCAATTGTGAACCGATTCTGTTAAAACTAAGTAAACTAAAAAGCGAAAAAAAAGCTTTTTAACAAAAAATGTAATTGACGAAATAAATAACTGAATAAAGCTTTTAGTCTAGGATTTTGAGGTGGCAAATAACAAACCAACAACGAAAATCAACCTAGCTACAGCCATTGTACGATTTAGGTAATTAATTTACATATTGTTTGTTTGGCGTCAACTCAAAATGCTTTTATTGTTTATACTAATATTATAAAAAGGAAAGATTTTTTTGTTTGTTTGTTTGTACCGAATAGGTTCCGAAACTACTGGACCGATTTAAAAAATTATTTCACCAAAAGAAACCTACATTATTCCCGAGTGACATAGGCTATTTTTGAATCAGAAAACGGGTCCTGTAGGGTGGCCCACGGGAGCGAAGCCGCGGGGAACAGCTAGTAGAATATAAAATAGAATAAATGTTTTTATTTGTTTTCCATTTCCTTATTTCGTTGTTAAATTTTTCTGTTAATAAGGTTTTTGTTACATTCGCTAAAGGATGCGAATGGAAGTTAAATTATTCTCGGGCTAATGGACACATATTTTTGGCAGTCTTGGAATATTTCTTATCAATTGTAAATAGTTTTTTTTTTTATTATATTCGGTCTGATCCGATCTTCGGTGTTTGTGTTGCGTCCCTCCGCAGACCATTACTCACCTTTCATCTTACGCCGCATGCCCTGTTGCCTGTTCACGTGAGGCCTCATCAGCGGACGGCACTGCCGTGGCAGAACTAGAAAATAAATTTAAGTATGAAGTCGGTGTCTTTGGTAGGTACCATGTTTTTTGTTTTATGGACACCGACTTCCAAAAATAAAGTTATTTTTCACTTTGTAATTTCTTATTTGGAAGTCTGTAGTATATTTTTGTAAAAAGTTTATTTATTTTTCACTTTTTAGTTGTACCTAATAAGGCATACCTATAATGCCAGAATAGATTACCGGAATATCATGAAACTGAACATAACCGGTGAAATGAGAGTGTACCAAGGTGAACTGTACACATCTGCGTACCCCTTTAGAGCGTACTGGCGTGATGTTATGTTATGAAATAGTATAAACAATAAACAGACATGCGATTGCAGCAATCCCGAGAGATTTGCCGTTATTTATTGAAGAGTTCTGTTGTATATCTCCGAAGTTCTTAATCAGATCTTCACCAAATTAAAATAAGACCTATTTCAAAACATACTATTTCAAACAAAAAAAGAATTTTCAAAATCGGTCCACAATTGACGGAGACATCGGCGAACAAACATAAAAAAAAAATCATACATGAAGTCGAACATAGAACCTCCTCCTTTTTGGTAAGTCGGTTAAAAATAATATTTCACATGACTAATCAAATTCTTTCTTATTGTTCACAGGGCAAGGAGAAACGAGATCAGTCCCTGGAGGACCTGAGACAGCACATCCACAAGTTCTACATCCCACTCGCAAGGCAGTTCATCGTACTGTTCCCAGAAGGGGGATTCTTGCACAAGAGAAGGGAAGTCAGTCAAAGGTATGACATAAATTATTTAAATTTCATAAACACAAGAACGCCCATAATGACTAAAAAAAGTCATGGATCGCTGGCAGATGAAAGAAGTATGAGACCGGATAATTAGCCCATTCATTCATTTGTAAGTGAGATACCTTCTTGTCAGCATAAGACAGCAAAGAATGCTTACTGCCAGCCATTATCTTACTTCTTCTACTAATATTATAAATCCGAAAGTTTGGATGGATGTATGTTTGTTACTCAATCACGCCAGAACGGCTGAACAGATCTGGACAAAAGGAGAATGCCCATATACAGCCCTTATGAGGTATCATGTCTGCGATATCAATATTATCCAATAATAGGATTTATATTTTGTGTTTTTTTCCATCCGTGTCCTTTAATTTATATGTACTGTCTGTACTAACAACAACATATTAGGTGCCTTCACTTGGACATTTGTATGCATCTTATTGCATTGTAATAAGGGTTGATTTCAATAACAGAAACATCGCTATATCTAGTGAACCCCGAAATATAAATAAAAATGTTTTCTAATTATGAATATAACGTGTTTTTTCTACAATATACAACGAAATTCATCAAGATACAACCATTTTTCAAAGGGCCCAAATTCCCTTACAAAATGAGCATTCTCTTTTGGCACAGGGATAGATTATAGGCTGGAATAGCACATAGGATACTTTTTATCCCGGGAATATGTTCCGCTGGTAGAAGCTAGTTAGGTTATACAATGCTTCGGTCATCTCTTATGAACTCTAAAAGGTGATCTTTTCTTTTCCGAAAACCAAAGAGTGGGTATGCCATCAATCCAATCAATATACCTGCTTTTTGGAAAGATGGTAAGAGAAATAAATGATAAGAGTGTGGAGCAAGTGAACGAGTTTATATATCTGGGAAGTATGTTCACAAGGGATGGAAAGATTGAAGAGGATGTGGAAAGGAGAATGAATGCAGGGGAAAAAGTGAATGGTGCTATACATGCGGTTGTGACCAGCAAATCGATGTCTCCGGAAGCTCGACTCGCCGTTCACAACAGTGAGCTGGTACCTACACTTATGTATGGAAGTGAAGATTGGGTATGGCAAAAAAGACATGAAAGTAGGATTCATCATCATCATCATCATATCAGCCGAAAGACGTCCACTGCTGGACATAGGCCTCCCCCAAGCGTCGCCACATTGACCGGTCCCGTGCGTCTCGCAACCAGCGGATCCCCGCAACCTTCACCAGATCATCGGTCCACCTAGTGGGAGGCCTTCCAACGCATCGTCTTCCGGTTCGCGGTCGCCACTCCAGAACCTTTCTGCCCCATCGGCCATCCGTTCTGCGAGCAATGTGCCCTGCCCACTGCCACTTGAGTTTGGCAATTCTTCGGGCTATGTCGGTAACCCTGGTTCTCTTGCGGATCTCTACATTTCTGATTCGATCACGCAAGGAAAGTCCGAGCATAACCCTCTCCATTGCCCTTTGAGTGACTGTAAGCTTTCTGATGAGGCCCATTGTAAGCGACCACGTCTCAGAGCCATATGTCATCACTGGCAACACACACTGGTTATAGACTTTCGTCTTGAGACACTGTGGTAAGTTGGACGAGAAGATACCGCGCAACTTCCCGAACGCTGCCCAGCCGAGTCGGATTCGACGGTTGACCTCTTTCTCGAAGTTGGCCCTACCCAATTGGATCGTTTGTCCAAGGTAGACATAGTCGCCCACAACTTCGAGTGTAGAGTCTCCGACCTTGATAGGAGTGGGTGTAACATGGGCATTCAACATCACCTTGGTTTTGTCCATGTTCATCCTAAGACCCACTCTTTCGGAAGCTCTACTGAGATCATCGAGCATTGTACTGAGGTCCTCCATGGTCTCAGCCATAACCACTATATCGTCGGCAAACCGAAGGTGAGTGATGTACTCGCCATTGACGTTGATGCCGTTGTTGATGTTGATGAAAGTAGGATTAATGCAGTAGAAATGCGTTCCTTGCAAAGTATGTGTGGTGTAACTTTAAATGATAGATTGAGGAATAAGGTAATAAGACAACGTTGTGGTTTAAAAGAAGATGTAGTGACTAAAATTGAAAAGAGTATGTTAAGATGGTTTGGTTTTGTTGAGAGAAGGAATGAAAGGCGACTAACGAAAGATATTTACAGGGCAGACGTGAATGGAAACGCCGGGAGGGGACGCCCTAGAAAGACATACATAGACCTTATAGGTAATGTTCTTCAGATAGGCCAGGTGCGCAGTACTCATAACCGGCGTGTGTGTATGACTAGATGTATGAATGTGAGTGAAGCAAAAGAAGTATGTAAGGATCGCAGCAGGTGGCGTTCTGTAGTTTCTGCCTACCCCCATGGGAAAAAGGCGTGAGTTTATGTATGTATGTATGTATTCATTAACTGCTTCTATGAATCATTATAAACCATCAGATCAGACTCAAATTATTTTTTCATGTATCTCAGGTTTGCAGAAAAGAACAACTTGCCGAAATTGGAATACGTATCTCTACCACGTGCCGGTGCTATGAAGGTCATCATGGAGGAAGTAGGACCTCAAAGGGACCAGGGCGCTAGTACTTCTAAAGATAACACGAGAAAAGGTGAGTGGCACCGAATCAACTTTTTATTGTTGCTAAAAAAAAAATACGATAGGACTTGAGTTTGGTAGAAGGTTTGGTGATTGCAGTGTGTTACTATCTTCATCCCCTATAAGTAGACTGGTAGAAAATGCCTAATCATTCAGTCCTTAAGCACACAAGTCAGAGGTACTTGTGTGCGTGAAAGATAAACTTATCTTTTGTTTCTTAGTATTCACATTAATTATCGTCGTTTTAGCCGAAAGACGTCCACTGCTGGACATGAGCGTCCCCCAAACGTCGCCACTTCGAACGGTTCAGTGCGTCACACGTCCAGCGGATTCCCAAAACCTTGTCCAGGTCATCTCTCCACCTTGTGAGGGACCTCCGCACGCTGCGTCTTCCGGTACGCAGTCTCCACTCTAGAACCTTTCAGCCACATCGGCCAAACGCTCTTAAAAATTTCACGCTCGTTGTTTACCTGCGGATCTCCTCATTTCTGATCCGATCACGCAGCGAAACTTTATTCATTGCCCGACTTAGCCTACTGATCAGGCCATTACTGGCACCACTCACTGGTCAAAGACTTTCATCTTGAGTTACTGCAGTTCTAATAACGTGAAGGTATTGTGTATATAGCTAGCCAAATGACTTGGATTCGGGGATCTAGTCGGTCAGTTTGACCTAAGTAAACATAATCGTTAGTAATTTCCAGTGTAGCTCAACACTTTTGGAAGCTCTATTAAGGTCACCAAGCATTGTAGAGTTGCGTTGTGTTGTAGCGTTGTTTCGTTGTGTGTAGTGGCGTCATGCAATATTTTCTCAGAACTTCGTTAGTCCATTAAAATTAAACATTAATTTGAATAGTTCTAGATGCGCTAGTAATGCATTACTAACAAATTAAATACTTATTTAAATTTCATAGATGATAACTTCAACCAGAGAAACCCCAAGTTGATAATGGAGTCCACGGTTGGTGATAGTATCGATTGGATCCTGGACGTCACCATCGCTTATCCTGACCGGATTCCCCTGCATCTTCAAGACGTGGTTTGTGGGATCCGGGATCCTTGTGCCACCCATCTGCATTACAGGCTTTATCCTAGTAGTGATGTAAGTAGTTTTTTTTATTATAATTACCTATATGGATTGTGTGAAGAATTAAGTAAAAGGGCCCTTCCCTTTTTTCTCAAGTCAGTAAAAGTGTGAAGGTTGGAAGAAGAAAACGTCTTTCGCCGACCCTAACTATCACGAGATAAGGGCATGCAGATTATGAACGGATTTTAAAGAAAATTGTAGTAGACTATTGGTTGAGAATGAATTGTAATAGTGTTACTTAAGAATTAAGAGCGCTATAATGCATATGTTGGTCAAGATTCAGAAAGACAACTGGCAAAATAAATTTGTCTTTTTCTGCATTTGGAACTAGTTCAAAGTTAAAAATCCTAGCGTTAAAATCTTTTTCTTTTCTTCTTTCGAATTAATCATTACGGTCTACTTCACCCTAAATTCAACGACGAACTATTTTAAAAATTAACATAAAAAGCCTTTTTGGCGACTCCGAAATGTGCCATTACTTTAGCCTTTAAAAGGTCCTTTTTTGATTACCCTGAAAAGGATGAAAAGCTTCATTATGTTATTCTGTAAATGACCTCTACTGAACATAAGCTTTAAATGCTATGCAGATATACTTAGCTGGTAGATTGAACTGACAAGACTCCTAAAAAACTTTCAGTATTTGCAAAATACTTGAAATGTGATCAAATATGTAGGATATAAAAGCATAAATAGGTAAAAATGATTTAAATTTTGGTCCGGTAATTATACAGCATTACTAGAAACATCGTATCAGCAGTACACAGTAATGTAACTGAGCTGATAACCAGTCTTAGATTGGCAATCGTTTCATGTAAAATATTCGTATTCAGTCATTTAAAATTAGAATGCCAACATAGTTGTCAAATACTAGGTACATTATGATATTTTAGTAATGTAACTAACTGATTTTCGCTCAACAGGTACCAGTAGACACGGAAGGCATGACCCAATGGCTATACGACAGGTTCGTCGAAAAGGACCAGATGTTAGAAGAATTTTACCGCACGGGCCGTTTCCCGACCAAGGACAACGGTCCCCACCTAGCCAGGGTTGTCAGACAAGACAACCTTAGATTCCTAATCCTTCACACCTTCTTTATAGCCTCTACTTACTTACAATATACAGTGGCAAGAGCTATCTTCGATTGGCTGTGGTAACGGATTGTTTTTGGAACCAGGCGCAATTTTTTTAATACCGAGACTAGAGATTTTATTTGTTTTGATTTTGTGTACGATGGTTGGCATTTCTTGCGGTACGTCAATTATTTGATTATCTGTAAGTTTATGAATATGTCAATGTTGAGGTTTCTTCATAATTTGTGCTTAATGTTTCGTGATAGCGATGATTTTTTTATGGTGCTGGTTACCATACCATCTTGTGAAATTGTAAGAAATAGATTATACCATTTACATACGACATACCTAGATGTTTAGGTATTTGCCATGAACAATACTTCAGTATGCTAACCTAAGTCCAGAATTATTTACTCTATCTAGTAAAAGGGAGCTCCAATCTTTAAGTACATTCAACAAAATAAAATGGAGTTAACTATATCAAATAGGTTTAATAGATCCCTTGCTGGAACCCGGTGCATCTTAAAGCGTTTAGCAATATTATGTTTGTGTAATTGTACTTTGACAGTACTACTTTAGTTAATTGCGTCTGGTCTTCGAAAAATTATGTGTGGAAATGAAGTTTTTGGATATTGACTGTAAAATAAAATAGTACTAAGCTCAGAACGATTTTGAATTTTCTGTTAAAGTACGGATGAATTATTTCGTGGTTTGGTAATAGCATTTTTCAAATGATAGATTGAGTGTTGAAAAGACAGCACCTGTCATTACGGTCTCCTGTCAAGAATGACATCTGTCAATACTCTAAATAATAATATGTACAATCCATACAAGAATGGTCAAACAATACTAAACGAAAAATTCATCGCAACATTTTTAATTCAAGCGGTCGATAGCTTTTTGTTTTCACAAAAGTCTTTTGAACTAGTCATTCAATTATTTTTGTTTCGTCTTTCGCCATATTCGTTTAGTGAGCGACCATTTTTGTATGGGTTGTGCAATACGCAGTCTAATAGAATTCCGAGAGCTAGTCTAGTGTACTTATCCCTAACAAAAGCATGAGCTAAGTTAGAAGGAACAAAAATCTTTTTATTAAGATTTTTCTGCGAACCGTATCGGTTCTGCTAGTCAACCAACGAAAATAGTTCAATCACTATTTTCCCAAAGTTTTTTGCAGTCAGTATCCAAAATCGAATGTACCCTCATTTTACGAAGGTGCAAGGCGGAAGTACATTTTTTATTTTAATTACTTTTTCTTTAGGATTTATTGTTTTTTTTTTAGTTTTAATTTGTGCGTTTGAGGTTACCTCGAGTTTGACATATTGAGTCAGAGCTCGATTGTTTGTGCCCAGGGCACACTTAATTAAGACCAATAAGCACTTTCTTTTAGTGAGAGACTACATACGCTCAATACTTTAAATTTATTGGAAAAAAACGACTTCGGAAAATCGAAAATTTCCAATCGATTTAAACGTGGAACCGATCGTATGTGACACGAGTATGTGTTAATCAAAGCGTGCTGTGACATTAAGTCAATATATAAGTAAAAACAATCTTAGCATAGTAATTGTGCTTCGCAATGAACCAAATTTCAATCCCTTGTGACAATAAAAAAGAAAAATAGACGAGTTTTTATCCCTCACTTTTATCACGTTTCACGTTCTACTTAATCAGATCCTCTCGCTTCAAAGTTTGAATTTAAAAAATCTAATTTTATACGTAGAATTCTCGAGTCAATTCGTGGTGAGAATTCTAAATAAATTTGAAATAGCGAACGATGTTCGTGGTTGGCGTTTGGAAAAAGAAAAAAAAAACCGGATTGAAAATTCTCCAAGAATTATTTACGAACTTTCCGTCAAACGTAAATACGACTATGGAAATCAGTGTGATTTTTCCTTCCGGAAATTTTCATATTATTCAATAATTGTAGCTTGGACATAATATTATTTCTTTTATTTTTCAAACGTCGAAGATCGAACAACGTGCCAGGTACATATATGTCAATGTCTAAATTAGTGATAAGTCGGTGTAGTATGAATAACAATAGCTTATAAGATTCACGTTTTTGTTCAAACTGAAAATGTGGGCATCGTTCCTTTTAGTTCATAGCTATTGTACAGGATTATTCAACATGTAACTATATCTAAGTGAAAGTATGTGTTTTGTGGTAAAATTATATAAATTAATGAATATGCCAAAACATATTTGCCGTAAGTGCCTAGGCTTATATTGGTGTAGTTTATCATTGTAAAAAGTATAAAAAAATGTACATACTTTCTTATAATGTCACACAAGAATGTATTCATAGTAATATCTTGATAATGTTCTTAAAATACTAAAGTTTTTTTTTGAAAGTCAAATGTGAGAAATTGTACGAGTTTTTGCTAAAGGTAACAATTTGACTTGAATTTGATTTCATTTTTTTCTTGGTAATTTAAATAGTTAGAAGCACGCTACATGTATAATTAAAGCAGATATTTTTTTTATCCCGGTACGAAAATAGATTAATAATAGATAGACACGAATTGATCATATCTAACCAAGTTCCTTTGATGTCATGTCCAAATGTGTGCCTTTTTCAACTAGCTAAGTTTTGTTCGATCATTTTGTCTTTATTTGAGCCTATAAAAAGTAATTATCTTTAATTACCCTTTTAAAAGAGAAGTTTCCTGCGTAGAAAAATTATAATTCTATTTGGTCCGTCAGTCAGTGAGATTATCAAATAATATTAGACCCGTATTGTTTGCTTTAACAAATAAATAAAATTTAACAAAGATAAAACGCATCAAAGTTCAAGAGTGGGGGGTTGTGACGTCACTTTGTCAGTATAAAGTGTACCCGTACCGTGACGTCACACGATATAACAACGCACTGTATCGTCGTAATATTTTGTTTACGTGGTAATAGAAAAAATACGTGTCCAATATTTTTATCTAACTGGCGGACTAAATAGATATTTTTTGTCAACATCCCCATTATAAATAATACCATGAGTTAAGTGAAAACCCATCATTTCCTTATTGAAAAGTAATTTTGTATTATTGTAAACCAATTAAGTAGTAGGTATGTATCATTGTGACCATATCAATATGTGATTTTTTTTCTTAGAATTGATAAATAAATAATGTGATCGCTACCTTAATACTGTAATTTTTCAGTCTAATTGTTTATGAAATAAAACTGCATAATAATCTTGTATACATATTCAACTTAAAACACTGAAAGCACGTTAACATTTTCTGATATTGACACGAACACTTTTTTAATTGAAATAAAAATAGGTTATTGGATTTGTCGTAGGTACGTTTATTTAATAGTAGCCGTATAAAAATATCGGATTTTATCCCCTTATTATAATCGAGCTACATTTGAAACGCACTTGTGTGAAATAAATTATTGAACTAATTTTATTTCATTACGCACTTCTGTTTTAAGAAATCTGCACGCGTCTAAAGCAGACAGCAAAATGTCCATTTTCTTCAAGTATTATGTTCTAAATATAACGTATTTATTGCATTTAACTATCAAATAGTTTTCTATACGATGTCAACACCGGAAATGTCTTTTTAAGTTCCCTAAATATGAGGGCCTGGACAAAATTATATTCTACTGGCTGTTGCCCGCGGCTTCGCTCCCGTGGACCACCCGAAGGACCTGTTTCGGGATAAAAAAATAGCCTATGTCAGTCAGGAATAATGTAGCTTTATATTGGAGAAAGAATTTTTCAAATCGGTCCAGTAGTTTCGGAGCCTATTCGGTACAAACAAATAAACAAACAAATCTTTCCTCTTTAAAATATTAGTTTAGATAAGCGATAATGAAAATTCCAAAATATTATGGAATTGAACACGTGACCTTTTGCTTATCAATCCCATACATTTTTGAAAACCGTCATCGTTGATAGCATAATAATCTAACTTTATGTTCCCACAGCTGGGAAACAGGCCTCCTCTCTGGCAGAGGAATCTGGTCATAATTCACTACGCGGGTCCAGCTCGGGTTGGTAGAATATTTTTTTTCTAGAACCTGTGTTTGGTCATACATAGGGGAAAAATATCATTTTTAATTTTAGAATCTTTGTCAACGATCCTTATTTTATAATCTTAGAAAATAGGTAGTAAAAGGATTCATGGTTTTATTCTTTTAATTTCTTAACAAAGTGATGTTTGAAGACTAGTCGTATGTCGATGATTTTTATAATAACCTTTGTATTTTTTTTTATTTGCTGCGACCGTAAGAGTAGTTTCGCACTGCATCCGATCCGAAGCCGAGAAATGTCGATCCGAAGCCGAGAAATCGGTCCGAAGTAGTCGGTACTACTTAGGAGGACGGGTTTAGTACTAGCTCCGAACTCCATCCGTTCGGATTCATTGCATTTCTAATTCGGATAGAATTCTTATCTTAAATTTGGGTTCGGATCGAATGCATCGTGGAACTGATGTCTTTGGAAGTTCTAATGTAACATACATATAAATCTGTAGTTTCTAAAAATTCATCGGATTTTAAAATTTGAACTGATCAGATGTCACATCTCAGATGTTCAGTTTTTTTAGTACATGGAAAATTTAATTTTAGTTAAATAAGTAGTTGTCATTATGTGAAATGGCGATTAAGTCTATTAAAAAATGTGGCTTGTATTGAAAGTATAGGTTTGTAAAATACGAAATTAACATCACTGCACTAATTTTGTTTTAAATTAATGTGTCCTTTGGGAGTTCCCATGCTTGTTGACACGGATCGAATCAACCTCATAGTTACCTAATTTATTACGGTACATTTTTTGAGACATTTATTGTGAAAATAAAACTGAGTTTTGAGAACTTTATGACATGTCGTGAAATTTCATGGTATTGTCATGATATTTTATGCCAATATCATTTGTGTTGACAGTGGCTCAGTGACTTAAGTTTCAAGTACCAAAAAGTGAGCTCTGCGTTATATACCGGTCAGTTTGGTATGACGGTTGATGTTTTTTGATCCGGCTCGATTACTATGGGAAATCCCATAATTGGAATATTAACAGGGATGTGTAATTAATAATGTTCCCAAAGCGAGATTCAAGTGATTTATTGTAAGGTTAACTTTTTAGTAAAAAAGTAAAATTTTCTTTTGCCAATAATTAATTATATTCGTAGTACATTCGAAAATATTTCGATTGCCGAAATTAAGGTGTTGTTTAGTAATCGTAGTTTGGGATACTTGGGTCAATGTGATTATTTTTAGAATACATGTTGTTGTTTCTTTTTTTTAACGAGTTAAGTTTGTTTTTTTAGTTTAGTTAAATAATAGGCGAGTAACAAAATTTTGTGATGCTTTTCGTGTTTAATTTTACTTTTGATTTTTTTTGCTTATTTCTGTCAAACTTTTCTTTTGTTTATACTTAAACATTTTTATTTCTTAAAAGGTAGATGTTGTAAGAATGGCGACAGTCCTTAACATGAGTGAGATAGAATTTATGCTGAAATAATGTTTCGTAAAATAATAAAATAGGAACATGATTTTATTTTTGACGTATACGAAACCTTCAGTAATTATATCAAAATTGTTTTGGAATGCAAAATTGTACACCTTTGTAAAGTATTTACAAGAGACGAAAATGTCTCGTAAACTAAAATTTCCGGATGGAAAGATCGACTTCGGTTCTGATTTCCATAGTCGTATTTAACACGAATTGTTTTCCGAAGTCGTCACATTTTCCTGCCGGAAATTTTCAAGTGTGCGTTTGTTTTTGATGAATTGTCGGAAGCGAATCAACGTATTTAATTCTAACTGTACCGAATTATAATCTATCTATTGGTCTTAACTATGTGATTTGTATAAATGTCATTAAAACTAATTGTTCGTGGCCTACTGTCAAACAATATCGAGTTTTGTTTTCTTCACTATAATAAAATACGAATTGTCTTACAATTAAAAAGATTGAGTGTGTCATTTATTGTACAAATATACAATGTAGGGCCCATCCATTATTAAATAAAGTCCAAATTTATGGAATTATTATTTCTATGTGATGGTCTTGAGTTACCAATGAAATGTATTATTTAATTATAATTTTCATCCTTACATAACACCAATTTTTTTAACACATATTATTTCTAACTCAAATAATGTGATAAATAGAACTGATTGTGTGTAGTCCCGAGTGAAATATTTTAAATCTTAATATTATTATCATACTAGTTAATTTGATGAGCTTGTTTGGCTGTAAATGTCAGTTTCCTTTAATAATAATATGTATAAATATATATCAATAAAACAATATTTATTTTAGCTCTGTTAGCTACACTTTATAAAAAAAGACTTCTTTACACATAGCGAACAATGCGTACCTAAACCAACAATGAAATCGTACCATTGCCAAACCTTAGCTCATTTTAGGTCCGGTGAATCAATTTGACTGATAGATTTCAGACAAATCACTTCGCATATTCACCTATCTTTGTGGGTATCAGCAAGCCTACTTTTAGATCTTTGTCCATGATTAACTGTACGCTATCTATGAGCGTATTAAGATCATTCTAGATTAATATTCAAATAACCCAAAGATTATCACGGACACTGAAAATAGGGCTGTGATTAATAAACTTTACTTATCACGTGAATTTATGTATCTGTCTTGTACTTTTCGTTTGACAGTTTTGTGTCAGTGATTGGAATGATTCTAACGCCGAGTTTCTGGAAGCAAAATTAATGTGACAAATTGTCAAGCACGCATTATCTGATTGGCTGTTGAAAATATATTCAAACAATCACAGCAGATAACGCGTGCTTGACAATTTGTCTTATTAATAATTATGAGATAATTTTGCTTCTGAAACTCGTGGTAAGCCGTACATGCTATGTAATGTTTTTCCTAGGAGCTTATATTACTTTATGTCTATAGAATAGAAGTGTAAATCTTAAGTAAATACTTTTCCTCAGTTATGTTTATAAGTCTAAGTAAGGCAATAACCTATTTTCATCTCGATATTGTTAGACGTAGGCCACCAAATGAGCAGAACGCTTGGCTCGCTGTACATAGTATACTTACGGACACGATCCTCGGTTTGTCATTAAACACGTTTGTGGCACTCCATCTGTCGTTTTATTTCACGCTTCACCTTACTTAAGGCTTCCACATACATGCCCGAGGTGACAGTGCGACAATGATGCGCCAAGAGAATCTAAACCATTTCTAAAACGGCCGTCTGCCAATTATATAAGCAGAAAACTTTACAAAACTCACACTACAAAATGTAGTTGTCGCATCGTTGTCGTATTGTCGTGCCGCGCCTGATTGCTGGAGCCTGCTATTTTACTCTTCTGGATATTAAATAGGCTACCCTGCAACAGCTATAATCTGAACAACTATGAAGAAGTAGTAAAATGATTTATTTTAAATCAAATCATTTATTTGACATTTTTATAAAAGTTCTTTAGAGCATATCCTACTTCTTATACCCAATGCTATTTCATAGATGTACAATGATGGGACAGTCAATATTTTTCAATTAAAAAAGTGCGGTTTATAAGTTTCAATTGATTTTAATGCACAAATCGCTCGGATGCACTGCTTCTGTGCTTTAAAGATGGATTCTATCTCTGTGCATTGTCTCATCATGTTCTGGCATTTCCCCAGAACATTATACCATATCTAAGTGTCGAACCAACATATATGCATGATAAGCGGACAGAAGAGCACTTTGATTTACAACTTATGAAAGCATTTAAATGGCATATGCACTTTACTATAACAACTCACATTATTGATCATGTTAATGCAAGTAAACAGCTGATCTTCATAACACATATAACCCTTGATTTCTTGGACAGTTTTGTACAAAAATGCCAGCTTTGAAAATCATCTTAAAAAAATTCCCCGTGTAAGAAAACAGCATTACTGAAATAATTTTCTTTATTTCTTTGAACAATGACCAACGAAACCGCTCAAATAATAACTAAGAAACGATACTGCTTACTCCCCAACATTATAAGGTGTGAAATATAACAGCGAAAGGCTATTATCATTCATGACCTCTTACGTAATCTTTATCCAGTTTACTTCGACCCTTCAATGGTACCCAAAGATATCCCTTTTTGGTCCCAAAATATTTTTGTTCCGCGGGGGTGGGTAGTTCAAGTCAGCTTGGTTACTCAACCATCCTTGAAAGATGAAGAAAATTAAGTTGAGTTTCGGAGGCATGTTTCGGTGTTCCTGTGATTAAGACAGTCTTAATGTTAGCCCAGAATACTTTGAGGAAAAATGTTTCTATATTTCTGTGAAATGGGTTCATCGAGAGGTATTTTAAAAACTTTTGTATGGTAAGTAGGTGCCAATTTTACCGTTAGTTGCCACCATGAATATATACGCCCTGGAACAAACGTAATTGATAAATTAATGTGGCAAAATGTCAAACGCGCTTTATAGATAGAATAAAACCTAAAGGCGGCTCGAAACACTACGTGAGTGGCAGCGCGTAGCAAATATAAGTAACAGTAGGACGTGTGCTACAAAAACCGAGGATCACAGATGTTATTAACGTTGAATCGACCTAGAGCTGCTGTGATAGGTGAATTTTCAACAGCCAATTCCATCATTCGACATGCGTTTAATTTATGACGAGTCGATAATTTATTTTCTCGCCGTCTCTGAAAAATAAACATGCTATATTTGGGGTTCCGTACCCAAACGGTAAAATACGGGACCCTATTACTAAGACTCCGCGGTCCGTCTGTTTGTGTGTCTGTCCGTCACCAGGCTGTATCTCATGAACCGTGATAGCTATAACAGTTGAAGTTTTCACAGATTATGTATTTCTGTTGCCGCTATAACAACAAATACTATAAAAAAAAAAAAATTGTATGTAGGGCTCCCATACAACAAACGTGCTTTTTTGCCGTATTGAACCCTTCGTGCGCGAGTCCGACTCGCACTTAGCCGCCTTTTTTAATTTCGTAGACTAAACTGACAGCAGCCAATGGCCTTATTTTAATAATGTTGCAAGCGCGGTTCATAGTGTTGTGGGTAAGGCTCAATCATAAGTGATTCATCGAATCGATGTAACATTATTAATACACATAATACACAAACATTTATTGTAATAAATAAGAAATCAACAATCAAATAAATGCGGTCGATATAATGTCTGACATAAATGAATACACCAAATAAAAGCAGATAGATAGGAAATGGATGATTGAAATTTCAATTATAAAGGAAAATACTAAATTAAATTAAATTTTATTCAAATTCAGACAATTTTGGAGTCCATTCTTTGTTAGTACACAACCTTATAATTAATATTAGTAAATGACAAAAAGAATTTAATGAAAAATATAAACAAATATAAATCAAATAAGAAAGGCACAATATTTAAATTACAATTAAAGTTGTCAAAAAGTAAAAATGTTACAGAATTAAATTGTCAAATAATTAAATTAAATTTATAAGACTAGAATGACATAAAATTAAAATGAAAGAAATTAAAAAATTTAAAACATCAGAAATTTAAAAATTAAAATGTCAGAAATTTAAAAATTAAAATGTCAGAAATCTAAAAATTAAAATGTCAGAAATTTAAAAATTAAAATGTCAGAAATTTAAAAATTAAAATGTCAGAAATTTAAATATTAAAATGTCAGAAATTTAAAAATTAAAATGTTCAATTATAAAATTAAGCGCTATACCTCTCTCCTAGACACCGACTCTATCTAGAATGTTGCTGTGCCCGACAGGGTCCATAATTGTTTCTGTAACTAATATTTACCACCTGTATGTAAATTATGGATGCAATAAATTTAATTTGAATAGATATTACCAAATGTATGTTTTTTGTCGTGAAATAGTTCCATGTTTTATCTACGTCGATTTTCGATCAACTTTCGATCACTCAGGGTACGATACTAGTATATGCAACGATAAAATGGCAACCCCTCAAATGTCAGTTTAGTCTGTAAAATAAAACATCAGAGATTATGTGTTTTTTAGCACAGCAAGTAAATCTAGAATACAATAATTTATGTTGGAGAGACACTCGAGCCAACCTGCCAAATAACATAATTTTTTTCTTCACTCACCAATCACCATCAAAAAGCGTGGGAGAATAATCAGCTTATTCCTTAACACTTGACACACAGATCAAAAAACCATTTCAGCACTTCGCCTTAATCAAAAACACGTTGGCGCGTCAATAATTTTTATTACAACCTTCTTTTTTACGAAAACGAGAGAAAATAAACATCTAAATAATAACATCGCTGGATATAATCGAATATGAAAGTACTTCCGCCAGTCTGAAAGAGGGGAAGCTGAAAATCGCTTCTTCCCGCCTGTAAATAACATTTTTAGGGTTACGTCGTAAAATAGACGTCGTCTGAACACGTGTCGTCGTATGGGTTCCGTGTTGAAGATGTACGGGTACCTAGATGTTCTATTAGAATGGTTACAAATACTGTTTAGGTCTTGAAAAGGTTATGTGTATCTATGCTATAAAATCTACGGGTTATGTACCTGTCTTAAAATGTTGAAAAGGAATTGTTGACATTTGATATCAGTCCATTACGCAGGGCAAATGACTCTTCTCATAAAGAGAAGGCACGAGCATTATTTACCACGCTTGCTGCTTGATGACGATTATATGCTAAGAATTCAAAACTGTCAATTAATGAAAGCTCGATTTGTAAGTTCCCTCTGAATCAGTGAGTAAGATTTTGTAGCAACTGAAAAGAAAAATGAGTAAAAAAATTCAAATTCAAATCGTTTATTGCGAACTAAGTGTATAATGTTGGTGTTATGTTATGTTAGTACTTATGACTTAGCAGCCTTTTACAAGCATTGCAATTATCATTCTCCTGCCCTTTTCATCCTAAATTAGCATGCATTAAACATTATTTATTTTACAATAATACAATTAAATTGAGAAAATATAGTTATGTCAAAATAAAATGTCAATAATGAATTTAATACAATACAATAATAATTTAATAATCGTATTATTTATTTACATAGATAAAAGTATTTACAATATATAAAATACTTAAATAACTAATACACACTTTAACCAACAACTACTCACTAACTAAAACTAAAAAAATATTTAACTAAAATATGGCGTCGAAAAACTCCTCCACATCGTTGTTCACTGGTAATGTACCCAAAAGACTGGCAGCGTTGTATGGCAACGCTTATTCTCTGACCAAGGTAAAAGCCAGCCCTTGAGTCACGCGAAGTGTCAACTAGGCGTTTGGAAAGATTTTTAAACAAAGCGTGAGCACTCGGACCCCACGGACCAAGAGTTTCAACCCCAAACGGCTCAAAAATATAGTATACTTATCTTAACTTACAACACAACCCTAACTTTTCAATATCCCTTCGAGTTCTTCAACATCCGTGTCCTCAGTCCATTTTATGAGCCTGTCTGCACCGACAGCCGGGTCTGTATTGATAAAAAGAAAACACCATTTATATTTTATGTTCCCGCAAAATGCTTCTCATACTGTATATTGCAGTAAACAATCGTATAAAGGGACATGAAAGAAGGTATTAAGTTGCTACGTATTATTATGCATATTGAATAATTTAAAAGTAAGTACATATAACCATGTGTTTACGATACTAAGTAGCTGCAAAAGAAAGAGGGCTCTTTTGTCTTTAGCGAATTTACAGAAATCGATGTTTTGAAAGAAACTAGCTGCTTTGTTAGGTTATTAACCGACTTTCCAAAAAAGATGAGGTTCCATGTTCAACTTTATGTCTTTTTTAGGGTTCTGTACCCGAAGAGTAAAAACGGGACCCTATTACTAAGACTCCACGGTCCGTCTGTCTGTCAGTCTGTCACCAGGCTGTATCTCATGTACTGTGATAGCTAGACAGTTGAAATTTTCACAGATGATGTATTTCTGTTGCCGCTATAACAACAACCACTAAAAACAGAATAAAATAAATGTTTAAGTGGGAGTCGTATCCGATAATGAAGTAATAAAACTGCTATTAGCGCTATTAGTCACATCAGATATTGGGTAGGTAAAAAGTTGCCATTACTTGTTAGTGTGATTATGGAGGTTAGGGAGGAAAGTATAGGGTCATCTCCGATTCTGGACATGTTTTCAACAATTATTGAAGATGGACAATAAAAATTAATTTGGAATCAATCAAAAAACCTAAGATAACATATGATCTAAACTCAATAAAAGCACAAACTTTGGGAGAATTATCGAATAAATATCATGGTTTTTATAAAATCTATACTGACGGGTCTAAGAGCGCTAATGATAGTGGCGCTGCTTACTACGATCCTATGAACCCGTATTATACAAATACTTGCTATAAAATAAATAATTATGTGTCAGTTATGTCTTTGGAGCTTTATGTAATTTCAGAAGCACTATCCTATATTTTATCTACACTCACAACGTAATGTTCCAAATATGAATTTAAAATAGTAGTTTATGCAATGGTCATATAATAGGGGTTATTAAAACACGAGCGTAGGTTTATCAAATGAGGCGAAGCCGAATTTGATAATAATATTACGCGAGTGTTTTAATACCTAATTATATGCTATTGCATACACTACTTTATCTTCACTCATATAGTTGAAATAAAACAAAAGTGGAAAGGGAAAAAATATGTGGTATGGTAAGGCGGGCAATTTAGATTCTCATTGCGCAGCGCGCGCATCCACAGACAACTGACAATGACATGAGCCCATACGCGCCAGAAAATTAAAAAGTAAAAGTGTGCTATAAAAATTAAAAAGTTATTTTATGATGCAGTTGTTTGAAAATCGAAGGAAAATGTTGAACTATAATGGATTTTTTTTTAAATTTTACCTATCCACGAGTATAAAGTAAGTGTTTATACAATATTTTTCGAATTCGTATTTGGAACATTACGTTGTGAGTGTAGATAAAATATTGTATAAACACGTACTTTATATTCATAGATAGATAAAATAAAAATAAAAAGCCATTACAATGCAACATTTTCCTTCGATTTTTAAACAACTGCATCATAAAATAACTTTTTAATTTTTATAGAACACTTTTACTTTTTAATTTATTGGCGCGATGCTCATTGAAGTACTGTCATTGTCTAAGGAGGCGCGCGCTGCGCAGTCATGCGCAATGAGAATCTAAATTGCCCACCATACCAAATATTTTTCCGTTTCCACTTTTGTTTTATTGCAACTGTATGAGTGAAGATAAAGTAGTGTATGCAATAGCATATAATTAGGTATTAAGACACTCGCGTAATATTATAAACCTACGCTCGTGTTTTAATAACCCCTATTATATGACCATTGCATAAACTACTATTAACCACTAATATTAACAGAAATACATTAATTTGTGTAGATAGCAAAAGTGCACTACAACATATAGCTCGATGCGCCTCTGGGTGCAGAGGTGCACCAATAGCTTATGAAATTATTTCTAAAATATGCATTTTATCTAAAAGAGGTATAGATCTGAAATTGCAATGGGTTCCATCACATGTAGGCATAAAGGGTAATGAGGAGGCTGACCGTTTAGCAAAGTTGGGTATAGTTAAGAGAATAGAAAAATATATTGAAACTAATTTTATAGAATTATTGCCAAAATATAAAAATAAATGTCATGAAGTTAGGAAAGAATACTTCGATAAAAGATTCAAGGAAAAAGGAATTTGGTATAGGTCTATATTTTCGGAGCCTCCTCATGTACCATGGTTTTGTAATACTAGGCTTAGTAGAAAACTTATAGTAACAGCTCACAGACTGCGATCTGGACACATGCCGCTCAATAACTTTGTATTTTTAACCGACTTACCAAAAAGGAGGAGGTTCTATGTTCGACATAACGTTTTTTTTTTTTGTGTTCACGCATATCTCCGTCAATTTTGGCCTGATTTTGAAAATTCTTTTTTTGTTTGACAAAGTATGTTTCGAAAAAAGAAAATACACCGATTTTGTTCAAGTTTCATGATATTCGGGTAATCTACTCTGGCGTTATAGGTACCTTAACCAAATTGCCTATTAGGTAGGTACAACTAAAAGGTGAAAAATAAAAAGCTTTTTCCAAAAAAATACTACCGACTTCCAAATAAAAAAACTACAAAGTGAAAAATAACTTTATTTTTGGAAGTCGGTGTCTATAACACATAAATTGGTAACTATCAAAGACGGTTTCCTCACGTTTTCCTTCACCGTTTTGAGAGCAGTGCTGCGAACGACCTACAATTCGTAAGTCGGGGCTGCAACCTCTGCGCCACCACTGCTCTCACTTGAGCTAAGTTAATAACAATATTATAGGGAAAACACCGGAAAGAGAGGCAAAATATGTGGGAAACCTTTGCCCAGTGGTGGAAAAAACTACAAAGTAAAAAATAAAGTTATTTTTCACTTTGTAGTTTTTTTATTTGGAAGTCGGTAGTATTTTTTTGGAAAAAAGCTTTTTATTAATGAATAAAAGTAATTCCCCGAATTGTGAGGAGTGTGGAACACTAGAAGATGTTATACACCTATTGATGGAATGTGTCAGATTTCAGTCTGCGAGAGAGGTTTTACTAAGAGAGCTCGAGACAAATATGTACGATGTTGGTATGTTTCATCATATTTTGTCGACACCTAACTCTGGTGCTGCATATAGTTTAATTAAGTTTGTGTTGTTACGTTTCGTTATTAGGTCCGATGTGACTGACATGTACATTTGTATAAAAGTCCCTACTTAAAAAAAAAAAAGAGAAAAAGAAGTGGGGCTCCCATACAACAAACGTGATTTTTTTGCTGTTTTTTGCGATAATGGTACGGCTCTTCGTGCGCGAGTCCGACTCGCACTTGGTGGGTTTTATTTTTTTATGTTTACTGATTGCTCCGTCAAACTGATTTTATATAGGCTCTCAAGGTGGTCTCATTGTCATCAAGTCAGGGTCTGATGAGGGGATCCCATGAAAATCGGAGGAACTCCTCAAATTTTATAGACATACTTATAGCGATTTTGGTATTTTTATCAACATGGCAGCATTTGCAGTATCGTTTGGTGAAGTGGAACTGATGAAGAAGACGACATATGGCCAATGGAACTTCTCAATGTTAAGTATGTTTTGGGTATAAGATATCCCGAATAGTTAAATTACTGTGATGAAGCAAATTTAAATTAATGGTTCTAATGGAAATGGTACCATCGAACTGCTCTGATGATGAAGCCAGAAGGTAGGCATCGGAACTACGGAATAAAACAATGTATGCCAGTTGTATTTAGACTTGTTGGAAACCCCGACGATTTTCATGGTAATATGTATAAAGTACCAAAACTAAAAAGATAAAAATATTTTTTTTTAACAATAAAACTAAACCGACTTTCAAAATATAACCCTACAAAGTGAAAAATAACTTTCTCTTTGGAAGTCGGTGTCAAAAACGAAAAACAATAGGTACCAAAGACATCGACTGCCGAAAAGAAAGTAATTTTTCGCTTTGTAGTGTCTTGTTTTGGAAGTCGGTTAAGTTTTTTCGTTAAAATGATTTTTATAATTCAAATGATTATAATCTACATAATTATGGTCTATAGACATTCAAATAAGGTTTTAAAAAATCGTGTAATTTTTATCGCACAATTGGAGTTTACTCGACACTTGGTGTTGAGTCGAAGGAGCTTGATGGATACGAGAAGCACGAGTCTAGTCGATGAGACGACGCCAGAGGGACTTGGGGGTGGACTAAGTCTAGCAGTGAACGTTTTTTGGCTATAATGATGACGGTAACATACCAAAGACGTCTGGTAAACGATAAAATATAAAAGCTTGAAAAGAAAACAGCGATATCAATTATGTTTCAAACGATACAAAAATTTGTAGAACTTATGCAAAATCAAAAGCGAAAAATGCCAGTGAAATACCAAGCAAAAATAACGCCCGAAAGTTCTAAGAAATCACCCCGCCTATATTAAAACTCTTCACTGCTTAATATATCCAAAAATAAATTCTATCTACAAAATATTTTGCTTCATTATTTTTTCTACCAACTTGTTTATTCAAACTGGAGTGGCAATACTGTCTACAGGTGTACTTAACAACCAATATGTTTTGAGTTACGACAGTACTAGCTATGCCCGCGGCTTCACCCTTGTGGAAAGTGTTTTATTAACAAAACGCTACCATGCAAGTGAATTCGCGCAAACTTCCGTCTGGGTACACCTCATCCCGGTCATGCGAAGTCTTATGGGCCGCTGTAGTTTTAGTAGTCACAGCGGATCTTTGTGTCTCTGAAGTTGGCTCTGCCAACCATTGCGCAAGAAACAGTTTGTCATCGAGTATACTGCATAGAGTAAGCGAGATAGGACGATGCGACAAACGTAAGCGAGTGAAAGAGTCAGTTCACCTTCACCTTCAATATTGACAAAGATACTGCGCAGGGTTTTGCAGCCAATTCAGAGACACAAAGATCCGCTGTGATTATTATATAACCTAGTCAAATGGGGGCACTCTGATCAGCCACAATGCGTGTAACCACATCCAAACGATGCCCTGTGGAAAAATACCGGCACCATGAGACACCCTTTGCAAGGCCAGCGCTAAGGCTGTCGACTGAGTACTGGTCGAAGCACATATAAATTAGGACATTAAAATCATCGACACATATCCGTATGCCAAGCTTGATCTAAATCCGTTCAGCGGTTTTGACTTGAAAACGTAACAAACGAACAAACAGACAGACATACAGGCATTTAATATTGGTATGATTTATAAGATTAGAATGGATATAACTGTAGGGCTCTTGAATGCAGACGGCTCTATATTGTGTCTTAGACGGTGAACGAGGGATATTTGGAAGCAGCCAAGCTTGAGAGTTGTGTAGGTGTACCTGAGAAGGTGAAATGATATTACCTAATGAGAAATTATGTGAAAGCGCTTGAGACTGAGGCTTCCTTTGAAGGAAAAGTCATTTATTTAGTTAGGGTGATAAAACCTGATATTGTGGGAAGATTTTTAGGCTAAAGCAATTCCAGGTTGTACGTGATTTTCTTATCATTTGTTTTGCAGATGTTAGCAGTAACGTTATTTTGGGGGCGAACATAAGCTGTTAAAATAAGATTACTTTGAGTATATGTAAGGGACAGATGTATACAACTGTCCCTTACGCACACTCAAAAGGCTTTACGCTTACTCTAAGAGCTTATGGTCACCCAATAGTTTTTTGTCACCATTAAGCAATAAAAAACTTTATTACAAAAAAATACTACCGACTTCCAAATAAGAAACTAGTTTTCTTATTTGAAAGTGAAAAATAACTTTATTTTTGGAAGTCGGTGTCTTTAGTAGGTACCAATTTTTTAAGTTAAGGACACTGACTTCCAAAAATAAAGTTATTTTTCACTTTCTAGTTTTCTTATTTGGAAGTCGGTAGTATATTTTTGTAAAAAAGTTTTTTATTTTTCACTTTTTAGTTGTACCTACCTAATAGGGTAGTAGTTAAGTAAGTACCTATAACGCCAGAATAGATTACCCGAATAACATGAAACTTGAATATAACCGGTGAAATGAGAGATCTGCATACCCCTTTCGAGCGTACTGGCGTGATGTTATGTTATGAAATGGTATGCGATTGCAGCAATCCCGAGAGATTTGCCGTTATTTATTGAAGAGTTCCGTTAAATATCTCCGAAGTTCTTCATCAGATCTTCACAAAATTAAAATGTGACCAATTTCGGAATATACCCTTTCAAACAAAAAAATAATTTCAAAATCGGTCAACAAAATGAGAACGTTTCCAAAAAAAATGTAATTGAAAAAATCAAAAAACCCGACTGCTTAAAAAGTGAATAAAAAGACGTAAACAAGAAGAAAATCATGCTGTGCATTCGGAGGATACATATCGCAAGCTGGCTGACCAAAACCAAATGCATCCTCTGACTGCACAGCATGATTTTCTTCTTGTTTACGTATTTTTAATTCGCTTTTTATGCAGTTGGGTTTTTTGTTTTTTTTTTTAAATTAACTTTTTATTTACAACCTTTTAGTAATTTTTTTTTTTAGATTTAGTCACATTTAAACATATAAGTGTTTTACATTTAATTAATCACCTCTTCCATCTTAAAACCAATTATTTTGATACCCCACACCATGGGTTTGTTCCCCCACAAAATGGAGCCCAAAATCCGCCATTTATTTCTTTTCCAATTTTAATGTAGCCAGTGACACTAGCAGGGTTAAGACGAATCGATTGAATCTATTAAAAATTGAATCATCAAAATCGGCCAACGAGTTTGGTCTCTAGAACGCCACATAGGACTAAACATACATACATAGACTGATCAACACATTACCCTCCGGCAGTCGGGTAAAAACGGTCCGCAGGACGCAGCCGCGCGCGGCGTGTGCCGACAAGCACGATCTTGTTTAGTAAAATTGGTTTCCGCATGACTGTATTCATGTTAGATATAGAAATAGAATACTCTTTATTTAGCCTAAAAGCCCACTGCAGAAATCCGCAGTTGTTTTTTATGAAACCTTTATCTGCTATTCCACTAATAAAAACAAAATATATGCAGATTATGCAGTCAGATCTCACACTCATTACACGATTATTAATAACAATTAATAAGACTTCTTTTAAAGATGAATTTTAGCGACTTTGCTAAAAGTCATCTTGGCTTGTACAAGCAATCTTTTGGTAGGTTCATGAATGCAATATGTAGGTATTGAATTTATTTTCGTATCCAATTCTAGCAGATTAACTTTAGTCACTTTCATTATTTTATTATTTATTGCCATCAACTTGTTTATTCAATCAAAATCAAAATCCAATAGTTTATTACAAATAAACCTTAAAGGTACTTTTGAATTGTCTAAAAAAGATGACTCTAGTTGCAAATTCGCAAGCGTCAGTAGGTCTCAATGGAGAAGGATTTGCAAGGAACTCCACGGACACTCTTTTCCATCAGTTTTAATTACAAGTTTTTGGTAACATCGTTATTGTTGAAAAAAATACATAAATAATGACCAATCCCAACTGATGGCGCCCATTCACGAGCATGACGCATGGATCAGCACCACTCAGCTCAACCATCATGAAGGCAACCGAATGATCCAACACATTTTTCACCATCAGAGAGAAATTAGAGAGAGCATGACACATTCAACTGCCAGGGCACACATAAGTCAACGGACAACACATAAGTACAGTGAATGGGAGATTTACAGTCGGAACATAGTACTCACACATGTGCTGTGCAGTTATATAATACTAAAAGAAATTGAGTATATACAATACAAATATATTCATACAGTCTTCAGCAGGTCCAACAATACTTCAAAACCTTTACTGCCTATCACTTGTTCTTGCACCCTAGTGAGAGAGCAGGACCAGCACTGAGCCAAGCATTTTTATCAGCGATGTAATCCCCCGACTCATAATATGATTGCCTGCATAGTGTGCGTTTTATACAAGTTTTAAATTTCGTCTCAATCAGTTCTAGAATGTGGGGCGATATTTTATTATAATATTTTATACAGTACCCCATAAAAGATGATGCTACTTTAGCCAGCCTGATTTTAACCACAGCACATTTCTAAGAAAGTAGTATAGCCTTTAATCACCTGTCACTTCCATACAAAAAAACTATTTCTACTGCCCAAAGAACATAAAAGTAAACACAGACATCCCATCTCAATAGAAAACATCCCTCTTTACAATAATGTCGCGAAGCCTCGAAACATCCCTAAATTCAAGTCAAAAACACGTTTTTAACAACAAACGAGAAAATCTTGAAGAGCAACTTGCTTTCAGAAGATTAACCGGAAGTGGCGTACTTTGTGTAGTTGACGCCCCCCGTCGCTAGGTGGCGCCGGAAATGAATGTCTGTTTGTCTTCCTCTATCACCTGAATTTTCTTTTGTGTTTTTTTTTAGAATTTGTGTATTTTTCTGTTTGAGAATAGGATTTTCCTGAAGACTGAGATGGTGGATTTCGTATAGAGGTCTGTTAATGTCATATTCTATCATCAGAAGCTGAGTTATGCCCATTGAGCAATGTTTATTGAGATAGTAAAATAATATTTCTAAAGCAGGAGAAAAAGTATTATTTTTGTTTACTTCAGCAATACATCCGCCAACCAAACCGTTGTACAATCTATTTATTTATTTATTTAAAATTCATGCATAAATGTACAATGACGGACTTAATGCCTTAGGCATTCTCTACCAGTCAACCAAGGGTGGTGAAGAGGTTTTTTTTTTTTTAAATCTTTGCCCCACACTAGGAATTGCTTCCTGTATCGTGGGTGCGTTTACAAACATATAAACTCACATACCTACACAAACACCCAGAGCCGGAACAACTATCTGTAGGTCATACAAATATTTGTTCCGTGCGGGAATCGAACCCGCGACACGCAGCGCAGCAGTAAATTGCTCAACCACTGCGCCAATCGTGCGCCCTAATTTTATATGGACCATACATAAGTATATTTAATAGGTATATAACTAAATAAGTTATCGAGATGACCTTTCCCCCCGCTGATAATAATACTGCAATTTCCGCTTGAAAGCATACCGACTGGTGGCCGCCCTGATTTCGAGAGGAATAGACTGAATAGGACAGAGTAAGAGCAGATTGTTGAAAGAACGCAGATTCCTAGCGTGAGAAGAACTTAAATATTGAAACTGAGACATAAGGTAAGAAGGTGGAGTGGGAGAGTTGAGTAGGGAGAAAATCGTAGTTAGAGCTCGCAAACACCGTCTCTGGTGAATGGGCATCCATTTGAGCTCAGACCTGTAGCTCGACACCTGATTATATTTCCTCAAGTTAAATATGAACCCAATGCAGTTATTGAGGAGCCTATCAAGGTTATCAAGCAGAACCGCACTCAAGTCGAAGTACCACATGTCACCATAGTCCATTATGGGAAAAATTTAAGTTTGCACAAGCAAAAAGTTCCTTCAGACGATACAGGTATCGCAAAGTGCCGTTGACTCTTTGAATGACACTAGTAACCTGACTATGCCAACCAAGCGTCGAATCAAGATGCAAACCGAGATCTTTTACGCTGGGGCTAATGGGAATAACGGTACCATCGAAAATAAGAGAAGGAAGAGAGCTAACCGCCACTCTACTCACCATGCGCGAGCTTCCCATTACAATGGCCTGACACTATATCGGTTTTCTGGGATCAACTGAATAGCAGAGCAGCGATTTACCGCTTATTTACGCTGCAACATATTATATTGTTAACATTTACCGCATTATTGATAAAATACCACGTTTATACCAGATTCGTTGTATTAAATTCGAGCTAGCATAAAACCGATAGCTACAACCACTTTAAGTCAAGAGTGAATCGACACCACCATCTGCGCGTCGACGGGGAGAACGCAGCCCGGGACCGCTTAGGGCCTCGAGGCTTACCGGTCTCTGATATCCCAGCACCCGGCGGAAGTGTGAAGCGCATAAGATAAACACAAGCCATTAACGAAAATGTCATGCGCGCATACTTTGGGGCTACAGAGGGAGAAAACAACCTGACCGCGTACTGTGTCCGGATGCTCTCTTTGTTTCAGGTGCTTGAGTCAGCCGTCAACGTTTCGGCCTAACGACTTTCAGATAATTAATAATTATTAATAAGTTAGTTAATTATTTGCTTTTCTTTTGTTTTTGGTTTTGCCACTCTCTAGGAATTTCATCCTGTATCATGGGTGCGTTTACGAACATATAAATTCACATACACAACACCCAGAGCCGGTACAACTATCTGTAGGTCATACAAATACTTGTTCCGTGCTGGAATCGAACCCGCGACACGCAGCGCAGCAGTCAATCGCACAACCACTGCGCCACTTCTAGGCAAGTGCTTCACCGTCGACCACATCATCGCTTACCATCAGGTGAGATAGTGGTCAAGCGCCTATATATAACAAAAGAAAAAAGTTCGTCATTATGGCTTTAAAAATGTACTCCAGTTAGTATCTATATCTAGTTTATAAACTGCCGAGCAATGAAAAAGTTCCACCCACAAAATGCCGACAAACACCTTAATTTAATTTTTTCACATTTAATTTAAAATTTGAACACAATATTTACGTTTTTAGTTGGTAATATTCTGATGCGCTGTTAAATGTACTTCAATATTGCAGACGGCGTCATTAAGCTAGCCTTTCCCGTTTAGGAGTAATGAAAAAGTTCCAGTGACATAGCACTATGTCACTGGAACTTTTTCATTGCTCGTTAGTGTAGTTATACACTAGCAACATAATCCTTCTATTAACATCATTACAAAAGAACTCCAGTTCACTGAAACTTCAATTCCAAATATAAAATAAAAAAGCTAACATTTCACATTTCAAAGCGTGGTATAAAAAGCCATTGAAATTGCTCAATGCATCGGAAAGGCCACGATAACCACACTGTGATGGGGTCGAAGGAGGGTGTCCACCCTATCCCCGACATATGGACACGCCGTGCATAATCGCGTTAACCATGCGACGGTGAAAAATTGCAGGATAATGTCGGTTTGAATTTGAAGTTTGGTGGTTCCGTGGATTTGTTTTATTTATTGGAATAAGGATATTAATGATGAAATTATTCATGGATAGAAGTGATGTTTAAAACTAAAATTTAGTTGTAAAAGCAAGATATTTTGTCTGTGTTATGGTTGTGTTTTCATAGCAAAACGAAGGCACTGATTTTTATATGTTCACTAACTTTTGCCAGCAGTTTCACCCGCGTGAAGAGTTTTATCATCCCAAGTGAACAATATACCGGGATGAAAATTAGCCTATGTGCTGTTCCAGACTATAATCTATCTGTGTGCCAAATTTCATCTAGATTCGTTCAGTCGTTCTGGCGTGATTGAGTAACAAACATACATACATCCAAACTTTTGCATTTATAATATTATAGTAAGATTGACATACAGAATGCAAAAAAAATTAAGAAAGAGTTTATTTGCACTAGTTAAGACTTAAGACGCATAGCCTAGCCGTAAAAGACAAATAAACAAAAGAAAAACTTAAACAAATAATTATATCTGTCGTATCAACGGTGGCCGATAGATGCAAACCATCGGGAAGTCAGGATGTATATGATGTATTCCCTTAGGTTAAGACATCGTGTGTGGGCAGGTCGGTGGGTACAATCGTGAAAATTAAACCACACAAATTATTCGATACACTGGGTTTATTCAAATAGTCACAACTCAGTTACAATCTTGCTTACTAATACTTAATAATACAAACGTTTCGTTGCAAGCGTACAAGCACAACGCAACAAAATACACGCAATACAAGCGTTGTTGTTAATTACGGATCGACAGTGATCCTACGACGCCTTATTTCTAAAGCGGTCAGTACTCAACTGCCATATTCTGCTGTCCCCACCACGTAAGTGGTTAGAAAAAGCGCCAATGCGTAGTTGTTCTTGATTTGCCGCCAGGGGGCGTGCTTGTGATTTGTCTGGACGTCCGTACTATTGACTAAACCCGATATATCTTTAAGTCACATCCGCGCAAAATGGCCGTCGCTCAGAATAATGATTGGCGCGAGAGTAATGAGTAGGAAGGAGAACGGTTTCTACAATTATTGTAGTTTATTCTTATAAATCCTTTAAGTATGAAATACATACTAAAAAGTAAATCAATTATTACAAAGTTCTCGCAATTGAAATTTGATTTTTTTTCTTCAAATTACTATTTTCCTTATTACACGTGGTCTGTCTACATATTTAAAACAAAAGTTATTTTGTAAATACATTTTCGAAATGTCTTTCAGTACCTCACTCAATCTTCATTAGCAACTTTATAAGATGGTTTTGTCGATCCTCCTGGGAAACCACCGTGAACATACATTACCTGAACAAGCTTTTATATTGTTTAATTTTAAATTCTTGTTTCTGATAATGTTAGTTGTTTTGTGTTGTTGGTAGGTGATTCATGTGATACATCACGATGTTTCCAATTTTTTATGGATTTTTGGATACATTTAAATCCCTCCTGAATCCTGAATAATGTATACCCGGTTGATTCTGTAAAATACTCACCGTGAAAAAAAAGTTCTAGAATTAAAACCCGACTACTGAAAAATAACGCTCTAAAAATATGAAACAAGGAAATATTCTCATCTGAAATTGTTATACAAACTAAAGAATTATATGTAATAAGTATTGTGTGTATGAAATACAATAAAATATTTATAACATGTAAGTTGTTTATTTATTATCGATTTCAGATTAGAATATTTTCTTGTTTTACATTTTTTAGATCGTGATTTTTCAGTAGTCGGGCATTAGTTTTGAAATTATTTTTTATTTAATGTATTTTCGGGTTTTTGTAGAGACACATTTTTTTCTGTACAGGGTTTGTTGTTTTACATGTATCTATATAATAATAAAAATCTTTATTCAGAAATTAGAAAGGTAAAAACACAGTTTCAATCTTAGATAACTAATGTAGGTATAATAATGTAAGATGTCTGTACTAGGTAATCCTGTATCACAGGCTGTAGGAGCTCTAAAAATATGCTTATCGTAGGACAAGAGAATTTAAAACAATATTTAACATAAGAAGTCTAAGAATAGTGGCAAGTTTGTATAATTTTGAAAATTAATTTTATTTTACTTAAAACTATAAACATAGAACTAAACTACTAGGTCATAACTACTTAATGTCTAATTTACCTATATTCCAAAAAATTGCACTATGATTACACATATAAAGATTCGGAAATAATTGGTAAGCAGAATTGTAAAATTAAACAGACACTTAATTTTTGCAGCTAACGACTAATGTGCTTACCCAGCAACAAATTGATGGTTAGTAGGCCATTGCAGTGTCAGCAACAACGTTCAACGCGTGTGGCCTTGAGTATGACGTACTAGACGCCCTCATAGTCGATAGAGTTTATGTGCCTGTATTCCGCTATTTTCCTAGCAGGGCACTCAGGGTCTCCCGTTTTATGGTTGTTGGGCTTTTTAAAGCGCGAACAAGTTGCGCATTTCGATGTGTCCGCTTTCTTCGTGAAATCGGACACCGAGTGTCACCGCAGTGAGCACACACAGAGTTGACCTCTCTGCATGTTTTGGCTGCATGACCATATAATTGGCACTTGTAGCATCTGGTAACCAGAGTGAAGTCCCTAACAGGGCAGGACGTCCAATTTATAAACAGCCTTGATGTTGAAATAAGGGCTTTACGTATATTGGCTGGAATTTCAATAATGTAATTACAGCTCGACGCATCTTTCTTCCCAGATTTGTGGCTTAATTTAACAGAGGCCAAAAAGGACTCCATGGACATCTCTGGCAACTTGTCGGGTATATTCTGTTCGTAAATGCACCTGAACACTTCACTTTCAGACAGGGAAGACGGCACTCCTACAATCACGATCCTTGGTTTGCGCTTGTTGGGCTCATCGGCGGTTAGTCCAGATGTAGAAAGCTGGACGGCGTTCTTGATTTTTTCAGCGTTATGCTTGGTCTCTGTGCTAATAATAACACCTCCATTTTTGGTCTTGCGGACACCTCGTACATGCAGCTTCATTTAATCAGGTCGTATGATTTTTGTTACCATGTCTTTAGTTTCGTCACTGGACTTGAGTTTGTCACTAGGATAAATGACCACAGAGCTTAAATTATTCGGTCGAACGAAATCATTAGACCCCTTTTTCACCATGTCGGCAAACGAAACATTGCCCGTAGTGCCAGAATCCTTAATCGTCTGCCAGAATCCTTAAAGGTCCGAGATGTGTCCAGTCAAATTGCGCTTTTCTTTTAAGGCATCAATCATGTCGTGTGCTAGAATTGCTTTCTGCTTCAGAGATTGGTATAGGACTGCCATCTGTGAGGTGCCAGATCCTTTTTTACGACACAAGTACATTAGTACATTTTTAGTTTCTGTTCCGAGTTTAGTTTGCCATCCGAGGCAATAGAGCAAACCTCATTTAAGTGCTGCTCAATGGTTAACATCCATCTTTGTATGTCGGGCGTGGATGCGACTTCAATCGAGAAATCAGATTGCGCTGGAATTTGCGTCGTCGTCTTCGCTGGCGAGGTGGAGGCTTGCACTCGGCCTATCGGATTACAGGGACTGTTATCCATCTTATTTGATAGTCACTTCACTGTTTCTAAGTTTTCATTATGTTTACAAAACTATACACAGTAGGCAAAAATTTATCCAATAAAGAAGGTCACAATTATAATTGTGTTAATTAAATATTGCTAACGAGCACGTCTGTATTCTACGAACGAGCGCGAATCAATAATAATGCAGAAGTTACAAGAGTGAAGTATAGATAACGTAGTTGATTTAGGAAATTTACTACTCACTAGTTTTTATGACTTTGACGGGATATATCTCAAATTCAAATTCAATTTATTGCATCCATAATGTACAGGTGTTAAATATAGGTTACAGAAACAATTATGGACCCTGTCGGGCACAGCAACATGCTAGATACAGTCAGTGTCTAGGAGAGAAGAATAGCGCTTAATATTTTTGCATAATAACATTTCAGTTGTGTTTCCTATGTTTTTATTTGGTATAATGTACCTACTAATATGTCTGTAGGGAAGACTGTGTAATTGTCAAGAAAAGCCATTATTGCATGGGTTCTTTCGGGCTAGATGTTAAACAAACCAACTTCTTTGCTTGTATGTAGGCTCACAATGTAACTGATCACGTTATGTATTGGCGAATAACTTAAACGACATTCCACTATAACACGTGGTTTGATCTACACGAACAATCGGTAACTCTCACTGTATTTCTCCTTAGGTTTTCATCACGAATTCACAACTCAAACCAAACCCACCATCTTCTCTCTCGATCTTTCTGTCATCACCTCTTGTTCGCGCCATAAACCAATGTCAAGTGTTAACGTAAGTTGCCATCTGTCAAAGTCATTTGAAACCATAGCGCTCTTCAGAAAGATATCTTAGAAGTGCTAGGCCCCTTCGACCACCCACCTACTCACAGCGCGGCATGGACCGGGCGTACTGGGCCCCTTCGACCATCCACCTGGACAACGCGTGGCGTGGACCGGGCGTGCTAGGCCCCTTCGACCACCCACCTACTCACAGCGCGGCATGGACCGGGCGTACTGGGCCCCTTCGACCATCCACCTGGACAACGCGTGGCGTGGACCGGGCGTGCTAGGCCCCTTCGACCACCCACCTACACAGCGTGGCATGGACCGGGCGTACTGGGCCCCTTCGACCATCCAGCTGGAAAAAGCATGGCGTGGACCGGGCGTGCTGGTCTCCTTCGACCACCCACCTACTAACAGCGTGGCATGGACCGGGCGTGCTAGGCCCCTTCGACCATCCACCTGTACAACGCGTGGCGTGGACTGGGCGTACTGGGCCCCTTCGACCACCCACTTACTCACAGCGCGGCATGGACCGGGCGTACTGGGCCCCTTCAACCATCCACCTGGACAACGCGTGGCGTGGACCGGGCGTGCTGGGCCCCTTCGACCACCCACCTACTAACAGCGTGGCATGGACCGGGCGTGCTAGGCCCCTTCGACCATCCACTTGTACAACGCGTGGCGTGGACCGGGCGTACTGGGCCCCTTCGACCACCCACTTACTCACAGCGCGGCATGGACCGGGCGTACTGGGCCCCTTCGACCATCCACCTGGACAACGCGTGGCGTGGACCGGGCGTGCTGGGCCCCTTCGACCACCCACCTACTAACAGAGTGGCATGGACCGGGCGTGCTGGGCCCTTTCGACCATCCACCTGTAAAACGCGTGGCGTGGACCGGGCGTGCTAGGCCCCTTCGACCACCCACCAACCTACCTAACGAACCTGGCTCGCAACAAACGTCAGGTCGGTCTCGAAGCACCAAGGGTGCCATACCTTCCAGATGCTTAACACATCATACTATGTCACATACTCCAAACAACAGGTCACCAAAGCACCGGAGGCACCAGGCTCCCACCTTCCATTAGACAACAGGTATTATGGGTGCGTTCACAAACACTCCAAACTGTGAGTTTGAACAGTCAGATCCAGAACAACCACCTGCAGGCCACGCAAACATCTACTCCACATGAGAATGGAACCCGCAACACACAGAGCAGCATCCAGTGGCCCAGCCACAGCGCCATCACAACGGTAGTAAAAATTAATGAACGGCATAAATAACCCCATGAAGACACACTACCAATATGAATAAATTACAAGATTTCTGTGATAAGTACTGTCACTAAAGCACTAACCACTATATTATGACATATTCAAATATCTTTACATAGACACAATTTTATAACACAAAATTTAAACATGTTTGCACTCACCAATCGATGTCTGCAAGCAAAGGTGTATAGCGCACCCTTAACTCACCAACCAAATTCAAGCTTCAAGCAATAGGATACCAGTACATGTTGTCCAGAGATTCAACCCTAGACCCCAAGTAATAATTGTGGACAAGGCAGTCAAACAATTAGGAAACAATCACACAGCAATTAAAAAAATCAATCATCACATAAATTGTAAAATGAATACACCGTCAATGAGTAACAGCAAAGATTATCATACTATGTTTCTAAGGCACAAAAGTTAGACTTTTGTGAAAACCATAATAATCTACAATTTGAAACAACCTTGAATCTGTAATGAGCAATCAATTGCTTTTTCTTTTTCTCCACTTATTTTCTTTTAACAGATAAAATCATTGTATATTGTAGTGTACAAGAAGTTCAACGGCTTTACAATGTAATTTTTATTTAACCAACTGCATTGGAACCACAAAAGGGTGGTAAAGTTTCTTTTTCCATGTACATCAAAAAATAATAAAAATAAAGTGACCTTACCAGCTACTGTAGATACTTTCCGTAACCAGATGTTTGTTAAATCTGAACTTTCTCATGCGCAGCAGATTCTTCAATTACCAATTACCAAACCTTTAACACAACATACTACCAGTCAGGTAGCGTTATGAATCCCATCACTTGAGGTACTTTTCAAACTTGTTAACCATGTTTCCAAAATAGTCATGATTCTCTCCGGGCCATGATTTGCAAAATCAAGTCTTGATTTTAGTTCCTGGTTTTTCTACCAATTAATTGGAATCTTTCCAGTATTCTTTCAATTAAACTGAACAGCTTAGGTCAAAAGCCTGAAGGATTAATTTAAAACAAACCATTTTCAGGCACTTTTCAACTAAACTAACATTTACCGGTCTTAGTGTAAATGATAATTATGTGACTTTAGTTATCTTCATTAGTTTAAACTATTTACTATTATTGTAAACTCTCCAAATTTAATTGAGCAAGAAGTAGACCTTTCAATAAGCTTTCAAACCATCATGGTCAAACTTTATGGTTGAGGAATGTTTTTCAGTCACTCCTTGTGCTGCAAATAAGATTATGTTCTGACCGAATACCCGTCACACAAGTCTTCATGTATTTGAAGTTTCCCGCTAGGTACCAACTTTCTTTCAGTAGGTAATTTCACTGATCACAAGTTGTTCGATTGTTATTTCACTAGTTTACCAAATATCAAGCCCTTATATCCCACGATCTGATGTAGGGAAGACTGTGTAATTGTCAGGAAAAGCCATTATTGCATGGGTTCTTTCGGGCTAGATGTTAAACAAACCAACTTCTTTGCTTGTATGTAGGCTCACAATGTAACTGATCACGTTATGTATTGGCGAATAACTTAAACGACATTCCACTATAACACGTGGTTTGATCTACATGAACAATCGGTAACTCTCACTGTATTTCTCCTTAGGTTTTCATCACGAATTCACAACTCAAACCAAACCCGCCATCTTCTCTCTCGATCTTTCTGTCATCACCTCTTGTTCGCGCCATAAACCAATGTCAAGTGTTAACGTCAAGTTGCCATCTGTCAAAGTCATTTGAAACCATAGCGCTCTTCAGAACGATATCTTAGAAGTGCCGACATGTCTATGTTTTCCTATTTTTATGTCATGTCATGTTATGTACTATTATCGTCTATTATTACCTAATTATTAATTTATTCACCTAAATTGAATTAAAATTAGTATATTTGAAATGCATTAAATTGAATTTATATTAAATAAAATTATTATTTATGCTTATTATGTCTATTTATTAATGTCATTTTACATAACGAGTTATCTTTATTTTTAATTGAATTTATCCGTCAAATGTTTTTTAAAATTTGTTTTTATTTCGTTTAATGTACCTACTAATATGTCTATATTTTCATATTTTTATGTCAAGCAATGTCATGTACTATTATTATCTATTTATTAATTCTCGCAAACGTTACGCTTGAAAAAATATTGACGTGAACAAGGCTAGTAGTGGCCCGGACGGGTTACCAGAAATTGTACTTAAAACTTGTGCGCCTGAATTGTCTCCGATCTTGACACGCCCATATCGCCTTCCGATAGTGCGTGGAAAAGTGCCGAAGGCTTGGAAGCAAGCTAACGTTCAGCCCGTGCCCAAGAAGGGTATAGTCGGGCTGACTCGGCCAGTTACAGACCCATCTCTGTAACGACCATCCTCTGCAAGAGTATGGAACGTGTAATGAATAACAAGTTCCTGGCATTCCTAGAAGACAACGACATCCTTAGTGACCGCCAAAACGCATTCCGCCGAAATCGGCCATCTGGGGATCTTCTAGCGTATGCCATTCACATCTGGAGAGAGGCCATCGAGAGGCACGGGGAGGCACTTTCTGTACTGGGTCTGGTACGAGAGTCTTATTAGTAAGCTTCCTTCCTACCGAAGGAGTAGGACTTCCTGCCTAGTGGTTTGTGTGACTGGATTGCAGACTTCCTGAGGGATTGGTCCATCGGAGTCGTAATCGATGGCTGCTCGTCCGGTCAGTTAGGTATTAACGCCGGAGACCCTCAGGTGTCGGTGCTCTCAGCAGTTCTTGCTGCACATTAATGACTTGCTAAAACCCGGAAACTTTGGGTATGCAGACGACAGCACGGTTGCTGAGAGATACGTATCCGGTGTACGGGCTACTGGGCTTCAGATCCGGTATCTTCGGGAGGCCATGCTTGAGTGCTTCCGAATGGGGCAGTGCCAACCTAGTCAGTTTCAATGCTGCTGAAACGTGAGAGCGTGTCTTTCTTCCGCAAAAAAGAGCCATTTCCACCCGGCTCAATCTTACCGTGGTGTAACAGTGCCGATACCGGACCATCTCGACCTTCCTGGTGTCACGTTGACATTGACCCTCAATTTTGGTCCATCCATTGAAGCAAACGCTCAGATGGCTGCAAAAAACGGATCCTTGCAAAAGTGAGACGGTACTTCACGCCTGAACAACTGCTCAACTTGTATGCAGCGCAAGTTCGATCATGCATGGAGTACTGCTCTCACCTTTGGGACGGATCTGCCAAATACCAACTTGATGCACTTGAGTCGATTGAAAGACGGGCCAAGTAAAGAGACTGATCGGCAACGATGCGTTGATCGACTCAAAGCTCCAGAGCCTCGAACACCGGCGACGAGTTGCTTGCCTGTCGGTTTTCTATCGGTTACATTTCGGGAAGTGTGCGATGGAACTGAACAATTTGATTCCGCCTAGCCTCTTCCATCATCGGACTACAAGACGTCCGGCAATGCGCCATCGGTACACGGTGGATATCCTACCCATACGCACAAAGCGTTTAGAAAATATTCATTGTGCGTCAGGTAAGGAGTGGAATTCCCTGCCATCTTGAATCCTGATAGGTACAACATAGGGGACTTCAAGTCAAGAGTGAATTGGTTACCTCTAGGCTTAAACGTGCTTCACCTTCGTTCATATCATCACTTAACATCAGGCGAGATAGTGGTCAAACGCGTGCCTATTAATAATTAAAAAACCCGGTCAAGTGCGAGTCGGACTCGCGCACGAAGGGTTCCGTACCATTATCGCAAAAAACGGCAAAATAATCACGTTTGTTGTATGGGACCCCCAATAAAATATTTATTTTATTCTGTTTTTAGTATGTGTTGTGATAGCGGCAACAGAAATACATCATCTGTGAAAATTTCAACTGCCTAGCTATCATGGCTCATGAGATACAGCCTGGTGACAGACGGACAGACAGACGGACAGACAGACGGACAGACAGACGGACCGCGGAGTCTTAGTAATAGGGTTTCGTTTTTACCCTTTGGGTACGGAACCCTATTACTACGATATGTTTATTTTTTTATAAATTATTGAGCTCGCGCTTGACCACTATCTCAGCTGATGGTAAGCGATGATGTGGTCGACGATGTAGCACGCTTATCTAGAAGAAACTTATTCACTCTTGACTTAAAGACTCCCATTTTGTAGCTATCAGGAAATACAGACTCCGGCAGGGAATTCCACTCCTTAGCTGTAAGCATAATGAAAGTATTCCCAAAACGTTTGGTGCGTATGGGTGGGATGTCCACCATGTACCGATGACGCATCGCCGTACGTCTTGTAGTCCGATGATGGAAAGGGCTAGGAGGAATTTTAAATAAATCCATCTAGTCGTTTGAAAGATAAGAGGCAGTAAAGCATACATACATACATACAGGATACGCGCAAAAATCATAACCCTTTCCTTGCAGTCGGATAAAAATTCAAAATTTTTGGGATTGATCGTGTTACTTCTCGGTATTGCATGTCAAACCCAATTTTTTTTTGCGATTTGACAATTGTTATCGATAATATAATGTCGCTTTATTTTTTTTATTTTTTTTTTTATTAATCCTAATTAATTACTATATGTTACACTATAAAAACGAGTATCATTCGTAAGCATCAAGTTTAACTTATATAACGTATTTTTATAGCTGCCAAATCCGACTATTTAGAATGTTACGACTTTAGTCAATGTATAGAAAATAACTACTGAACCAGATAATAATATTTTCCAGAAAAACTGTCTATAAAAACACACGCCAACTGAACTACAGCACCGGCTAGCGCAATACGGAACCCTTTTAGCACGTCACGCCTCATCACGGTCCACGTCATCGGCATTTAATTAGCCACAGGCGATACCGCGGAACCCTAAACAGGGGCTACGTCACGGCTGGTCATTGGCATGTTTGTATATTATTGAATATGAGGATTTGCGTATTTATGCGGTAGAGAGGTTTTTGACCGGGGTGCGGTTGAGAAAATTAGGAAGAAGAATGTTTTAATTTAAGACGATTTAAAAACTGTCTACTACTATGTAAACCAAACTAAAGCTGATTTTAGAGTCACGCTGACCGAAGTTGACTGTCGGCGCTGACGGTTGCCGCGAGCTCGTTAATGGTCGAGTCGCTCGGCTCAGTCGGCTCTTCGCTGACGGCTGTCAAACCCGTCCAATGATGAGCTCGCGGTGACCGTCAGCGCCGACGGTCAGCATCGGTCAGCGTGACTGTAAAATCAGCCTAATTTTATAATGCGAAAGTACTGTTTGTTTGCTTATGACGTTTTCACGGTTAAACCACTGAAATAATTTTGATGAATTTGGTTATAGAGCTAGATTTGACATTGGAGAAGGATATATAATACTTTTTATACAGGGAGAACGTTCCCTTGGGACAGTCTCTCCCGGGCAAAGTCGCTGACATAAGCTAGTCTACATAACTATAAGCTGGCGAAAAAGAGATTATTCACTAATTTCGATAGGTTCATGAGTTTTTTTATGATTTCATGGGTGAATTCGTTGAAAAAAGAAAACCAATTTTTAACCTACTGCCACAGATAATATAATTCTAGCATACAGATGCCTCATCCATACAAAGAAACCGTGCCGACGTAACTAGCGTTTTTCATCTGATTATACTGATTATTTTTTGTAAATCGATCACGTTCGGTTCCGTTCCACGGATATAGATGGTGATCTATCTATCACCTTATATTATCTAAGCTAAGCGGTAAAGCGATGAAGCTTTTATACTTCGCACCATACATTCATTTTCATTCACTCCCAATGCTGACAATTATCAAAATATTAAAATTGTATTGTTTTTTTAGGGTTCCGTACCCAAAAGGTAAAAACGAAACCCTATTACTAAGATTTCGCGGTCCATCTGTCTGTCTGTCTGTCCGTCTGTCACCAGGCTGTATCTCATGAACCGTGATAGCTAGACAGTTGAAAATTTCACAGATGATGTATTTCTGTTGCCGCTATAACAACAAATACTAAAAACAGAATAAAATAAATATTTAAGGAGGTTCCCATACAACAAACGTGATTTTTTTGCCGTTTTTTTGATAATGGTACGGAACCCTTCGCGTGCGAGTCCAACTTGCGACGCACTTGGCCGGTTTTTATTTATTTAGTGTCTATTATTTTTTGGTCTCATTATGTATAGGCACACTTTGGGAAGTAGCCAGTTAGCCCCAACACAAGTATTGCCATAACTAACTGGGGCTACCTCTATGTTATGCAAAATTTAGATTTTTTCATTTGATCGAATTTACTATAGTTTATTGTTTCGATATTTGAAAACGGTCTTAATTTTTTTTATCACGCTTTCAGAGTTACTATTAAGTTATTACACGCTTTTTATTAACTTGCAAAGTCTGTATGTATGTTCGGGTCAAATCTTGCAACTGAATTTTAAAGCAGTTATCCTCCACCGATTAAGGTGAAATTTTGCATACACGTTTAGTTTGGATAACAATGCATGTGTAGCTAAGTGACGTCATTCTAAATAAATCTAATATAACGGACGGCCCAAGGTGGCGGACTAGTTATTTTTTATGCACTGGCATGATATCGGTAACAAATGAAAGGGTTTGCTAAGAAGAATAAGGTTGGCTGAGAATCAAGTGCGAGTTGGACTCGCGCACGAAGGGTTCTGTATATCGCAAAAAACGGCTAATAAATCACGGTTGTTATATGGGAGCCCTAATTGAATATGTATTTTATTCCGTTTTTGACAGACTGACAGACAGACGGACCACGGAGTCTTAGTAATAGGGTCTCTTTTATACCCTTTGGGTACGGAACCCAAAGGGTATAAAAATCCGGCCAAGCGCGAGACGTACTCGCGCACGAAGGGTTCCGTACCATTATCGCAAAAATCGCCAAAAAAATCACGCTTGTTGTATTGGCGCCCCACTTAAATCTTTATTTTATTCTGTTTTTATTATTTGTTGTTATAGCGGCAATAGAAATACATCATCTGTGAAAATTTCAACTGTCTAGCTATCACGGTTCATGAGATACAGCCTGGTGACAGAGAGACAGACGGACAGACAGACAGACAGACGGACCGCGGAGTCTTAGTAATGGTCCCGTTTTTACCCTTTGGGTACGGCACCCTAAAAAAGGTTTTTTTAATGAACAACTTTTTTTTACGGATGAGCCGATAACAATATTTTTAAAATCCTTTTCTCGGCCCTTCACAGAAATATTCTGTCTCTACAGAAACATGTAATCCGAACATACCTAATACATACATAATGAACGCAGGTAAGGGCTCAGACCTTGTGCCCAAAATCATCCAATCACGGTACCTATCAATTAAATTAAGTCCTAAACAAGCAGAGAATCAGGCAAACCGTTAGGTTGGCTTAGAAGTAGGGATGGGCAAAGTGGGACATTCCGGGGTTATAGAATTGTGGTGTGATTTTATGTGGCCGTTTGATGAGGTTTTTCCGGGAAATGCGTAACTCCGTTGGGGTGGGGAGGATATAGAACATGCTGTTTTATTTAGAGTTTCGGATTAAATTAAGGGTTTAATCAGATTTTACAGAAATTTCGTGCAAATTACCGTTTGAAATGAAAACGTCAATTTGACAAGACACTTGGACCACTTGGCGTACGCAGTCGCCATTTTGCTTACGAAAGCTATTGTGTGCTATTTTCTGCGCACCCATTAATAAGATCGCTAAATGTATTTATGTTCAAATGTATTTTAAAGCCATAAGCATTTTAAATACTAACTACAAAATACCTCAGCGTCAGGTATTTGAAATACCAATTAAAAATTACATTTTTAAGAAGTAATTGAATTACAAATACTTAATACGTATTTGTATTTTAATTACAAGTAATTCAAAAACTGCTCAACCCTGCAATTGGATCAAATTTAAAATTCAACAACACAATATTATTTAGGTGTCGATTAGCGTTAGTGAGACAGACATTAGTGAACTAATTCATAGAATCAACAAATTTGTTAGCGTAATAACTCTCAGTTGTAATCAGCACCTATATTTTCAGTTTGTCTCTAAAAGCCTTAAAATAGTTGTAGTACTTAAAAAGTGACAAACAAAAACACACCTACAGATGATATATTTTGCTAGTTTTCATAACAGAGTAAAATAGAGACATAACTCAATCCCGTGAATAACATCACTACCGTTGTTAGTACTTGTCGGCTACAGTTTGCCAATCCCGTACAATTGGGGTTTATCTTTGCGGCGACTTAATTGGTCTGCTATGTTGGTTCCGAAGATTTGCGTATGGTTACAATGTAGTTGTTTTGCCCTATTTTATATAGTGTTAATGTTGACACTTTTAAGAGTAGGTTCTAGGGTATTTTATTAGCTTTAAAGGTATGTGAGGGAAAGTGGCCTTTTTAGTAAGCCTTTGAAGCTTTTTGAGTATTGGTAGAAAAATGGACTACAACTTGCAGTGATGTTTTAAGAGAAAATGTAGTATGTTTAACTGTTTTCTTAGTCAAATGCCCAATTTAGTCCAGATCAGGTTTTGGATTCAAATCAAGGTAGGGACAGTGTAGGATGCGTGTGCATTTAATTGCATCCCGAGCCCATGACTCATGGTACTGGTAGGAACTGTGGGGTTGAGTCCGACATAACTCTTAGTTTTCCCCAGAGGGTGGATATCCCACATCCTGGCATCTTTTAGGGAGTGTGCGATGGAACTGCACAATTTGATGCCGCCCAGCCCTTTCCATCATCGGGCAACAAGACGTACGGCAATGCGCCACCGGTACATGGCACATGGCACCGGAACATCCCTTCCGTACAAAGCGTTTTGCGAATACTTTCATTGTGCGCACAGCTAAGGAGTGGAATTCCCTGACCCAGTCTTTGTTTCCTAATAGCTACAACCTTGGGGTCTTTAAGTCAAGAGTAATAGATTATTTCTAGGTAAGCCTGCTTCACCGTCGACCACATCATCGCTTACCATCAGGCGAGATAGTGGTCAAACGCGAGACATACGTTAAATAAAACATAAAGCTTCGAGAGCGCTTTGAGTATCTTGTTCCGAGAGGAAAACCTTGCCGTTCATCATCATCTCTTCTCCTTCGTTTTCCTCCCCACTCCTCAAGTCGTTACGGTGGATCATTTACTGTTCATGCTGTTCGCCTCTGGAATACTCTCCCACATTCTATACGGGATAGCGTTTCGTTGGAGGTTTTCAAGAGAAGAATAAAGGAACATTTCCTGTCAACATGACGCATAAATATGTATTTATGAATGTAAGATTTTAGTTATGTATTTTATTGTTATATAGTATGTATTATGTTTACACATAGGTATCTGTTTAGTTTATTTAGTATATAAGAATTTTAAATATTCAACGATTTTTAATTTTTTTTTTTACTTGTAATTTTGTTGTGCACTTGGATCACTGTCCTCATACGCAAATTTCCAATAACAACTGAGGTTTGCTGTTAGAGAACCCAATTATGGGTTAAGCTCGCCTTTGTACATAAACTGTCCATTGTATTTGTATCTTTATTTTATGTTTTTTGTGCAATAAAGAATAAGAATAAGCTTATTATACTAAAACTTGGCAAATTTATGTAAATTTGGAAACATTGAAATAATAATGATACTGTAGAGCTGCCCCCGTACCATGACGTGTCAAAACTTTATGGTTCGACTATGAAAAAGGGACAGATGTATATAAGTCATACACATTTGTCCCTTACGCACACTCAAAAAAACCTTGCTCTAAGAGCTTATGGTCACCCTCCAGGTCTCATGGTGGAGTTTTTTTTTTTTTTTTTTTTTTTTTAAGTTGAAGACGGCGCCTACCACTCGGCGCTCTGCGAACTAGGGAGGTTCCACGGACTTAGTCCGAGACCTCATGGTGGAGTCGGAAGGTGACCATAACAACTTCTCAATCAGATTAGATAGCACCATAGTGCTTGAGGAGCAGTGGTGGCCCAGTGGTATCGGCCGCGACTTACAAGTTGTAGGTCGTGGGTTCGAACCCAGGCAGGCGCTTTACTATGTGTAAATTATTTCATCACCGCTGCTCTCAAAAACGGTGAAGGAAAACATCGCGAGGAAACCGGCATGTCCTAGAACCAAAAATTCGAAGACATGTGACATCCACCAACCCGCACTGGGCCCGCGTGGTGGATTACGGCCCATCCTCTCTCACAGAGAGGAGGCCTGTGTCCCAGCAGTGGGATCATTAATAGGCTGATGATGTGATGTGATGTGATAGTGCTTATACTCATTGTATATTAATTAACAAGGGATATTACATTTAGTACTTTTTAGGCAATTAAAAGCCTGTCTTTAGGGTTCTGTACCCAAAGGGAAAAAACGGGTCCGTTTGTCTGTCTGTCTGTCACCAGGCTTTATCTCATGAACCGTGATATCTAGACAGTTGAAATTTTCACAGATGATGTATTTCTGTTGCCGCTATAACAACAAAAACAGAATAAAATAAATATAAGTGGGGCTCCCATACAACAAACACACATATTTTTGCCGTTTTTTGCGATAATGGTACGGAACCCTTCGTGCGCGAGTCTGACTCCCACTTGGCCGGTTTTTTTTTATTATATATAGGGTTTATAGAATGTATCGGGAGATAATATGCACCTCTGGCAATCTCTAAATAGAACAAAAGCTTCATATGACGTAAACACCCCATTACAAACTGACATAACCCTAACTACTAATTAACACTAGGTCCATAGTTACTCCAGATCGCAATCTAGTATCACAAAGCGATCACTCTGCCTACCCTGTATGTTCTAGGTGTGAGGGTGACGCGAAGCTTTGTGCCGAGCATCCAATAGCCCTGAGTACACTAGATAGAGCGCCCGAAATAGACTAAGTACCGTTTAGATGGAGTAGTTACTTGTACGAGTCGTGTAAGCAAGCGGGAGTAGGAATTTAAATTGTTAAGTTTCGTAGCGATCTCGTCTTCGTCCTATCAGTCGCTATTAAAAGTAGGTTGTGGCATGCATTTTTGGTTTGTCCATGTTTTTCGCTAACTTTTAAAGATTCTGTAAATGTCACTTGAAAACTTAGATAAAACCCAAAATAAAATGCAATGCCATTCTGTCTGACCGTAAGCGTGTTTTGTAACACGTAAATTATTTATAAGTACTTACAATTGAAACGATTTTTCGACGATGAAAAAAATACTACCGACTTCCAAATAAAAAAAATACAAAGTGAAAAATAACTTTATTTTTGGAAGTCGGTGTCTTTTGTAGGTAGGTACCATTTTTTTGCGTTATGGACACCGCTTCCAAAAATAAAGTTATTTTTCACTTTGTAGTTTTTATATTTGGAAGTTGGTAGTATTTTTTTGTAAAAAAAGCTTTTTATTTTTCACTTTTTAGTTGTACCTACATAATAGGCAAGTTGTTTATTCTTCATCAGTCGTATTCATCAATTGTATGTTCTTCATCAAATCGTCACCAAACTGAAATGGGACCAATTTCGAAACATACTAATTCAAACAAAAAAAAAATTTCAATGTCGGTCCAAAATTGACGGAGATATGCGAGAACATACACAAAAAAAAAACTATCGTAATGTCGAACATAGAACCTCCTCCTTTTTGGTAAGTCGGTTAAAAACAAATATCGTTTGTAATATATTAAATGATATTTGTTTTTAGAGCTTTGAATACCTTGAAGTTAGGAACGGTCTTGCGCCCAAAGTAGAGTTTGAACTTCGAATTTTTGATTCAGACATCGTGAGTTGAACATCAAGAACTCTAAATATGGCATCCATAGTTAGTGGCGTGGCGAGTCTTGCGTTTTCTGTACGAGTCCTTCAACTCTTTCAGTACCAACGTTCAAACGCAGCACAGTTCATCAGAGTGATTATTTGAAACAGTTATATAGGTGGGTAAACTGAAAACCCTCTCTGTTCGATAAAACTTTTGTTACATAGGATGAGCTCTTACATAACATTATGTAGATAGATTTAATCGATTTCCTTGGGAAGCGTGTTCAGACAGACTGTAAGTTCTGTAGGTAGCAATTTGATTATGTATGGCATAACCAGTTAACTTCTCTCTGCTGGTACACAGGCCTCCTCTGTGGTAGGTAGTGGGTTATATATCCTCCACTGCGGCTTGGTGGATGTCACACATGTCTTTGAATTTTGGTTCTAGGACATGCCAGTATCCTCACGATGTTTTACTCCACCGTTTTCTGAGGATGATATACCTGAATTAAGGTTGCACTAGTCGATAATTCTTCCATAAAAACGTAGTCTGGCGATTACTCCACGAATGACGGTGAAAGTTCAAAATAAAAAAAAATGGAAACGAAACGCTCATAACTTTCAAACAAAAAATAAATTTATTTGAAAGTTATGAGCATCATATTTCAAGACTAATTTTAACGCATCTATGGGCGCAAATAAATACCATAATAAGAAAGAAAATTGCAAAACAGTCACCATACAGGGATAGATAAGTAGTTCAACAATGCAAATAATTTTATTTTGAACAGAAACATTTAGTCGTTTATACATGATATCCATACTCCCAAAGGTCTGTTATAAAATTTCGCGCGCTCGTTTTCGTCCTAAATCATCATGGATTTCGCTACAAATTTGCAAAAATGTGTATTCGTAGGCGAACTGGCTTCTTTCTGCTCATCACAGCATCTATCTCTTTCACACGTGTTGTCGGATGAGATAGCATGCATTTTAACCCCGTGCGCAAAATAGTTCGTGCCCTCGACTAGGGAAACCTAAAAACAATTTGAAGAAGTTTGTTATAACCTAATGTATACGTTGGGAGATTATATGGCAATTTGTTGCAGCTTTTTACCCGACTGCCGAAGGAGGGTAATGTGTTTATCAGTCTATGTATGTATGTAAGTATGTATGTATGTATGTTTGTTCCTATGTGGCGTTCTAGAGACCAAATGCGTGGGCCGATTTGGATGGTTCTTATGTCAATCGATTTGTCTTAATTCCGCGAGTGTCACTGGCTACATTAAAATTGTAAAATAGGAAAATGGCGCCATATTGTGGGGGACCAATTTTTTTTTTCTTCCTAACCTATCGTGTGGGGTATCAAAATAAAGGGTTTTAAGAGATGATTTCAAAAATATATAACACTTATATGTTTTTATGTACCTAATTCAAAAAAAAAATAACTAAAAAGTTATAAATAAAAAAAGTTATTTAAAAAATCAAAAAACCCGACTGCTTGAAAAGCGAACTAAAAAGACGTAAACAAGAAGAAAATCATGCTATGCAGTCGGAGGATACATCTGGTTTTGGTCAGCCAACTCGCGAATATGTATCCTCCGACTGCACAGCATGATTTTTTTCTTGTTTACGTTTTTTAGTTCGCCTTTTAAGCAGTCGGGACTTTTGATATTTTAAATTGACTTTTTTTTGCATCTTTATAAAGATCTGTCCAATCTGAGATAAGCATGTTAGCATTTACGGTATATTGCATTTCTGTACAGATAAGATTGAAGAAGGTAAATATTCAGACTAGGTATCATTTATATCTGTTTTACTTCATCAGTCCACTCAATAAGACCCAAATCTCCCTTTAACTTTCCTAATTACACATGTCTTCCAACGATTTTTGCAACAAGTCCCGACCTGTTTCCGTTACGTCACGGATACGTGCCGCGAATACGGAGGACACTCGTTAACACTTGTTTGAGCGTCATTAACGGCTGATCCCGAAGAAAACTCGCAATAAACTGATAGTTGGCGTGAAGTTATGATGAGTTTGAGGGTAGGATCATGGAGGTGGAGGTAAGGAATTGGAAATAAACTAGAATTGAATCGTCTATTTTTAACCGACTTCCCAAAAAGGAGGAGGTTCTATGTTCGACATTATGTTTGTTTTTTTTCACCGATATCTCCGTCAATTGTGGACTGATTTTGAAAATTCTTTTTTTGTTTGAAAGATTATGTTTTGAAATTGGTCCCATTTTAATTTGGTGAAGATCTGATGAAGAACTCTTCAATAAATAACGGCAAATCTCTCGGGATTGCTGCAATCACATATATGTTTATTGTTTATACCATTTCATAACATAACATCACGCCAGTATGCTCTTAAGGGGTACGCAGATCTCTCATTTCACCGGTTATGTTCAAGTTTCATGATATTTGGATAATCTATTGTGGCGTTATAGGTACCTTGCTAAACAACTTGCCTTCTAAGGTACAACAAAAAAGTGAAAAATAAAAAACTTTTTACAAAAAATACTACCGATTTCCAAATAAAAAAAACTACAAAGTGAAAAATAACTTTATTTTTGAAATTCGGTGTCTTTCGTAGGTACCAATTTATTGCGTTATGGACACCGACTTCCAAAAATAAAGTTATGTGTCACTTTGTATTTTTCTGTTATTTGGAAGTCGTTAGTATTTTTTTAACCGTGTGTTGCCAGTGATGAATATGGCTCTGAGACGTGGTCGCTTACAATGGGCCTTATTAAAAAGCTTATATTCACTCAAAGGTCAATGGAGAGGTCTATGCTCGGAGTTTCCTTGCGTAATCGAATCAGAAAAGTAGAAGTCCGCAAGAGAACCAGGGTTACCGACATAGCCCGAAGAATTGCCAAACTAAAGTGGCAATGGGCACATTGCTCGCAGAACGGATGGCCGATGGGCGATTTCACACACCAAAAAAAAGGCGTGATATCGTAATCCCTAACTAAGGTCGACTGGTAGAAAATGCCCAAGGCATTAAGTTCGCCTTTGTACTTGTGCATAAAGTTTTATAAATAAATAAATATTCGTAAATTACAAATCTGAAAGTTTTTATGTTTGTTAATCATGCTTCAATGGCAGATCATGTCCTAAATTTGAACATAGGACACATAAGAAGTTTCCTTGGTATAATTTCCTAAAGTCGCGCGGTCGAAACCGCTAGCAGAAGCTGTTTAAATTATAATTTCAGACATAACATTAACAACAGTATACATCTCCATTCTCTCTCATGAGTATCTCTTAAATCTTTGATAAAACCAAGCCCTTTATCTCCGCAGTGCGCATAAGGACGTTAACAGACTGAGAAGGGTCCAGACATAAGACATGTGTTACTAACAATATTATGTTGTACTGTAACAAGGTTATCTGTAGCAAGGAGGCTGCGAGCGTATAAAGTAGGTGTGTGATGTTTCGTCTTACATGAGTACTTGTGTCGAGTTAAAAATATCTACTCGTAGAAGACTTTCAGAGTGTCTAGTGCGAGTCTTACACTTGTTCGATCGCTTTAATGTTCACTAACATCATTTTCAGTGGAATTAATTGTCTATCTCATTATTGTCACCCAGCGACCACACAGCCCCTAGACGCCTAATAACAGGCGAGCGATGTCTGTCAACACATATGACTATAAAAAACATTTTTACAAAAAAATACTACCGACTTCCAAATAAGAAAACTAGAAAGTGAAAAATAACTTTATTATTGGAAGTCGGTGTCTTTGGTAGGTACCAATTTTTTAAGTTATGGACACCGACTTCCAAAAATAAAGTTATTTTTCACTTTCTAGTTTTCTTATTTGGAAGTTGGTAGTTTTTTTTTTGTAAGAAAGTTTTTATTTTTCACTTTTTAGTTGTACCTACTTAATAGGGACGTAGCTAAGCAAGTACCTATAACGACAGAATAGACTACCCGAATAACATGAAACTTGAATATAACCGGTGAAATGAGAGATCTGCATACCCCTTTCGAGCGTACTGGCGTGTTTTTATGTTATGAAATGGTATAAACAATAAACAGACATGCGATTGCAGCAATCCCGAGAGATTTGCCGTTATTTATTGAAGAATTCTGTTGTATATCTTCGAAGTTCTTCATCAGATCTTCACCAAATTAAAATGGGACCAATTTCGGAATATACCCTTTCAATCAAAAAAAGAATTTTCAAAATCGGTCCACAATGACGGAGATATCGGTGAACATACATAAAAAAAAAACATACATAATGTCGAACATAGAACCTCCTCCTTTTTTGGTAAGTCGGTTAAAAAGAACATATACAATAAAAAACTATTGATGCACCATATTCTATGACAAAATCTGTTATCGATAAAACTAGAAGCCTATACATATACAATTTTTACAAAAACAGACATTAAATTAAGCAGTTTATTATTTGTTAAATTAATTGTGAAATGAATATTGATTTCAGGTACGTAACATTTAATATTATGAACCAACCGCCGAAAAAATATTTTATCTTTAGACTTTTGATATTTCGTTTTTAGTTTTTGCATTTTATGTTAGTACTGTATAATTAATAAAAAATATTAAGTACCACTAACAATTTAAAAAAATATCGATACCTTCGTGGTTTTATTTAAACCTGTCCCATCCCTAGTTCGGCGAAATGACATTGGTAAGAACCAATTAGAGCGCAATACCCCGTGCCTCATACCTCAGCTAGTTGACAGAATTGTTTTGATGTATTAGATCAAGCATTAGGCGTCTAGGGGCTATGTGGTCGATGTTGTCACCACACGGTGCTTCAATATAAATTGAAATTTACAGTAATGTTATAGAATAGGTAGGTATAAGAACCGGCATCCGCTGGAAGCGAGACGCACGGGATCGGTCAATGTGGCGACGCCTGGGGGAGGCCTATGTCCAGCAGAGGACGTCTTTCGGCTGAAATTATGAAGTAGAAGGACACGTGAGACCACAGCTCTAGGTCTCAAATGTTTCAGGAATAAGTGTGCTTTATCTCCAAAGATTTGCGACTTTGCAAAGTGGAGCGCGAGGAAAATATTCACCAATGGAACTTAATTTTCTTAACTAGGCTTAGCGCAGCTCAGGTGGAAAAGGACAAGCAGAGCTGTGTCTTACTACTTCGCATATCTTAAGTAGAAAAGCACCCTTAATCTGCTGCTGCAGTCAGCGGGGGTGTGAAACTCTTCTTTCTGAGTTAGTTATTTGTCTTTGTAGATACTGGCGTTATCATGGCCTATCTGTGGGTAAAGCGAAGTCTTAATGTTGAACAAGAAAGATTCTTGAACGTGATCGAGGCGCCTCGTATCCATGTAACTATGGAAGTATTTACTACACAAGTAATACTAGAACCATTATAATAGGAACAATGCCTTTGATATTTTACCTCAAGTGAAGGTATACCGATAACCAATCAAACGCAATGCCATAGTATAATTAATACAAATTGATTAACAAACATGTACACAACCAATATTCAGCACTAAACCTTTCTTTGTTCAACATCAAAGCAGAACTGAGCTTAAAGCTATAATTAACAATGACACCTGTATACCAATCTCGTCTTTATCCCAAATACACAAAGACGACAATTCCACAAACACAGCCAATGGTATAATCATTTCATAGTGCTTATAGGAAATCACGCATGTTACTTTGACAATATAGTTGAAGTGGTGAAGTAGAGGAAATTGATCCTTATTGGATTGTGTTAAGGTCGGGTGCGACGGTAAATTTGATTTGATGGTCGTCTGGTAGTCATTTAATGATGTCGTGAACGGCGTGCTTTGATCTGTTTTATGGGGTGTGGTGTAAGGGAAAGGAGGCTTCAGATATTTATCTGAAATTTTTCATGAAAAACACGCTTTCTTTAGTTTTTGAAAACTTTGCATCGTCAATAGCATAGGAGCAAAATATGAGAAGCCCAAGAATCCTGTTTCTGTATTGCGAGTGCAGCTACTGGTATTAAGGTAACACTAGTCGATCATTCTTCCGTACAAACGTAGTCTGGCGATTACTCCACTGTTTGACGATGTACGTTCATAATAAAAAATGATATAAATTTGTCTCATCATTATCTAGCCCTGTATGGAAACAAAAAGCAAAAAATATATATATTTGAAAGTTATGAGTGTCGAAGGTTCCTTATTTCAACACAAATTTTAACGCATCTTTGGGCGGAAATAAATACCATAAGATGAAGGAAAATTGAAAAACGGACACCATACAGGGATAGATTAGTAGTTTAACAATCCAAATAATTTTATTTTAAAAATATACATTTAGTCGTTTTTTCATGATATCTAGACTCCCAAAGGTCTGTTTATAAAATTTCGCACGCTCGTTTTCGTCCTAAATCATCATCCATTTCGCTACAAACTTGTAAAAGTGCTAATTCGTACGCGAATTAGCTTCTTACTGCTCATCACATCATCTATCTCTTTCGCACGTGTTGTCGGATGAGATAGCATGCATTTTAATCCCGCGCGCAAAATAGTTTGTGCCGTCGACTAGGGGAACCTTAATATGTAGTACCACCTAGACTCAAACTTAAATTTGGCCGTGTTAAAGCCGGCTCAGTTGAGTTAGTGTTCCGACTACAGCGAAACCAAAAGGATAGGTTATGATTTTAGCCGTAGTACGTATGTTCCTCCGTAGCACCTAAATTATTCATCCGATTTTGAGGAATAAGGTGTCAATCGATTCGTTATTATGGCCTGGGTAAGATAGGCTAAAAAAACCCACAATTAGGTTACAGTCTTATTAAACTTTTTGCTTGTAGATGAATTATTTTTTCTTAAGAATATGGAAAATCACTTTAACTGTGCGAGCTTAGATGACATATAATAACTTATTTAAACTCTCGGGTTGCAATTGAGAGAGTGCTACGAGGCAAAAAGTTTGCCTACAGTTGAAAGTATTCAGGTAAAATTATCAGGCGCCCTGAAGATTATCCCTTTTAAAACTTTCTGCCTTGCACCACACATCCTTCCTATGGCAAAACTTATTCGCTACCAATAGTTGCGGCCTATCAAAGGGGCGCAACTTCAGCCAACTTCGGCAACTTTCGTAAACTCTCGGCGCCGTAACGAGATTTTTTTCAGATTAGTTCGGTTTCGTTTAATAATGAATAGGTCTAATCAGAGGACCGAACTTTTTTAATTTGCCGAAAGTTTCGGATAGTATTCACAGGGTTTTAATAAAATTATCTCCTCAGCGTCAAAGATGGCTTTTCAAGAGACATGACTTCAGATATTGGTTTTCGAACAGTTTTTATGAAGTTGAAGTAACTAACTTTCAGGGGACTGGCATAGCCTCCTGCCTGTAGGTACAGGTTTGCGTAGAAAAACAGCCAAATATTACCATCATTATTAGTTACGAGTATATTTATGTAAACGTTTAATATTGTGTTTATAGTCTGCCTGGCCTTTTTACCCGACTGCCGAAGGAGGGTAATGTGTTTATCAGTCTATGTATGTATGATTGTTCATATGTGGCGTTCTAAACAATAAAGGAATTTGAATTTGAATTAAAGACCAAACGCATTGGCCGATTTTAATGATTCTTACGTCAATCGATTCGTCTTATCCTTGCGAGTGTCAACATTAAAAATGGAAAATAGCAAAATGACGGCTTTTGGGCGCCATATTGTGAGGGCCCAATATTTTTATTCTTCCAAACCCAAGGTTTTTAGGTTTTAAGAGGTGCTTTTAATTTTTGAAAAAAAAAGTTATAAATAAAAAAAGTTATTTCAAAAAATCAAAAATCCCGATTGCTTAAGAAGCGAACATAATCGTGAGCTGGCTGACCAAAAGCAGATGTATCCTCCGACTGCACGGCATGATTTTTTTCTTGTTTACGTCTTTTTAGTTCTCATCTTAAGCAGTCTGGTGTTTTTATTATTTTTTATTAAATTTTCCAATTGTGTGGCTGGCTTCCACCTTAATCGGATGCCGCTGCATACAAGTATTTTATGGACATACTACTTAACATGGAAATTATAGACAGCGTTCGCACACCATGTGTTCGTAAGCTATTGTTTTTCTATTGTCTCTGTAATTAGACGCTCAATGGGTAACATTTCCTTGTAGATAGTTCATCATCATCATCATCAGCCTATAAATATTCCCATTGCTGGGACACAGGCCTCCTCACTGTGAGAGGGGGTGGGCCGTAATCCATCACGTGGGCCCAGTGCGGGTTGGTGGATGTCACATGTCTTCCAATTTTTGGTTCTAGGACATGTCGGTTTCCTCACGATGTTTTCCTTCACTGTTTTTAACAGTTCATCACTTACAAAAATCTCTCTCTACAGACATTGTATAACCAGATTTTAAAAACAACACAGGTTTACAAACCCCAGGCCAATCTATCGAATTACTTCAGAAAATTGCTTAAAAACCAAGTACAGGAATGCATAGGGTTGCTTACCCCTGCCCGGCTACTTGTCTGCAAAAGATGGAATCCTCAAGTGTCGCCGCTCAGACCCAGTGCAATCTATATGCAAATATGCGTTCCATCCAATTAGAAATGACTTATTTTGTACGCAGTGGGAGAAGAAAACGCGGCGTTTTGACGTCTGTTTTGAGGAATGCGCGTATTTTTCTTTAATATTTCTTTGTTGGTTACTCAACATGCTAGGAGAAGTTTTGTCAGTTTTCTGTTTGTGTGAAGTATTTAGCTGTGTAGACGAAAATACTTTTTAGAAGAACTGTGAATAATTGCAATGGTAGTTTCTAAAAGGATGTTATTAGGCGTCTGGAAAAAAAAAGTGGTATGTTTTTCGATATAAACTAAAAGTTGAAGATACCTAGGCTCACGCATACTTACACATTATTGAATGATTGATAATGAATAATTAATTTACAATATGTCATTGTTACGTCGCGCCTGTCTCCATAACTCAAAACAGCACACTTGCAACATAGGTAATTTGTTAATACAAAATTAAACTTGTTGAGCTCCTCAAATTCTGAGTTGAGCTGCACGGTTATAATGACAAATGCGTGCACTGACTGGACAGGTCCACTCAATCTGGCTGGTTCTTTGCTCAAAAGACCATTTCAGACAGTCTACATGGTCTTCACATGATCTAACCAAGATTTTGTCTGGACTTTAAAAGAGACTGTGACCTCTGAGTTTGTTTCGGCCTTTCTTCTCAGAGTAGTAAGACAGGAAACGCCGACCTCACCTAGTTTTAAAAAATATGATCGACATGTAAAAGTGTTTGTACTAACCAATTTACAGAAATAAAATCATTTATCATTTAACCAATGTAACAGACAACATCGTAAAAATCTTCCATTTTCCTACCACACCAACTACCAATTCCCAAACTCAAACTTATAATGACGTCCAATAAAATATCCGAACATATCCGAACCGCAGCTGTTACGCACCCGAGTGCGTATCCGAACTTTCCGAGTCCCACTCGTAACGATAGATTATTGCATTGTCGCGTCATTTGCATCCGGTAACACCTATTTGCTTATGGGATTTCTTAATAAAGGAATATGGGGGTCGAGGGTACGGTAATGGAATCTGGTCAAAGTGTTGATGCTTGTAATGTGTAGGGAGGGGGATGATGCTGTAATTGAAATTGTGGCGTTTATAGTCTTCTTCTTCTTTCTATCGGTATGATAACTAGAAATGTGTAAAGAGAAGCAGACAAATTCAATTAGATTTTATTTTTAGAGTAGTGGCTATTTGTAAAAATAACGGATATAAAAAAAATTGTGATAAGTGCTGTAAAAAACAAAAATAAAAGGTGTATCTTACTTTAAATATTATAAATGCGAAAGTTTGAATGTGTGTATGTTTGTTACTCAATCAGGCCAGAACGGCTGAACGGATCTGAATGCAATAGGGGGATAAAAATAAAAAAAGTACCGTCGTGCTCACCCATCTCGGAAATAATATGAAGAATTAATCGAAGTTAATAGATATTTTATTACCCAAACTATCAGGAGGCCAGAATCATGAAGAAGTATTTGCAGGACTAGAATCATTAGCGGTAGAGACTAACGGAGTACTAGGATTTCAGAATCGAAAATCGCCCGATTTTTTTTATATTTTTTTTTCTCTAAAATAAAATTTGGGCGAAAGGCCTACTAAATAATTTTGGAGTGGTCGATTATTGATGTCTACCGCTTAGTGTTTTGTCGCCAATGAATCAAAAGAATCATGAGCGGTAAAAAGAGTACCGGGTGATTTTCGATTCTGAAATCCTAGTAGGTACTCCGTTAGTCTCTACCGCTAATGATTCTAGCCCTGCAAATACTTCTTCATGATTCTGGCTTCCTGGTAGTTTGGGTATAAATGTCTTATCTAACTGGTATATCTCCACGTTTTAAGTGGTAATTACTTATTGAATGAATTGCTTGCCTAGTTTTTAGTAAAATATCTATTAACTTCGATTAATTCTTCATATTATTTCCGAGACGGGTGAGCACGACTGTACTTTTTTATTTTTTGTTCTCTAAAATTAACTTCGGGCGAATCGACACAGAAAAATGAATATTTTTAATAGTGGTCGATTCGCCCGATTCGGTTGAGTTAAATTCGGGTGAATCGTCCAATAACCCCAATAGGGAGGTTCTTGGATAGAAAAATGATAATTATATTTAGTCCGTCTGTGAGATTATCAAATGATATTATATAAAATAAATAAAATTATAAATAAATAAAAATTTACAAAGTTAAAGCGCATCAAAGTTCAAGAGTCGGAATTTGTTACGTTACTTGTCAGTATAAACTTTTTATATATATATTTTAAGTTAAGTGTTATAAAGTTTTTTAATGTAAATGTACAAAATAAACAGTTTATTTATTATTATTTAAGTGTACTAGCGGCGTGACGTCACACGATATTTCAACGCATTATATCGTTGTCAGTTCGTCACTTTATGTTTACGTGTGAAAAGAAAAAAAAAAGTGTCCAATATTTTCATTAAAGTGTCAAAAAGTATGTAAGGGGTTTATCTCATAACATTTCGATAGCGCTTGGCAATCCCAAACTTTTTGTTTCTTTTTTCGATTTCTATCGTGACGTTTTCATTAATAGATTGTCACTTTTCTGGAGCCTCAGAATAGATTTCAATTAAAATAAATTGTAGTTATGGTACATAATAAAAAAACCGGCCAAGTGCGAGTCGGACTCGCACACGAAGGGTTCCGTACCATTATCGCAAAACACTGCAAGAGAATATACAACTAAATATTCTGTGAATATTTCAAGCGTCTACCTGTTCCCGTTATTAATATCGAGCAAAAAACGGCAAAAATATCACGTTTGTTGTATGGGAGCCCCCCTTAAATATTAATTTTATACTGTTTTTGTTGTTATAGCGGCAACAGGAATACATCATCTGTGAAAATTTCAACTGTCTAACTATCACGCTTCATGAGATACAGCCTGGTGACAGACAGACAGACAGACAAACAGACAGACAGACAGACAGACAGACGGAAAGCGAAGTCTCAATAATAGGGTCCCGTTTTTACCCTTTGGGTACGGAACCCTAAAAAGAACAATTAAATGAGGCTTATTATTTCCAAGAATTGTTTGCTGTTAAAAGCCACGGGAAGGTTGAAGAAAACTCCATTTTCACAAATATCCTAATTTACCAGCTGTACGGTAAAAGTGTTTTATACAGAAAAGGTATTTAAGTAAATGGACGAGAATCAACTTACAGATTTTAAAATTAATTCCGGCGGTCATCAAAGGAACGATCCCTGAATATTTTCAGTATTTCGTAAAGCAAATCTCCGTTCTCTAATTTAAATGTACCACAGTGTCCGGCCATGCTTAGTCGGATCCTACAAATTGGATATAGTCCTTTTTATGAACCGCACCGCTTTCCGAAGCGGTTTTCACCGGATGAAAGCGGAATTTTTCGTTTAGGGCCGCTATACGTGAGGCTTTGTAAGTGCAGTGTTTTTTTATTCTTACCTTAGTTTGCTATGGCTTAGTTGCAAGTGGAAACATGTGCTTTTAAGGTAGAGAAGACTATAAAAAACATGGTGCTTTATAATTCTTCCTTCATAGGGATCCAACACTGAACTGGGGAAAACTGTCATTAGAGGACCGTGAACTAGTAAACGTATAAGGTGGAACGCCCTTAGGCTTGGTGGAGCGGTGACCTTCTTCGCAGGGTGTCTAGTAGCAGCTGGTTTAGAGTTGCCGAATATCTAAATAAATGGCATGCAATTTGGAGAGGCCTTTGTCCAGAAGTGGACTGCTGGTGGCTGATGATGATGAAGATCTTATCCACCTCGGAAACGGACAATACGAACTAACTGCATGCCTCCAGTGCCTAAAGTATAAATAAATAAAATATATAACTTCGCCGACATCACAAATCTAGAAAAAAATAATTTTAAATATAAAAAACCTCCGACCGAACCGCTAAGTAAATAAAATTGTTGTAGCTGTAAACGTTCCCGGTTCCCCGACGGGAGTACGAGGCTTACTTTTGTGATTTTTAAAGGGTTTTATGTCGGGGGTTCATCCGTTTAGGAGCTATGATGCCACAGACAGACACACAGACACACAGCAACACACGTCAAACTAATAACACCACTCTTTTTCCGTCAGGGGTTAAAAACAGACGAAAACCACACAAAATACTTCGCTTGTGGGAATCCTTAACCCAAATCGTATTCAGTAGTCGAGTGCACGAGCCTTAACGTATCCGAAGTGCGTCTAATTCGGATAAATTCGTACTGTCTCGGTTAATTTAACCGGCCCAGCCCATCCCTATAATATTCGTATTTTGTTTCAATGCTCAGCTGCGGAATTCGGACAGATGGGTTTGATCCGAGTACACTTCAGTAGAGTTTTTTGTTTGAATAATTTAATATGTTAATTCGTGCTTTTCTTTTGTGGTTTTAAATATTTTCTTGGGCCTTTTTGGGCGGTTTGTGGTACACGTGAACGCTTACAGCATTTATTTTTACAAAAGAAATATAATATTACTAGAAATATTCATTGGAATAGGAGTGTCATAATAAGTAAATAAATTATTGACCACTGCTATACAGTGTTAGAACCGGCAGTCAAAGAGTCGCACTGTAAAAAACTGGCCATTTGCGAGTCGGACTCGCGAACGAAGGGTTCCGTACCATTATCGCAAAAACGGCAAAAATATCATGTTAGTTGTTTACATACACAGCCCCACTTAAATATTTATTTTATTCTGTTTTTAGTATTTGTTGTTATAGTGGCAACAGAAATACATCATCTGTGAAAATTTCAACTGTCTAGCTATCACTGTTCATGAGATACAGTCTGGTGACAGACGGACAGACAGACAAACAGACAGACGGATCGTGGAGTCTTAGTAATAGGGACCCGTTTTTTTCTTTTGGGTACGGAACCCTAAAACGTGGGTGAGTAGTGAGTCACTTTATGATGTTGTCATCAAGAGAACTGCCAGTCAGCATAAAAGTTAGTAGTTAGATTCTGGAGTGATGACCGCGTACCGGAAAACTTAGTGTTGGAAGAACATCCAAAATGTGATTCGATGACCCGGTGAAGGCTGCCGGAATACGCTGGACGTGAGAATCACAGGACCAGTTAAGGAGACGACTCTTGGAGGAACATAGTAAGAGCAAGGCGTGGATATAAATCCATATTCTAAGTCAGTTTGAAGGACAAGACTTAGTATCCATGACAAAGGAAATAAAAACCTCAAAGAATATCAATAAACAACAAGGTAAAACTGAACATTTGATGATTCGAGGTAGAGCCACGGAGGATATGACTTGGAACAAGGGAATGAGAATCTCTAATGAAAACTCTTATACTCCCAAATATGCAACCTCTCAAGTGTCTATAAATAGTATATTTATTACTTCCCCAATCCTCACTATTCCTTCACATCTTTATCTCTCCGAATCTCCGGAATTGCTTACCACAAGAGATTCCAAACGAGGCTTATCATGGCGTATTTTTTCGAGCGATCACCTGCTGAGCGGCGGGACGAGCGTAATCGCGAATAAGCGCTCGATCGAGCGAAGTGAGCGGAGTGAACCACAGTGGGAGACAAAAGTGCTGTGAGGAGGTACTAAAGCTGGATGAGTCAAAGACGTTCTATACTTTTAAGTTTTCAGTATTACTTACCGTGGAGGTTTTTAACCCTCGAGGGAAAAAGGGGGGTATTATAAGTTTGACGTGTGTACCTGTGTGTTTATGTATATGTGTATTTGTATATTTGTGTATCTATCTGTGGCATCATAGCTCCTAAACGGATGAAACGATTTTGATTTAGATTTTTGTTTGAAAGGTGACTTTATCGAGAGAGTTGCAGCTATGTTTGATGAAAATCAATTATCCGTTCAAAAATTATGGGCGTTTTACTTTTTGAATTGGTGTGTATTCGCAAGATATCGTGTCATAATTACGTGTTCAATAGATTTTTGATCGAAGCGTGTCTACTACTAGAAAAATTGTAACAAAAAATTGAAATTATGTAGCATCTAATAAAATATGTCACTATGGCTGGGGGTGTGGTTGGACGGTAATGGTATCACAGTCTGCGACGATGGTGCAGGCAGGCAGATACACAAACACACAGGTACACGCGTCAAACTTATAACACCCTTTTTTTCTGTTGAGTCAGAAAATAGCCCAAAAAATGCGTATTCCAGTTACATTTTACATCCACGTGTTCCTTGTGGGCTGGATCGGAAATCACTTGGTCGACATTTGTGTCTTGAGTGTCGCGTATACCCCTGTGTGCCACCTCCTTGTCTTCACGCATTTCTAGCTTTGAAGAGGCAGCAGGATTGAAGGTTTTGTGCGACATGCCTGAGAATTATTTGATATTCATATTATGGATTTTTTCTGGAATCCATTACGTGCATATGTTTAGGCATGTGTAAATGATATCTGAGTATGGCTGGATAAATAAATAACTGACCCGCAATCTTATTTTTACGTATATTTACGGATTTTTTGTACATTTTTCATTAATTATTGACCTTCTTCAATGTTGTCAGGGCACAAAATAGTCAACCATTCTGGGGTATGAGCGCTGATTGCCCATTTGCATATTAATTAAATACCACATACATGTCTTCAAGTGTTGACTCTTTCAAGGGTCTCCCATATAGGCACGTCGCGACAATGCGACCATCCGTTTTAATAAAAGTTGTTCTACGGATAATAGATCTGTACGCATGAGCTAAATCATTTGGTTTGCAAATTAACCCAAGTAAATCACAGGCTATGGTCATAGGCAGCAGATTTGTTAGCAATGCGGCTGTCGCCACTACCCTGATGCCTTTACATCTTGACGGTGTACGCATTGACTTTACCGAAACCGCAAAGGATCTGGGGGTAATTATCGGATCCAATCTTTCGTGGCGTGCCCAGGTCAATGAGGTCAGTCACAAGGTAAAACCTCTTGCCCTTAAAGACTAAAATTTCTTTAGCACAAACATTTATTCAGCTGATTATAGATTATGCCGACGTCTGCTGCCCGGATGCCACGGAAGAGCTTTTAAACACGCTTGCAAAAGAACAATGGCAGGTGCCCATACATTGTTTTAGCTGAGATTAAATTCGAAAGTCATTAAATGAAAAATATCTGGTTTAACTCAGGGTGATGTTCTGAATTAGTTTGAGCAGGAATTTTTGTTCGAGAATGTAGAGAATAATAGATATTCAGTCATAAACTTTTGTAGGTTATGTCTGGGAAACTTTTAATCATGTGTTTAGTAGGTAATATTATTCGCATTCACATTCGCATAAGTATTTCCCTTACCTAGTTATTTTAGCATGAAATGTGTAGTGTCTTTGGAAAGAGTATATTTTTAAAACTAAGTGACTTTGACGTGTATCAAAAGGTTGTCGTCAACAACCAAGCTATATTTTTTTTAGACTTGGGTACTAGTTTTTTTGCCAATCATTAATTCATTTATTTCTACTACACTACAATATTCTTACCTACCTGCAAGGAACATCTACACTTAGACATAAACTGTATTGTTAACTTATTTACTGCAATAAATACAATAATGATATTATTACTTAATATAGTTACTACTTGCCACTTAGCAGACAGAATATATAATGGCAACACTATGCTAAAGAAATGAACTAAAAAATCAAATAACTTTTTATTGATTATGTTTTTTAGGGTTCCGTACCCAAAGGGTAAAAACGGGACCCTATTACTAAGACTTCGCGATCCGTCTGTCCGTCTGTCTCCAGGCTGTATCTCATGAACCGTGATAGCTAGACAGTTGAAAATTTCACAGATGATGTATTTCTGTTGCCGCTATAACAAAAAATACTAAAAACAGTATAAAATAAATATTAAAGGGGGGCTCCCATACAACAAACGTGATTTTTATGCAGTGTTTTGCGATAATGGTACGGAACCCTTCGTGTGCGAGTCCGACTCGCACTTGGCCGGTTTTTTTTTTAATCTATTTTGGACCAGGCCTAATTATACTTTAAAAAACATAGACAATTAATAGAATTTCTTTCGTATATAACTCACTTTCAGACACTCAAATTTAAGTCAGCAAAAATTTCGCCATTGTTCTTTGTGTATTCGCTTTGTTTTTGGTCTACGTAAGTATGATCCTTAAGGGAACTCATGTGGTTCCCAATTCGTGTTCGCAGGTTAACTCGGATTTTATATCTCCTCTACAACATTCTTCACAACCCATCTTATCCTTCCTACCTTCGTGAGCATCTTAGATGTCTCCTTAAATTCCAACACTCACTCACCTTCAGCAGCCATCCAACTCATTTCCACCTAGCATTCGACATCTAAAAACTATCTAGCTTTTCAAAAAGCGACTAAAAGAGTATTATCTCTCATCTCAGATTTGACCTTTATATATATTTTAAGTATCTATATATTTTAAAATTATGTATTTATATAAGTATATATCCACCATTACACTATTTGTGTAGGTGTGCATATTTCTATATCTTTATAGAAACATGCACACCTACACAAATAGTGTGTGTGTGTGTGTGTTTAAGTCGTTCTCTTCCTATTATCCCACACTATTGTCTACATTTATTTTTCATTTTTCTTTTTCGCGGGTCTGCTGGTAGAAATTTCTTAAGAAATAAGCAGTGCCTTTGTACTATATTGTCTTGTCTCTATGTGTGTGTTATACTGTGTGTACATTAATTATTAAATAAATAAATAAAACGCATTGTCACATTTCCGCATTCCGCCTGTCTTCGGGAGCCTTAATGCAACATATAATACAAACCTTGCATGACTGCTTATATCTACCTTCTATTTATTTGGTCAGTCACAGTACTGCAAACGTCAAAATATCGTCCAATCTAAAAGGCTTCCTGTACCGTTGAATTTTATAGGCAGGCATCTCTAAAACTTCGCCTTAAAAGATACAAGATAAGTAAAGAATGTTCAATTTCACTGTTTATCGACTTTCTAGATGACTTTGAGTTATTTAAAACGTTCAGTAATTAACCAAGAAGTTTCCTATCAGTTTGGGGGGCGAAACAATGAACAGGCTTTTAATTAAATAAGTATTGGCGTTCTGTGATCGTTACACTTTAAAATTGATTTGAAATATTTAGATTTAAGGACCGTTTTGTAAGAAAATTTGCAATTGTTGATTAATTTTTATTGAACATCCAAAAAATCATCTCTATTCCCCGATTTCTGATTAAAAAGAGAAGTTGAGGATTTCACAAACTCTACTTCCTTGATAGGGTTTCAGGCTGAAGTAGATTAGTAATTTTGTTAGTTTACTCAATTCAGAAAGGGGCCCTTGTTAAAAATTAACTATTCAAATATATATATTAAATATCACTCGCGTTGGGAAACCGCCAACATTTACAGCAAATCACTTTATTTACTTAGCGGTACCCCGAAGCGAGTACGAGGCTTATTGCTTTGGCGGGTTTTCATTCAAAAAAATACTAACATTAACATTAGAAACGGGATATTTACCATGTTTACTGTTTGTTGGTTGGATGGTTTATCCGTGATCATGGTGCTTGCAACAGCACCGAAATATCGGAAACTCGCAACAAACAGTAAACATGGTAAATATCCCGTTTCTAATGTTAGTGTTAGTGACCATGACAGTTTAAAAAAATACTAAATCAAAATCGGTTCATCCGTTTAGGAGCTTTGATGCCACAGGCAGAGTCACGAAATTAATGAATAAATTTCCCAATGAAAAGAACAAAAGACAGTTTGTGTTTTTAAAGGTTGCTTGAATAAACAAAGGAACTATATCGCTATTAAGGGCCTTCCACCGCTTTAGTGCCGTAAAATGGTTACTTTTTAAAGCATATTCCTTAATAACGGCTACGTTAAAAGGTTTGACAAAATAAAAGTATTATTGATTCATGTAAATTATTTGTGAAACATGTTTTTTTCGTGTAAGTAATAGTTTTGCTTTCAAAAAATAATTAACAAACGATATTTTTTCGCTACTTTTGAATACTCCTCCAAAACCACTCGATGATGTTTAAAATATTTTTGCACAGAAAAACTGATGGCTAGATTTTTTTCATAACTGAAATAGCATAAAATAAAAGAATATTTTGCAAACAAAATTGTCCTAAAGGAGGTTCAATACTGATATGCTGGCTCCGAGCGGGCGCACGGCCACTACTGTTACATTGGGGAATATATACGCCTTAAGTCATTAGTAAAACAAGCTATTAGTTGATGATTAGCTAATAGAGGGTTCCATTGTGGATTATGACTTTTCTTTCATTTTCAGGAACATTCAGGTGTTGCTGAAATTACAGATTCACGGAATCAAGACTAATTTTATATAGAGGTTAAATTGATCGTTTGTAGGAAGTAATCTTAGGAAGTCCTGAACCAATTATGATTATTATTTTACTAATAGTAAGCTGCATAGGGCCTTTATCCTGAAAAACTGCAAGGTTCTCGTGAGCTGATCCACGAGAACGAAGCCGCGGAGAAATGCTAGTATAATTTTAGAAAAGGAAAATCTTTACTTTGTTCTCACTCAATCACTAACGTTAAGTGAAACAAACTCGTAATAATAATTTATTATGAAAATGACGAAATTATTTCCTGAACCTTTGAAGTTTCAATATCATAATAGACGCCCATTGGTTCGGTGCCAAACAGAAAGGGTTTTGAACAAATGGAGCCAATATTCATTGAATATTTTCTTGTGCAAAGGAAATCTATTGTGAAAATTGTTCCTAATCGAAAATTTTAGAGTACAGGAAGTATTTGATTGAATTTGGATTTCCTGGTATTGTATGGAGTTGGACAAAAGATTGTGTTTTGAACAAAGCCACCTTGGATAGCAACAGTCAACTTTGCTGTTAAATATGAAAGTTAAATTTGAAGCCTATAATATTATTTGTTCAGGTTTTTCATAATGTATCATAGAGTATCCATGATAAAATTTAATAAAATATCAAAATGAAGAAGGTCTCTAATAATAAATTGTATCTTAAGCACTTTTTGGACTCACCGAACAACCTTCCAATTATTTTATCGTAATCTTGATGTTTGAAAACGTTTATGGTTTTTTAGGAGGCATAGACGGAAATCCACATCGCGTCATTCATCTCCCATGTGATTGTTCGATTGATGGCGGTCAAACCCCTTGCCTTTGCCGCGCAATTAGGCTGCTGGCCACACTATTCTGATTTCAAAAATTATTATGATAGAACGCTGAGTGATAAGTTATTTTTTTATAACGGTCAATGCACTTGATGTGTATCGTGAGTACTTTTTTTATGAAAACGCTGTTGCCGTGACTGAATTCTGGACAAAACATATAATTGAGGAATAATCGATACGACGAAGAAGAAGAAGAAGTGCTTTTATAAAAATTCTAATTCGTATCTAAAATCTAAGCTCGACTTGTTGGGGCACTACCGTTCCCCCAGAAAATAGAAGTCTGCCTTATTTCTAACTATCCTTCTACATCACGCAAGTTAGAATAAATTACTACACTGAAGCTCTACCCACCTCATAACTGTGCAGTCGTGACGCACGTAGAGTTGCACAAACTCTGCGCCTGTGGCAGCGCGTAATATAATTAATACAGTTGGTGCGCCTTCGCTTCGCCCCCGGTTGTGAGATGTACCTACATCCGCTGGTGGGCTCTTGTTGCGACCTATTGGTTTATCTTAGAGCGTGCCGCTAGGGAGGAACCGCGTCGTGCCCTCATCTCTGAAGTAGGCAGTGACCTGTCGCTGCTGGCCGTAGTCGAGTCTATGGTCAGCAGGGAGGAATCCTGGGACGCGGTGGTATCCTTCTGCGAAACAATCGTCTCGCAGAAGGAGGCTGCGGAATGGGAGAGGCAGATTTCATCCACTCACCCGATCCACAACAGACGCACCGGGCGTTGGCGGACAACGCCCTTTTCCAGCCCCCTTAAATGGGTCCAGGGGCATCGGACTCGGAGACGTCCGTCGTCCCCCACACATCAGGACCCAAGGTGACGGCGCGTAGTGTTTCACGCGTACCTCTCTTAGACGTCGCGGGGGGTAGTTAAACACCTCACTTCTCCCCAATCTGAGGCCGGCCCGCAGAGGTGGCCTGGCACTAGTCGGGGGTTTCGGAAGTATCGTTGTTCCTGCAAACGGTGTAGGTGTGAGATGGAACACCGGGAAAAAAAAACAGTAGCAAGAATCTGTATTTGTGCCCGGTTAATGGTAATAAGAGCCGCCCTTTATTACAAGGTACTTAAATATTACTGGCGTAATGTGTGAATAGATATTATGGGTAAATATTTCCATAATCTATCGAGGATGAATGTGCGATGATACCAGTACAAGCGTGATAGTAATGTTATGTGTTGTTACAGTTAAGTAACAAACATATTTTCAATATAGGACCCACAGATAGCCCACTTTACAGGGGCTATTTTAACGCCGAAGAATCAGCCACATACGTACCCTACAATCTTCCTATTATACAACGTCTTTTCAAGATTGTCACGCCAGTGCTACCACAACTCTTATCAGCTAAAAAAGTCCACAAAAAAGCCGCTTCACCGCCTTAAACAAAAGCTAATCGTCACTTAACATCACCACCGGCTATCGGCAGGTATTAGCCGACCACCGTGATCGGCTAAATGACGTCATTAGTATAAATCGGCTAATTTTCGCTGAGAACTTATTGTTATGGATTGGTTAGAGTGCTGGTAAATTGGTTGATTAGAAAGACATTTTTATGGGAGAGAAGATTTTTTGCTCAAAATATAATATTGAGACGCGATCTTGCTAAATCTGAGGTACATAAGGCTTGTTTATATTAGGATCAAAGACCGAAAACGCTCATTGAGGGATAAAATCGCTCGGAACGCGTTATGGTTTCTTACAAACGACCACAACGCGTTCTGGTAAATTGAAACAGCGAATTCATGTTGTGGCTTTCACAATATTCGGCCACAACGCGTTCTGGTTGGTATTGTTGTAAAGCAATACTTCCCAAGGCCAGTTTTGGATGAGTCAATGTTTGACCTTGAGTGGCTGGGGTGGTGGAGGCACCAGATTAAGCAACACTTACCGAAGTCGGGTTTTTGGATGGGTGTCGTAATCATGTTTTTCGAGGTCGTTAATGACAATTATGGGGTCAAAACCAAAATCAAAGATGACGCCGACGAAAATTTATTGGGGGACTGTGTTGGAGCAGTGATTTGTATGATAGGAAGTCTTTTATAGAGTAGTAGCCCTTGTTTACTAACAGGTCATGGAGATTCTTTTTATTTTATTTCATTTCCATAATTATTCTTTTATGCCTCGGAATATTATTAAAGATGCGTGAAGCTGTACAAAAGATACTTTCATGCATTAGATGAATCTTGTAAGCTACTGTGCGCAATTTGTCATTACACCATATAGGCGAGTAATAATTATACATGTCGATATTATTTTTGACAAATACTGCAGCCTCAAATAAATAGACACATGCTAGTGTTAATATGTTCATCTTTGTAGAAAATGGCTTACTTCTGTAAGCCATTTTATATAAGTTAAATATAGCCCTGATGCAACGTTTTTGAGCCATGAAAGCCCTGCCGGCTGTCGCGCTATACTTGGACGCGATATATGGACATGTCTGAGGCTTTCGACCGGGTCGACCACAATAACCATAAGAAAGATGTATGCCTAATAATAATATGGTGTGAGAGGTAATGTGTACAAACTTATAGAACCTTAACAACAGACAACAATTTACAGAAGTGAGGTGGTTAAATACCTAAAACCGAAGAAATATATGCTTCTGAATCTGGAGCTGCTAAATTCAGCGATCCTCAAGGGATATATCGTGGGTCCTTTCTTCTTCCTTGTTTATATAAATGACATGCTTTCAGTAACAAATCACGACATTACACTATTTTCTGACTATAGCACTGTTTTCTTCGTTAAAGAATAATTCAATTATTGGCAAAACTAAAATAATGGATTTTAAAATTTTAAATTTCTTCATTGCGGCAATAAGATTTCTTTATCGCCTAAAAAATCAATTAGAAAATTTTAGTTACGTGGAGACAAGGATTGTTTTAAACTGTATACAATAACATCAAATTGAGGGATGTGAGCGGAACTCACCATCCCTCATGTACAAAATGACAAACTTCGCAAAGCGTCAGCAAATAGGTATTTGTTGACTGAATTCGGAAGTGAGTTCCGAAGATCTGTCGGTAGTTGGACGATACGTTGGTCAACTTGTTGGACCTGGCTCTGATCGACAACGATCATAATTGGGTTTGGATAACTGTGGGTGAATGGGAGAGACTGGCAGCGGATTTGTAAATGTGTGTTCGAATATAAGCTTTATAGGTATCAAAAAAATGGCAGCCAGGCAAAAATCTTGTAAACCCAAGCATTTTTTAAGATCGAAACTCTATAATGATATACAAAGAAGATTTTTTTTTTTTTTTTTACTTTCTTATACGATGTTAAAACCAATAACAGAAGATAAAGACCTTATTCCAAATCATCAATTTAGCTTCAGGGAAAAACACTCAACAATAGACCAGGTACATAGAATAACAACCATTATTGAAAAACGCTTGAAAATAAGGAAGTCTGCGCCACCGTGTTTTTAGACGTCGCGCAAGCTTTTGACAAAGTTTGGCATAAGGGTCTAATATTCAAGCTCAGGCGCATGCTACCAGAATTTGCAGATATTCTAGAGTCGTATATAACTAATAGAATGTTTAGAATACGGCAAGAAGACGCATGTTCCGAGTTAAAAGCTATAAAACTGGGGTACCTCAAGGAAGTGTGCTAGGCCCAATTCTGTACTTGTTATACACATGCGACATCCCAGAACTGGAAAATAACAACAATGCGACCTTTGCAGATGATACTGCAATTATGGCTACCGGATCAAGCTACAGAGAAGCAGTAGAAAAAGTTCAACTAGCTGTGAACAAAGGTTATGACTGGACACAAAAATGGAAGATCAAACTGAATTAGTCAAAATCAATTCACATTGACTTCACAAACAAACACTTGGACTATCACCCAGTCTACATAAATGGCATGCAAGTGCCTTATGCTAATACAGCTAAATACCTTGGCATAACTCTCGACGCCAAGTTGCGTTGGAAAGCTCATGTCAAAAAGAAAAGACAGGAACTCGACATACGTAATAAAATTATGTATTGGTTACTCGGAAGGAAAGCCTGTCTATCAATACATAATAAAATAACCATATACAAGCATTTACTGATGCCAATTTGGACGTATGGTATCCAACTTTGGGGCTGTACTAAACAAAGCAACTTCAAAATAATCCAACAATTCCAAAATAAAGTGCTCAGGGATGCTGTAAATGCACCCTGGTACATAAGAAATGACGATCTTCACCGTGACCTTAAAACGGAATTCGTCACCACCATCATCCAAAAATTTGCTGAAGCCCACGAATACAGACTTCATCGACACGTGAATGTTGAGGCTATTCAGCTGCTAGACAATACAAACTTAGTGCGTAGACTAAAAAGAACTAAACCTTTTGAATTAGTGTAGTGTAAATGAATGAATAATAGTGACCACACTGTATATAACACATGAACATAGTGTTTTTAAATTAAGAAAGAAAGTGCAACGGACTTGTGTAAAAGTGCAAATGGACACTATTCTTAGTTTTAACATAATCTATCACGTAACATATTAAGTTAGAGTTAAATTGCTTATTAGTCTTTTAGGCTAGATCGTAATTAATTATTAAGAATTTTGTTCTTACTAATAAAGTACAAAAAAAAAAACATGTAACTTGTGAATAAAATAGTAACTTGGAAAATAAATATTGATATTATTAGACAAGAGACGGTATTACTAATAATGCAATATTCGTTTTAGTTACATTTTCTTTTTGTGTATTTTTCAATACATTGAATTACACTTATTGTATAGCATAAAACTTGTCTTAAACCTTAAAAGGTTTGTGACAAAGTGGAGGAAGCAATCTCGCATCGCATATTACTAAAATAGGTAAACATATACTTATACCCACTTAAAACTTAAGATGTGATGTCACCAGTAATATAATATTTTAGTTGCGCTGCCACATACATAGAATCGTCACACGCTATCATTTTCTATGGGGGATACACACTGACATACTTGATTTGTATTTTATTGCAAGGAAATAATTATCACCGCTATACGTTTATTATATTTTTGTTAAAACTAAGAGGACAAAATATGCCAGAATTTCGTTAAAACAACCCAAATAAACGGTGGCTCTAGCGGCCACCAAGGCGTCTCTGTGATCTTAAAATTAAGCTAAAATATTTTAAAATCACAACCGAACATTACCTCACGCACATACCTACCACTCCACATTAATCGATTAAGACAATTTTATTAGAAATTCAATGAGAGCAAAGTGCTCAGGGGTCCTCAAAAACCGGGACCAGCGCGTTACACAGGGGTGTACAAGTACGTTAATTCCCGAAATAACTTGTCGACACAACCACTCCCTTTGCGCTGGGGTTACCACGCTGCCGCAGAATACGGGATAAGTGAAAGTTATTAGTAAATTACAAGCATTTCACTGAATATTAGGTCACTGCCTGGGTCGTCTTAGGGGCAAATTAAATAAACAATTTCATAATTATTAACTGATGTAAAAACTTTTAAACGAAAACCTTCAGAGAAATTGTTGATCAATCATAAAAAAATGTTCTCCTGCAAAGGGAACATTACCAGTTGAATGTTTATGCAGAACGTCACGTAAAAATATTAAGTATCTCTCAACTTAGGTCATAGTGCAAGTTTCATCAACAGTATACAACCAAACTCTTTGACGACAAACAGCACGAATGTGTAAATTGAGTTATTATGGATATATTGTCAACCCTTTAGGTACCTTACAATGGAACTAGCTCAATTTATAGTTATGGTGAACCAACACTAAAAAGAGAGAAACAAAAACTTTTTCGCAAAAAAAATGTACCGACTTCAAAACAAAACACTAAAAAGTGCAAATAATTTTCGTTTTGGAAGTCAGTGTCTCAAAACGATAAAAAAATGAGGTACGAAAGACACCGACTTCCGAAACTTAACTTATTTTGCACCTTTTAGTGTTTTCTTTTAAAATTTAAATGGCTTCGTGCCAGAAAATTCTACCTCTACTCTTTTAATGATTTCTCGGACCAGTTCGTGTATTAAACGAACGTATCTACCCTACCCGCGACTAAGTTTCAATTAAGCCTTCCCCTCTCTCATTCGCTCCACCTAAGCCTTACGCGGCAGGCGCCTACAAATAGATTACAGGATTTATACCGCGATTGTTCAGGCTAGAAGATAAATTTCGATAGAATCCCTTTGTTTTAGACGCAGAGATAGTATTAAAATTTGATTAGGACGTTTTTTGGGAGAGGCAGATGCTGGGGTATTGAGGCGTGGAGAACAACACTGGAGTGACAAGATATAAAAGATATTTGCCTTGGGCCTTGTCATGCGTGAAACTGTCTTGATTTTCATGCCATTCCGAAATATCATGTATCAACTCAGTATGTCGATAATGAACACTGGCTGGACTATCCTAAATTGTGTATCTTTCTTATCCTGCAAGATAGGTTTTAGAGGTATTTTTTATAGACTCTCATCTCGTCGTGTTACGTAACTCACGTATGAAATTTTCGTAATGCAAATATCACTCATTGGGCCGTTTTTTTATCGTGGTGAAATGCTCATGCATAATGCATCACCTCACATCATGCACCAAGGGGAGATAGCGCAGTTATGTGGGATTCTAACCCACTAAAACTCCACGGTGTTCTTGTGCCGCTTATGGCGGGAACACGGGCACGCGTTAGAACTCACCGCGAACCCACCGTGGCTGTCCGTCTCCAGACCCTCCTCTGGGGCGTACCCACCATCAACGGCGCACCAGAACACACTGTACGCAGGAACCAAACCAGCACATGAGTGCCATACACTTGTGACGGGTCAGGACTGCGTCCCCGCCACATCACTCAATGTGCCTAGCTTTTTATTTGAAATCAATCATCCTAGCATTTTCCCAATGATATTGGAGTCGGCATCCAGTTTAACCGGACGCATCTGAGTACCAGTATTTTACATAGAGCCACCTATCTAAACTCCACAACCCAGTAACTTCAAATTCAGGAAATTATATTAACCCGTTGGCAGTACTGGTATCAGATTTCCTCGCGCAGATATTACTGATCTGAATATTTATTTAGGCGCCGAAAAAGACAATTCGCCTTTGCTTTCAGCTGCTATTCATTTCACGATGTTTGAATTTCGAATTTTAGTCCATCACCCCGACGTTATTCATGTCCTGTTTGACAAAATTACGAAAAACCAACAACAAAAAACACGAAAAACGAAAAACAATTTTAAACAAAATAGTGGAGGCGAGACACCACCCCAGTTACTCTCAAACTGAGTTAGAGCGGTAAACAAAGTCGCTGTAAGCCTAGTTTTATTAGAGCGTCTAGACTAGGATCCTTATTGGATCCCACTCCATGGTAGGCCTCCAACGAGCTTGTACGCAATTGTATTAAGAGTGGATATAAGTAGGTGTAGGTTCTTGTATATATAGTTTATAAAACTCAGCCAAAGGTTGTCAGGTAGATATAGCTATTATCGATAAGATTGGTATTGTAAAATTAACTATATTGTCTCTGGATGGAGCGTAATTCCCTGCCGGAGTCTGTGTTTCCCAGTAGCTACAAACTAGGAGTATTTAAGGCAAGAGTGAATAAGTTATTTCTAGGCAAGCGTGTCTCATCGTCATCCACATCATCGCTTACCAACAGGTGAGATAGTGATTAAGCGCGAGCCTTAATATAAAAAAAAAGATTATACTCTATTGGTGTATCTATATTTAGTAAAATTCCTAAATTCATTGACTGTCAGACGACAAACAGCCTAAACCACTTGGTCCAAAATGTGTGCATTAGCACCAAGGCTAAAAAACTGTTACCATTTTTTTTCAAAAGACAAGGTTTTAGATGAAACTTTGAAAGGAAGTTTGTCTTTTTTGATAATGGAAAAGCCTATCCCAACTTATGTTTTACACATGAGTTGTAATGAAATTTTTTCTATGAAACGCGGCGATCAATAAACCTGACGTCGATCTTCTAGTTAATTGATTTTACATAAGTACACATATTTCCATTAACAATTAATATTCCATGTTCCACCCCTTTCTCTTTTGATCACACTGCATTACGACATGAGATCCTCAGAAAGCCTTTATCCAGAACTATATCCAGTTAACAATGAAAACGTAACTCCTGCACCTCCAACAATAGCGAGGCCCGAACACGGAAACCTTATCGCATCAGGCAATATTCTCTAAAACCTCTTCCTCTTCGTAAATGCAGCCAAAACTAAATATAGTTACCTCGGCAAAGCCTCCGTGAAAGGAGAAACCTAATTCAATGCGACCCTTGCTGTCCACGGTTACAATATCAAAATCCTATTAAAGGAAGGATGATATTACGATGATGATGATTTTGCGATAGTTTAACGATATTTTGCCGGTGTTTCGGGTACAAATCCAGACTTGTGAGCCATAGCAGCTGCAACTACTAAGACCAATAAGGCCCACTATGTGTCAAGCAGGCTTAATGTGGGTATTTTTCAGCCTAAACTTTGTGGAACACAGGCGTGATTTTATAATATGTTATTTCTTGCGTTATAATTGAAATATTTATTTGTGACCCGCACAGGAGACACGAGTAATAAGCAAAAAAAAAAAAATAACAATAATAAAATTAAAACCCCGTGCGATACCAAAAAGGCTCCTATCTCAGCATGTGCAGCAATATCCAAAAAGGAAATAACGCTGCGCTGATATTCTGATAAAGCCCAGTGTTGATGCCACGGACACACTTACGGAAACGTAAAATACTTAAAAAATAAAATAGAATATATAAATAACAAACAAAGTAGTATAAACAGAGAAGGTGTGTCAAAGTAAGTGTAAGTATAATACAAATACATAAATAACAAGAAAACATGGGAACAACTACCATACTTGTCTGATTAACTACCATGTCTTTAGAGCTACCATGACATCCAGTTGTGGTGGTCGTGGTACTAGAAACTCTGCACATGGACCAAAAAAGCAGCATAATGTGTCGAAGCAATCTGAAAGGCGAACAAATGAAGTGCAATTGCAAGAAATTGCAGAATAAAATACCGAAAAAATCTCGTTCCTCGTAATAGGAGATAGTACCAACTGACTACAAAACTCGCCAGAAGTAGTACAGAGCCCGAAGCCTACCATTGTACGGGATTCAATAATGGATGGGCACATACACGACCTAGTTATACTAGAACTTGCATTATCCGGCAGAAGGAAGAGCGATGGCAAATATTGTACCTATTGGGAAATATAGATTCTAAAGCTTAATGCTAAATTTGGGAAAAACTGTAAATTTACTTTAAAAGGTGTGTATGAGTTTAAATATTAGTAAACTCCCCACGATACTGGCGAAATTCTCTCATCACGATGAATATCAAACGGTTTAAAAAAGAATCGGTTTTTATAATTATTTGAAGCTGGAATGGGACTGGGTAGGCAACACTTACAGGATGTAAGAAGACTTAAGAATGGGCCAGGGTCGTCACACAACATTATATATTGTATGTATTTTATCTTTTATATATGTAGTTAAGTTATAATAGTCTACGTTACCTTATTTTTCCTTACTTCTTTCTACATACTGTGTCTTCGTCTATCATCCAACTAACAACTGTCAATATTTGACTACATTTGTTAGCTTGGGTCTTACCTGTAAAAATAAATGTACGTGTACGTGTTAACTTTGCTGTCGCAGGTCTGCTGGAAAAAAAATGTATTGAAATAAGCAGTACCTTTGTGCTCTTCTATCTATATTCTAACTTTTCTCTGTTAAGTGTTTTGTGTGTACAGAAACAAATACAGTCACACGATTTAGACTCGTTCCTAACGGATTGATCGGAGAAGCCACACCTAAAAGGGAATTGTAAACTATGGCGAAACATTTACCTAAATGTGCGACAGTATAGAAATACCAGATATTGACTGAACTACCATTTGATGACGTTGCAGAAGAAAACGGTTGCTTCTTAAGCGAGAGTTGGTTTCGTTATAAGTACCACGTACTGATTGCATCTTCATTTGCTTTTTTAGGGTTTCGAAGTCAACAAGGAACCCTTATAGTTTCGCTCTGTCCGTCTGTCCGTCTGTCCGTCCGCAGCTTAGCTCAGAGAATCTAAGTACTAGAAAGCTATAATTTGGCATGTATATACATATTAATAATTCCGACAAAGTGGTAACATAAAATCATAAAAAAATATTTTGTTTTCGGGTACCTCCCATAGACGTAAAGTGGGGATGTATTATTTTTAGGGTTCCGTACCCAAAGGGTAAAAACGGGACCCTATTACTGAGACTTCGCTGTCCGTCTGTCTGTCTGTCTGTCTGTCTGTCTGTCTGTCTGTCTGTCTGTCTGTCTGTCACCAGGCTGTATCTAATGAACCGTGATAGTTAGACAGTTGAAATTTTCACAGATGATGTATTCCTGTTGCCGCTATAACAACAAATACTAAAAAAAGTATAAAATTAATATTTAAGGGGGGCTCCCATACAACAAACGTGATATTTTTGCCGTTGTTTGCTCGATATTAATAACGGCAGAAGGTAGACGCTTGAAATATTCACAGAATATTTAGTTGTATATTCTCTTCAAAAAATAATAATTATTAAATTAAAATAAAATAAATTAAGGGGGGCTCCCATAAAACAAACGTGATTTTTTTGCAGTGTTTTGCGATAATGGTACGGAACCCTTCGTGTGCGAGTCTGACTCGCACTTGGCCGGTTTTTTTTCTAATCTATCCCATGGTGTGGGGTATCGTTGGATAGGCCAGTCAAAAATGTTATTGGTTTGTTAAAACGATTTTTCGATTCAGAGATTCATTTGCGTAAAATTAAGCTTTAAGTTGCAAATTTATGTTAGAGTCAAGTGTTGCCAGCGAAATGGTTGCTTTTGGCTATGTGAAAAAATTTACGGCAGTAGTAAATATAACGAAATTAAATGGAAAATTATCACGGATAACAAAGCTTTACAAGTTTACGAGTAATATTCGACCAACTTATAAAATGTACTTGGAACAGTAAATTTTTGTACAAATGCCATTGACAAATTACTTAAATAAAGTTGATAGCTATGTAAAACAGAGTAAATATAATGCTTACGAACCATGTAAAAATATACAAAAATAAAATCATAACAGGCTTTACAAGTTTACGAGTAATAGTCGACCAACTTATAAAATGTACTTGGCACAGTAAAATTTTTGTACAAATGCCATTTAAAAATTACTTAAATAACGTTGTTAGCTGTGTAAAACAGATAGTAAATATATGCTTATGAACCATGTAAAAACATACAAAAATAAAATCATAACATCCTTAATAATAATGATTTCTAAATTAATAATGTTTAAGCCCGAATAACGCATTGGAGTGGCTGGAGTCGTTGACAGTACCAGTCCGCAGTCCATACGGCGCATGCGCGCGGTGGAGTCTATTTTGTGTTAGTGCAGAAGTATTTTAGACGTTTTGTAATTAAACCGTAACAGTAAAGTCAAGTTAGATTCGATTTCCAAGCAAATTACTTATTTTCTTTTGTCGATATCCTTCTATAAAGTCAATATTTGACCCGACTTTATCACTAATTGAGTAGCGTAAAACTTTCCAGAATGAAATAGTGAATACCGCAGATTAGAGGATCCACCTCTAATCTCCGGTATTAGAGGAGATTAGAGGTGAATACATACGATTTTTTTCTAATTCCGAAAGAGAAATAAACAAGGAGCGTGCACACAAAGATCCAGGAACGAACTATACCATGCCCCGTGGCTCTAACGTGCGCTTGTATCGGCTCCTATCGCAATTCGCACCCGCGGTGGTACTCAAATAGATAATATTTTTCTAACCTTAGTTGCGAAGTTGGATTTTATAACTCCTTCTTCAGTTACTAGTTAGTCCTTATTTAGTTTATATATTTTATACAATGGTGAAGTTTGGTTGCCTAGAATTTCAGCTACACACAAAAATCTGCTATGCTGTCCAATTGCCAACACTTCACTGAATTTTACTGTAAATAACGTAAATTTTACTTTGCGAAACAAAAACAAACTACGTGAATGTGAAAACCAATAGTCTAATTCGAATATTTTATTTATAAAACAGCGAGTGATATTCGATATGACTTGTTTTGTTTTGAAATCCCTCTGGTATAGAAACTTTAGATCGACGGGGATTATCCAGTGTCTCCGTACTTTATCTTTTGAAAACAACGCTACTGGGCTTCGGTTGTTCAATCTTGCTCATAAAGATTGGATTTCGTTTTATTGATTTTATAAATTAGATTGGTGCTTATTGAGATTGTCTGTTCTATAATTTACTGCTTTACCTACAATGGTATGCTATGCTTCATTCTGCCATTGGTCCGAATAAATGACACTATGAAGTCATGCAACCTACATGGACCTTTAGCTGGCTGATCTGATTGATTCTCTTACCTCAGATTTCTCCGTGATCTGGGTCTTACTCTGACGTGTAAAAATAATCATGGTTCCATTGTGAGAGAGAGAGCTATTCAGGAGGAAGAGCACTATCTCTTTTGCACAGCGGAATCATGATGGCATTGAATCGTAACAGTACGGGCCCATGGGTGTACCCAGGGGGGCGCAGGGAGGGGCAGCTGCCCCCCCCTGGAAATCTTGCAGGACATCTATGAACTCGCCTAGTTACTAATCAAAGTGTAAACAAGGCCTTATGCTCTAACTTTTAATAAAACGCGCAGTAGACACTGGCAAAATGCACGGTGCAATTGCCAAAAAACCGCGCGCAACGAGTGCGGACGATGATTACCGAATCTAGCCGAGCGTTGAACGCTCGGCTGTGTTCGGTAATCTTCAGTAGGGAGTTGCGAGCTGAGGTTGCGAGCGACTAACATTTATTTGAAACAAATTATTTCATTTGACATCTTATTGTTTTGAAGGAGCTAAAACTAAATCAAACGTAGTTGAAAAATATTCATTCTGTGTCTATAGCAATCAAAGTATATAAATCTGTCTGATTGATATTGTATTGTGATTGTGACACGCACATACATTCTGCTGAGAAATAATAAAGATAGATATGGAAATTCTAAAAAAAAATTGTAAGTATTTTATACTTAAAAATCTGACTTGCTCCCCCTAGGCCAGAAGCTGGGTACGCCCATGAGTGCGGCCCCTAAAGACAAAGTTTAAAGAATCAGCTGAAATGTTTGTGGAAGTTCCCGTTCTTTAAAACAAAATATAAGCAAAGTTAGAATAGGTGAAGCCAGGAAAGATTATAAACGCAATTATGTTCCTAATAAATCAAAAGTGCGTACAATATTTTATAACGCAGTCGTATTTCAGTACGTACAACGAATTTTTTCCTCATTCAACACCTCACATTGACCTACATTCACGTCCAAAAATAAAATATAAAAAAAAACATTGCCCAACTAAAATTATTATTCAAGGTGGCAACACTACCCCTGATGGATCGTCGTCACCCGTATCGAGCATTCTATCTTCATAAATTGTTCAAAACGCAATCAATCTGGTCACAACCCTTATTTATTGTTGTAGTGATAAAACAAATGTTTCAAGTTGGTTGTTTTGTAAAGCAGGCCTTGACCTTTGGTGGTTTGTTTCATTGTTTTTGTGGAGAGAATAGTTGTTGACTGTGATTTGGTTTGGTTAGAATCTTAAACTGTTTATACAGTTCTGGGGTTGTTTATTAAAATTATGCCTTAATTGAAACTACCACCTATTTCCACGCCACCTATTATCATCATCATCATCAGCCTTTTAATGTGCCCACTGCTGGGACACAGGCCTCCTCTCTGTAAGAGGAAATGTGTAGTAATCCGCCACTTACCTATTGAAGGGGATTTAAATGAACTCCCTCTTCTTTTATTCAACGTTTTTATTTTTCTTGCGTTTACAAGTTAAGTTTCTTGGTTTTTGAGACGCGTACATTAAGGCGACGTGCATGGTGGCGAAGTTGCGTGGGCTTCGATGTCGCACCGCTCCTCTGCAGATAGTGGTGTGCCGCGCGCGTGGTCGCACGCGGTACGGTTTTTACCCGACTGCGGGAGGGTAATGTTTTTCGAGCGCACGTATGTATGTACGTTTGTCCATTTCTATAGTACGCTCTACAGCCCAAACGGCTTGACGGATTATGACATAATAATATGAGGTATCTATGGATTTTTCTCAATTTTAGGAATGACATAGGCTACATAACGTTGCCCGACACTAGGAATTTCTTCCTGTATCGTGGGTGCGTTTACAAACATATAAACTCACATACACAAACACCCAGAGCCGGAACAATATCTGCAGATCATACAAATATTTGTTCCGTGCGGGAATCGAACCCGCGACACGCAGCGCAGCAGTCAATCCATCAACCACTGCGCCAACCGTGCGCCCAATTACACCTAGTACTTGTTTTTCTCTTTTCAGTTAATTACTTTTTAACAGTCGGGTTTTTTGTTTTTATAATAATTTGTTTTATTAGTATATTAGGCGGGTGCACACGATGGCGTGCACACCTATAAACCCATCAAATTGAAAGACAAAGCAAATCGATGTGGGAGGATGGTTTAGTTTTCTTTATACGACCTAAATAAATTAAACAAGAGGGTTTTTTTAAGTTCGCGTTATTTAGCGCTATTGTAAATTGAACTACAAATCAAAATCTAAATAAACACTGGACTGGTACTTACCGATTTTCATAAATGTAAAGAAGGCATAATCTGCTCTATTCATAGTCCTAAAACGACATGAGTAGGTATTATACTTTTCTCTCGTATAGAGAAAACCTCAGCCTTTATATTACATGACAAAGAGTCTAATATAATAATATTAAATCTAGACTGAACACAATACGTCTTCTCTCAACGCAAACAAAGGCAATCTTTGAAAAAACCTCTGAAAAAAGAAAAAAATCACCAAAAGTTCTTTTAGCATAAGAAACTTAACTAAGCCTTACAAAAAATAGATGTAAAAAATGTTATGAAAAACGAATGATTTATAATAGGCCTCCTTAAAAATTTACGAAACCAAGACACCGATTTATTACATCCGAATGTTGGGCTAGGAATTTTTAGACCTGGCAATGTTACTAAAATATAAAGGAACAAAGGACCGGTTGATAGTGGAATATATCTAGTAGTGGACGCCTAACGTTGGCGGTTGATAAGGATAATGAGGATTTTATAAATGAATAAAAAGATGTGGATTTGTTTATTCATACTCTATGTTATTTTTGAGAAGTTCCTGATCAGCCTTGCCCAAAATATATTTGTGCAAAACTAAAAAGGTTTACTTAGGCAGTGAAATAATCAATAATTTTTCTGTTGGTTGGAGGCTATTCCCCGATATCTAAATTTTAAGATGAATAAATACCGTTGAAAGGTTGTCAAAGAGATAAAACCATTTTGACACGTTCTCAAACTTGTGAATACGGAAACTGGCTCTAGAAAATTAAAATTATTATTGGAGTTTGCCTAATCTTTGAAAGAGGTGCGGCCACCTCTATCACATTCCAAACGCAAAGTTTTATATTTCTTACCCTCCTAATTTAAACGTCGCTTAATATAAATCCCCTCATGAATTTGTTTTCGAAGGAAATATTTGTGTATTTTCTCTCTGGGTAAATATAATAATATTTAATATCGAGACATCAAATATTTTATATTGGTATCGGTATGGAAAATATTTTTAACCTATTGCCCAAAATAAATTCATTAATATTCACAGCTTAACGAGATTAATATAACTTCCGCAGTTTATACTAACCTTATTAAAAGCAAAAAAACTTTAACACAAAAAAATAAATCGACACCGACTTCCGAAACGAAAGTTATTTTGCACTTTTTAGTATTTTGTGCTTTTGAAGTCGGTTTACTTTTTGTGTTTTTTTTATTTTTATTTCTCTCTTTTAATTTTTACACACTATCACTAAAATTGAGCAAGTTCTATATGTTAGGTACCTAAAGGATTGAAAAAATACCCATAATAACTCAATTCACACATTCAAGCTGTTTGTCGCTAAGGAGTTCGGTTGTATGATCCATATCTTGAAAAATGCTGATCCGATTTTGATGAAACTTGCACTATTCTCCAAGTTGAACGATAACAAAGAGAGTATAGTTATATATGAGATAACCCAATAAAAAAGAATGGTCACGATCTGATGAGTAGTTTCGGGGTAATGCGTGGACAAACATACATTTATGAAATTTGGCACACGTGTTTAGAAGAAGCCTACATAGAGTAACATATGTAAATATTGTGCAATTCCAACACTGTTACATACATACGTGTCGAATTGATTACCTCCGTTTTTTTGAAGTCGGTAAAAATAATCATATGTAGTTGAGTTGAGTCACACATTACATAACATGACGTCTTATTTTCCCAAAGGGTTGAGCAGAGAATGAATGATTCTTTTTAGGGTTCCGTATCCGAAGGAACCCTATTGCTGTCACTCACGTGTCTGTCAGTCGTTCCTTCTGTCTGTCTGTCTGTCCGTCGACTGTCACACGGGTTTTACAGTCAAACGGTTGGAGCTACAGTCTTCAAATTTTTAGAGTTTAAGCATCTTGTTGACTCAAAGTTATACAAATTCTCAAATAATATTTTGAAATGGTTTTTTAGGGGGTCTCACATACAGCTAAAGAAGGGTGTGAAAATATTGTTTTGGCCTATTCCATCGAATGGGGTATCGTTGTTTAAAGCTCATTGAATCGGTAAAAAAATATTTTTTGTTTAAAATATATTGGAAAACAAAGGAATGAGAAGCCTCCAAAGTAAGCTTTTTTTTTCAAAATTTTGTTCCGAAGTATTTTTCAACTTCCCATTGACATTGGAAACTGCAATTTTGGTGATTATGTTTATTATTATATATATTTTACTAACAAATACCAATATATTAATAAATCAGATTTTTTCTTCGAATTTTCCTATAACAACCAACTAGATTTTGCGGTTTGGTACAGAACCCCAAACGTGTGAAATCCAACACGCACTTAGCCAGTTTTTTACTAGTTTTACCATTTAGGTACCTATCTGATGATCAGTTTTCTTGTTGGCAACCTAGTGTTCGCTTCAACATGGCATATTTTGAAACCCATAAGTTGAATATTATCATCACATTTAAACGAAAAGACAACCACTGCCGGTCATAGACCTCCCATAAGAGTCACCATATTGACTGATAGGCACTGTGCTTCTCGCAACCAGCAAACTCCCGAGGTTCTTGTCAGTTCATCGACCCTGAATCCATAGTGCTTTAAAAATGTTATCACTCTAATCATTTGCTCTACTATCGCAAATATGAGGCAGTCCTAATCTAATATCTTCTTTAGTAATTAAACATATATTATGAAATAATATGTAATACATATACTTAACACATTTTCTCTTTGCCTATTTCGTCTTCATTCTGAAGATACACGCGTTCATCTATATAGGCAATGAACTGAAAACAAGGCCTTCGCTTCATAATCTTATGAATATAATTATTTACTCTCTTTCAAGACTATTTCGCAGAAATCTAGGCACGAAATATTTACATTTTTGTTACAGAATTAATGCCTAAGTAATACGTCAAACCTCGAAGGATAGACAGAGTTACACCACCCACCTACTTAGCATAAATAGGTCAAAGGCCTGAAAATATTCGCTCTTAGAAAATCTGAAATACTTTGACAGTTTATTTAGGAACGCCAAGATTTTCTTATGAGGCATTTTTATCAAACATGTGTAATCAGACTATTGTGGCCGTTGCTGCAGAATATTAGCTGTGTCTTAGCAGTGAGATTAATGCCCACTCTCTATACGTGAGAGACTTAGGGCTATAACCCACCGCACGGGTCCAAAGCGGGTTGTTGGAAGCAACATGTCGAAGGCCCATGCTCAACTCAAACTCAAAATTGGCAGTCATAACTGCCAATCAACTGCCAACCAAACACAACTCTCGACTTTGGTATATGATTCTTCAGCTTGACATAAATGTATATATAAATATACATAAATGTACTATTAAGAATAAAAGCCCAGACGCCTCAGACGTTATAGAGTTATTTCTACACAAAATGTGTGGTAGGTATTGAATGAAAATGATAGTCCAAGTTAGCAAGTACGAATACGTGCCAAGTACATGCTAAAAATACTCAATTCCACTGATTTTGTGTTAAAAGATTTCGGTAAAGTTTAGGCCGTCTGGGATCTTGGACTTGAGCATGCTAATGTCAAAAAAAGAACAATCCAACCAATCATAACTGTCAATTTCTTGTTTGAGTTGTGTTGAGTTGAGCAAAAGCATCTGAAATACCGGCCTTTGAGTCTTAGACATGCCTTAAAACCTGAAAGTCTAAGATTTCAAATTTTACATTCTAGGACCTAGAGCATCTTCTCGATCGTCGATATTTTCTTTCAGCGTTTGAAGAAAGGATTGATGAACTATATTGCTCAAAATGCATACCTAACTCTCTACGATCGAACCTGTCAAACAAACACCGTAACTCAAAATACTGCCTTAAGTCACCCCGAAAGGTACAAGAGGCTGAAAACAAGAGAAGAAATTAAAATTCATCCGCAGGTGTCGTGTGAAAAGTTACGCCGAGTTCAGGATCCGCGTTAGATACTGTGACGAGCCTTAAGGACGTATTCTGGAGGATTTTGTTAGATATTATGAGGAATATTTGATGAAGAATAGGTAATCATTTGAAACTTCTTCTTCTTTTCGTGTCGTGATACATTTAATAATATCTGTTTGGGCCCAGTAGGTGAGAAAGTTTATTGGCGGCGTTGCTCAGGTCATCCAGGGTGCAGGTATGCGGAAATTTAAGACACTCCAGCAAAAGTAACATACTCTGAATAAAAGCATCGCACTCGCCTTGGGTGTTTGATAGATCAATAACCCCTACTTCGCCAAATTATATTTGCTGCTGTCTACTTGGGCACGCAATGGATTCAGTGCTTGCCATATTTATAAAAACTGTTAATGTACTTGAATACTTCGATAAAAATTAGTATTTTTGTAATGTAGTTTTGGATAATTTGCATCATTTCATCCAACTACTCTAGTGGTTTAATGAACACACATTGTGTGATTTTATTTCGTCCCCATTGTCTGTGTTTCGTGGAATCCTGGATAATATCAAAAGAAGAACAAGATTTAATAGCCTTGTAATAGGTTTTTGGCTTGCTGTGGTTTGAACGACCTTGTACAATCAAACAAGGTCGTCAGAGAAAACAAGAAAATACGTTATATTTTCAAAAAATCGTTTTGTAACTTCGTAAGTCTTCACAGTGGAATCGCTTCTCACCTCTCCGTAATATCGCCCGCCACAGCTTGCGCGAACTTGTGTAATTTTGACAAGTTTAAAATTTTCCACCTCCCCTCTTCCACCTCTCTCCTCTTCAGACCCCACCTGTCATTCTTCAGAACTCCACGTGAATTAGATGATATTTTTGGGCACAAGTTTTGAATTAAATATTGTTCGCATTTGCGATATCTTAAATAACTTCAGGCTGAAATGACTGTTGAAGGAATTTTTATGTTTGCGTTGTACTTAAGTCGGCCATTTTATATTTTTGTGACAGGAAGTCAGGGAGATGAGCAGTATCTTTAGATCACCAATGCTTGTTTAAGGTCTATCCACACATATCAGGGCCGTGCCCGGGACGTGAAGCCACACCTGGAAAAACTTGAATTTTTCTCTGACCTTAAATGTTAAAAGTAAAACTTGCAATTCCGGTAAGTCTCGGCCTTCGATTACAACTATTTATTAGAGGTGAAAACCCGAGTGCTTAAGAAGCGAACTAAAAATACGTAAACAAGAACAAAATCAAGCTGTGCAGTCGGAGGTACATATCCGCGAGCTGGATGACTAAAAGCAGATGTATCCTCCGACAGTACAGCATGGTTTTCTTTTGGTTTATGTCTTTTTGGTTAGCTTCTTAAGCAGTCGGGTTTTTTGAGTTTTAGTTTTTTTTTATTTATACCTTTTTAGTTAACTAAGACTTTTTTCGAAATAGTTATATTTAAAAATATAAGTGGTATATATTTTTGAAATCACCTCTAAAAATACCGTAGAAGTGAGATATTTATTTACATAGATAAAAGTATATACAGTGTATAAAATACTTAAATAACTAAAACTACAAACACTTTAACCTAAAACTACTCACTAACTAAAACTAAAAATATACTTAACTAAAATATGGCGTCGAAAAACTCCTCCACATCGTTCCCCACTGGTAATGTACCCAAACGGCTGGCAGCATTGCCACGTTGTATGGCAATGCTTATTCTCTGACCAAGGTAAAAGCCAGCCCTTAGGTCACGCGAAGTGTCAACTAGGCGTTTGGAAAGATCTTTAAACAAAGCGTGAGCACTCGGACCCCACGGACCAAGAGTTTCAACCCCAAACGGCTCGAAAATATAACTACCGATTAGGTTATTATATTTCCGCCGCTTGAGGTTCTCTGCAGCCGCAGCGGCAGCGCCAGCACAGCACGATGAACTTGGAAGAAGGGATGGCGCAAGAGTATCGACACAAGTAGCGTCCCACACTAAAGGCCTACCCATCTTCCATGGAAACAAAGACATCCCGTCCGGTCTTTTGCCATCGTCGCGTGCCAGGCCATGAGGTTCTAAAACGGCCGGAACGCCGACGGTGACGAGAGCACGTCGGATGATGTCGTTTAAGTTTCCGTGCCGAGCGAAGCGACCCGCACTTCGGCTGCATGAAAGTCCGTGGTGACCGAGGCTGTTGACAACTTCGCCACAGTGGCAACGATGTGGAGAACAACAGGGAGCGCCAAGACGTAGGGAAGCAGCGAGGCGGAAAGTAGTGTCGTCAAACAAGGTGCCTATGTTCGACGACGGTAGTGCGTGAAGCCAGAGGCCCGACTCCCACTCACCCACAGCCAGCAGGCGAGCACGCTCAGCAGGAGTGGCAGAAGTTGCAATTAGGTGCTCCAGAACTGCTCTGCAGAGCGGCTCATCCCACCGTCTCTGGGAAGATGGGTAGTCGGGGGGATTACAGTTCGGGCAAGCGAGTCTCCAAGCACCAATAACCTCGGTGAAGCACGGCACATCAAAATTAATCAGTATGGAAGCTAGGATATTCCTGATTAATTTCTCAGTACCGTGGACCGAGGATATAAAAGCTGGTAAACTAATACTTGAAATTTTGCGGACGCCGAGGCCTCCCATACGGATGGGAAGAGTAGCTTGAGCCCAAGCTCGGTCGTCCATGGCCACATTTAAAATTAAAGTTAAAGTATGACGGATAATTTGGTCCATTTTTTCTAAAAGAGGAAGGTGCTTCCATAGATGGGAAGCACGAAGGAAATATGATAATTTTGGGCCAAAACAACAAAAGCGAATTATGGTGATGGCCGAATGCATGTTAATTTGGAGCAATCTTTCCGAAATGTTGTTGAAATTTTGTATTTTTTCCTCAATAAAATCGGGAAAGGAATCATCGAAGATTCGGTACCCAAGGAGAAGAAGAGAGCTTTTTTCAATAATTTTGATTTCGGGGGCTATTTCATTGAATTTTGAAAAAAATGCTTTATTTGATACCCCACACGATGGGTCTAAAAACAAAATTGTGCCCCCACAATATTATAAATAAATCGGCCAACGCGTTTAGTCTCTAGAATGCCACATAGGAACAAACATACATACACACATACATAGACGGATAAACACGTTTCCCTCTTTCGGCAGTCGGGTAAAAAGAAATAACATGGCCCCAAACAAAGCCCACTTTCACTAATATCTACTAATAGATTCACTTTCACGAAAAACTTAACTTGGAGTTCGTTGGTAACACGAGGTTAAATTGAGAATATTGTCTATACTATATTACTATATCTATACTCTTTACTAATACTAATATACTTATCTATACTTTTATATATAAAGTAAAGTATATATAAAATAGTGATTTTCCACAACTTTAGGGTCTACGTTTGACCATTTTTAGTTCTTTTAAGAGTACTTTTACCTTCCATAGGAAAAAATGTGCGGATGCTGCTGTCCTTGCATCACGATCTACACCTGTTGTACGAAGATTTGCTAGTGGCACAGAGTTGCGCCTGTCGGCGGAGACGTGCCATGGCGTCTCCGTCGAAAATGGCGCAACGGACTCCTTCAATGTTCGTGTCTTCGAAGTATACACTTCCGTGCCGTTCCGTTCCGTGGAAATAAACTACTATAAATAAATATATCTAATATATATAAATCTCCTGTCACGATGTTTGTCCGCGATGGATTCCTAAACTACATAACCGATTTTAAATTAAATTGGCACACCGTGAGCAGTCTGGTCCAACTTGAGATATAGGGTAGGGTAGGTAGGGTAGGGTAGGGTAGGGTAGGTTAGGGTAGGGTAGGGTAGGTAGGGTAGGTAGGGTAGGGTAGGGTAGGTAGTTAGGGTACTGTAGGTAGGGTAGGTAGGGTAGGGTAGGGTAGGGTAGGGTAGGGTAGGTAGTTAGGGTAGGTAGTTAGGGTAGGTAGGGTAGGTAGGGTAGATGAATGTTTGGTGTTTTTATGGCAAAACAAAGTTTCCGGGTCAGCTAGTAATATTATAAAGAGGAAAGAATTGTTTGTTTGTTTGTACCGAATAGGCTCTGAAACTACCGGACCATTTATAAAATTCTTTCACCAATAGGAAGCTACATTATTCCTGAGTGACATAGGCTATTTTTTCATCCCAAAAATGGGTCCTGTGTGGTCCACGGAAGCAAAGCCGCGGGATACAGCTAGACTATGATAAACTGACAATTTTACCACGTGTTAGCAACTAACTCTGAGTTAAGTTTTTCGTGCAAGTGGACCTTAAACAGCTAAATACGAAGAACACAATAATTTTGACCCCTATGTAAAAGTAAAACCGATTAGGTTAATGTGGTTTTATTAAAGTGAAAAAATCATCCGACTTAGTTTTACATTCGATCTCACTACTTTTTGCGGTAAATGAACTACGCCACTTGTGTTTTTACCCGACTGCAAGGTTATGTTTATTTTTGTGCGTATCATGTATGTTTGTATGTATGTACCTTGAAAACCGTTAGACCGATTTATATAATTAAGACATCTTTAGATACTTGACCGCCCAAGTGTTCTTAGATAGGTGAAGTTTAAAAAAAATAAACATGGCGGCTTTTGGGCGCTGTATTTTGCGGGTCTAAATTTTTTAGGGTTTCGAAGTCAACAAGGAACCTTTATAGTTTCGCTATGTCCGTCTGTCCGTCCGCAGCTTAGCTCAGAGACTCTTAGTACTAGAAAGTTATAATTTGGCATGGATATATATAATAATAATTCCGACAGAGTGGTAAAATAAAATCAAGAACACACCCTCCTATAGACGTAAAGTGGCGATGATTTTTTTTACTCATCTATCCCAAGGAGTGGGCCATTCAAAAATGTTACGGGTCTATTAAAACCATTTTTCGATTCAGAGATCCGTTTGCGTGAAATTAAGCTTTAAATTGCAAATTTTTGTTAGAGTCAAGTGTCCACCCCCCCTGCCATCGAAATGGTTGCTTTTGGCTATGTGAAAAAAATCACGGCAGTAGTATATATAACGAAATTTAAATAAAAACTATCACAGCTAAGTAGGCTTTACAAGTTTACGAGTAATAGTCGACCAACTTATAAAATGTACTTGGAACAGTAATGCCCCAGTTTTTAGACGTAAGCCGCTGAAACCTTTTTAATGTTCATGTAACAACAAAAAACCCTCTTCTTAGTCTACGGAACCCTATTAATGCGCGTGGCCCGACACGCACTTGGCCGGTTTTATAATTTTTCTTCCAAACGCATCGAATGGAGTATCAAAATTAAGGGTTTTAAGAGATGATTACAAAACTATATACCTCTTGTTTGTTAAAAAGTAATTCGAAAAAAAATTATAACTAAAAAGTTTTAAATAAAAAATGTTAACTTAAACAAGTAAAATTTCAAAACTTAAAAAACCCCCGTGTCATTTTTATTTCATGCTTCATAATTTATCTAGTACATAGTAGATACCCTTCGATCGGCAATCTATTGAACACGTAATTATGACACGATATCTTGCGTAAACACCTCGATTCAAACAGTGAAACGCCCATAACTTTTGAACGGCTGAAGTTCAGGGCTTGAAATACCGTTAAAAATATGGTATCGTTACAGCCTTTTGATGCAGATATCGTTAACTTATAAATAACGTTATAATATTTAACGTTATATCTGGCACATTTTATCGTTAAAAATACGTAACGTTAAAATGTACGCTATCGAAAATTTTATCGTTATTAGTTAACGATACCCATAAGTCACGTGACGTTATCTAATTACCAGTATTAGTAGCGGTAAAAATTGCAATTGTTATAACGGTAATTTATACGCCTATCTCTTTCTAACAATGAAGGTGGGGAGACTAGCATATTTCGGTGTTAGTACGACTAGCTTCAGCGTGTTTTAACATATTGTTTCTGTGCTGGATCCCGCGACGTATACTTAATAAAAAAGGGAGTTTACGAGAACCGTATAATGTGTAAGTACATATATTTTCTATAATATTTAAACTTTTTGACTAAAACATCGGCCAGTAAACATATAGGTCACATGAATAGTTGACCACACGTCTCTGTATATAATTTGATCGTGACAGCGCTATATTTACGGTTTTCATAGTGCATGTCGCCTCTTTGCTTCAACAAAGTGATAAGTCCGATAATTCATTTTTTTTTTATTTTGATAATTGAAACCGCCGTGACCGATTTTATTTTTCCCAAAAACGTGGTATTTTTTGTGCGGGTTATAGCGAATCTGAGAGCGGAAGAGACAGCGCAACTGTGTCAGATCGCGATATCACGTTGTTTCTTTTCTGCTCAAAGATTTGTTTCAACAACGCAACAAAACAGTTGTCACTACGCACATGCAGAGGAAGATGCTCTCAAATTTCCGCAAAAACGTGACATCACGACGATACCACTTTTGGGTTGAAAAGGTATGTTTTAATTCAAATATATATTTTTTTATTTTATAATGTGATATGTGAATTTAACACAGTGTTGTTGAAAAAATGTGTGATGTGTTAATTGTTATAAATCTTCATGTCACACTGTTGCCGAAAGAGTTAGAGTTTTGCTTTGTGTTACCTTAAGATACAACATTGTTGATGATTAAACTTTTTCTAATACAAAAATCAAGTTACAGTTATCTGCGGATGTTCCGTTATTGAACAAAAAAAGAAGGATTTAACCGGTAATATTCCTAAATATAACGTTGTTAATGCTAAAACAAATAATAACAATTCTCTTATTTTTCCAGGTTGGCTCGCGATGTAAAAGACTTGACGGAAAATTTGGATATTCCAGTTTCAGGCACAATCTTTAAAGAACTACTTAGTAGGGAAACTCCGCCGCCCCCGCCGCAGGTTGAGTTAAATACCTATCTACACTTGTGTTGAAAATGATAGCCTACTAAAAAATCAAGTGTAGTCCGAACAAAAAAGGAAAAATAAGATGAAGACGAGAAGGAAGCTGACAGAAAAATATAGCAAAGAGACTGAGAAATAGCGGTAAGACTTGTCAATCGGTAAAAACAAAAAAAAAATCCAGAACGTAAGCCACAACCGCCTTGCTGAGAAAATTGCACATTCAAATGTCGTTCAAATATCACAGATGGTCAACGGCCACATTGAAAACAGTGGTCGTTTATAGCAAATAGTGTCGAAGCAGACATCCCAAAACATCGATAAGTGAAGATAGATTCAGAAGGAAAAGTTGCACCAACTCGCGGCAATAATAGTGCTTCCTTTTTTACCGTTTCTGACATAAATACAAGTATTTGGGTATGTCGGAAGCATTAGGTATCAACACTACTGACATGAAGCAATCGTTGAGGAAACGCTTCTTTGGCCGCCTGAAGAAGGTACTTAATAGCCTTCTTTCGGGCGGAAATAAGGCGCCTTTAACGGTTGGGTCATGCTGGTATTGATTTACTCTTCCGGCATATTCAAATGGACTCAATCGGATCTTGACGCCCTGGATAGGCGGGTTCGTACACTGCTGACTGCATTTCGAATGCATCACTCACGATCGTCGGTCATGAGATTCTATATCCCGCGGAAGTGTGGAGGCCGAGACTTTTTAAATGCCAAAAACCTCCAGAACCGCGAGATATGCAATCTCAGAGAATATTTTCTACACGCCGACGTGGGTATGCATCGAGATGTAGTAGCAGTGGATAAGGGACTCATCCCGCTCTTCTTGGCGAATGAGAACTGGCGCAAGCCTGTAGTGATTGACACTAATGACCGCAGGGAGGTATGGCAGAGTAAGGAACTTTTTCCGGGCCCTACATGGGTCCGATGTAGACCAATCAGCGTCCGTAGCCTGGCTACGTTTCGGTGACCTCTTTGGGGAAACTGAAGGTTTTGCCTGTGCAATTATGTACGAAGTTATCATGAAGAATAACCACCGGAGATTTGTTGTGAAGGATGGCACGGTTGACATCTGTCGGGCATGTCACCGCCCGGGTGAATCGATCCGCCACATTATCTCAGGTTGTTCTCGTCTAGCTAACGATGAGTACTTGCATAGGCACAACCTTGTAGCCAGGATAATCCATCAGCAACTTGCTCTGAAATACACTCTTGTGGCATCTGATGTGCCGTACTACAGGTATGTGCCCGACCCAGTTCTCGAGAATGGCAATATCACATTGTACTGGGATCGGTCCATCATCACTGACATGACTATTATCGCTAATTAGCTTGATATAGTGGTGGTGGACCGAATCGAGATGCGTGCAATGATTGTTGACATAACTGTCCCGCATGATGGGAACCTCGTGAAAGCCGAGAAAGATAAGCAAGTTAAGTATCTTGACTTGGCTCGCGAGGTTGTTGACATGTGGGATGTGGACACAGCGACCGATAGTCGTGTCAGCCAATGGCTTAATAGCCAGGAGCCTCGACCAACACCTTAGGAGGCTCTCGTTATGCGGCTGGATCTAGATCCAGCCGCAAGCCGTAGATGAAGCCCTAGGGCTTCTTTCAGAAAGCAGTACTGCTGGACACGGCTCGTATTGTTCGGAGGCTCCTCTCTCTGGAGCCCTGACCGCCGGTAGCTTGGACCCTGTTCCCGATACCAGTGAGCCTCTATTTATTTATATTTTAAACGTATTTTTTTTGTATGTGTTCATAAAAATATTTTAAATAAAGGATATTACTCCATTAACAAAGTCTGATTGTTTACACTTTTTTCAATAAAGATTAGTTCTCAAACCTAAACGTTTTTATTTCAACAACGTTTGTTCATGATATATTTATATGGCTTCATAACCAAAGTTATATCATCAACATCGTGACAATTTAGCTTGTAACACTTATCTTACTATATATTTGCAAGAACAATGTGACAACTTTTGCCCTTTTTCTAAAATAAAGTCAATTTCTTGCTAAACTTCTAAATTATCAGTATTTTGATAAGTTTTCACATATTTTATTTGTTATAGTTTACAATAAATCGAAGATTTATAGTAAAAAAATTATTCCTTTCGACACAATATTTTTTTGAAAGTTGAAAAACACTCTCCTCTAAAATTGCAATTTTCAAGATACCTCATTATTGAAGCAGAGGTGATGTGTATCCAATCCATTTCTATCCAAAGACGTGTCCAAGTCGACCGACTGTACCTACTACTGGACATGTCACTAAGTAAATTTTCTTTTGCTATTGTTCTAGCTAACCGAAGACCGAGTGTAACGATTCTTGAATCACAAGCCCAAACCCAATCGGAATCACCAGTTTCTGAAGATTGTCATCATGGTGGTAAGTAATTTAGTTAGGCATCTGATTTAATATATAATAAAAAAAATATACGAGCCGTTCACTCGGTGTTATTGTGGATGACACGCACACGCGCGCGACTTGCGCGTTTATGCGGTGATTCTAACGAGTGGCCTAACATACCTATATTATAATGAAATCCCGCTGCCGCACTATTATATTAATGTAGGTTGTTTAGCTACGTTAATAATACGTCGTTGTTGACTCGCTCGTTGATGTTTACTATTTATTGTATTTACTGTAGTGTGTGTGGCCTATAAATAAAGTTGTTTTTTTTTTTTTAATAAAACACATTAATCTTGTTTATTTTTATTTTAGAAAGCCAAATTGAGTACAATGATTACAGTCAACAATGGGATGTTCCTACACAATTAGAATCACAGCAGCATAATGACCGCCAGGAAAAAATTATGTTAAATTTATATATTTACGTCAATTTACCAGATACGGATAATAATACAATCACAGCCAAAGATCAACAGACTCAAACATACCCGGGCAATAATAATAAAGCAAGATTAAATTTATCATCTAATGAAGCCTGCACTCAAACATTGCAAACCACATTGCTAATGATAACTGTTAACTTGATAAGTAAAATGACTAATAATTAACGCACGCGCATTAATTGACGCACAATATAATATGGACCTTTTACGTATTCATTTTAATAAATATAATCTATGAAAATCATATAAACTAATTGTAATAAATACTAAAATGTAATTGAATAAATAAATAAGTAAGAATAATACATAATTTAACATACACACAGAAAGACACACACATATTAGTACATTTAACCACATAAAATCAGAAAGATGGCAAATAGATAACTTAAATGTTAATTATATAGGAAAATTATTAAGCGTTATTCCTCTCTCCTAGACACTGACTGTATCTAGAATGTTGCTGTGCCCGACAGGGTCCATAATTGTTTCTGTAACTATATTTACCACCTGTATGTACATTATGGCTGCAATAAATTTAATTTGATTTGATTTAACAGAAGAAAGCTTTGAAAATTTAAAAGTTGCAAACGAATACTTTGGTATGTTTGTCGCCCGCGAACTTTCGAATGTACCCCAGATTAAGAGGCGTCAAATCATGTTTGAAATTGTTAGATTATTAGAATTGCGATCATTTTGATTATTTTGGATATTATTTGTAATTATTAATATTACAAAATTGTTATCATCTAATTATTATTGTTAATCACAGTTTAAGCTTTCGATTGCGAGTCCCTAATGAGAGCAAGAGTTTGTTGCAATATTAACGTACAAAATCGCAGGTAATCAAAATTTTTTTGCTTAGCAACAATGTCCCGCTCGCATTCGAGAAATTAATCTGCAAATGAGGCATCAGTACTTAGGGCCGATTTCACCAATAAAACTAATCGCGTTTAGTTCAACTAAACTCAGTTTATGCAAATGCAGGGTTCTGATTGGTAGTTTCTCAGCTGTCTCAACCAATCAGAACGCTGTATTTGCTTAAACTGAGTTTTAGTTTCATTAGTGAAATCTGCCCAAGTTTCCAACAACTATAGCTAGCTATAGTTGTAGGGTTAATCACAGTTAAGCTTCATTCATACTAGGAGAGTTAAATAACAGATTTAATTTTTTTAAGCTCTAAATGTCATACAAGCCTGATTAATGATTGAACAGACAATTATTTGTGCGATTGACTTTTTTGAATTGAATTGAATTAATGTGACAAATTTTCAAGCACGCGTTATCTTCTGTGATTGGGTGTTGAAAATTCATTCAACCAATCACATCAGATAACGCGTGCTTGACAATTTGTCACATTACTTCTGCGATAATTTTAGGGTGGGAAACTGAGGGTAAATGGATCATCCCTTGGATCATCCACACGTAAAATCAATGATAGACGATAGTATAAGTAAAAAGAGGTCACACTATTAGATGACACAGGGATGTAGGACGGCATGTCGTAATCATCGGGAGCGAAAAAGAGACAACAAAGACATAACTAGGCTAACTAGCCAAATCTTGACGTGCCAATTGTTTTAATTTACTATTATAAGTTATAACTAAACAACAATATTGTACCTTATTAAAATAATAGTATAAAATAAAACAAATTTTTGGAAACATATTTGGAACAATCACAGTTTGTTCAACTAGACTAGAAGACGTCTGTCTACCTAAAAGTTAATGATTAAATAATGATGTTATTCAATTTAACATTTACGGAACATTGAATAATAATATAAGCATAACATTATAATTTGCCAGTTTCAGAGAGAAATATGTTTAAGTGATCTGTCACTAATTTTTTATTACTATATGTTGCATTGTTTCGGATTAATAAAATATTTTCAATCAAATCTGATTTTAAATTATATCTGTATTTAGAAACCACAAATTTTAGCGATGAAAATAGCCTCTCTACACTGACTAGTGAGGCCGGGGCTGCCAATACAACTTGACTTAACTCATATAAATAAGGAAACGGTTAACGTTACTATATGTTGATTTCGATATTTTAAATATATATGTGCTTGTCTAACTTAATAGGTAATACCTACACATTGATATCAAAACACATATTTCCTAAAATATGAGTGATGTGCCCTTTGCATTGCATATTATTCAAATATAAAAGGCACCTATTACTTATGTAATCTGTTTAATGTTTTGTAATTATGTATACTTACGTTATTAGCAACAATTATTGTTATTGCAGTAAATAAGGTTACTCGCCAGCCCTATTTTAGAAAATCAGCTTATATAATAACATTTTTAATCAGCAGTTTGAAAGCTACTTATTAAAAATGTTATTACTACGTATAAATAGTAAATCTTCAATGACGTCGTCTTTCATGGAGAATCTGTAATTAGATACCACGAACTTGAGAGAAGAAAATAACCTTTCTACACTAACTTGAGTCATTGGTGCAGCTAGTACGATAGCAGATAATTTGTACAAAAGAGGGAATTTATGACGTGACCTTTCCCAGTACGTCAAGACACTTTCTGTAGACTGAAGAAGTGGCTCTTTTAAAAAGGCGTCTAAAGATTCTTGTACAGAGTCAAGCATGTTACGGTCATTTCTATTTAGGTCTAACAACTCCATTAAATCATCGTGTCTATTTATGTAACTTGCATTTAAGAAATCATCTAGTTCAATCTGGGCTTCAGAATGGTCATTTGTTGTTGTACTATTGATATTACTGTTACTAATGTTATTTTCTTTGTTTATTTGTTCTAATTCAAAATTTGTTAGGTATTGTAGGATTAAGTTTTCTTTTGCTTTTTTCTGTTGTACGGGTGTCAAAACTGCGTTTACTCTTGGGTCTAAAAACATTCCATTAATAAAAACGTCATTATCAAATAAAAATTTTTGCCTCTCTTGCATTGATGCAACTATGTTATCGGACAGCCCGGTCTTTATTTTGGATAATTTGAATTGGCACATCATCCATGCAAGATAAAAATCACCGAATGTCAGTTGTTCCTCTTGTAGCTTTTTTGTTAACTGTTTTGCAGGTGCCAATGATTTCAGAATTTCTGTCAAACTGTCCCATGTTGAGTCGGGTAAATGAAGATGAACATCAGTAGCACATATATCTCTCAGCGATAGCAGACTTTCGACCATGTCAACTACAGAATGCCATCGGGTAGAGCAGTCCAATTTAGGCACATTTTTGTCATTTTCTCTGATGATTCTCACAAACTGTGGTGTTCGCAGGCGTCGTACAACTCCTCTACAACTTGAAATCAGATTACAAAAGGCTACATCATCACAAGCATCATGTAGCGCTAACTGGAGAGTGTGTGCGGCACATCTCACTATACCAATTTTATATTCGACATTTTCATCTGATATACGAGTATTTGTGTTAATTGTGCAGTATGTGCCTCTTCAACGTCGGAATGAAAATCAGAATTTTCAAAGTCTGAATCAGATACATTACTAATATCTACGTTTTCATTATAACATTGGCTGGAGCTGGGGCCAGCCTGTGTAGTGTTCCTGTCAAGGGTAACACAACTGTCCATCTCGTTTAACAGTTTGCTCATTTTAATCATGTGTTTATGTTGTTGTCAGTTGTAACGCAATAAATTATTTTAGTAATTTCTGTGTCGATACGAAACCGCTGAAGGTTGTACACTAGTAAATCTTTGAGGTGCTCTGAAGTATGGCGCTGAAAAATTTCAATCACTCCTAAATTTCTTAACACAAGCTGGCCTTTCATTAAATATTGGCAATTAATCCCCATAAAACTTCTCGTTGCAAGCGAAGCGATGTCTATTTTCAGCGATATAATTTTATCTTGTAACGTAAACGCTAATTCATCTCTCATTTTTGAAGCCAATAAGCGCACGTTTTCTTTAATATTAGTAACGTTAATAGTGCTGGTATTTCCGGGTATCATCGATAGCAAATTTTGGAATGCTTTATCATTAACCATTGAAAAGGGGCGACCATGAACGGCCACCAAGTTGGTGCATTCCTTAAGCACAGCGTCAGATATAGTAGTCGACTTAGTGGCCATATTGTGATCTTGTCGACTATTATTAATTTCTACGACTTCTTTATGAATATCTTTATGCACATGTTTTAAATGTTTTAGTAAATTTGCGCCATGCAGTGTCTGCAAGAGAAAAAAAACATGCAAAACAAACTGGCAGTAATACATAATTAAGAACACAGAGAAAACAGCATTATTGTCGTCTCGAGTATTTTTTGAAATACAGTTTAGTTAGAACAACACCCAGCGAAGTAGTTAAGTTGGTTCCGAATATAAGTAACGGGAAATTCAAATAAAAAAGGGTAATTGTATATGTATGACATTTTCAGTTCATTCAATTTTGTGTGTGGTGCAAATAGTGTACCTACGTTACAATTACGTAAGTATTACTACATTTTTGCTCAACTATAAGCTCTCTGCCCATGCACAATATTTCTCACTCCGATTATTAATTTAGAATTTTCCTGCTGGAACAATGTTACTCCAGCAGGAATCGTATTTTCAGATTTTTTTCAAAAACGGCAACAAGCACTATTTTTTTATGTGGCGCTCATTCACAGCAGATTACGCTCTAATTAAACGTATCACTCACATCACTCTAAGAGCCACCACATTCCTGCCGGAGTAACGTACACCAATTTGAAACTTTATTTGAAACAATATCTCGCATTTTTTTATTTCGATCAAATCAAATCGGGTTATTTAAAAGCTAAATAAATACATATGATATAATAATACACTTTATTTGCGCCTTAGACACAATCATTCATTTCATGTGGGCCAAAACAGCATAATGCTAGGTACTTTTTATTTGAATTTCCTGCAAAGAACGGTTGGAATTACCTAAATACGAATTAAATAATGGATAGTACCACAACCAAAGAACAACAGGCTGTTCACCTGCGCCGCACTGTGGATCGAAAAACGGCTCTAGAAGACATAGGAACTTAAATTTAAAAGTGTCGGTTTTTTTTATTGAAATGGGTTCTAATAGCCAATATCATACTTATATATTTCATAGGACGCAATCTGGTAGGCAAAAGGGCAAGCTTTATTTTTTTTGCAAAAAAAATGTATGGAGCTGATATAAAAAATGCATAAATCTCCGGAACCGCAAGACTAACCGTAATATCGTTGCACACGGTTATAGAACTATTTATTTTGCGATTAGGACCGGATTATTTGCAACACAATGAAAATGCAATACCAAATTACTGGCAAACTCGTGTAATTTATTTATAACACAAAATAGTACACTTTACACAGAACACATACAGCTACTTACATAATACACGGCGGGGCTTAGAGCCGAATCAATACGGGGCTCCCATAACAACAATGGAGCAACGGGGCCGCGTCCTACTCTCAGGTAGAATATCTGGCGACTGCCCTGCGCTCTGCGCCGGCACAGTTCGCGGCGTTGCCAAGAGCGGCAACGTTGGCGACAGAGCAACAAGGACGATAGGACACGCCCGCACAAGGGCGACAAGGATAGCAATATACGGCGCATGCGAGGCTGCCAGCTCGCATGCCACAGATAGCAATAAACTACAACTAACTAAACATAATAAAAGACACATACTAAAAAAGCACAGATAATGCAGAATGAGTTGCCTACATTCCACCCCCTTGTTCCTGAACACTCACTTCGGTAGGCAACACATCTAAATCATAGTATCTACATTATTCTTAACTTAGCGTCTTTAATAAAGTCTCACTTATTGTCATTAATACACTTGTGTAACACGCACTGTTACAAAACGCACAAACACAACGCGACGACGCACTCAAAATGTAGCTTGCTCGCTGTTGATGTGTGCACGGTGATCGGGTACTCGCTGACGCGCGGTCGGTCACGTATCAGCCGGCGCGGGATACACCGTCGGGGTGACGGGTGGCGACGGCATCGTGGGCGCCGTCGTAGCAACAAGCCGCGTCGAAACGGCGGACGTATTCGGCGTGGGGCGCATATGCGCGGGGGGCGCCGGCGGAGTGGCGGGCGGCGTCGCCACCGCAGGCGCCGTCGTAGCAATGACCGGCGTCGATGCGGCGGACGGCGTCGGCGTGGGGCGCAATATATGCGCGGCGGGCTGCGTCTGCGTCGCGGGCGCCGTCGTAGCAACAAGCCGCATCGACGCGGCGGACGGCGTCGGCGTGGGGCGCAATATATGCGCGGGGGGCGCCGGCGGCGTGGCGGGCTGCGTCGGCATCGCAGGCGCCGTCGTAGCAATGAGCGGCGTCGACGCGGCGGACGGCGTCTGAGTTGGGCGCAACATATGCGCGGCGGGCGCCGTCTGCGTCGCGGGCGCCGTCGTAGTAACAAGCCGCATCTACGCGGCGGACGGCGTCGGCGTGGGGCGCAACATATGCGCGGCGGGCTGCTTCTGCGTCGCGGGCGCCGTCGTAGCAACAAGCCGCATCGACGCGGCGGACGGCGTCGGCGTGGGGCGCATATGCGTGGGGGGCGCCGGCGGCGCGGCGGTCTGCGTCTGCGTCGCGGGCGCCGTCGTAGCAACAAGCCGCATCGACGCGGCGGACGGCGTTGGCGTGGGGCGCAACAAATACGCCCCCGGCGGCGCAGCGAGCTGCGTCGGTTTCGGCGTGGGGCCAGCCAGCGGCGAGCAGGACGCCGGCGGCGTGGCGGACGCTGGCGGCGCGGGGCCAGCCAGCGGCGAGCAGGGGCGAGGGGCCTGAACAGCGGGCCCGGAGAATATTGCCACGGGCGCAATCGATGCGCTGGGTAGCCGGTAGGCCACCGGTCGGACGGCAGTATACAGCACATGCGTGGTACCACGCGCGCGTATCGTGTCATGCCTTCGATGATACACGTGCCAGACGGCGCGGGTGGTTTGTCCACGTGTGGGGCAAGCGCGAGCCTATGTGCGCGCTGTCGATCGGCCAAGGACGCGCCAGCCATCACAAGGGGCGCTAGCGGCAAGCCCACGCGGTCGCACGGGACTTCAGCAGGTGGGGAGAACGGGACAACACGTGGGGCATGTACGAGCCCACGTGCACGTTCTCGATGCAGGTCTTCGGTACAGCACGCGCCAGCCAGCGCGGGGGGCGCGGGCGGTTTGTCCTCCTGTTCGCAGGGCACTTCAACAGGCGGGGAGAACGGGACAACACGTGGGGCATTTACGAGCCCACGTGCACGCTCTGGCAGGTCTTCGGTGAAGCCCGCGCCAGACAGCGCGGGCGGTTTGTCCTCCTGTTCACAGGGGACTTCAACTGGTGGGGAGAACGGGACAACACGTGGGGCATGTTCGAGCCCACGTGCACGTTCTCGCTGCAGGTCTTCGGTAAAGCACGCGCCAGCCAGCGTGAGGGGCACCAGCGCCAAGGCTGCGCGTTCGCAGGCGGCCTGATCAGCAATCGGAGAGAATGTCTCAACACGTGGGGTAAGCACGAGCCCACGTGCACATTCTCTATTCAGGCCTTCGGTCGAACACGTGTCAGCCGGCACTAGGGGCGCGGGCGATTCTTCCATTTGCTCACAGGAAACTTCAGCAGCAGGCGGGAAGAATGTCTCTATCTCGGCGATCTCCAAAGCCAGCTTCTTCCTTATCAGCTGTTCCTTTAACATGGCGAGCTCTTCTTCGGCCCTGTATTCGGCCCTTGCTGCAGCACGGCGGGCTTCGCGGCTACGGCGGCTCGCTCTCGACCCAGATGTCGCACACGTGGCATTATTCGAACCACGCGTTACAGATGCGATATCCACTCCAGGTCGGTGCTCGCCCCCAACGTGGTCATGGTACAGTGCTTCGCGGCTGGGGCTGCTCGATCTCGACCCGGATGTCACACACGTGGCATTAATCGAACCACGCGTTACAGTAGCGATATCCTCTCCAGGTCGCTGCTCGACCCCAGCAGCTTTGCTTTGTGCGTCAACGCCAGTAATTTGGTTTTTCATTGTGATCCGGCTCGAAGGACCAATTTTGCGATTAGGACCGGATTATTTGCAACACAATGAAAATGCAATACCAAATTACTGGCAAACTCGTGTAATTTATTTATAACACATAATAGTACACTTTACACAGAACACATACAGCTACTTACATAATACACGGCGGGGCTTAGAGCCGAATCAATACGGGGCTCCCATAACAACAATGGAGCAACGGGGCCGCGTCCTACTCTCAGGTAGAATATCTGGCGACTGCCCTGCGCTCTGCGCCGGCACAGTTCGCGGTGTTGCCAAGAGCGGCAACGTTGGCGACAGAGCAACAAGGACGATAGGACACGCCCGCACAAGGGCGACAAGGTTAGCAATATACGGCGCATGCGAGGCTGCCAGCTCGCATGCCACAGATAACAATAAACTACAACTAACTAAACATAATAAAAGACACATACTAAAAAAGCACAGATAATGCAGAATGAGTTGCCTACAATTTATTTATGATTTTTTGACATACTTCGTATGACGAGAAAGACAGCGTTTTTTTTTTTAAAAATCCTCAACTTTTTTTACCTAATATATGCTATAAATAGAAATAGACGTGTTATGTGATGTGTCTATCTAACTTAAAAAATATATTTAAAATTATTAAAGATATTTTGATGTTTATTAACCGACTTCAAAAACGGAGGAGGTTCTTAATTTGTTTGAACTTTTGTGTATGTTTATTCAGAGATATCTTCGCCAATTAATAACCGATCTTGATGATTTGTTTTTTGTTTGAAAGAGTATGGTCCCGGATTGGTTCCAGTTAAATTTGGTAAAGACCTGTTGAATAACTTCGGAGATATTCAATGGAACTCTTCAATAAATGACGGTAAACCACCATAGATTGCTGCAATCGCATTTCTGTATATTGTTAACACCATTTCATAACGTAACATCATACTAGTAGACTCTGAAGGGGTACGCAGATGTGTACAGTTCACCCTTCTACACTCTCATTTCATCAGTTATGTCCAAGTTCCCTGTTATTGGGATTATCTATTTGGGCATAGCATTTTTGTTTATTAACCGATCTAGACGATTCGTTTTTTGTTTAAAAGAGTATGGTCCCGGACTGGTCCCAGTTAAATTTGGTAAAGATCTGTTAAATAACTTCGGAGATATTCAATGAAACTCTTCAATAAATGACGGTAACCCATCACAGATTGCTGCAATCGCATGTCTGTATATTGTTTACACCATTTCATAACATAACATCGCACCAGTAGACTCTGAAGGGGTACGCAGATGTGTACAGTTCACCCTTCTACACTCTCATTTCATCAGTTATAGAATAGAATAGAATATACTTTACTTTTTTTTTTTTTTTTAGGATTAGATATATGGGCATATCATTTTTGTTTGAAAGAGTATTGTCCCGGATCGGTCCCAGTTAAATTTGGTAAAGATTTGATGAAGAACTTCGGAGAAATTCAATGGAACTCTTCAATAAATGACGGTAAATCATCATAACTTTAATTGCCAATATACATCACTTATCTCCCAAACTCTGAATTATAATCAATATACAAACATGCGATTAAAGCAATTTTGGGTGTTTTGCCGTTATTTATTGAAGAGTACTATTGGATATCTTCGAAGTTATTTAACAGATCTTTACCAAATTTAACTGGGACCGATCCGGGACCATACTCTTTCAAACAAAAATGATATGCTCAAATATCTAATCCCAATAACAGGGAACTTGAACATAACTGATGAAATGAGAGTGTAGAAGGGTGAACTGTACACATCTGCGTACCCCTTCAAAGTCTACTGGTGCGATGTTATGTTATGAAATGGTGTAAACAATATACAGACATGCTATTGCAGCAATCTATGGTGGTTTACCGTCATTTATTGAAGAGTTCCATTGAATATCTCCGAAGTTATTTAACAGATCTTTACCAAATTTAACTGGGACCAATCCAGGACCATACTCTTTTAAACAAAAAACGAATCATCTAGATCGGTTAATAAACAAAAATGCTATGCCCAAATAGATAACCCCAATAACAGGGAACTAGAACATAACTGATGAAATGAGAGTGTAGAAGGGTGAACTGTACACATCTGCGTACCCCTTCAGAGTCTACTGGTGCGATGTTATGTTACGAAATGGTGTTAACAATATACAGACATGCGATTGCAGCAATCTATGGTGGTTTACCGTCATTTATTGAAGAGTTCCATTGAATATCTCCGAAGTTATTCAACAGGTCTTTACCAAATTTAACTGGAACTAATCCGGGACCATACTCTTTCAAACAAAAAACAAATCATCAAGATCGGTTAATAATTGGCGAAGATATCTCTGAATAAACATACACAAAAATTCAAACAAATTAAGAACCTCCTCCGTTTTTGAAGTCGGTTAATAAACATCAAAATATCTTTAATAATTTTAAATATTTTTTTAAAGTTAGATAGACACATCACATAACACGTCTATTTCTATTTATAGCATATATTAGGTAAAAAAAGTTGAGGATTTTTAAAAAAAAAAACGCAGTCTTTCTCGTCATAAGAAGTATGTCAAAAAATCATAAATAAATAGTTCTATAACCGTGTGCAAGGATATTACGGTTAGTCTTGCGGTTCCGGAGATTTATGCATTTTTTATATCAGCTCCATACATTTTTTTTGCAAAAAAAATAAAACTTGCCCTTTTGCCTACCAGATTGCGTCCTATGAAATATATAAGTATGATATTGGCTATTAGAACCCATTTCAATCAAAAAAACCGACACTTTTAAATTTAAGTTCCTATGTCTTCTAGAGCCGTTTTTCGATCCACAGTGCGCCGGCGCAATGATACGCAACCCAAATGCAAACTCCAAGAACTCTATAACTTTACGTTACGTTGAGCAGACAGAAAATAATAGTATGTTGGCGTGTACATGCACACGTTAAATATAGGTAAGTGCCAATTTGCCAAGCTGGTGAAATTTAACACACATTACTTACACACAGGGTTGATACTGACTGAGCGAGACGCAAATCCACTCGAAGGGACAAAACACATGTATTTGGTACGAGTGAGAGGACGCAGTACTGTCTATCATGCACACATAGTGATCGAAAAGGCTGACCTTTTACCTAGAAAAAATTACTTATAAATTTTAATTTGCATAATTATGTCAGTCTTCTTAACCACTGTGTAGTGTAGTTCGACTCTGAAAATCGTAGTTTTTATCACGTCGTAATGTGTGTAAATGTGTTTTGGCCCTAAGATGTATGTTTGGTAGGTATACTTAGTAGGTAGCCGAACGACGGCGACAGTCGCACGAATTCAAGTGGTTGACTGTGAAATAATATTATTTTATTATAAAAAGTTTGAAATGAAGAGAAAAATATCAAAAATATGTCATTCTTAGAACGAAATCCTGTTCTTTATAGTTACAGTTGACCGCATAGTAATAACATTTTGACCTTCAACTAGCATAGCGCGGGCCCCGCTATGAAACGCCCCGCGCAGCGGGGCGTTTCATAACAATAAAACGCCAGGTTATAGGAAGGTATTGTTAGGTATCATTGTCATGCAGTCGGTCATATAGAAAATCGGCACTGAACTACTTAGGTACAGATAATAATTAATTATTTTAAAACTTACCTTTAATTTTTTTCTACACTCTGGCACTAAACAAGTTGAGGTGTTGTCATCATTTATTTCAAAATATCTATAGACGACATTTACTTTCTTACGCCCCATCTTGTACTTTTCGTAATCGTGAATAAACAAGAACCAAATCAGCTGTAGTAGCAAATCCAAATTGAAGTAATAATTCGCGAGAAATAATAATGTTTTGAAAGCGCGTGCAACTGCCGTAAGACATAAGAAGCCGACAAACGAAATGGCAACAGCGCAGGCGGGCGCCGACAGCGTGTGAGAAGAGGGGCGCGCCCGCCGGTGCGTAACGTACCTTTGAGAAAACGGCAACGTCGCATTAAATAACTAAAATAATACCGGTAACTTGTTACCGGTATTTTCTCAATAACATTAAAAATACCGTTAATTGCGTTACAAATTAACGGTATTTTTTACCGTTATTATTATGTTATGCTACTAAGTAACACTACCAAATCGTACCGATATCCAAGTATCTCTATGGAAATAACGTTACTTAACGTTATTTTTAATGTGAATTGGTAACGTTTTCAAGCCCTGGGCTGAACAGATTTTATTCAAACATAGCTAAGAACACTCTCGACAAAAACACCTTCCAATCAAAATCGGTTCACCCGTTTGGACGCTACGATGCCACAGACAGACACAAATATACACAGATAATACACACGGTATTTTGCTGTGTGCAACATACCGTGTGTATTTTTCCGTCGGGGTTAAAAAATCAAAAACACGACTGCTTAAGAAGCGACCTGAAAAACTGTAAACAAGAAAAAATCATGCTGTGCAGTGGGAGGATCTGAGGGTCAGCTGCTCGCGATTATATGTATCATCCGACTGCACAGCATGATTTTTTCTTGTTTACAATTTTTATACATGTTATAAAAATTGCAAATTGCTCCAATTTCCTTCCATCGCTTTCTTATTTTACTCATCAGAGAAAGACAGCACCTCTTCCACTTTACTGGTCCTATATTCACTTTTCTCTCACCATATCTGCATTGTACCTGCAACAAGAAAAAAAAGGTACAATTCAGAATGAAACACTATACACATCAAGTCACCTCTTGGGATCACATAGACATTTGAATTCTGGTACACTCGGAATTCTACTCGTCCCCTGAGAGCGAAGCTTGAAGAAGGATATTGTTACAAAATCTCGAGGATTCCAAGGTAGTTGTGTTGTGAATATTTTGTGCAGAGTGGTTTAAAGTTTTAGGTGTTTTTGGTAGCACTTTTGTGCTAAAAGCCAGACTTAAAATAAGTGAAGGAGTGGAATTTCCTGCCGGAGTCGTGTGTTTCCCGACAGCTACAATCTAGGGGTCTTTAAGTCAAGAGTGAATAGGATTTTTCTAGGCAAATGTGATTCTCCGTCGAGCACATCATCGCTTATCATGTGAGATAGTGGTCAAGCGCGTATAGGTATTTCTTAGTGGGCAATAAAACTGTAAGAAAGTATACTTACCTACCATCTGCAAAAGTCATAATTATAAAATATGTTGGTACTTTAATAGCCACCCATATGAAAAAACAGACAGTTTAATATTCCATCAATTTGTATGCCCTTCGAATGCCGTCGGAGTATAATGTGTTTATCAGTCTACGTATGTATATATGTATGTGTGTTCCTGTGTGGTGTTCTAGAGACCAAAACGCGTTGACAGATTTTGATGATTCTTACGTCATTCGATTCATCTTAACCTTGCGAGTGTCAAGGCTACATTCAAATTGCAAAATAGAAAAATGCCAGATGTGCCATATTGTGGGGGCCCAATTTTCTTTTTCGTCTAAGCCCATATCGTTGGTTATCAAAATGAAGTGTTTTTAGAGGTGATTTCAAACATATATTACTCATATGTTTAAAAAATGTACCCAATACGAAAAAATATTTAATGAAAGGTTATAAATAAAAAAGTTAATTCAATAATCAAAAAACCCGACGGCTTAGGAAACGAACTAAAAAGATGTAAACAAGAAGAAAATCATGCTGTGTAGTCGGAGGATACATCTGGTTTTGGTCAGCCAGGTCGCGAATATGTGTCCTCCACAGGTATCCTCCGACTGCACAGCTTGATTTTCTTCTTGTTTACGTCATTTTTCGAATCAACTTTTTTATATAATTTTATTTTAGGAAAGTATTTTTTTATAAACTAAGATCTTCAGATCTACTGAAAATATATTTAGTATTCTTTGCGGCAATTAGAAAAATATCCGCAGCGAATCTAGAAAAAGCGGAAACCCAGCTCATTTTTAGCTCCGCAGCATGTTTATTCCCACATAATATCTTCCCTAAATATAAAACCCGACACGATCCTTAACAAAAAGGGTTGCCATTATTCGAGAAAATATTTTTCTTCCAACCTTAGGGGGAAAGCACCAATTCTCGTCCGTTTCTACCTAATTGTCGTTTTTACCCTACACGTCACGTGTTGACGGAAGTGATATTAATTTAGGGTTCCGTAGGGTGGGTAAACAATTGACCGCTTGGTGTATTATTGTTATTTTCCCTTTGGACCCTTTTTCGGGGATTTTGCGTCTTTATTTTGAAGGTAAATCGTTCCGTGTCAACATTGATCAATTGTTCAGCGTGTAGCATTGTGTGTGGGACAAAGGACTTAATATTAATGTCGCAGGTACATAATGCACGTAATGTATGGCTTGATTAATATACCTCATGATGTGGGTTGCAACTTGCAAATCTGTAGTGGCTTAGAAAGATAAATGAAGTACTGCTGTGGGGAGCTGGCGAATTTAACAACAACTTAAGAGAAAAACAGACATTTAAGAGTTATATTTCAAACTAGCTTCTGCCAGCAGCTTCGCCCGCGTGAATGTCGAAAATTATTTCGAGGGAATATATTACCGGAATAATCAATCTGCCTACCCTTTTCCCAACTATGTTGGGGTCGGCTTCCAGTCTAACCGGATTTAGCTGAGTACCAGTGTTTTACATGGAGCGACTGCATATCTGACCTCCACAACCCTGTAACTGGGTAACACGGAACCTTTTGGCTAGACTGGTGTCAGATCTCAAGCTTTTGACTACTCGTAACGACTGTCAAAGATCTTCATTTGACAGCCGGAACCAACGGCTTAACGTGCTTTCCGAGGCACGGAGGAAACTCGGTATGTAGAAATGTTCACCCATCCACGGACCGACCTCGTCAAACGTTGCTTAACCTTGAAGATCGACCCGTGCGGCTGTTATTATTTAGCCACGAGCTCCTCACCCGAATAAAAGGTTACCTTACCGGAATAAAAGGTATCATATGTGCTATTCCAGACTATAATCTATATCTGTGCCAAATTTCATCCAAATCCGTCCAGCCGTTCAGCTTTGAGCGTGAAGAAGTAACAAACAAACACACACACACACTCACAAATTTTCGCCTTTATAGTGTGATGATGTGATAATAATAATTATTATTATTAGTGTGATATTTTTTAACCAAACCTACTTAGTTTGAGACTGCTGAAAAATTATGTGTTAATCTTGACTATTTTTTAACTCCCGACGGAAAAAAAAAATGTTATAAGTTTGACGTGTGCACCTGTTTGTTTGTGTAGGTATCTTGTCTGTATATATATATATCTTATCTTATCTTATCTTATCTTCTCTGTCTATCTTATCTTATCTATCTCATCATAGCTCCTAAACGGATGAACCAATTTTGATTTCGTTATTTTTGTTTGAAAGGTGACTTTATCGAGAGTGTTTTTAGCAAAGTTTAATGAAAATCGGTTTAGCTGTTCTAAAGTTATGGGCGTTTTACTGTTTGAATGTTTTCGCAAATATCGTGTCATAATTACGTGTTCAATAGATTGTTGATCGAAGCGTGTCTACTACTACATAAATTATGTAGAATAAAATAAAAGTGTGTCGGGAGATTTTTTACTTTTACTTTTTTAAGAACTTGGTTGTTTCCGAAAAAGGTTTTAGGCCCAGTTGTTTGATCCTTAGTTAGCTCAACTAATGGTTAAATATGCTAACCAATAGTTTAAAATGTTGGTATGGGTGTTGTGTATGTGAGTTTATATGTTTGTAAACGCACCCACGATACAGGAAGAACATCCTAGTGTGGGGCAACGGAAAAAAAAAGAAAAAAATAGTAAAAAAAATATATATACGCTAAAATGCGTTTTTTCATCAATTGTTAGCATCATAAATGGAGAGTTAATTTTGTTGTAAGACTAACGATTGATAAATATAAACGCATTTTATCGAAGTTTGGAACCATAAGTTAGCTTATTTAACCATTGATTGAGTTTACTTTGGGTAAAAAACTGGGCCTAAGAAACACATTCATGACAAAGACAAAGACAAAGACAAAGACAAAGATATTTTATTTCAACTAGGCCACCAAGCGGCACTTTTGAACGTTACATTAAAATGATTCTACCGTGCATTCGGAAAGTAGCTTGTTATGGAGAAGAATGCACAAGAAACTCCATACTTACTCTTTTAAAAAAAAATTGTTTTTTTACAATATTTAGGAACATACATTATTAAATTCATACATGTGAGGACAATGCACCCAGAATAGCACTACCCACTATACCACCTACAGACAAAGTATTAGAAGTACTCACACATGTACTGCGCAGTTATATAATAGATACTAGAAAAAAATTAACATCCGAAGCAGTCAAGTTATGACCAATCCCAACTGACGGCGTCCGTTCACGAACATGACGCATGAATTGGCACCACCCAGCTCAACCATCATGAAGGGAACCGGATGATCCAACACACGCGCCACCATCAGAGAGACATTTGAGAGAGCATGACACACTCAACGGCCAGGGCACACACAAGTCAACGAACGACGCATAGGTACAGTAAATGGTAGATTTACAGTTGGGTACATAGTACTCACACACGTGCTGTGCAGTTATACAATACTAAAGAAATTGAGTTTATACAATGCAAATATTAATAATTCATACAGTCTTCAGCAGGTCCAACAATACCTCAAAACAATAATGTTCTGCATATCACTTGTTATTGCGCCCTAGTGGTTGTGGATTGTGGAGCAGGACTAGCATTGAGCCAAGCATTTTTATCAGCGATGTAATCCCCCAACTTATAATATGCCAGCCTACATAGTGTGCGTTTTATACAGGTTTTAAACTTAGTCTCATTCAGTTCAAGAATGTGGGGAGGAATTTTATTGTAACATTTTGTACAGTACCCCATGAAAGATGAGGCTACTTTAGCCAGTCTGAAACCTGGTTGAACTAATTGGTCCCTATTTCTAGTAACGTAATTATGTCTGTCGCCGTTTTTACTAAAAAGATGTAAATTTTTTCTCACGTACATGATGTTTTCATAAATATATTGACAAGGAACCGTCATAATGTTAATGTCCTTAAACAGTTCCCTTAGAGAATCGCGCCGGCGAAGATTATATATTGCTCTGACGGCTCGTTTTTGCAGAATAAAAATTGACTCAATGTCTGCAGCCCTTCCCCATAGTAGGATACCGTAAGACATTATACTATGAAAATAACTAAAATAGACTAGTCTCGCGGTATCCACATCGGTTAACCTACGAATCTTTGCAACCGCATACGCTGCCGAACTCAGCCGCCCTGCAAGGGATACCAAATGAGGACCCCATTGCAACCCTGAGTCCAGCGTGATCCCCAGGAAAACCGTTTTATCGACGAATTCTAGCTTCTCCTTGTTTAATATAATGTCACAATCAGTACTTTTGACATTCGGCAAGGAAAATTTTACGCACTTGGTTTTATTACCATTTAAAACTAAATTATTGGCAGTGAACCAATCCTGAACCTGCCGAAGCGCGTTATTTACGTCGTCAACCCGACAAGTACGTCTATTTATTTTAAAAATTAAAGATGTGTCATCAGCAAATAACACCATGTTTAGTTTGTTTTCCAATAAACGGGGTAAATCGTTTATGTATATTAAAAATAAGAAAGGACCTAAAATTGAGCCCTGGGGTACCCCCATTTTTACGTTTAACCCCGACGAATTCACACCGTTTATCTGAACTAATTGCTGTCTATCATTCAAATAAGATTTAACCAAACTTAACGCTGCTTGACCTAGCCCGTAATGCTCAAGTTTCAGAAGTAATGTTTCATGATTAACGCAATCAAACGCCTTCGACAGGTCGCAGAAGATACCTATGGCATCCTGCGACTCTTCCCACGCATTAAAGATGTGTTTCAATAGGGTGACACCAGCGTCAGTTGTACAACGTCCTCTGGTGAAACCATACTGTTTATCATGCAAAATGTTATTCGTATTAAAATGAATGAGCATTTGATTTAGCATTATCTTCTCAAATACCTTGCTGAAAACCGGCAACACGGATACTGGTCTATAATTATTTGTGTCTTTACTGTCCCCAGATTTAAAAAGTGGTATAACTTTACTATATTTCATTAGATCCGGAAAAACTCCTTGATCCACACACAAATTGAAAATCAAAGCCAAGTATGGCGCTATAGTCTGAATAATGGAGGTACAAGCTTTGATGGACATTCCCCACAGATCTTCAGTCGGTTTAACCTTGATTTGCTTAAAAGTTTTTATTACTGTTATGGGATTTATATGTGAAAAGTTAAATACATTCGGGCAGGCTGAAACGTTCGCGTTTAATAATCCAAAAGCAATCGAGGGCGAAGAATTTAAGGTTTCAGTCGTTTTAATTGGGATGTTGGTAAAGAAATTTACAAATTCTTGCGCAACTTTTTTGTTATCTCTAATAAGTCCGTGTGTGGTCTCAAGCGTGTAATCAGTATTATTTCTTTTATTCCTATTCGTTTCATTATTTATAATTTTCCAAACCGTCTTGATTTTATTTTCTGCTAATTTAACCTTATTGCTAATGTACAAGGCCTTAGCTGCCTTGCATGTATTTTTAAAAATTCTTGAGTAAGTAGCAACATACTTATTAAAAGTTTCAGTGTTAATACAAGGCTTAAGGCCATATAGCTCGTAAAGTCTTTCCCTACTTTTCCTAAGTCCTGTAGTCGCCCAGTCACTGAATAAAAACTTAGGGCATATAGTTTTAGTTTTCTTCTTAAAAGTGTTATTGAACTCTTTTTGAACCACTGAGAAAACTTTATCATACAAAATATTACCATTATTCACTGTGAGGTCCTGATCGCTTAACTTACAGATTAAAGTACTGTTAAATTTATTTAATTTACCGGCTGTTATTGGTCTGGATTGAATCTGCACTTGTTTTATTCGCATAATGTACTCAAATGTCACCAATAGCCCACTATGATCCGAAGGCAGATAATTTATAATGGCCTTGTCCAAGTAGTTGCAGCAACAAAAAACATTATCAATACATGTAGCAGAAGTCAGTGTAGTTCGGGTTGGTTCCATAAACACATGTGACAAATTAAATGATTTAAAGAGATTTAATAACCTACTGCTATCTGAATTATCTTCTAAAATATTAATATTAAAGTCACCACAGACAATTACTAGTTTATTACCCATTGCAAGTTTTGCCAAAACATCTTCCATCACTGACTCGAATATAGAGTAGTTCTTATAATTAGGGGGTCTGTAGACGCACACTATGACATGCTTATCCAGCTCAACACAGGACAGTTCAACACTTTGTTCAACTGATAGGTCTACTATATCTTTACGAGGTTTTGATTTAATACCCTTTTTAATTAATATAAGTGAACCCCCACGCAACATAATCTTTCTGTTAAAACAACTGCCCACAGTATAATTTTCATAATTGATTAGCATTGCATAATCTTTCAGCCAATGCTCCGTAAAACAAATAATTTCGAACATTGATTTTTCTAAAAACAGTTCGATTTCCAATTCCTTCGAAGAAAAACCCTGAATATTCTGGTGGAATAATTTCAGAGAATTCTGCTCAGACATTTTTTTTAAATTATATTTTTGTGAGCAAGAAGGTACCTTTTTGATGGTGGATATACTCTTATCTATTCCGTTATTGGTACCCTCCCTTGTCCTATCAACTAGTTTAAAGAATAAATATTATTAGCATTTTTGCTAACGTTACTCAAGGTATACACCCCCTTTAAATTAGTACTATTACTAATATCAATAATGACTGGATACTTCGACATACTACTTATGTCTGAGTTTATTGTATATGATAATAGCCGAGCTATTTTCTGTCTTACCCTAAGAGGCAGATACAAAGTATCGCCTGTCGACTTTAATTTATCAACAAAAATGTTGATGTCAAAAAAAACTAGTTTATCACTATAGTGACTCACAAGAAAGTGCAGATGCTTATTAAGCATGTGAATGTGATTATTTTGTCTATTTGACAATTTATCCAAGTAAGGGAATGCACACAAAATAATTTTATTGCAATTTAACTTTAACATCTCTGTTACACACTCAGTGATGTCATCTTTTTTTACTTTTATACTATTACCTACAAATACAGTTATATTGGTATCTGGTTTATATATATTCTTTGTCACAGATTCCATTATTTGCTTGTACGATGACCCGGGCATGCAATAATTAAAAGTGGAATGACTCTGATTGCCATTTATTAATTTACCTAAACCCTTTCCAATACCATCTGAAAACATAACCGAATGAAAACTTTCATTACTATGACTAAATGCAAAGCCAGCACTTTCAGGCCGGTTTACTTGAGGCAAATCCTGTGCTACATTAGATCTGTCTTTTACGAAGACACTGTCTTGAGACACCCTCTCAGCTTGGACCGGGTCCTCCGTAGCATCAGGCTGGACTGCAATTAGATTTGATACTGTCTGGCAGTTACACTGACACATCACTAACTCATTTGCAGCCAAAATGTGTTCTTTAATTTGTAATTTTGAATTTACATATTTATTGTAAAGAGAACTAAGTCTGTTCTCAAGAACCTGGATTTCTGTCTGCAAGCGGTGTGTGTCAATCTCATAGATATTTTTGCTGTCTTCTAATTTGATTTGGTAATTATTTAATTTATTTACTAGGTCAACACGTTCTTTCCTGAGTGGAATATTTTTTATAAATAACTTGTGTTGCTTCCTAAACTTGTTGCAATTTCTAATTATTTTATTTAATTTTACATATTTTTTTAGTTTGTTATGACTAACTTTGAAACAGTTTCTCTGATTTATTAAAGAATCTTCGGTTAGGTCAATTGTAGGTATTGAATCAGGTTTACAATTTGATTTAATAAGTTCATCATACAAATGGCAAGTTTCATCAACCTGAGTTGATTTCTGTTCTTTTTGCAATTTAATAATATGAGTATTTGCGTAAATCAATTCTTCTTCTAGATCCCTAACTTTACTTAAAGCCTGCTCATATAGATAACTGCAGTTATTGAAACCATCCGTGACTACCTTCAGTTGGTCGCGTTCATCCACAACATTCTGGTATTGCTGACTAAGTTCAACTAGCTGATTCTAACGACGGTAAAAATAACAATAACAAATCATAAAAACAAATAATTTTCGAGTAAATCGATAAAATGCTCACATAAACTGCAAGTGTTATGTCATCGCCCATCTGTTTATTTTATTTGCAGACTCAGATCAAATAAAAAGACAAGATGGAACGTTGCGTCAGCCGAGCTATTTATTTGATCTAAGAACTCGACTGACAAGCTAAGGCGTAGTTTCGTTGTACGTGTGTGCGTGTAATTATGTATATATACGGCAAGGCGTAGTTTTAACCGGCGTCACCTTGTTGTTTGCGATCTTGACTTTTTATTTGATCTGAGTTTGCAGACTGACAGAGACCGCACCTTAGGTCATGACTGCCTTAAGAGCTGTCATAGGATAAAGCCTGCCTATATCATCTTCTATATACTTCTTAGGCGCACATGCACGTAAAACGTAACTCAGAGTTAGTTGCTACCAAAGGTTTAATTGACAATATTTTAGCACATATCTTATCAACTAACTCTGAGTTAAGTTTTTCATTCAAGTTGGCCTTATTGGTTCTTTGTTCCGCAATTAAACATGAACGCCAAACTCATTTCACCTTAATAAAACTCCAATTTCAGAAAACCAATTACACTGAAATTAAACAACGTCACTTCCCAGTATTCAATTTATAAATAGGAAACACGACTTCCTTATATTAAGAACACAAAATATATAATAATATATACACACCTACCCTCAACAATCGAAAAAGTATTTGGGAGGCGCGAACGTCACCTCATTCCTGACAGCGGGGAGATCCTGCAAACTTTTTGATTAATTACATTTCGCTCGCCGTAGAAATATTGCCACATTCCAGGTAGAAGTTATGCGAAAGGTTGCAGAATTAGCAATGGGTAGAGGGGGATATTTTTTTTGAGAGAATTTAGTTAAGAAATAGCAGCGACATACAAGAAAATGTTTAATTGACGCATGAAATGATTTCGAAATAGGTTTATGTAACATAAGATTTTATTTCTTAAACTCTTTGGACTTTATAAAAAATTAATTAAAAAAATCAAAATACCCGACTGCTTAAAAAGCGAACTAAAAAGACGTAAACAAGAAGAAAATCATGCTGTGCAGTCGGAGGATACATATTCGCGAGCTGGCTGACCAAAACCAGATGTATCCTCCGACTGCACAGCATGATTTTCTTCTTGTTTACGTCTTTTTAGTTCGCTTTTTAAGCAGTCGGGTATTTTGATTTTTTTAATTAATTTTTTTATTTATAACTTTTTAGTTAACATTTTTTTCGAATTAGGTACATTTAAATATATAAGTGATATATATTTTTGAAATCACCTCTTGAAACCCTTTATTTTGATACCCCACACGATGGGTTTGGAAGAAAAAATAAAATTGGCCCCCCACAATATGGCGCCCAAAAGCCGCCATTTTCCTATTTTCCAATTTTAATGTAGCCTATGACACTCGCAAGGTTAAGACGAATCGATTGACGTATGAAACATCAAAATCGGCCAACGCGTTAGGTCTCTGGAACGCCACATAGGAACAAACATACATACATACATACATACATACATACATACATACATACATACTTACATACATACATAGACTGATAAACACATTACCCTCCTTCGGCAGTCGGGTAAAAATATGCTTTAGTAAAATTTTGGAACAAGTCTTGATTAATCGGTAGAACTTTTGATTTGCAGAACAAAATTACGCCTAGTACCTACTTAAAAAGGATTAGGGCAATTGATAAAATATTTGGGAAAATTTTACAACCTGATGCAGTTAAAATCTTTTGTTATTAATCTAATTCAACTTGCTTTCTATGGTCATAAAAAATATTTACTACCTGACACTTACTTACTGAAACCGATTTGATATTTTGAACATCCCACTGTTGGGCTTCAATGCTGTCAAGTAAAACACGAATTGGTGAAACATGCCATTTTACAAGCTTTTAATTAACTTGGCAATGTATGTGTTGTGTTTGTAATTGTATGTATGTAAGTGTGTTCGGGTCAAATCTTGCAACTGAATTTTAAAGCAGTTATCCACCACCGATTAAGATGAAATTTTGCATACACGTTTAGTTTGGATGACAATGCATGGTGAGATAAGTTTCGTCATTCTAAATCCAATATGGCGGACGGCCCAAGATGGTGGACTAGTTATTTTTTGTGCACTGCCATGATATGGGTATCAAATGAAAGGGTTGGCTGAGAAGAATACGAAAATAGACAGATATAAAAAAAAAAATGTATAAATTTTATATCGACGCTTAAATTTTTCTTATATTTCAATACCAAAGCCTTTTCTAAACCTTCTTCAGTCTAAGTGTAAAGTATGGAACGCGACTTTCAAGTTTATTACCTGACATGTTTGAAATACCGGTTTTATTGTAGGGGAAGGGAGGCCGGGACGTGTCGGGAAGATTTTTTATATATTTTCGTTATGTAATGGACTCAAAGTCAAAGGGAAATGATAAGGAGTTTACAATCGTACGGCGTGTTTAATGTTTTATTTGTGAGTCTGTGTTGTACCGTAGTGTGTGTGTTCAGTTGAGTTTCAAATAATGTTTAACATTACCCCTACTTTGAACTAGGCTTGTGTAGTACATGTACTATGTACTATTAGGAATTAATTCCTTTATGTGAACGAGAATGAACTATTCTGTTTCGGTCGTTTAAATCGTTCATCTAGTACAGTAGTACAGTGATCGTCTGGCTCGCGAGTGCTGAATCAGAACGAATATGTATTATGTACCGAGTGTCTGAGCGAGCGAACTACTCTGTTTCGGTCGTTTAAATCGTTCATCTAGTACACTAGTACAGTGATCATCTGGCTCGCGAGTGCTGAATCAGAATGAATAAGTACAAGTGTCTGAGCGAGTTGAGAGATTAGAGAAGCGTGCGCGCGAGCGTGATGGACGATGACCGACCTGGCAAACAAGTGATTCCCGACTCGTGAAAATGCCATGAAGTTTTAGGTTACTTATTCGTATATATAATCAACAATTCATTAAAGTTTGTAAAATTTAATGACATTTAAATTATTGTAAATTGTTTAATCGAAATGACAGTCCTAAGCCTGCAAAGTATGAAGGAGAATCAAATATGTATTCCATTACGTACGACTGACTGATGTCTTAAGATCGGTGAACTAAAATGAACTAATAGTACTAGAATACCGAACTAGTTCATTTGTACGATTGTACTAGTTCGGAGCGTTCCTTTCATTGTCCGAGTAAGAACAAGCCTACTTTGAACTCGGTCAGGATAATATAGTTTAAAAAACTAGTCAAGTGCTAGTAGAACTCATGCGCCGAGGGTTCCGTACCTACCCATTATACCACCATAATAAAATTGGTATCATTTTTATTGGTGGCTAAGTTTTACAGATATGGTCAAATTTTGATTTTCGCGAAATCTTGTAAGCACCTAAATTTACCTTCATTTTCAACAAAGCAAAAAGTAAGGTTTTACAGCTGAAATAAAAGAAAAATTCCATAAATAAAAAGAAATGAAAATTATGGTAAATTTTGGTACTTACAAGTTTTCGCGAATATATAAATTTGCTTATATATTTTTATCGTGTTGACTCAGGATGATTTTTACATTATTCAGTATCTGGTATAAATTTCAACTTGCTAGGTCCACCCGTTCCTGAGAAAATCAGTAGTGACACACTGACAGATGGACAGACGGACAAGAAAGTGATCTTATAAGGGTTCCTTTTGAGGTACGTAACCCTAAAAAATATGTTTATCATAAGATCGCCTCTATTTCCCGAGGTATTTGGATGAGGTATAGGTAACTATTACAACACATACATTTCGTCCCTAGGTAATGTTTAAGTCTCATGTAATAAATATTTTTGTATATAGGCGTCCATCCGACTGAAAGTTGAATACTTATTTGGGTTTTCAGACTTAGTAGGCGTTTCGGCCGATGAGTTTCGCCCGATCCAGCCGAAATAGGAATTTCATTATTATTAGTATTTTTGAGTGGTGTTTCGGACTACTTTTTTTTAAGCAAATTTTGTACATTCAGAATGAAAAACCTTAGGTAGGGTTATATTATTTAAGTAAAAGTCAGGCAATTTTTTGGAAAAGATAAAGCTTAATACTATTACAACAATCAACAGTAACAATTTATTTCACATTTGTCACCTACGGATCAGTAATGCCACCAGTGTTGGCACATATTTTTTTTTAAGATAGCAAAATCAAAATTTTGATTAAAATCAGTTGAGAGTTTAATAACATGATAAAAATATAACTTCCTATTTTGCTTTTTTAGTTACATGTTGAACATTTATACACAAAACTACCAGGAGGCCAGAATCATGAAGAAGTATTTGCAGGCCTAGAATCATAAGTGGTAGAGACTAACGGAGTACCAGGAGATACCGATTTTATGTTTCTTACGTTACTTTGCCTCTAAAAAAGGATTCGTCCGAAACATAACTCAAAAATATTAATAATAATGAAATTCCTGTTTCGGCCGAATCGGGCGAAAGGCATCGGCCGAAACGCCCACTAAACCGGCTTTCAAAAGTGAAATATCTCTATTCTTGGTTTCTGAATTTTAGGTTTCATCCTTGATTTTTTTTCAGGAACATAATGAAATGACATTCAGAACACAAGAACCAACAACTAAAAATTCCTGATGGATAGAAAAACCAATAACATTTTTGCCAAAACGGGGCTAATACCTACACATAGGTAGGTTCTCGAGTGCGTTCCGAAAAGTTCTGGTGAGGCGACCGCATACCCGAAGACGTAGCGTTGGAAGACTTTCCCCTAGGCGGAGCGACGACCAGGTCGGAATCCGGTGAATGCGGCGTGTCCAGGACCGATCAGTTTGCCGACGTTTGGGGGAGGCCTATGTCCAGCAGTGGACGTCCTTCGGCTGAAATAATGATAACGCGGGTTCCCATACTTCACAGTCGTATTTGGGACCATTGGACCCAAAGGCCTGGGAAAACACATATGTTGGTATAATCAATATTGGTACCTCTCATCAATCCATTTATCTAATTTAATTCCATACGGGACTCAACGGATCTATCCTTTTTAATCCCTTCGAACATTGAAATAAAAGCTGTACAATAAAAGCGTTTCATCAAAAATATTTTAATGAACACAACAGCGGTATTCCATTAAAAACTAAAGGTTTTATGCAAAACAATTTCAAGTCACTCGGGTTGGGTTATCAAAATGGCGCGGCGTAAAACATGAAGAGCTGTGATAGATAAATGGTTTTATGATAATAGTCGTGTGATTTATTATTATTTCAATAGTATAAATGATAACGGTAATAGCAGCTACTGTAAATGAAATGGTCAATGAAGGAGTTTCATACTCAATGAAGTCAAAGTCAAATTCTTTATGCCATGAAGCGGCACTTTCGAACGACAAAAAAAATAATTTACAAGTAATCATAAATGATTCTACCGATAATACTTCTGTTTATAGACACCTGGAAATTAGGCATCAGCAGTAAAGGTTAATAAAGTTTGTGTCCGAGGGAGGACGCAGATGAAAAATGAATTCGCTGAAGATATATATCACTGTACAAAATGTAAAAGATTTACCACATTGCAATTTGGTAGCTAGCGCAAGATAATCCCAAATATTTGGCATTTTTCACTTTTGTTAACGCTAGTCTAGGCCCTGTCACTGTTTAATTATGTGAATTCCGAGACCTCTTGTTATTGGCTCGATCTCAGAACACCAGATTCTCAATATACCAGATTATCTTAACACCAGTTTCGCAATATACCAGAAGTACAGTTAAATGAAAAGTTGTTTCAGGAGAAATAATCAAATTACATTCTCACAAAAAATAACAATACATCGTGAACAAGACAAAGAACAATTCTACATAAGTGGGAAATGATTTTACAGATGGAAAACTGCTACCCAAAATCAAGCAGAGAACAAAAGAAATTGCATTAATATGAGCAGTCTTGTTAAAAATAGATAGATAAACTCTTTATATAGTGCACACAAAAGACAGCACAACACACAAAATCACAATATTTTTGAATTGTATGTAGGTAGGCATATAAAATGTACATACCAATATTTTTTTGAGCTCCTGACGGGGCACGGTCTGTCCACATCCCGTGCACGTCCCTGGCACGGCCCTGATATGTGTGGATAAACATTTCAGGTGCCAACATACAAAAAATAAGTAACAGGAAAAATACATCATACAAATAAAAGTGACACAATGTAATGACTTACCTCACAACCGAGACACTGCTATTTCCAAAATTTCCAAACTAATCCTATCTGGGTACAGTGTTGATATAGATAGACGCTATTAATTCGTCGATCAGACGACGGTCACAACTTGAGACTAAACCCTTCGCTGCTACCTGGTATTGATGCCACGGATATTAGAGCGTGTGGAAGTGACAGGGTTGAGAACAAGCGTAGTGAACGGTCGGTTGAAATGTCTTGGAGGTTGTATCCTTTGATATATATTTGTGGTAGCATGTTATTATTATGACTGTATACTTTTTGTCGGGCGTTTGATATTATAACAATTTGATTTTATTGCATTTATTTTACCTTAATGGTGTGACGAAAAACTGGGTAATCATGGTTTTATTTAATGTGAATGAATACCTATGTAATTGGAGGCATTTTTTTTGGTTCCGTACCCAAAGGGTAAAAACGGGACCCTAAAGACTTTACTAAGACTCCACTGTCCGTCTGTCTATCACCAGGCTTTATCTCATGAACCGTGATAGCTAGACAGTTGAAATTTTCACTAATGATGTATTTTTGTTGCCCCTATAACAAAAAATCTAAATCACAAAAAATCAAAAAATCTAAACTAAAATCAGAATAAAATAAATATTTAAGTGATATTTTGCCTTTTTTTGCGATAATGGTACGGGATTCTTCGTGCGCGAGACCAACTTGCACTTGGGCTGTTTTTTTGTATTACTGATAGAGTTGCCTTGGCGTTTTAAAAGAAACACTCTTTTTAGCATTAATTAAACATATTTAGACTTATCATAACCAGTAAGTCAAAGATAAGAAGAGAGAGACGAAGAGAGTAAGCAAAGCCATGAGGGTTCACCCATCTGTTCTCTGTGACGTGTGAAAGAAGAACATGTGTTTGTGTGTTGTTGGAAATGTTGTTGTTGTTTTTTATTATTATTTTGTAGTATTAGTTAAATAATTAGTAGTTCATCATCATCATTAGCCTTTTTAATGTTTCCACTGCTGGGACAGGTCTGATGACACAGGCTCTATGAGAGGGAGTGGGCTGTGATCCTCCACGCGGGCCCAGTGCGGGTTGGTGGATGTCACATATCTTCGAATGTTGTTGTGTTGCCTCACGATGTTTTCTTTCACAGTTATTAGAGCTGGAAGAGATTTTTAATTGTTGAATGCATATTCATTTCAATCTTACTTTTAATTTTTTGTATACAATTAGAGAAGATAAATTTAACTATAACTATGTAATTTAAATTCAAACACATTGATTAGTGTAATTTTTGTATATAATTAATGGCAGGTCATAGCGAACTCAAAATTGTACCTACCATTTTGCATCCACTGTACATATGACTTAAAAATAAAGATTTCTGATTCTCATTGTCACTGTCTTTATAGCAGTCTATGAATAAAAAAAAACGCATTAATTTACCTAGATAGTAAAAAAAAACTATTTACAAAAAAATGCTACCGACTTCCAAATAAGAAAACTACAAAGTGGAAAATTGTATCTATTTTTTTGTAATTTTTCACTCTTTTGTTGTACTTACCTAATAGGAATGTAGGTTAATAAGATACCTATAATTCCAGAATAGATTATCCGAATATCATTAAACTGAACATAATATATAGAAAAAAAAAACAAACATAAAGTCGAACATAGAACCTCCTCCGTTTTGGTGAGTCGGTTAAAAATCTCATATCCCATACATTCAATTCATGATCAACCCGCCACTCCATTTTAATGAACAGATATGCACTTTGTATTGTGCCATTTTTAATTATCCCTGAGTGCTGATTGGCCAAAAATCAATCGTATCGTGATTCATGTTTAATTAAACGCCAATCATCGTGGTGAATCGTCACTACTATCTGAGTGGGATGGCAGTTCAATTATGTTCTGTAACTTGATATGCATAATAATATATTGTTACTAGCTGGGGTTCAGGGATAAATTATTTAAACAACAGACTATAATTGATCACACTGTATTGCTAAAAAAACTTCTTAAACAGTTTTATCACTTCGCACAAGTTCCTTTTTGTTCGCACTGTATCACTTCCCAATCGAAACTGTCCCACGACTATATTTCTTTTTTTTTCTCGCAGTTCAATCAAAGTGATTGGCTACTGCTTAACCGGGCGATCCTGTGGCGACTAAACTAGAGCCTCCAACCAGGCACAAAGAGCTTTTCAATTCCGATATTGATTTCCGATATTGGATCTCAATATCGGAATTCCGATATTAATATCAGAACTGCGCACTTTTTTTAAATTTCGCTAATTTTTCTTGTTAATTGTCCAAATTCGGTATGACGTTGGATTGAGTACAATAAAAAAACACGTTTATGCCGCGACATAATAGGATTTTCTATTGTGTCTCTCTAATCACCAGTGACTGGGTAATCGGGCGCTTATTTACCTAAATTACACATTTGTTCCCAAGAAAGAATGTAAGTCATGTCTTCTTAAAAAAGATAATGCTAAAAAAACAGAAAATAAATGTGCATCGATCAATCTGAAAGTAGTACCGATAAGTATAGTGAGTAATAATGATTTATAAATTCCAGAATAAGTATCGGTCAATGTGGCGAGGTCTCCCAGAGGAGGCCTATGTTCAGCAGTGGACGTCTTTTGGCTGAAATGATGATGATGATGATGAGAGACAATGTAGTCAAGTAGTGTAAGTTGATCTACCCAACAGATTAGTGATCGGATAGACTAATTTATTGTATTCAATACAAGTAATTTCCAATTTATTGAGGTTTCCAAGTAAGTAACACATTATGCATTTGAAATAAAGTTTAACAAGAATAGGTACTCGTTTCAGAACAGCACTTTCAAAAGTATGAAAAAATATCTAAGCATTTTTCATCATCATCATCGTCATCGTCACATTTTTTTTCTGATTCCGAGATTCCGATATTGGATCACTCAGTATCGGAATTGAAATATCGGTAATTCCGTTCCGATATTCTGATATTACGAGATTCCGAGATTCCGATATGCATGCCCTAGGTCGAACCTCGGCTCAGGGCGTCGCTGGGAGAACAACAAAGGCTGGATCATGATAAAGTGATTCTACCATCCGTTTGGAAAGTACCTATGTGGAGAAGAACGGACAATGTCTCACGACGAACCCGGCTGCTCTTCATATAGCACGGAAGATATTTCTGGAACGTTCAATACTGTTCTAGATACTTCGAGAACTTCCCAGGATATTCGACTTTCGTATCTATTATTCCCGAAGCGACGAGAAACTGCCAGAACATTTTGAAAGGTTCAATTCGACACGAGCTTTCGAGAAGATTAGTTCCGCTATTAGATGGCGTTACTATCTATAACTAGTTCTTACTCTCGTCACTAGATGGCGTTGCCTCGTTGGTGTAGTGGTCACAAGGAATAACTACTGTGTAGCATGAGGTCCTGGTTTGTTTGGGTGGGGTAAGGTAATGTGAGTCTGGACCTGTGTCCAGTTGATGGCAAGAGGCTTGTTCCATAAAAAAGGACTTACATATTACAAGCGAAATGTGGGAATATCTATTTATATGTTATCTCTCTGCCCAAGTCTTAGGAAAATGCTGCGTGATCTTAAGAACATTTTACATCTATGTTAGTAAGTGTATTGACCACCTGTCTATTTTTGGTTCAAGTCAATTTAGAAAGAATAAAATACATCAAAAGTTTAGACTTTAATTTAAAAAAAAAATGCTTATTATTCTCCATTCAAATTAAGCCTGAATCTGGCATTTTAACCTAGAATCTAAAACATTCTAAATTTTAAAACCACTCTAGGTATACGGCGTGACTATCTTTTTTTATCGTCTTAGTAAATGACAGCTAAATCTTAAGCGAGCTTTGGATTTTCGCAAAAAATTGTCTCTTCCAGTAAAAATACATCCCAAATACGAATCAGGGACAAAGTTATTTCAATTATAATGCAATTAAAATCTAATTTTGTGGGTTGTTAAACTTTGTACGATGGATTCAAATTAAATTACACCCCGACCGATATGTTGGGATATTTGTACCTACATTATGTACATGTATGTGTGTGGGCTAAGTAAGCAAATTAAGTGAGCTTGGGATACGAAAATATCATCGATTTGAGAGCACCACTGAAAATACTCAATCACATGTTTTGTCCAAATTAGCAAAATATGTTTTCGCTTCTTGTAAAAGCCTTATTTAGTTTTTATATGTAAATGTACGATTACACCGCATATTTTAAGGATCCAATATTTCTGTAGTAAACCTTTACCGATCTGCCATGGATACCAAATGTCAATTATTTATTAATAGTTACTAATGTCATATTTGCGGTCGAGGGAAGAGGACGTAGATATAGTGAAATATTCTATCAAAGATATAACGATTATCAAAATTCAAAAAGGTATGGATATGTCACGTGCTACCTACAACGTGGACAATCCCAAATATTTTGGACTTTTACCGGACGTTATCGCTGGTATGAATTTCTCGAATACCCAAGAATAGGATGAATAGATAGAATAGAATAGAATAGAATTTTATTTTGCAAATATGGGTAATATACAAAAGTTGTTATGATATCAAGGCTCAGCCATTCGGCATGCAAACATTTACATTATTTATGCAACATGAACTTACATTTAAAAACCAGATTAATTAACAAATTGTCATTACAATTATCATTCAATGGATCAATTAATATATTATCATTATAATTATCATTCAATAGATCAATTAATAAAATATAATTACAATTATCATTCAGTAGATCAATTAATAAATTATCATTATGTTCACAATTTCAATTCAATAGATCAATCAATAAACAATCGTTATCATCACAATGATCACTCAATAGATCATATTTAAATTATCATTAACATTGCAATTATCGTACAATAAATCAATTTATAAATTATCAATATCATTACAATTATCATTCAATAAATCAATTAATCAACAAACATATTTTTCTCTGCCAAAAATTCAGCCACACTGTAGTACGTTTTATTTATTAAAAAATTACGTAATCTACTCTTAAACAACACTGTATTTAAATCTTTCCAACCACTTGGTAATTTATTGTAAACAACTGGGGCCATGCAATAAACACTGTTGCGCATCAAAGCGGTTTGACATGATACTTGACATATTTTGCTATTGTCACGCCTACATCAGCTAGGCGTTCAAAACGACTTGTATTTTGCTTTACAAACACAGCCACCTCGAAAATATAAATACAAGGAAGTGTCAAGATATTGTATTGCTTGATAAGAAAACATTTTTTTAAATACCTAGTGTGTTGCTAATTCTCAACTATCGCTTAAGCATACCAGCTCCTGGTATTAACACACTCATCATCATGAATCTTTTTAATGTTCCCTCTGCTGGGCAACAGGCCTCCTCTCTGTGAGAGGGAATGGGCCCTATGCGGGTTAGGTGGATGTCACATGTATTAGAATTTTTGTTTCTAGGACACGATGTTTTCCTTCACCACTTTGAGAGCAGTGCTGGTGAAATAATTTACACAAAGTAAAGCGCCTGGACCGATGACCTGGTGAAGGTTGCGGGGATCCGCTGGTTGCGAGACGCACGGGACCAGTCAATTTGGCAACGCTTGGGGGAGGCCTTTGTCCAGTAGTCTTTCGGCTGATATGATGATGATGATGATGATGAAAGCGCCACGCACTCACGACCTACAAATTATAAGTCGCGGCCGATACCACTAAGCCACCACTGCTCTTATTAACACATGACCTAAAAGAAGACTTAAGTTTAATTCTACAAGACACCTTTTTCAATCCGTTTCCTTCTAGTCCTTTACAACTCCTAAAATAACAAAAACTCCGCTTAATCTAACTAGATTAACTCCAGACTTCACATCATGAATCACGATTTTAAACCAAATAAAAAAAGATAGGGAGCTGACTGTAGCACTTTTCCTTAAGAGTCTGCGTTTAATCTCGTTTCTGACTTGTGCTAAATTGCTGACATCAATCCGTATGATTACTGCTGAAGCTTGTACTGCTTCTGTGTGTTTTAGAAGATCTTATCTGGCTGCAGTCGTATGATTAAAGTACTTCGTTTTTAAGAGGTTGTTAAATATAAAGTAATTTGGGACTGTTTTAAAACAATAAAGGTTCAAGGTGACTTATGTGATGGTTTATTTCTCGTTAATGTGCCTTAAGTTTTAAAAGTATTGTAAATGTTTAGGTTTCCTATGTTTGTAATTTATTTAATTATTGTATATGTTATGGACCAAGTGATTAATACGGCATTATTCATAATGCCTAGACAATTTGAAAAATGCCCAATTAATACTATTGAAATAGGTAATTAAATTGACCGGACTTTTTGAATAATGCCCATCACGTATAAACGGGCCGGGTAATAAAATTATATGTTTTTTAAATGATTTTAACCTTGACATTGATTTTAATATAGAATAGGTAATTACGAGTACTATTTAAGCAACACAGTCGACGGAGCCCTGCTGCGTTGGGCTCCTATTTCTGTCTGCAGGGTCTAAAGTAACCTAAAATGAAGGAGATGTGAGTTCGATCGCTTTGCTCGCTCAATTTTTTCCCGTCATCCCCTTCGAATCTCACCTATCCGTGTCAGGGTGCCCTAAGCGCCCGAGCTCGCTTCGCTCGCTCTTGTAGTAATTCATTGACCATAATTATCAAATTACCCTACTGTTTCGTAGCAATATTCACAATGACCAGACAATGTGATAAATATAGAAGTTTAAATCACTATTCATTACATGGCCTGATTTGACTTGATTAATAATACCCGGGCATTTTACATAGTGCACTGACTAATCACTTGGTCCATGACATATATAAACGTGTACGTAGAGCGTACCGGCTTGACGTTATGTTATCAAAAGGCCTAACCAATAAACAGTTCTGCGATCGCAGCAATCCCGAGAGATTTGCCGTTGTTTATTGAAGAGTTCTGTTGTATATATTAGGATATTAGATTCCAATTAGATTAGGTATTTTAAGATTTTCGATAGTCGTGCCTACTTATATCGAAAGTTCATTATTATGTAGGTACCTATCTGTTATATCGATATCGACTCGGCTTCAGCGGCGGACAAACACAAAAGGAAGCTATTTTTTAACCGACTTCAAAAAGGAGGAGGTTCTCAATTTGACTGTATTTTTTTTGTTACTTATCTCAATACTTTTTTAATGTGAACCGATTTTGATGATTCTTTTTAGGGTTCCGTACCCGAAGGGTAAAAACGGGACCCTATTACTGAGACTTCGCGGTCCGTCTGTCTGTCACCAGGCTGTATCTCATAAACCGTGATAGTTAAACCGGTGAAATTTTCACAAATGATGTATTTCTTTATAACAACAAATATTAAAAACAGAACAAAATTAATATATAAGTGGGGCTCCCATACAACAAACGTGATGTTTTTTTGCGATAATGGTACGGAACCCTTCTTGGCCGGTTTTTTATTTGTATACCTACTATGCGCGCCGACACTCACAAGCTCGGCTCAGCCACCCGAAGCTATTATATTGTATTGTGATAACAAAGAGAATATTTCAAACTGCTATTGTAAACAAACAATCAATAAACAATTTACAAAATAACATTATTTTTTATTTGATGAACCTAATTACCTAGAAAACAAGTCTCACATCAAAGTGGCGCTATCGAAAAAGCAGTTATCCTGACTCTGGCTGGTATGAAATACCTACTTACGGGGAGGCGCCTGTAGGTTATAGCTAACTAGCTAAGGTAAGTAAATACCTATTTAACACACATTGTAATATTTGCACAACCTGCAATAAAATACAAAAACATAAAGACATGACCTACACCCGTGCGCATAGAGCCTAGCTTTCCGCACGCGCTGGTACGATACCGACAGTCAGCGAAGCCCTGGCGCCCGCTCTGCCAACGTAAAATCTACCGACTTGACGCTCGAACACTTTTCATTCTTATAACTAAGGGCATAAGGTTCAATAAGCGCGCAAGCGGCTCGCGCTGCTCTGTCGTCGCCGCCGCCAAAAATAATTAAAAAGTCAAATCTAACATTACTTGTCGATAATAACAATATCTATGTAAATTCACATTTTCGCAAAAGATCTTACTGTCAAGTTGGCAAAGTCGCGGGTAAATATAGGTGCATAACAACAAGTAAATTGAGTGCCTTCTAATTACGTTACACACAGTAATAATCCAAAGTTCTAACATCTATTTTTTTATGTTTATGTTGTCAATGAATTGCATACGCGCCACCGCAACCACACACAAGTATATTATGGTAATCTTTGCACACACACCGCCGCGCTGTCGGCGCTCTGCAATGAAATTGCGCATGTGTGCATCACACAGCGTTATGAGTGTGTATACGAACACGATCTAGCTTCTTACTGCTCATCACAGCGTCTATCTCTTTCCTGCGCGATGTCGGATGAGATAGCAAATATTTTAACTCCGCCGCCAAATAGTTCGTGCCGTTGACTAGTGTAACCTTAATACTATTACACCAATCAACAGTAACAATTTATTTCACATTTGTCACCTACGGATCAGTAGTGCCACCAGTGTTGGCACGTATTTTTTTTTAAGATAGCTAAATCAAAATTTTTATTAAAATCAGTTGAGAGTTTAATAGCATGATAAAAATATAACTTCCTATTTTGCTTTTTTAGTTACATGTTGAACATTTATATACAAAACTACCAGGAGGCCAGAATCATGAAGAAGTATTTGCAGGCCTAGAATCATAAGTGGTAGAGACTAACGGAGTACCAGGAGATACCGATTTTATGTTTCTGACGTTACTTTGTCTCTAAAAAAGAATTCGTCCGAAACATAACTCAAAAATATTAATAATAATGCAATTCCTGTTTCGACCGAATCGGGCGAAAGGCATCGGCCGAAACGCCTACTAAACCGGTTTTCAAAAGTGAAATATCTCTATTCTTGGTTTCTGAATTTTAGGTTTCATCCTTGATTTTTTTTCAGGAACATAATGAAATGACATTCAGAACACAAGAACCAACAACAAAAAATTCCTGATGGATAGAAAAACCAATAACATTTTTGCCAAAACGGGGCTAATACCTACACATAGGTAGGTTCTCGAGTGCGTTCCGAAAAGTTCTGGTGTGGCGACCGCATACCCGAAGACGTAGCGTTGGAAGACTTTCCCCTAGGCGGAGCGACGACCAGGTCGGAATCCGGTGAATGCGGCATGTACAGGACCGATCAGTTTGGCGACGTTTGGGGGAGGCCTATGTCCAGCGGTGGACGTCCTTCGGCTGAAATAATGATAACGCGGGTTCCCGTACTTCACAGTCGTATTTGGGACCATTGGACCCAAAGGCTGTAGGCCTGGGAAAACACATATGTTGGTATAATCAATATTGGTACCTCTCATCAATCCATTTATCTAATTTAATTCCATACGGGACTCAACGGCTCTATCCTTTTTAATCCCTTCGAACATTGAAATAAAAGCTGTACAATAAAAGCGTTTCATCAAAAATATTTTAATGAACACAACAGCGGTATTCCATTAAAAACTAAAGGTTTTATGCAAAAAAATTTCAAGTCACTCGGGTTGGGTTATCAAAATGGCGCGGCGTAAAACATGAAGAGCTGTGATAGGTAAATGGTTTTATCGTGTATTAGTATTGTATTAGTATTATATAGCGTATTTAGTCGTGTGATTTATTATTATTTCAATAGTATAAATGATAATGGTAATAGCAGCTACTGTAAATGAAATGGTCAATGAAGGAGTACCATACTCAAAGAAGTCAAAGTAAAATTCTTTATGAAGCGGCACATTCGAACGAAAAAAAAATTAATTTACAAGTAATCATAATTGATTCTACCGAAAATACTCCTGTTTATAGACACCTGGAAATTAGGCATCAGGAGTATAGGTTAATAAAGTTTGTGTCCGAGGGAGGACGCATATATCTTCAGCAAATTTGTTTTTCATCTGAAAAACAAATTTGCTGAAGATATATATCACTGTACAAAATGTAAAAGATTTACCACATTGCATTATGATAGCGCAAGATAAAGCCAAATATTTGGAATTTTTTACTTTTGTTAACGCTAGTCTAGGCCCTGTTACTGTTTAAGTATATGAATTCCATGACCTCTTTTTATTGGCTCGATCTCAGAATTCAGACAGATTCTCAATATACCAGATTCTCAAAATACCAGATTATCTTAACACCAGTTTCGCAATATACCAGAAGTACAGTTAAATGAAAAGTTGTTTCAGGAGAAATAATCAAATTACATTCGCACAAAAAATAACAATACATCGTGAACAAGACAAAGAACAATTCTACATAAGTGGAAAATGATTTTACAGATGGAAAACTGCTACCCAAAATCAAGCAGAGAACAAAAGAAATTGCATTAATATGAGCAGTCTTGTTAAAGATAGATAGATAAACTCTTTATATAGTGCACACAAAAGACAGCACAACACACAAAATCACAATATTTCTGAATTGTATGTAGGTAGGCATTTGGAAACAATTTAAGGTATATCCACACATATCAGTGCCGTGCCCGGGACGTGCACGGGACGTGGACAGACCGTGCCCCGTCAGGAGCTCAAAAAAATATTGGTACGTACATTTTATATGAACTCGTTCACACAGGTCCGTGCACGGGCCCGGGCACGTCCCGTGCACGGACGTGTGTGAACGAGTTCATATAAAATGTACCCAACGATATCTTTTTGAGGCCCTGACGGGGCACGGTCCATCCACGTCCCTGGCACGGCCCTGATATGTGTGGATAAACATTTAAGGTGCCAACATACAAAAAATAAGAAACAGGAAAAATACATCATACAAATAAAAGTGACACAATGTAATGACATACCTCACAACCCAGACACTGCAATATCCAAAATTTCCAAACTCATCCTATCTGGGCACAGTATTGATATAGATAGACGCTATTAATTCGTCGATCAGACGACGGTCACAACTTGAGACTAAACCCTTCGCTGCTACCTGGTATTGATGCCACGGATATTACAGCGTGTGGAAGTGACAGGGTTGAGAACACGCGTAGTGAACGGTCGGTTGAAATGTCTTGGAGGTTGTATCCTTTGATATATATTTGTGGTAGCATGTTATTATTATGACTGTATACTTTTTGTCGGGCGTTTGATATTATAACAATTTGATTTTATTGCATTTATTTTACCTTAATCCATGGGTGTCACGAAAAACTGGGTAATCATGGTTTTATTTAATGTGAATGAATACCTATGTAATTGGAGGCATTTTTTTTGGTTCCGTACCCAAAGGGTAAAAACGGGACCCTAAAGACTTTACTAAGACTCCACTGTCCGTCTGTCTATCACCAGGCTGTATCTCATGAACCGTGATAGCTAGACAGTTGAAATTTTCACTAATGATGTATTTTTGTTGCCCTTATAACAAAAAATCTAAATCACAAAAAATCAAAAAATCTAAACTAAAATCAGAATAAAATAAATATTTAAGTGATTTTTTGCCTTTTTTTGCGATAATGGTACGGGATTCTTCGTGCGCGAGACCGACTTGCACTTGGGCTGTTTTTTTGTATTACTGATAGACTTGCCTTGGCGTTTTAAAAGAAACACTCTTTTTAGCATTAATTAAACATATTTAGACTTATCATAACCAGTAAGTCAAAGATAAGAAGAGAGAGACGAAGAGAGTAAGCAAAGCCATGAGGGTTCACCCATCTGTTCTCTGTGACGTGTGAAAGAAGAACATGTGTTTGTGTGTTGTTGGAAATGTTGTTGTTGTTTTTTATTATTATTTTGTAGTATTAGTTAAATAATTAGTAGTTCATCATCATCATTAGCCTTTTTAATGTTTCCACTGCTGGGACAGGTCTGATGACACAGGCTCTATGAGAGGGAGTGGGCTGTGATCCTCCACGCGGGCCCAGTGCGGGTTGGTGGATGTCACATATCTTCGAATGTTGTTGTGTTGCCTCACGATGTTTTCTTTCACAGTTATTAGAGCTGGAAGAGATTTTTAATTGTTGAATGCATATTCATTTCAATCTTACTTTTAATTTTTTGTATACAATTAGAGAAGATAAATTTAACTATAACTATGTAATTTAAATTCAAACACATTGATTAGTGTAATTTTTGTATATAATTAATGGCAGGTCATAGCGAACTCAAAATTGTACCTACCATTTTGCATCCACTGTACATATGACTTAAAAATAAAGATTTCTGATTCTCATTGTCACTGTCTTTATAGCAGTCTATGAATAAAAAAAAACGCATTAATTTACCTAGATAGTAAAAAAAAACTATTTACAAAAAAATGCTACCGACTTCCAAATAAGAAAACTACAAAGTGGAAAATTGTATCTATTTTTTTGTAATTTTTCACTCTTTTGTTGTACTTACCTAATAGGAATGTAGGTTAATAAGGTACCTATAATTCCAGAATAGATTATCCGAATATCATTAAACTGAACATAATATATAGAAAAAAAAAACAAACATAAAGTCGAACATAGAACCTCCTCCGTTTTGGTGAGTCGGTTAAAAATCTCATATCCCATACATTCAATTCATGATCAACCCGCCACTCCATTTTAATGAACAGATACGCACTTTGTATTGTGCCATTTTTAATTATCCCTGAGTGCTGATTGGCCAAAAATCAATCGTATCGTGATTCATGTTTAATTAAACGCCAATCATCGTGGTGAATCGTCACTACTATCTGAGTGGGATGGCAGTTCAATTATGTTCTGTAACTTGATATGCATAATAATATATTGTTACTAGCTGGGGTTCAGGGATAAATTATTTAAACAACAGACTATAATTGATCACACTGTATTGCTAAAAAAACTTCTTAAACAGTTTTATCACTTCGCACAAGTTCCTTTTTGTTCGCACTGTATCACTTCCCAATCGAAACTGTCCCACGACTATATTTCTTTTTTTTTCTCGCAGTTCAATCAAAGTGATTGGCTACTGCTTAACCGGGCGATCCTGTGGCGACTAAACTAGAGCCTCCAGCCAGGCACAAAGAGCTTTTCAATTCCGATATTGATTTCCGATATTGGATCTCAATATCGGAATTCCGATATTAATATCAGAACTGCGCACTTTTTTTAAATTTCGCTAATTTTTCTTGTTAATTGTCCAAATTCGGTATGACGTTGGATTGAGTACAATAAAAAAACACGTTTATGCCGCGACATAATAGGATTTTCTATTGTGTCTCTCTAATCACCAGTGACTGGGTAATCGGGCGCTTATTTACCTAAATTACACATTTGTTCCCAAGAAAGAATGTAAGTCATGTCTTCTTAAAAAAGATAATGCTAAAAAAACAGAAAATAAATGTGCATCGATCAATCTGAAAGTAGTACCGATAAGTATAGTGAGTAATAATGATTTATAAATTCCAGAATAAGTATCGGTCAATGTGGCGAGGTCTCCCAGAGGAGGCCTATGTTCAGCAGTGGACGTCTTTTGGCTGAAATGATGATGATGATGATGAGAGACAATGTAGTCAAGTAGTGTAAGTTGATCTACCCAACAGATTAGTGATCGGATAGACTAATTTATTGTATTCAATACAAGTAATTTCCAATTTATTGAGGTTTCCAAGTAAGTAACACATTATGAATTTGAAATAAAGTTTAACAAGAATAGGTACTCGTTTCAGAACAGCACTTTCAAAAGTATGAAAAAATATCTAAGCATTTTTCATCATCATCATCGTCATCGTCACATTTTTTTTCTGATTCCGAGATTCCGATATTGGATCACTCAGTATCGGAATTGAAATATCGGTAATTCCGTTCCGATATTCTGATATTACGAGATTCCGAGATTCCGATATGCATGCCCTAGGTCGAACCTCGGCTCAGGGCGTCGCTGGGAGAACAACAAAGGCTGGATCATGATAAAGTGATTCTACCATCCGTTTGGAAAGTACCTATGTGGAGAAGAACGGACAATGTCTCACGACGAACCCGGCTGCTCTTCATATAGCACGGAAGATATTTCTGGAACGTTCAATACTGTTCTAGATACTTCGAGAACTTCCCAGGATATTCGACTTTCGTATCTATTATTCCCGAAGCGACGAGAAACTGCCAGAACATTTTGAAAGGTTCAATTCGACACGAGCTTTCGAGAAGATTAGTTCCGCTATTAGATGGCGTTACTATCTATAACTAGTTCTTACTCTCGTCACTAGATGGCGTTGCCTCGTTGGTGTAGTGGTCACAAGGAATAACTACTGTGTAGCATGAGGTCCTGGTTTGTTTGGGTGGGGTAAGGTAATGTGAGTCTGGACCTGTGTCCAGTTGATGGCAAGAGGCTTGTTCCATAAAAAAGGACTTACATATTACAAGCGAAATGTGGGAATATCTATTTATATGTTATCTCTCTGCCCAAGTCTTAGGAAAATGCTGCGTGATCTTAAGAACATTTTACATCTATGTTAGTAAGTGTATTGACCACCTGTCTATTTTTGGTTCAAGTCAATTTAGAAAGAATAAAATACATCAAAAGTTTAGACTTTAATTTAAAAAAAAAATGCTTATTATTCTCCATTCAAATTAAGCCTGAATCTGGCATTTTAACCTAGAATCTAAAACATTCTAAATTTTAAAACCACTCTAGGTATACGGCGTGACTATCTTTTTTTATCGTCTTAGTAAATGACAGCTAAATCTTAAGCGAGCTTTGGATTTTCGCAAAAAATTGTCTCTTCCAGTAAAAATACATCCCAAATACGAATCAGGGACAAAGTTATTTCAATTATAATGCAATTAAAATCTAATTTTGTGGGTTGTTAAACTTTGTACGATGGATTCAAATTAAATTACACCCCGACCGATATGTTGGGATATTTGTACCTACATTATGTACATGTATGTGTGTGGGCTAAGTAAGCAAATTAAGTGAGCTTGGGATACGAAAATATCATCGATTTGAGAGCACCACTGAAAATACTCAATCACATGTTTTGTCCAAATTAGCAAAATATGTTTTCGCTTCTTGTAAAAGCCTTATTTAGTTTTTATATGTAAATGTACGATTACACCGCATATTTTAAGGATCCAATATTTCTGTAGTAAACCTTTACCGATCTGCCATGGATACCAAATGTCAATTATTTATTAATAGTTACTAATGTCATATTTGCGGTCGAGGGAAGAGGACGTAGATATAGTGAAATATTCTATCAAAGATATAACGATTATCAAAATTCAAAAAGGTATGGATATGTCACGTGCTACCTACAACGTGGACAATCCCAAATATTTTGGACTTTTACCGGACGTTATCGCTGGTATGAATTTCTCGAATACCCAAGAATAGGATGAATAGATAGAATAGAATAGAATAGAATTTTATTTTGCAAATATGGGTAATATACAAAAGTTGTTATGATATCAAGGCTCAGCCATTCGGCATGCAAACATTTACATTATTTATGCAACATGAACTTACATTTAAAAACCAGATTAATTAACAAATTGTCATTACAATTATCATTCAATGGATCAATTAATATATTATCATTATAATTATCATTCAATAGATCAATTAATAAAATATAATTACAATTATCATTCAGTAGATCAATTAATAAATTATCATTATGTTCACAATTTCAATTCAATAGATCAATCAATAAACAATCGTTATCATCACAATGATCACTCAATAGATCATATTTAAATTATCATTAACATTGCAATTATCGTACAATAAATCAATTTATAAATTATCAATATCATTACAATTATCATTCAATAAATCAATTAATCAACAAACATATTTTTCTCTGCCAAAAATTCAGCCACACTGTAGTACGTTTTATTTATTAAAAAATTACGTAATCTACTCTTAAACAGCACTGTATTTAAATCTTTCCAACCACTTGGTAATTTATTGTAAACAACTGGGGCCATGCAATAAACACTGTTGCGCATCAAAGCGGTTTGACATGATACTTGACATATTTTGCTATTGTCACGCCTACATCAGCTAGGCGTTCAAAACGACTTGTATTTTGCTTTACAAACACAGCCACCTCGAAAATATAAATACAAGGAAGTGTCAAGATATTGTATTGCTTGATAAGAAAACATTTTTTTAAATACCTAGTGTGTTGCTAATTCTCAACTATCGCTTAAGCATACCAGCTCCTGGTATTAACACACTCATCATCATGAATCTTTTTAATGTTCCCTCTGCTGGGCAACAGGCCTCCTCTCTGTGAGAGGGAATGGGCCCTATGCGGGTTAGGTGGATGTCACATGTATTAGAATTTTTGTTTCTAGGACACGATGTTTTCCTTCACCACTTTGAGAGCAGTGCTGGTGAAATAATTTACACAAAGTAAAGCGCCTGGACCGATGACCTGGTGAAGGTTGCGGGGATCCGCTGGTTGCGAGACGCACGGGACCAGTCAATTTGGCAACGCTTGGGGGAGGCCTTTGTCCAGTAGTCTTTCGGCTGATATGATGATGATGATGATGATGAAAGCGCCACGCACTCACGACCTACAAATTATAAGTCGCGGCCGATACCACTAAGCCACCACTGCTCTTATTAACACATGACCTAAAAGAAGACTTAAGTTTAATTCTACAAGACACCTTTTTCAATCCGTTTCCTTCTAGTCCTTTACAACTCCTAAAATAACAAAAACTCCGCTTAATCTAACTAGATTAACTCCAGACTTCACATCATGAATCACGATTTTAAACCAAATAAAAAAAGATAGGGAGCTGACTGTAGCACTTTTCCTTAAGAGTCTGCGTTTAATCTCGTTTCTGACTTGTGCTAAATTGCTGACATCAATCCGTATGATTACTGCTGAAGCTTGTACTGCTTCTGTGTGTTTTAGAAGATCTTATCTGGCTGCAGTCGTATGATTAAAGTACTTCGTTTTTAAGAGGTTGTTAAATATAAAGTAATTTGGGACTGTTTTAAAACAATAAAGGTTCAAGGTGACTTATGTGATGGTTTATTTCTCGTTAATGTGCCTTAAGTTTTAAAAGTATTGTAAATGTTTAGGTTTCCTATGTTTGTAATTTATTTAATTATTGTATATGTTATGGACCAAGTGATTAATACGGCATTATTCATAATGCCTAGACAATTTGAAAAATGCCCAATTAATACTATTGAAATAGGTAATTAAATTGACCGGACTTTTTGAATAATGCCCATCACGTATAAACGGGCCGGGTAATAAAATTATATGTTTTTTAAATGATTTTAACCTTGACATTGATTTTAATATAGAATAGGTAATTACGAGTACTATTTAAGCAACACAGTCGACGGAGCCCTGCTGCGTTGGGCTCCTATTTCTGTCTGCAGGGTCTAAAGTAACCTAAAATGAAGGAGATGTGAGTTCGATCGCTTTGCTCGCTCAATTTTTTCCCGTCATCCCCTTCGAATCTCACCTATCCGTGTCAGGGTGCCCTAAGCGCCCGAGCTCGCTTCGCTCGCTCTTGTAGTAATTCATTGACCATAATTATCAAATTACCCTACTGTTTCGTAGCAATATTCACAATGACCAGACAATGTGATAAATATAGAAGTTTAAATCACTATTCATTACATGGCCTGATTTGACTTGATTAATAATACCCGGGCATTTTACATAGTGCACTGACTAATCACTTGGTCCATGACATATATAATTGATCCAATGCTCGTTTACTCGACGTTTAAAATCGTATTTGACAGCTATACTTGATATTCTGGCCTCAGACGCTAAAGAGTGGATGGAGAGTGTTTGGTCTTTAATAATGAATAATTAGAACTCGAATTTAGGAGGCATTCATGACTGCATTCAACACTGAGAAAATGCTTACCAAAATAAGAAATAACGGCGAAAACTCAACTTCTTTTTACCCGGCTGCAAGGAAAGGGTTATGTTTTTCGCACGTAGCTTTTATGTATGTATGTTTGTATGTATGTCATATTCTTTATTAACTCGTATCTTTCGAACCACTTGACGGATTTTTATAATTAAGACATCTTTTAGATAGGTCTTGGCCGTCCAAGTGTTCTTAGATAAGTGCCGTTAAGAAAAGGAACATGGCGGATTTTGGACGCCATGTTTCGCGCCACGCCATATTGTACGGTTTGCAATTTTATTTTTTATCGAATCCCGTCGAGTTGGGTATAAAAATGAAGGGTTTTTAGAGATGATTACAAAAATATATACCACTTATATGTTTAAAAGGCATTCGAAAAAAAAGTATAACTAAAATGTTGTAAATAATAAAAAGCTTTTTTACAAAAAAATACTACCGACTTCCAAATAAAAAAACTACAAAGTGAAAAATAACTTTATTTTTGGAAGTCGGTGTCTTTTGTAGGTAGGTACCAATTTTTTGCGTTATGGACACCGACTTCCAAAAATAAAGTTATTTTTCACTTTGTAGTTTTTTTATTTGGAAGTCGGTAGTATTTTTTTGTAAAAAAGCTTTTTATTTTTCACTTTTTAGTTGTACCTAATAGGCAAGTTGTTTAGTAAGGTACCTATAACGCCAGAATAGATAACCCGAATGTCATGCAACTTGAACATAACCGGTGAAATGAGAGATCTGCGCACCCCTTAAGAGCGTACTGGCGTGATGTTATGTTATAAAATGGTATAATCAATAAACAGACATGCGATTGCAGCAATCTCGAGAGATTTGCCGTAATTTATTGAAGAGTTCTGTTGTATATCTTCGAAGTTCTTCATCAGATCTTCACCAAACTAAAATGGGACCAATTTCGAAACATACTTTTTCAAACAAAAAAAGAATTTTCAAAATCGGTCCAAAATTGACGGAGATATGCGTGAACATACACAAAAAAAAAAAAAAAAAAAAAAAAAAAAAACAAACATAATGTCGAACATAGAACCTCCTCCTTTTTGGTCAGTCGGTTAAAAAGGGTTAATATAATCAAAAAACCCGACTACAAAGAAGTAAACAAGAACATGGCATTAACTTGCCAAGCCACAAATTTTGAGGAGATTGAAACCAGCCTTTCCATCGCACTTTCAGACCTCAGCCACTATTATGCAGAAAATGCATTAAAACCAAACCCCTCAAAAACACAGTCGTGCGCCTTCCACCTCCGTAACAGACAAGCGGGTCGAACACTCAACATCTCATGGCAGGGGCTACCAATCATCCACAGTCCCCATCCAAAATACCTTGGCGTCACTTTGGATAGGTGGGCAACTACAGGAAAAATTGTGAGATAGTTAAGCGAAAGGTGCATGCCAGGAACAGCCTGCTACGCCGCCTTACATCCACTAGATGGGGAGCATCTCCACAAGTCTTGCGAACTACTGGAATGGCGCTCTGTTTCTCCGCTGGCGAATATGCCTGTCCAGTGTGGAGCCGCTCCGCCCACTCCGGCCTAGTGGATACAGCACTAAACGAGACATGCCGAATATCCACTGGCTGCCTTAAACCGACTCCGGTACGATTGCTGTATCCACTAATCGGCATCGCGCCCCCGAATGTGCGCAGGACTATGGGAAGCCGTATAGAAAGGGCAAAGCAAGAAACTGACTCGCGCCACCCAATGCACAACTACACCTCGGTGCCCCAGAGGCTTAAAAGACGAAAAAGTTTTCTTGGTTGCGTGAGTCCATCTACCGGCAACACCACCACGGAGAGATGCGATTTTTGGCGAAAGAAATTTGAACTCCCTGATCATTTTCTGGAGCCATCGGAGACCCTTTCACCTGGGCACACATTGCCTTGGCCGACCTGGAAAACTCTGAACAAACTCCGCACTCAGGTCGGCCGCAGCAAAGACAATCTCCATAGGTGGGGGTTCTCTGATGGTTCCGATCTTCGGTGCTTGTGCGGCGTCTCCCCGCAGACCATGGCCCACCTTACGGCTTGTGCCGCATGTCCTGTTGTCTGTTCACGTGAGGACCTTATGACTGCGTCGGCGGAGGGCGTTGCCGTGGCTGAATTCTGGGCCAGGCAAGGCATTTAACTAAAAAGAGTCCGTTTGTCATCGACACGCTAAGAAGAAGAACAAGAAGAAAATCATGCTGTGCAGTCGAAGAATACATATTCGCGAGCTGGCTGACCAAAACTATAAATATCCTGCGACTGCACAGCATGATTTTCTTCTTGTTTACTTCTTTGCAGTCGGGTTTTTTGATTTTATTAACTTGTTTCAATATTCCACTTGCACCTGTATTCAAACCAAATTTTTGGCGGTGAAACTTTACTCATTGAAACATCAGAACACGAGGTATTTTTAAACCAGTTAAAAATATAAAAAATCAAGTCACCATTCTCTAATTACGTCCAATTTCCGCAGCAGGAAATGGCATAATAATTGTTCTCACCTCCATTAAAATAACAATTATTAAAGTCTTTTAATAAAACAATACAAAGGACCCCATTCTCCAATTTCTAAAATCAACTAAAGATCCCTGTTCAGAATTCAGATGTATACTTAACATACCTATTGAAACGGAAAAGGTATATTTCGTATTAAAACTGGAGACTTTCAGTGGCCATGATAGCAAAGAACCCCAAAATAAAGGGGTGGAAATTCTACCCCCTAACACGTAAAGTTATCCCTCGCGAGTTGTAAAACTACCCTTTCTTATTCGAGCACTGCCTGGGGATATAGCCTAGAGCCTAGGGGAGGTCTGTCAAAGAGTAAGCATAATACAGATAAGACATTTTTTATGAGTTTTAAAGCGAACAAGCGTAAAACCTTTAACCCATGGCGGAAGGTAAAAACTACAAAGAGCAACCTTCTGCGATCATTACATAATTGGTATCGCAAAAAAATAAACCCCTAGTTACCGCTGCCGCGTATCGCGGTTTCGCTGTTATAGACTTTGTAGGATCCAGGAATCACAGCATTGCTCATGGGCCCCAGTGTTGCCTCTTGGCTTGTGGTCCGCGGGCCAGTATTCAACATTTGGTTTCATTTAGTCATACAAGCACGATGGTTACTAGTGCGGGGCCTTTTTGAAGAACATCGCCAATAAAATCCGTGTATATCTTTCTAAGACACCCACGGAGTTCATATTATCACTTTTTGAGTAGGATAATGATTCGCAAAAAAATTAATGATATTGAACCGACACTTCTGTGAAAACGAAAAAAATATTCTTGAATCTTGAATTTTTCTTTAATAATAACAAGAAGTGTCACGGGGCACACTGTTGGAACGAAGATTTATTTACTACTGTACAAGGTATATGTTTTTTTGGGAGTGGCATCTCGCAAGGTAATGAGGTTTTCGTCTGCTTAATCGAACTTTCCTGTAGCTAACTTAATCCTAATAAATAAAATACAAAATTTGTTTCTACCTATATCCGCTAAAGACTTTGAAAACCATTCAACCAATGTACTCCAAACCGGTTTAATTACAAAGGCAATAATGCGATGATTGGTTTAGACCACTAAAACAAACAAAAACTAAATTAAATAAGCAATATTTCCTTTTTGTCCAACAAATAAACAAAATATAAGTATTTATTTTTATAGCGCACGCGTATCCGCCAGTAAAAATATAAAATAAAGCCTACAGCCCTGGTATTTACCATATGCAAGACTGTAATTACTAACTAGTTTGTGATTGTCGAAGTCTTACACTCCTTCGGCCTAGGTCTCATTTGGCAAGCGTCTGGAGACAACAAGGCAAAACAAGGAACTTCATTCTTAACATTCCCACCTCTCTGAGGCAAAACACTAATATCCACAAAGAACCACAAAAGCACTTCCCACAAACTAATCGACAGTCGTACGTCGCATCCGGCGCTCTTTACGGCCTATTTGCGATGAACGAGTTTTATACCACCCTGTATCCTTATATCCGGTAAGTACGTATTTTTTATTCTCCATATTATCATCACCTTGTATTGCGACAGCTGTTCGTGACGTCATTATGAGTGTCACGTCTTTTGTTTATGGATTTCGCGCTGTTTTTATGAAGCTGATATTGAATTGACAATTTATTTGGAAAATAGCTTCTGCCAGCGGCTTCGCCCGCTAGAAAAGTGATTTATCATCCCAAGGAATTTTTACACCGGGATAAAAAGTAGCGTATGTGCTATTCCAGAATATACTCTACCTTGTTACCAAATTTCATCCAGATCTGTTTAGCCGTTCTGGCGTCACACATTCATTCATCCACCCAAACTTTCGCATTTATAATACTTTTTTTTATTTTTGTGTATCTATAGGCTCTTGTTTGATCACTATCTCGCCAGATGTTAAGCGATGATGTTGTCTAAGGTGAAGCACGCTTGCATAGAAGAAACCTATTCACTCTTGACTTAAAGACCTCAAGGTTGTAGCTATCAGGGAACAAAGACCCCGGAAGGGAGTTCCACTCCTTAGCTGTGCGCACAATGAAAGTATTAGCAAGACTCTTTGTGCGTATGGGAGGGATGTCCACCATGTACCGATGGTGCATGGCCGTACGTCTTGTAGTTCGATGATAGAAAGGGCTAGGTGGAATCAAGTTGTGCAGTTCTGTCGCACACTCCCCGAAATGTAACCGATGAAAAACCGACAGGCTGGCAATTCGGCGTTGATGTTCAAACTCTGGAGCTTTGACGCGACCAGTGCATCGTTGCTAATAAGACTTTTGGCCCGTCTGTCAATCGACTTAAGTGTATCAAGCTGGTATTTGGCAGATCCATCCCAGAGGTGAGAGCAAACTCCATGCATGACCGAACTTGCGCTTTATACAATTTGAGCAGCTGTTCAGGCATGAAGTACCGTCTCACCTTTGCAAGAATCCCCAACTTTTTTGCAGCTAACTGAGCTGTCGCCTCAATGAATGGACCGAAACCGATATTAGTAAGATTGGGTAAGACTGTCCTCAAAATTGAGAAGATCTGGTTTTCATTCTTAACTAGTATTTCTAGAGGCTTTCTGAGGCCGTAATAGAAGAAAGGAACCACAGGTATGAAATCTTTGTCCCAATCCAGGCCATGTTTAAGCTGTTTACCCTATTCTAATCCGTTCAGCCTTTCAGGTATGATTGATTAACAAACCTATAAACATTGAATGATACATACCTACACTATATAATTTGTAGGAAGTGGAACAGGTAGGATAGTAAAACAACAATAGGAATGTTTCCTGGGTAGAAAAATGATAATTCTATTTAGTCCGTCAGTGAGATTTTCAAATAAAATTGGACACGTAAGTTTTGCTTTACCAAATCAATTTTACAAAGTTAAAACACATCAAAGTTCTAGAATGGGGCTCGTAACGTCACTAAGGCAGTATAAAGTATACTAGCGGCGTGACGTTTCACGATATTTCATCGCATTATATCGTCGTCACTTTATGTTTACGTGTTAAAAAAGAAAGCTAATTTAAAAATCAAAATCCCGACTGCTTAAGAAGCGAACTACATACAAGATACATATTCGCGAATTGGCTGACCACCTGATCCTCCGACTGCACAGCATATTTTTTACAGCTTTTTAGTTCGCTTCTTAAGCAGTCGGGTTTTGATTTTTTTATTAACTTTTTTTCATTTACAACTTTTTAGTCATAATTTCTTTTTTTGTTAGTCAAAAAAGAATTTCGAATTACTTTTAATCATATAAATCTTATATATAAAATTCTCGTGTCACAATGTTCGTTCCCGTACTCCTCCGAAACGGCTTGACCGATTCTCATGAAATTTTGTGAGCATATTGAGTAGGTCTGAGAATCGGCTAACATCTAATTTTCATACCCCTTAGTGATAAGGGTTGTTCACCCTTAATTTTTTTTTTTTTTGGGTAGGTAGGATAGGGTAGGGTAGGTAGGGTAGGGTAGGGTAGGGTAGGTAGGGTAGGGTAGGGTAGGGTAGGGTAGGTAGGGTAGGGTAGGGTAGGGTACGTAGGGTAGGTAGGGTAGGGTAGTGTAGGTAGGGTAGGTAGGGTAGGGTAGGTAGTGTAGGGTAGTTAGGGTAGGGTAGGTAGTGTAGGGTTGTTAGGGTAGGTAAGGTTGATGAATGTTTGGTGTTTTTATGGCAAAACAAAGTTTGCCGGGTCAGCTAGTGGTATATATTTTTGTAATCACCTCTTAAAACCCTTAATTTTGATACCCCACTCCATCGAGTAAGATCGTCGGATCCCAATTTTTTTCTTCTTACTATCCCATCGGTTTGTAAGAAAAAAAAAGATCCGCACAATAAGGCGCCCAAAATCCGTCCATTTTTTTAGCTTCACCTATCTAAGAACACTTGGGTGGTCAAGACTTATCTAACGATGTCTTAATTATATAAATCGGTCTAGCGGTTTAAAAGATATGAGGTAATAAAGAATATTACATACATACAAACATACATACATACAAGATACGCGTGAAAAACATAACCCTTTCCTTACAGTCGGTAAATGATTAATAAGATTTAAAAAAAATATTGGAGTTTTTTTTAATCTACCTGACGGACAAAAAACAAATTTTCAGTAAACCACTCTATTTTTGATAACACCAAAACAGAGTAAATATTTTTCAACTCGATCAAAATTCCTTAATATCACACACGTTCTAAAAACAGGCGGCATTTTATTAAACTCTCGCCAAAAATGTTGCCTTTAAATATCGTTTAAAGGCCGCGAGGTATTCCGCTGTCTCAATTGTTTGCGCAGTCGCGCGTTTCTTGTCGTGCGACCCGAGGTGCGAAATCGCACTCCTCCGGTATTCCTTCGCCACATAAGGGAAAGAATAATGAATCACTTTTTCCCTTGCGTCCGTAACAAAATTCGAAGTCCCGATAAGGGACTCGGATAGATACAGTCGGTGTTTTAAAACTAAAATGGGATTTATTAAGAGTATAAAAGAACATTTTGGAGCTATAATGGTAAATTTTTCGATTGAAGATTGCAGGGGTTTTTTTTTTATTTTGGTCATGGCTTTTGTCGTATCTTTATTGTTACTGGTGAGTTTTATTTATACCTTGAAAATGGTGCCCATCTGCCAATTCTTATTCACTTACAGTAACCTTAATTTGGGCTATTTCCACCCTTTCTTTGTTTTTAGACAAGAAATAGTGAACCACTTAATTGTGAGATGTATGAAGGAGTATGTATGGATGTTAGCAGGTGGCATGCTATAGTTTCTGCCTACCCCCATGGGAAAAAAGGTTGTGATTGGTATGTAGGTATGTATGAAGGAGTTGTTAACCGTCAAGAGATGTCATCTCCCTAATTTTAGTTTCAAAGCTGAAATAAAAGAACCTGCCTCAAAACTAACTAAACCAACCTGCCTGTATAGAAAACAACAGGAAGTAACTCCCTTATGCTGCCGTATACTAATTTAAACACTAACAACCCAACTTCAGAATCAAACTAGCAAACTACTGAACCGATTCAATAACGACATCCCTACAAAGTTTGTCACAGAACAATGCAGAAGCGACACAATGCCCAATTACTGAGTGCAGTACGCAGAAACGGCAGTTCATTCATGTGAGAGCTTGTTAGACGCTCGTCTGTGCCTAGCTTAGCGGGACGTTTCGTTGGTGCGCTTTTTTATGGTAGCCGAGCGACTAGGAAAATGGAAAATCGTAGTAGATGCGATTTTGAACTAAATTGTTTTCGATGATATGGGAACGAGTTTTAAACAATTCTTACAGAGTGTATTTTAGTGTTTCAAAGAAAATTATTATGTGTGCCTAAGTATTCTGATTTTATTTGTAGTAATTTCATGATAGCTGAGTAATTTAATTGGAACACGCTGAGCTTCCTGTGACACACACTGTGCGTGTGGCACTGAAGCTTATTCCGGGTAAAGCCACCTTTCTTCTTTGACTCCAGTTTTGAGGTAACTTGCATTTTCCTTTCTGGGTTTAAGTCAAACTTCAAATAGTTTTGTATCTCAAATGAGAATTACTACATTTCATTTTTACACGACTGCCCAAAAAAGGAGTAATAGTAATATTTATTTGTTATCAGGGTTTGTGATGTTTGTGAGTTTCTTTATTCCACCATACTTTCTTAACGGCTTCATTGATATCAATGTATGTGCTTACAATGTACTTGCATTATGATTGTTTTTATTTTAAATGTAAAAAAAAAAAAACACTTTTTGACAAGGCAGGCGTGTTTTCAAATATTTATCATTTTAAAAATTTTGTACCTCTGGATATTTAAAAAAATTTACGTTATAAAAACAATATTCAATTAACTGAGGCTATAATTATCCAATTCAATCATCACTTAAAATCTGCCTTGTCCAAGCTACATCACATTGAGCTGTCGTTTTCATAACTTGAACTATCTGACATCATAGTAGTTCTCAAAAACAGCTTTTGAAACACTGACTATAATCCGTCGCAGCAAAACAGACCCTTAACTAAAGATGAGAGAGGGGTGACCACCTGTGCGGGGGGAGGCCAGACGTCAGCTATCGATTATTCGAGAGTGAATACAGAGAACTTGTTCGGGACCCGGGAGCATTTCCTTTACACAACACACCACCCAAAATATCCACCTTAACCCTCACGAAACAAGGTCGCTTTCCCTTTGACGAAACTCATAAATCACTCGTGCTCATCCATGTGTCTATAATGACGCTTCAATCTGTCAAATTAGAACTTAAAATTGACAGATGCAAGGTCGAATTTCGCTTGGCAAGTCACGTCGCTTCATATTACGGAATCAATTTACGTTTATGAAAATTTTTCAGAGTACGATTCCATGTACCTAATATTATGGTTTGCTCCGGAATTAAGGTTGGAGGAGATTTTTGTATGATAATGAATATGTGTTCGTATTCTTTGAATGAATGTGGATGGATGGATGAATGTTTAATGTGTGTATTGTTGGAATTATCTTGGAAGTATGTTTTGTAAGACTTGGTTATGTATTAATGATAAAATTTGCCTGTGTAAATATTTGGTATAAACCAAGTATTATTTTTTTTTGAAAACTTGTTTAAAAAATAGTGTACATGAATCAAAAATATTTTTTTTCAAACCTTTTAATCTAGCCTTTACTGAGGAGTATGCTTTAGAAAGTTACCGTTTTACGGCACTAAAGGGGTTGCAGGCCCTTAAGGGCCTTTTTCCTTTTACCATTTATTATTGATTCATGTACATTATTTTTAACACAAGGTTTTTTCGTGTAACTAATAGTTTTGCTTTAAAAAAAAATTTACAACACGATATTTTTTCGCAACTTTTGGAAACTCCTCCAAAACGACTTGGATATTTAAAAATATTTTTACACAGAAAAATTCATGGCTGGAATTTCTTCACAACTAACATAACATATGTAAATCAAATAATATTTTGCAAACAAAACTGTTCAAAAGGAGGTTCAATATTGATATTTTGGCATCGAGCGGGTGCACTGCCAGTACTGCATTAACATTGGGGCGTATATATCGGATCGTATACAAGACGGACCGTTGTAACCCACAACCACGTATAATAAATTAAGTACCTGGGCGACCGAGCTCTGCTCGTTTGAAAATAGAGAAAACAACGTTTTCTAAAAAATTTATCTAGCTAGATCGATTTATCGCCCCCGAAAACCCGTATATACTAAATTTCATAAAAATTTTGGACCCGTTTCTGAGATTCAGATTATATATATTCAAGAATTGCTCGATTAAGGGTATTATATAGATAGGTTGAAGGTGTCATTGAGTTTTTGATTTGTTCAAAATACATCTCCCATGATTCATTGGCAGTAAGCCAAAAATAAAGTATATACTGAAGAATTGCTGGTTGAGTTGCTGGATGAGAGTTGCCGAGAGAAGAGATAAATGACGTGAAATTAGAGAGGCCTTTGTGAAGAAATAGACTGCTGCACACTTATGATGCTACTGAAGTGTTGACCTGTTAAATATAAAAAAACCTCATTTTTATCTTAAGACAATTATGATAAAAATGGTCTATAAGTAGCTACTTTTGTATGTGAACAAGAACTTTTCGCTAAAATAAACGTCCCATTAAAAATTATCCAATCAAAAAGTCCCCAATTTCAGCCGTCCTGAAAATAGACAAAGCCTTTATTTCCCTACAATTCGGTGAATAAAAAAGGGTTATTAATTATAAAGACAATGGGAATACATCAGTCGTTGTCTACTGTCCGTATTTCACGATGAGGTTTTTACCCCTTTTTCCCTTCAGTCCATGTAGGTACTACGGACTACAGATGTTTTGAAAAGCTTGGGACATACTGCGTTGAAATAGACAAACGAAAATAAAATGAAGTAGGTGGTTTTTAGGGTTCTGTACCCGAAGTGTCCAAACGGAACCCTATAGCTGTCACTCACGTTTCCGTCCGTCTGTCCATCGTCTGTCACACGTGTTTTACAGCCAAATGGTTGGAGCTACAGTCTTCAAATTTTCACATTATAAGCATCTGGTTGACCCAAAGCCATACAAATTGTCAAAAAATATTTTAAATGTTTTAAGGGGTTTCCCATACAGGTAAAGGGAGGCGTCAAAAATTTACCTGCCCCATCGATTGGGTTATCGTTGTTTAGAGCTCGTTGGGTAGATAAATACTGTAGAAATAGTTTAAAAAAAATTTGTTCCAAAGAATGTTTTAACTTCCCATTATCCTATGAACTTGAAATGTGGTGATAATATTTATTATTACGTATATTTTACTAAAAATACTAATATATTGATAAATCAGATTTTTTTTTAAATTCCCCATTGATGTATTAAAAAGGGGAAGATACGGTACTGAACACAGCGCTTGGTCCTACTAGACTAAGTGAATGCCCGTAGCGGGCACTCAGGCGATTTCGCTCGCACTACAGCGCCGTCTCCTATCTCTGTCCTTGTCTATCGGTAACTGTAGGTTGCCGATAACTGGTGCGCCCAGCCCAGGTTTTTTGATCGCGATGTTAGCGCGTAACGTATCTTCCCCTTTTTAATACATCAATGATTGCAACCTACTTAATTTTGCGTTTGCTACGCAACCCTAAATATGCAAAGTCCGACACTCACTTTTTTTTTGTAGGATGTGTGGATTGTCCGAAAGATTGGCATTTTAGGCTCGCTTATCTCACCTGATGGTAAGCGATGATGTATTCGACGTGAAGCACGCTTGCCTGGCAGTAACCTATTCACTCTCGACTTGAAGACTCCCAGGTTATACTTAGTTATCAGGAAGAACAGCACGGATTACCACTTTTTAAAACTATGATTTCACTATTGAACAGTATAAAAGTTTACTAACATTATAATTAATAGTCACGCATAGCACCAAAATTAAATTTAAATTAAGAATAGTGTGATAAACAAAAAAATAATTAGCTATTCATAAAATACTTACTTTTTTTTAAAACAATCTTTTTTCGTATTATTCTCAGCAAACCTCAATTTTCATTTGATACCCATAAAATTAGTCCGCCATCTTGGACCATCCACCATATTTGATTTAGAATGACGTAACTTAGGTAACCATGCATTGTCAACCAAACTAAACGTGTGTGCAAAATTCCATCTTAATCGGTGGAGGATAACTGCTTTAAAATAAAGTTATAAGATATGACCCGAACACACTTACATACATACATACAAACATATTTTGGATTCGTCTATCCATCAAAACAACTACAAAATATTATATATCTAGGGGAGCCTGTAGCTCTTACAAAACCACTCAAACACTGAACTAGTCATTTAAATAATATCTCCCCGTGCATGCACCCCAGCCCTTACTTGAATATTTTTTATTCACCGTAGAAAACAAGAGAGGAATGAATTGATAACGTCATGCCTTTGAAATGGGTTGGCCAGTAAGAAAGTAACGTGTTCACTCGTCCAGAACTAGTGATAAAGTACTTGTAAGCACTTTGTGTTTGTTAACTATCTTTTAGGAATCTTTTTAGGCCGTTTTTAGTGAGAAAACTTAATAGTCTTGCTTGACTATCTAGTTTCAAATTTTCTGACAGGCTAGTTTGGTAAAAACTAACAAAAATTATGAAAGAAAAAATTGTGCCAGAAAGCGTTTTATAATATTAAAGATTACGTTGAGGACAAAAAGTCTTTGGATTGAGCTGCTCCAAGTAATTTACTTTTTTTATGCACCGTGAATTTATTACCCGACTGCCGAAGGAGGGTAATGTGTTTATCAGTCTATGTATGTATGTATGTATGTATGTATGTATGTATGTATGTATGTATGTATGTATGTATGTATGTATGTATGTATGTATGTTTGTTCCTATGTGGCGTTCTAGAGACCAAACGCGTTGGCCGATTTTGATGATTCTTACGTCAATCGATTCGTCTTAATCCTGCGAGTGTCACTGGCTACATTAAAATTGGAAAAAACAAAAATGGCGGATTTTGGGCGCCATTTTGTGGGGGATAATTTTTTTTTTCTTCCAAGCCCATCGTGTGGGGTATCAAAATAAAGGGTTTTAAAAGGCGATTTCAAAAATATATAACACTTATATGTTTAAATGTACCTAATTCTAAAAAAATAACTAAAAAGTTGTAAATAAAAAAAGTTAATTAAAAAAATCAAAAAACCCGACTGCTTGTTCTTGTTTACGTCTTTTTAGTTTGCTTTTCAAGCAGTCGGGTTTTTTGATTTTTTTAATTAATTTTTTTTTTTTTTTTTCTTGCAATGACTAGAATATTTACTTTTTAAAGTATTATATTATTTTATTTTAATTATTGTGAATGTGAAGACTATGTGGATCATTCTTTTTTTATATTTATTTATCTTAGTAATTTTTTAATCATGGTCTGGCAGTTTGAGTATTTATATGGCCTACCCGAATGTCCTTTCTTTGGTATTGTTCGTCAATTCGTTGAGCTCCTCAAATTCTGAGTTGAGCTGCAAGGTTATTGACAAATGCATGCACTGACTGGACAGGTCCACACAATCTGGCTGGTTCTTTCCTCAACGAACATCGTCGCCGAGTTGCCAGCCTGTCGGTTTTTTATCGGTTACACTTCGGGGAGTGTGCGACGGAACTGCACAATTTGATTCCGCCTAGCCCTTTCCATCATCGGACTACAAGACGTACGGCCATGCGCCATCGGTACATGGTGGACATCCCTCCCATACGCACAAAGCGTTTTGCTAACACTTTCATTGTGCGCACAGCTAAGGAGTGGAACTCCCTTCCGGGGTCTTTGTTCCCTGATAGCTACAACCTTGGGGTCTTTAAGTCAAGAGTGAATAGGTTTCTTCTAGGCAAGCGTGCTTCACCGTAGACCACATCATCGCTTAACATCAGGCGAGATAGTGGTCAAACGCGAGCCTATAAATTATAAAAAAAAAAAAAAAAAAAACAAAAAAACAAAAGATCTTTTCAGACATCAGTCTACATGGTCTTCACATGATCTAACCAAGATTTTGTCTGGACTTTAAAAGAGACTGTGACCTCTGAGTTTGTTTCGGCCTTTCTTCTCAGAGTAGTCAGACAGGAAACGCCGACCTCATCTAGTTTAAAAAAATATGATCGACATGTAAAAGTGTTTGTACAAACCAACTTACAGAAATAAAATCATTTATCAAAGAACATTAGTAAAATTATTAACCAAAATAACAAGAAAAAAAAAATTTTGCTAACCGTGCATTTTCATCAGATACAAACGTATAGTATTTCAGCTCAATCGGTTGGGGTTACGATTCGACCCCTAAATACTAACCAACCAACTTAGTAACAAGGCTAGTTAAATTTATTATTTTTAAAACACCAACTAGCTTCTGCCAGCGGCTTCGCCCGCGTGAATGTCGAAAATTATCCCAAGGGAACATATTCCCGGGATACAAACTATTGTTTGTGCTATTCAAAACTATTGTCCACCTCTGTGCACATCTAGATCCGTTCAGAAGTTTTGCGTGAAAGAGAAACAAACATACACACTCACAAACTTTCGCCTTTATAATATTATATATAGTGATGATAGTGTGATAGCCACTTTTGTAAGTAAATCAATTTAGTTTAAAAGGGCAACGTGACGATTAAATACCATCGAATAGAAAAATGACGCAAAATATGTTTAATCCTTCAACTACATCAAAGGGAATAAAATTATTTTTAGTTTATTAGCTACTGCAAGCGGCTTCGCCCGCGTGAATGTCGAGAATTATGCCAAGGAAACATATTCCCGTGATAATAAGTATCCTATGTGCTATACCAGACTATAATCTATCTCAGTGCCAAATTTCATCCAGATCCGTTCAGCCGTTTTAACGTGATTATGTAACAAACATACAAACACACACTCACAAAACAAAACAAAACTTTCGCCTTATATTAGTGTGATTCTGTACTTCAAAGGAAACAATAACTTCCAATCAAAGTTACAATACAACCGTTCATTATGACGCATATAATAGAATAGAATTTCTCTTTATTCGAGTATCCATGACTCAAAAAAATGGTTAGTAAAACTTACAACTATGTTAGTAACACATGTATTAACAAACTTACACTACAAAAACAATACAATAAATAACAGTGGATCAGCGTTGCGACAACCCATGTGAGATGGCACAACAGCGACCCACAAAAACACAGTCTAGGCGACACGAAATCATATTTAGGATACTGTTGGATCTGCCCCACACTGCGCACCATGGATGCGCGCCTTTTGCGCATGGTTGTATAGAAACAATCTACATACGCATCCGCAAACATCCCCGACGCACTACAGAATCGAGGCAGCCCCACCTGCATCCTAATCATCATAAACGCTTTGTTGTACTGAAAACGGAGAGCGTTGTACGATCTTTGCATATATCTAGCCCACAGGCTGCTCGTGTTAAAGAAAGTACAGTACTCGAAAGAGCGTTATTTTGACAGAAAGTGAGCATCGTGCAAACCTGCGAACCAGCATGTTCGCTCTAACCGACAACGCTCTCCGCTCCCGTTCACTGATGCCTGGATAACCGATTGTATTACAATTAAAAAATGTCGTCTGCTGTGAAATCGTCGATACCACTTGCAAACTATATAAAATAACCAGTACCGGTATCGATATCAGTATCGGTATCGATATTGGTACCGGTATGATTGACTGTGAGGACCATTGATGTCAATCACGGTATCGTTATATGAAGGGTCGATTGTAATTGAAATGGGAGTCGAGGAAGTGATAAAGGGGAATGAATTGGTATTGATTTAAATTAATCCCACCCGAAACATAAATGTGAAAAAATGCCAAGTTCTTGAAAAAAACTGACATCTAGCTATAAACCAAATTCTCTCGAAGTTTCTTAAATCATACTGCTGCTGTTATACATAACGTTCTTCAGTACTTTTAAAAGAATATTTTGTTATATTCTTTGCTGCTCAATAGAGCGACTTTGCAAGTTAATACATAGGTAGGTACTTGACTTAATTGTACTGAAACTCCAAGATAAAATTGGTGGGTAAAAAAAGAGAGGTGTCTTATGGACACCTGGTTGGAACGGTTGAATGTGTGTGTATGTTTGTTCGTTTGTTACTTCTTCACGCTTAAACGGCTGGATGGATCTGGATAAAATTTGGCACAGAGATAGATTATAGTCTGGGATAGCCATAGGATACTTTTTATCCCAGGAATATGTAAGTAACCTCGGGATAATTTTCGACATTCATGCAGGCAAAGCCGCTGGCAGAAACTAGTTTATTTATATTATTAAAAAAGGGTACGAAACGTGAAAGGTATAAATATTTTTGCATATAAACTTTTATTTTTCTAGGTGATCGGAAAGTACCTCGAATATCACTGCAAAAATGTATCGTGTCGTTTTTTTCATTGTTACAATTTTTCGGTCTAACCCCTCAGTCCGCAAACAAATCAGATTTATAACGTGCGATAAGGAACTTCGTTCCAAAACTCAACAGTGTAACTTGGCAAGTTTTTACCCAGTCGTCGTCAATACTAAGTATTATTTTTATTAAAATTTGGTAATAAGAAGGGGGTCGTAGCAGACGCGCAAAATTGCAAGTATATAGATCTAGTAGATTGCCGAAATGGTTCGTGTAATATAACTCTCAACCGGTGTCTCGCCTTTTTGCTTCGCGAACTTGGCTGACACACTACTGTGTGCCTAGATTTGAAAGAAGATTGAAAAAGACAAGGATTGGAGATGAAACTGTAAGCCAAATTATATAATAGTGAGAGGGCACTAACGGGGTAACTGTTCTGAGCCTTAGGGACCTCATGTCTTAGGGACAATGAAAGTGACAGTGTACTGGGTAAGTAGCCTTCTTGTCATCTGGAAATCGTAGCCATCTGCCACGTGCTTCACTTACGTGACAAAAACGGTTATATCTAATGGACAGAAGGGCCTAAAATCCTGCTAATATTTCGAGTATTGAAGTTTGTTACTCTCACGCAAAAACTACTGAATAGGTTTGGATGAAATTTGGCACACAGATGGTTTTCGACTTGGATTAACATATAAAATATCAGTCAACAATATCAGTCAACATTATCATCACCATCATTTCAGCCAAAAGACGTCCACTGCTGAACATAGGCCGCCCCCAAGTGTCACCACATCGGCTGGTCCTGTACGTGTCGCATCCAGAGTATTCTTGCAGCCTAAAACGCTTTCTACACAGTCGGAACAATTGCCCGACCAGGGTGCCCTGGGTCGGGGCACCAATAAAAAAATATCGTATAGACGGTGATTAGCCAATTTACCCTTCTAACAACCTTGGTTGCGACCAAGAGCAAATAGGGTCGTTACGGTATTTTTCTTTATCTTCGCTTGCACATAGAAGAGCTTTATACCCACTCGATATTTTGAAAGGCTAAGACGCAGTCTCTTGCTTGTATGACTGCCCGCGAATAAAAAAGTAACTAAAGTTGTGTCAATCATACAACCGTGTAGAACAAACGCGCCCGTTGGTTGGCCCAACCAAGGGCACCTTGGTCAGTTGTTCCAACCAATGAGATTTTGCCAATAGACACTACAGTTACTTTAGCTACCTGCATATGACCTATGGAACTTGTAACTTTTTGTTTGTTCTACTTACGTACGTACTTGTCTTTTTTTGTGAATTTATATCACTAAGTAGGTTAAAAGATTACAGAGATACACATTTTTTTATTTACAAACCTTTTTAGTATTCTTCTCAGCAAATCCTTTCATTTGATACCCATATTATGACAGTGCACAAAAAATAACTAGTCCGCCATTTTAGGCCGTCTGCCATATTAGATTTACAATGACGTCACTTAGCTAACTATGTATTGTTATCCAAACTAAACTTGTATGCAAAATTGCATCTTAATCGGTTGAGGATAACTGCTTTAAAATTCAGTTGCAAGATTTGACTCGAACACACATAAATAAATAAGACCCCATTGTCAGAAAGAGATAAACATACTGTTCAAACGCACGTTCGTATTGCGGCCAGACACAGGACGGACTTAGCTCACTCAAGCTGGTCAGCTTGTGTTTGTATTGCCGCGCAGAGGTCGGTAAAACGTGCCGCGCAATAAAACGTATCTACCTCAGACATCATTGGTGTCAACTGTGTAGAAGGGGTTTTAACCTAGTCGATCATCGGTCATAGGCCTCCTAGAGCCTTAGGGGCCTTCCAACATTACATTTTCCGGTAAGCAGTCCCACTCCAGAACTTTTCGGCCACATCTATTATCCATGGTGTCGACGTTTTCACAGTTATTCATGGTTCCTCACGCTCTATATTTCCTGCAAAAACGCAGTTTGCTTAACTTCTTTTTCAACAACCATTATCATAATCAACTATCAACATTTATACGAAATGTTTCGCCTTCATTAGTGAATAAAAAAATATGATTATGTTACTTATATTTTAATTACTCTCCCCTCAAGTTTTATAATTAAGCTTAATGTGAAAGGGGCTGCCTTACATACCTACTTACCAACCTACAGACATTTTAAGAGCATCCACTGACTAAGACCTCCGCTAAGGAAAAGTCTTATGAAAATAATATGAGTATTTCAGTAAATAGAAGACCATGTTAGACTGGTTACATTAGCCTACTGTCAGATAATGCTATTATTTCGTTATGTAGGTACATATTTTCTTATTTAATTTGTTAATGTAGTAGGAAAAGCTAGTTGTTACTCGAGTCACAGATAAATAATAACATACTCAAGTAATAAGTAGAGGAAAAGGTGGGAATGCGAGTCCAACTTATTCTCTAACTAGATAAAGAATTACGGCTGAATGTTTTTATTTACTTACATAATAGATAAACATTTTTGCAAATAAAGGTATTTTTTCGATGACAATGTAGAATACCTAACATAACAGTCAAATAAGACTAATGTAAGAAATATACGTCATCATTGTTTTCTATAAGCACCCTTGAAGATATCGCCATCTAGTGAATCATTCTGCAACTTAATGGCAGCGACCTCAAACAAGATCTAAATAAGTTCAAATATCTGTCAACAGATGGCGCTATTAGCAGAACATTTTCGTGCCAAAGGAATGCAATTGGAATTTTTACTGCAACGAATTGAATATAAATATTTATTTAGTTTAGAATGCAAAATAATTTAATTTAAAATCAGTGGTAGTGAGTTGATTGTTTAAAATGTCATCGGAAATCATACAACGCATTCATATAGTTGGTAAGAAAGTACAATGGCTAAATAAAACGTGCAATACGTACTTAGTAAATTCATTATTAGTCTCTTATAGTTTTGTAACTCTCCTAAGAATACAAATCAATCACAATTGGAATTTAAAACTGCCACATAAATTTAAGGATCACTAGTCGAGTTTAACCACTCTGCTCGACAAGATTTTGACACATGACACACCAGCTGAGTCGACAGGTTGTTGCAAATTACGTCATGAAATTCAGGAATTTACTTGAACTTTCAACATTCGAATTTATTCAGAAAAATAAGTTTACGCAGCTATCTTACAAAGTAAATTTGAAAAAAATATCTTTATTTACATGTTGCGCTCGGTTAAACCGCGTCAGTCTACTGCAAAATGTGTACAAAATACGAATTACTACACCTTTCCAAATGGTAGACAATTTAGATTTGCTCAAAATATGTACATAAACAACCTTTTCCCTTGCTGAAAAGATGCAAAAGGACAACACAAAGATATACTTATTTTATTTGCGTCCTTATGTTCCTAATTTGTCATACAAAAATTCATAAAAAAACAAGCCAAAATCTGGAAAAAAATTGCTTACAATTTTGATGCAACCTTGCAACATGACATTTCTTTGGTGTTGTTTTTTTTTTGCTGTCCATTCACAATTCTCATAATCGATTAAAACTGCATTCAGCCTAATCGATTAAGTGTATTTCGATTGTTTAAAATTATTCATTTAAATAAAAAAGTGATTTTCAAAAATGTATTGTTTTAAAATTAAAATTAGTTTATAGGCACAAAATAAAATAACAACTTATAGTAATAACATATAGTAATAACTATATATAAATGCTTTCATAATGTTATCAGAAGAGTAAATTGAAAAAAAAATAGGATTCGTGGCTAAATTCGCGCCGAATTCGCCGAACGTAAAAGAATTCAAAATTCAAATTTGGAATGCAGTCGGTATTCAAAATATTTTATCGGGCACATTTTAATATAAAAGAGAGTTTTACATTGATCATTTCAGACGGTTTTATACAGAATGACCAGTATAAATATGAGTATGTTTATGTATAACTAGCACTCCGCCCGCGACTATGTTCGCGTGATTTCGTTTATCCTATAAATGATTTTCTTATATGCAGTTAGTAAAGGCAACCAAAAATAAGATATTATTAAAACTATTAAAAACTGGGTATCGTGGATTTAGGTTTGGGGTTGGTGGGTTTATTGGATTGGGACGATTCGTTATTTGACTTAAACAATAATACATTTTAGGTTATCGCCACAAAGTAAAATCCTCCCCTAAAAACTTATCAACCCTTTTTGCGCCGTTGAGGGTCTAGTTTTGAACAACCTAAATATGCTATTCACTTTCTTCTCTTTTTACCCGACTGCCGAAGGAGGGTAATGTGTTTATCAGTCTATGTATGTATGTAAGTATGTATGTATGTATGTATGTTTGTTCCTATGTGGCGTTCTAGAGACCAAACGTGTTGGCCGATTTTGATGATTCATACGTCAATCGATTCGTCTTAACCCCGCGAGTGTCACTGGCTACATTAAAATTGGAAAATAGAAAAATGGCAGATTTTGGGCGCCATATTGCGGAGGATAATTTTTTTTCTTCCAAACCCATCGTGTGGGGTATCAAAATAAAGGGCTTTAAGAGGTGATTATATAAAACATATATGTTTAAATGTACCTAAATCTTAAAAACAGATAACTAAAAAGTTATAAATAAAAAAAGTTAATTCAAAAAATCTAAAAACCCGACTGCTTTAAAAGCGAAATAAAAAGACTTAAACAAGGAGAAAATCTTGCTGTGCAGGAGGATACATATTCGCGAGCTAGCTGACGAAAACCAGATGTATGCTCCGACTGCAAAGCAGTCGGGTTTTTAGATTTTTTGAATTAATTTTTTTTATTTATCATTTTATGTTAGTCAGATTGCGCAGTGAGTTGCCTCAAAAAAAACTTTAACACCCCTAAACCCAATCTGGGAGGGAGTTTTCAAAATGATTTATGTAAATTTTGATCATCAACTTTATCCCCAAAGAATTTGATTTTACATACAAACTAATTTTTACCCTTTTCACTTCCTTAAAGGTTGAATTGCCGCAAAATCGTGCCTTAGTGCTTCCCTAGAAAACCACGTCAAAAACGAAACCCTGTCCAGTAAGATTCTTAGCTTGAGTTAGTTTCGAAAAATGTATAATGACCACCTTTATTGTTTCCTTAGGTTGGTATTTGTGCCAAATTTCAAATTTATTAACCCGGGAAATAAAATTCTTCAAAGCACTTTAACTTCCCAAAAATCGTATTTTGGGACTAGATAAGTAAAACTAATAATGAAAACCTTTATGGTTCACTTAGGATGGGTATTTATGTAAATTTTCAAATTTATTAACCAAAGAAATATTTAATATGTGATTTATGGGGTGTTAAATTATTTTTTAAATATACGATATTTCAAAAATAATTTAACACCCCCTAAATCATCTTTTGGGGGTAGTTTCGAAAAACTAATAATGAAATCCTTTATTGTTTATTTAGGTTGGTATTTGTGCCAAGTTTCATGTTGATTGACCCAAGAAATCAGATTCTTCCATACAAACTTCAACATCCCCTAAATCGTCATTTGGGAGTTTCGAAAAACTAATAATGGCAACCTATATTGTTTACTTAGAATAAGAATTATGGCCGAAGGAATTAGATTTTTCATACAAACTTTCAAACCCCTTTTTAACCCCTTAGGGATGCAATTTCCAAAAATCCTTTCTTACTGCACAATTACGTCACTTGAGGAACCTTTCTGCCAAATTTCATGCTTCTAGATGATTTTCAGCTTAGTTGGTTGACAACCATGCCATAACTCGCTTGGAAAGGAACCGCGCAAGAAGATACGCACAAGGTTATTGATATTAATAGTTTTCGGGGAATGCAGATGTAAATACAAACCAAACTTATGTTCTTAAAATGAATAAAAATAATATTTTAAAAGTATTTATAGAATAACCAATTTTCATAACATTACAACAAACTTAGCAAAAGCTAAGTTTCAAGAATTATGGCCGAAGGAATTAGATTTTTCATACAAACTTTCAAACCCCTTTTTAACCCCTTAGGGATGCAATTTCCAAAAATCCTTTCTTACTGCACAATTACGTCACTTGAGGAACCTTTCTGCCAAATTTCATGCTTCTAGATGATTTTCAGCTTAGTTGGTTGACAACCATGCCATAACTCGCTTGGAAAGGAACCGCGCAAGAAGATACGCACAAGGTTATTGATATTAATAGTTTTCGGGGAATGCAGATGTAAATACAAACCAAACTTATGATCTTAAAATGAATAAAAATAAAATTTTAAAAGTATTTATAGAATAACCAATTTTCATAACATTACAACAAACTCGACCGAATTCAAAACCTTACCATACCATACTCTCAACTCATTATTCAATATATAATTATAATAATAATACCAGCCTATAATTGTCCCACTGCAAGGCAAAGGCCTCTTCTCATACAGAGAAGGCACGAACATTCATCACTACGCTTGCTCAATGCAGGTTGGCGATTTGAGACTATAAGACCAGGTTTCTTCATGATGTTTTCATTCACCGTTGTCAACGATTTCTAAAATATACTTAGAAAGTACATTAATGAATTTGAAAATGGAAATCATTGGTATTTGTCCAGATTTGAACCCATGACCTCAGGCAAGGCGAGGCCTTTAGCCACTGGGCCAGTACGACACTCATTGCAATATAACGAATAATCACAAAATCGTTGGTTCCCCGAAACTAAATTTATCTACACTTGCGTTACAAACTTACATAAAAATATACTAGGCACTCTGTATACTTCTGAGACTATCAAACATAAAGACTCAATAATTATTATTTTTATACAAATTGTTTTGAATAGCGAACGCATTCCGAATTTGAATTTTGAATCGGATAGATAATTCGGCGCGAAATTATCCACGGTTCGATGAAATTGTTTAGTTGGTTGTAGTCAAATAATGTCCAAAAATCTATTAAGATTACTTTAAGAAATAATTAATAGTAATAATTTAAGTACTAATTGTATTTTATGCCTAAAACAGGATTTTCTATTTTTAAGAATCGATTTGGGATAATCGCTCATTAATCGAGTGGATAGCATAAATAAAATCGATTGCTAAAATCGTTTTGCCACACAACTATTACATTAAAAAAAAAACAATCTACTTGACGAATTGGAAATTTAACAAAAATAAAGTAGTGGTAATGAATTTTACGTATTATTGGAGTGGTGTTTGTTAATTACGTTAAAATCAGGGCTTCTTCTTGTTGTTTATTATATTTAGAGACATAATTGTCATATTTGTAATCAATTTTACATGTGGAAGGGTGATATTTGTGTAAAATAAAAATGTAAACAAACACAATTGGCGCCTAACTTCGACTTTGAATAACAAATAACTTCATTACCACTAATTATTTATTTTGAAATATGGATGAATTCGACCAATAATTAAACAATTAGCAAACCTTTACCCCTGTCGTGGAGTTAGGGTGTCCAAAATTTGCATTTTTATGTTTTTTAGCTTCGACCACCACTGTCATCAAAATGGCGATTATCGTATTATTACACTTGTTTTTAACAAATGTAAATTAATAAACTTGCGCACTTAATCTAAAAAAAATATTTGCGCTAACATGTAAGCTTTTTATCCAACTATTTTAATTAAAGCCCCCACATAAGATTCGTTAGGTATCTTAATCAATAATTAAGTTATTAATTAGCATGTCGTATGACGTAAATCTGGGGTCCAAAATGAACCGCGGCTGAGCCAGCGGAGGTATGCTTGTCAAGCCCCAAAATGTACCCCGTCCGAACTATACGGTTAAGCTGAAGATTGCATGAGGAATTGTTCTTTTATTATATCTATGGCCAATGCTCTAAAAACAGTGAAGGAAAACTTTGTGAGGAAACCGGAAAATTCGAAGTCATCTATCCTAGAAAATTCGAAGACATGTGACATCCACCAACCCGCTCTGGGCCCGCGTGGTGGATTATGACCCATTCCGTCTTCACAAAGAAGAGGCCTGTGTCCCAGCAGTGGGAATGTTAAAAGGCTGATGATGGTGGTCACCAGTTTTGCCAAGGGATATCGAGTTATCCAGTTATTGGATTCTGGAGATCAGATAGTGGTTGCATGTTAAATACTGGTATGGTGCTGCATCCAGTTGGCCTTGGAGCTGACCCCAATATAGTTAGGAGAAAGCTAGGCAGATTGATACATAGAAACCGGCCAAGTGCGTGTCAGACTTCGCACATTTAGGGTTCCGTACTAGACCGCAAAATTAAGTTGGTTGTAATAGGAAAAAAGAAAATTTCTAAGAAAATTCAGATCTATCAATATTATTGGTATTTGTTAGTAAAATATACGTAAAAATAAACATTATCACCAAATTTGAAGTTCAATGGGCAGTTAGAAATTTTTTCTGAATAAAATTTTGTAAAACAAGCTGACTTTGGTAGCTTCTCATTCCTTAAAAACATAATTATACGTTTCACGGTACCGTGTGGTGACGGACGTAAAGAATTTCACCATCCCATATCTTCCCGTGGGTGTCGTAAGAGGCGACTAAGGGACACACCAGAGAATGGGCAGCAGCGTTCTCTGTGCACTTTAACAACTAACTGCGATCGCCAACCCGCCTGCCAAGCGTGGCGATTATGGCAAACCCCCCCAAACCAAATGAATAGCACACATAAAAAACGGCCCCGAGTGCCCGGCAGCCCGTCTACCCTCGGCTACGGTAGCGGTCGAGGCGATGGCGTGGCAAGGGGTGCGAAGAATCCCCGGAGTGGACCCGGCTACCCCAATAAACACCGACGACTGGACCTGGCAACTTATAACACGCGAACACTCCGGACCGACGAGAAGATAACCGAACTCGAGGCGGAACTGAGCAGGTTACGATGGAGTATTATAGGGTTATCTGAAGTCCGAAGAGAGGGAGAGGACTCGATAATCCTCAAATCCGGTAACCTGCTCTATTTCCGAGAGGGTGACCGGCAGTCCCAAGGTGGTGTCGGGTTTATCGTCCACAAGTCCCTTGTGAACAACGTGGTGAAGATCGAGAGTGTGTCGACCAGGGTGGCGTACCTTATACTCAGAATATCCGCAAGATAGATCATACAGGTCTACGCCCGAACCTCGGCACACTCCGACGACGAGGTAGAGGCCATGTATGAGGATATCTCTACAGCCATGCATGGTTTCAAAACTCACTTCACCGTTGTCATGGGGGACTTCAACGCGAAACTGGGCAAACGAGACGAGGATGAGCTGCAAGAGGGGCAATTTGGAGTTGGACGTCGGAACCACCGGGGTCACCTACTGGCCAGTTTTATGGAGAAGGAGGGCCTCTACATAATGAACTCCTTCTTCAAAAAGCGTGAGCATAGGAAGTGGACCTGGCAAAGCCCCGATGGTGCAACTAAAAACGAGATCGACTTCATCATGTCAACCAAGAAGCAAATGTTCAATGATGTCTCTGTGATCAATTCGGTGAAAACCGGGAGCGATCACCGCATGGTAAGAGGCACATTGGACATTCATGTCAAGCTTGAAAGGTCCCGACTGATGAAGTCCACGCTCCGTCCAGCACAGATCCAGGTCCAAAACCCCGAGAGCTTTCAGCTCGAACTCCAGAATCGTTTCGAGTGCCTAGGGAGCTCAGTGGACGAATACAATGACGGGTTCGTGGAAGCTGTCCATACGGTCGGGTCTAAGTTTTTCAAGACCCGCCGTACAAATAGGAACAAAAAGCTCTCTGATCCTACTCTCAAGCTAATGAAGGAGAGGCGTGAGATGATCCTGCAGTCTTCAGACGATGCGTTGAAATACCGGCAGCTAAATAGACGGATCTCAAAATCCTTGAAAAGCGACCTCCGCCGCTTTAATACTGAGCGTATTAAAGACGCGATTGAGCGGAATAAGGGCTCCAAGGTCTTTGCAAGAGATCTGTCTATTGGGCAGAGCCAGCTCACGAAACTGAAGACCGATGATGGCAGGATCGTTTCCGCCAAACCAGAGCTTCTGAGGGAGATCGAGAGATTCTATGGGCAGCTGTACACGTCAACCAGTAAACCCGTCGCGAATCTAGCGAATGACCCTAGAGCTAGATTGACCCGACACTATACCGAAGACATTCCGGACGTCAGCCTGTATGAGATTAGGATGGCTCTGAAACAGCTTAAGAACAACAAGGCACCGGGTGACGACGGAATCACGGCTGAACTCCTGAAGGCGGGTGGAAAACCGGTTCTTAAGACCCTTCAGAAGCTGTTTGATTCCGTCATATTCGAGGGCAAAACGCCACAGGCATGGTGCAGGGGTGTGGTGGTACTCTTCTTCAAGAAGGGCCACAATGCCCGGCTGAAGAACTATAGGCCCATCACACTTCTTAGCCATGTCTACAAGCTGTTTTCAAGAGTCATCACGAATTGTCTCGCGCGCAGGTTTGACGATTTCCAGCCTCCCGAACAAGCCGGATTCCGTAAGGGCTTCAGCACCGTAGACCACATACATTCGCTGCGCCAGGTTATACAGAAGACCGAAGAGTACAACCTGCCTCTCTGCTTAGCGTTTGTGGACTACGAGAAAGCCTTCGATTCGATCGAGACTTGGGCTGTATTGCAGTCTCTCCAACGGTGCCAAATTGACTACCGGTACATCGAAGTGTTGAAGTGTTTATACAAAAACGCCACCATGTCAGTTCGACTTCAGGATCAGACTTCGGAACCAGTCCTTCTGCAGCGAGGTGTGAGACAAGGAGACGTCATATCTCCGAAACTGTTTACTGCTGCACTGGAGGATGTCTTCAAGGTTCTGGACTGGAGAGGGCTAGGCATCAACGTCAATAGCGAGTACATCACTCACCTTCGGTTTGCCGACGATATAGTGGTTATGGCTGAGACCATGGAGGACCTCAGTACAATGCTCGATGATCTCAGTAGAGCTTCCGAAAGAGTAGGTCTTAGGATGAACATGGACAAAACCAAGGTGATGTTGAATGCCCATGTTACACCCACTCCTATCAAGGTCGGAGACTCTACACTCGAAGTTGTGGGCGACTATGTCTACCTTGGACAAACGATCCAATTGGGTAGGGCCAACTTCGAGAAAGAGGTCTACCGTCGAATCCGACTCGGCTGGGCAGCGTTCGGGAAGTTGCGCGGTATCTTCTCGTCCAACTTACCACAGTGTCTCAAGACGAAAGTCTATGACCAGTGTGTGTTGCCAGTGATGACATATGGCTCTGAGACGTGGTCGCTTACAATGGGCCTCATCAGAAAGCTTACAGTCACTCAAAGGGCAATGGAGAGGGCTATGCTCGGAGTTTCCTTGCGTGATCGAATCAGAAATGTAGAAATCCGCAAGAGAACCAGGGTTACTGACATAGCCCGAAGAATTGCCAAACTCAAGTGGCAGTGGGCAGGGCACATTGCTCGCAGAACGGATGGCCGATGGGGCAGAAAGGTTCTGGAGTGGCGACCGCGAACCGGAAGACGTTGCGTTGGAAGGCCTCCCACTAGGTGGACCGATGACCTGGTGAAGGTTGCGGGGATCCGCTGGTTGCGAGACGCACGGGACCGGTCAGTGTGGCGACGCTTGGGGGAGGCCTATGTCCAGCAGTGGACGTCTTTCGGCTGATATGTTGATGATGAAGGAAATTATAATTTGTACGGCTTTGGGTCAAGAAGTTGCTTATGCATAAATAATATTATGACATAAAAAGTTCTGCTATAAAATAAGACTAAAGTAATAAACTATGGAGTGAATAAAGTATTATCTAATCTAGTATTATCTTAAGTGTCTATTGACAAAGAAATGGCTACTTTTGTATCCAGACAAGATTTTTCTAGATAGATTTAGGTAGCTATCTTTCCTAAATGTGTAATAAGCTATTGTAAAAGAAGTATTTAATTGAAATAAACGAATCCAAAAATCAACAGTACCTACGTATAAGTCAACAGAAAGTAGGGCTGCTTTACAAACAGCTGCTTTATTTTCGCGATATCAAAAAAAAAACTGTACTCCAGGCTTTGCCATTTACCGCACGGGGTAACCCCCCGTGCCCCACGGTGAAGCGAAGAGGAACCCGAGGAAGGGCCGCTCTTCAGGGCTTTTGCCAAGAAACCGAAGACGGAGCGGCCAACATGTATGTTGCAGTGCTGCCTGGTCAACATCGCAACTAAGGTGGGCCGCTATGTCGTATGGGGTATACCGCCCTCCCTATCCCCATGCGGCCGCATGGCGGGTGGCAGGGCCATTGACCTTGACCCGTCACAAGGGGACCAAGCGTTCTATTCACGGAGTCGTCTGGCGCCCATGTGCTGTTTCGGTCCCTGGGGTGGTCACGGCGTACAGTGTGTTCTGGTACGCCGATTATAGGGGTACTCCCCAGAAGAGGATTCAGTGACAGACAGCCGCGGCGGGATCGCGGTGACAGCTAACGCGTGCCCGTGTACCCGCCATAAGCGGCACAGGATGATACCGTGGAGTTTTAGTGGGTTAGAGTCCCACATAACTGCGCTATCTCCCGGTGCATTCATGCAGCATTTCTCCAACAAAAAAAAAACTTTGCCATCTAGAAATTTTAAATAGCAGATTGAAAAATTCCAGATGCCAAAGCCCCATACACAATAATAACACTGGCTGGCTGACCCATTGAAACCGAACCTACGACCTGCACTCAGCAGAAGCGCTAAGCGAAGGCTATAATGTTCTGTGGAAGCAGCGAGAGCAGTAGGATAAAACTGGGAACCAGATAACAAAACCTTATCATCATCATCATCACTGCCAGGTCTTGCGCACCTTAGCAACATTTCAACTTTAAACCATCCATGTCCAAGTGATAGACGATTACCAATTTTCTTCAGTTGACACTTAACAACTTTTCCTTAGTTTGGTATCTCTCTGTAATTAAGTATTTTTTTCTTTGGTTCCCATACTGATTAAGATTTGAGTTGCCATCATTTAATACCTTATTTCTTAGTAAAAAATAAAATAATTGTTCTTTAAAAAAGAAAAATTACTTATAAAATAAAACACTACAAAGCAAAAAATTACTTTAACTATTGTTTTCCGTTTTCGACACCGACTTCGGAAAAGAAAGTTATGTTTCGCTTTGTAGTGTTTTGTTTTACAAGTCGTATTTTTTTTTTTTCAATTTTTTAATTTTTCCCTTTTTTGTTTCGGTAGGTACGTCCAATTACCATGAACTACATCTCAAGCCAAAGCAGAATCTAGTGCGAGTATAAACTAATCTAATCAAATCAAATAAAAATGATGCTTTCTGAGTGCAAATAATTGCATTGTTGATGAAAATACTAAAATCACTATATGAATGTCTTTAATATTTGAGGAGTTCCCTCGATTTCTCCAGGATCCCATCGTCAGATCATGGTCTAATGACTATGGGAACACTTGGGAAATATATCCTTTCAAACAAAAGAAGAATTTTCCAAATCAGTCCAGGCGTCTTTGAGTAATCGGGTATTAAACATAAAAAAAAAGATTTTGAAGAATTGAGAACCTTCTCCTTTTTTTGAAGCCGGTCAAAAATTAAACTTGACATGAGCTTGTCGAAATGTCTTATTTCCAATATTTTTTTGTATAATTTGATAAATAGAATGTTTTCAGCGGAAGATATAGAACGAAAGTCTCATAAAAGCCTTGCCGCTTTCCGAAGGCCACTAAACGTCATACAGAAAATTGGTGAAAATTTTGACGAATGGCAACCTTGAAGCTATTCTACGCACGTCAAATTTGTTTATGGTTAATCTCATACAGCATGATTATATCAAAGAAGCCCTTAGACATGAAGTTCTTAATCTCACTGAACAACAATAAACCATGTTTTTATTTTTACCTTTTAATCCAGCTTAAGCAACATCCAAAAAAAAACCATAAACTGTTGCAGCTAAGGTTATTTTTTGCATGACTAGTGTAGTAAGCCATAAGGTGCAAGTTGGTAGTAAGAGTCATTAAAAAGTGTAACTAACCACCAAAGTTTAAGGTCTATTTTTGTGTGTAAGGTAAAATAAACACAAGCAGTGGTTTGTTGACTGTACAGAGAATCATTGCGCTATTGCTCCCAGTGATGTGATGACGTGAGCTTCAATTGTTTTTTTAAATTTCGAATGGGTGTGTTTAAATGTTGAGTTTCGATATTTAAAAGTTGAATTGTGGATTTTTATTGAGTTTTCCTTGTGAGTATAATTTTTATATTTATTTATTTTCTTTTAATTTTTATCGTGATGAGTACTTAAATTTGGAAACTTTGAGGCATAAATGCGGTTTTATTACAGAAAAAAAGTAATATAGGTACTTCCAGTTTCCTTTCGACTCATTTTTCTTTATCGATAATTACTATCTTTATTTTTTGCGTTTCTATTATTTTATTTACCCACTAATTTAACAGGTGTGAATCTTAGTGAACTGGTTTTCTATCAACAGTGTACCTAACAAATATATGCAATACATTATTAGTTCTGACAGATTTCTCTCTTGTACCTAATCTAATCGTTGTTGATTTTGTCGTTTGGTTACTATGAGTTTATTTATACATAATAAAATCATGTACATTTACAGTTACAAAATTACCTTAGAACTGCAACATAATTAAGTTAATTAAGTAGCAGTTTGAAATTAAAATTTAAAAATATAATTAAAATGTTTGTTTCAATTACAAAAGGCATTTCGATACATATTATTGGAGATCACCTTTTAAGCAAGAAGTTGCTTGTAAGGAGACTTCGCACTTCCACTTATCGTTATTTTATGCAATTGAAATGTAGACAATGTAAACATGCAAGACTAAAAATAAAAGTAAAAAGTAAAAAAAAGTAGAAATATTATTTAACTAAGTAAATGCTTCAATAAACTCATTAAATGAGTATTTAAACCATATTTATTCTTAAATTAAGCGGTCAAATGTCAAGTAAAAATCCCAAATTATATATATTCACCCTTAATAAACTTGACTTTGACTTTGAAAGAATACTAAAACCGTTCAAATAATTTCCTTTAGCTCACGCTTTTTCCCATGGCAGAAATAATGTAACGTCACGTAACTAAAAATACAAAAAAAGATCTTGCTAAATTTCAAATAGCCAACGATATTTTACCGACACAACCCCTCACGAAAAACCAATTTCCCAACCAGAAAAACAAACAACAACAAAACAATATCACCCACCTTTGTAAACCATGTCGGATAAAGTGTGGCAGAACAATTACAATCTCAATTGCAGTCATTAGAAGATAAAGATCAACTGTGCAGTCGTTTAGAACGGGCGTCAACTGCACAAGACATATGGATAGGGAATTTTGATAGACATAATAATATTTCCGCACTAGAAACTGTTGTTTTTGCTGGGAAAAAAGAGCACTGTCGCTTTCCAAAATTGTTGGGAGATTGATGTTTTAGATACATGCATTGGCAGGTATTAAGATAAGTTTATTTCTTGTATGCAGAGTTTTAAAGTGTAGTTATTAGTTATTGTAAGAGTATTTTAATGAAAAATCGCTAGAAAAAGGAATCTGGTATAGAACGATTCAAAGTGAACCCCTTCGTGTTCCCTGGTTTGCCAACAGTGTACTTAATAGGAAATTTGACATAATAGCCCACAGACTCCGGCCTGGACACATTCCTTGCAATAAGTTTAGGCATCTTATGAGAATAAAACCCAACCCAAACTGTACCGAGTATGGTGTTGTGGAGGACATAAACCACTTGTTGGTGGAATGTGTCAGGCTCAGAGCTGGGAGAGAAGCTGTGATGAATAAATTTAATATTAAAATAATAGATTAGGAATTTTCCAAAGTATCCAGTCAGTCAGCGCCGCAGTTGGAAGCAGCCATTCTAGTTTATAATAGAATAGATAAGTTAGAATAAGTGTATATTTATGTATGTGTATAAGCTTAGGTTATGATGGGGCTGGCATGGTCTTAATTGTGACTAAAAGCCCCTAAATAAAAGAAGAGAAAAAAAAAAAAAGTTCAGTTATTATAATGTCTGTAACAAAGGACCTACAGAGCAATAGGTAGGTGCTTGATACCAAACCGGGCACTCGTTTTCGCCCTGCTTGAGTTTTTTGTAACGGTATGTCTAAAGTTTTCACAGTTCACAGTCCCATTAGCGAAAACAATATTTAAAACCATGTTTTAGTTGATAGTAAGTCATAGGAAAGAGGAAACAAAACCTCGACCCGAAGACACAGGTTCCGGCATCGGTAATACTGACTCATGATTATAATCTCCTGGTACTTTGTTAGTCTTTACCTCTGATGATTCCAGCCCCGCAAATACTTCTTCATGATTCTGGCCTCATGGTAGTTTGGCTATAAATGCTTATTCATGTTCAATATTTACAAAAATCAATAGAGATGTGGGCCCAGTTTACCATTATAATTTTTTTAAAGGGGCTACTGGTCCCTGGTCCCAGTTTCATAGTAGCCCAAAAGACCTTTTAAAACAATAAATATAAAAAAAATAATCATCATCATCACATCATCAGCCTATCAATGTTCCCACTGCTGGGACACAGGCCTCCTCTCTGTTAGGGAATGGGCCGTAATCCACCACGCGGGCCCAGTGCGGGTTGGTGGATGTCAAATGTCTTCGAATTTTTGGTCCTAGGACATGCCGGTTTCCTCACGATTTTTTCCTTCACCGTTTTGAGAGCAGTGGTGATGAAATAATTTACACAAAGTAAAGCGCCTGCCTGGGCTCGAACCCACGACCTACAACTTGTAAGTTGCGATACCACTGGGCCACCACTGCTCTCATAAAAAAAAAAATATATATATTAAATAATATACTATATGTATTTTTAATACCTATATTTCTTTTTTGTTTTTATATTTTTTATAATTTATGTAGTTAGCAGGGCGAACTAAGTATTTAAACTAGCTTCTATCAGCAGTTTCACCTGCGTATACTTTCAGGATAAAAAGTATCTTTAAGAGGCGAAAAGGTGACAAACAGACAGATATACAGACAGGTAGAAGCCCACTTTACAGTGATTGTATGCACAACACAATGTAAATGTTATTTAAACGCAGTTCCCCGTATTCAATCAAATACGCAGCTGCGTATGTTTTCCGACAGACAATTTATTACTTCAGGAAACATTTGAATCACAAACATAGGCTGTGTCGGAAATGTCTATTATGATAAAAAATACATAGCAACTATTGAAAAGACTTTAAAATAGGGATAAGTAGTTGTTTAACTCAACCGCATTTAAACTTTTGCCTGTCGCGATAGTCAAAATCTCCGTGCCTCGGAAAGCACATTAAACCGTTGGTCTTGGCTGGCATTTGTAGATATTTGACTGTCGTTACGAGTAGTCTGAAGCTTGAGATCTGACACCAGTCTAGCCAAGCGGTACCGTGTTACCCAGTTACTGGGTTGTGGAGGTCAGATAGGCAGTTGCTCCATGTAAAACACTGGTACTCAGCTGAATCCGGTAAGACTGGAAGCCGACCCCAATATATTTGGGCAAAGGCTAGGTAGATTGATAGTCAAAATCTCTACATTTTAAAATAAATGCCTTTTTTATCTTATGGAGTCGTATCTAAATATGTGTGAGTGGTTGAAGAGTGAAATATTTAATGAAACACGGCTATCTTTGTAATTGAACGCGTGAATGTGCCAAATGCCAATTAAATTGACATGGCTGGAGCTGTCTTGTTAGCTCCACATGGGCATTCTTTGATACCAAACCATGGTGACAGCTGCCTTTAGGCAATAATTGACAGCTACAAGTGCGCGGCTTAAAGTTGCCACTATAGTAAGAATACCATGGTAGGTATTAAGCAAATTGAATATGTAACCAACCAAACCAACTAACCAGCTAACCAACTTGTAACAAAGGCTTAGGAAAAGACTTAGGCTAACGAAAAAGCCATCCTGGTTACAACTTACCCATCATCATCATATCAGCCGAAAGACGTCCACTGCTGGACATAGGCCTCCCTCAAGCGCCGCCACATTGACCGGTCCCGTGCGTCTCGCAACCAGCGGATCCCCGCAACCTTCACCAGGTCATCGGTCTACCTGGTGGGAGGCCTTCCAACACAACGTCTTCCGGTTCGTGGTCGCCATTCCAGAACCTTTCTGCCCCTTCGGCCATCCGTTCTGCGAGCAATGTGCCCTGCCCACTGCCACTTAAGTCATGTTTGTTGTAGTATGGGAGCCCCACTTAAATATTTATTTTATTCTGTTTTTAGTATTTGTTGTTATAGCGGCAACAGAAATACATAATCTGTGAAAATTTTAACTGTCTAGCTATCACGGTTTATGAAATACAGCCTGGTGACAGACAGACGGACCGCAAAGTCTTAGTAATAGGGTCCCGTTTTTACCCTTTGGGTACGGAACCCTAAAAAAACATACAAACATAGACTTCGAGAAAGAGGTCAACCGTCGAATCCGACTCGGACAGGCAGCGTTCGGGCAGTTGCGCGGTATCTTCTCGTCCAACTTACCACAGTGTCTCAAGACGAAAGTCTTATGACCAGTGTATGATGCCAGTGATGGGCAGGGCACATTGCTCGCAGAACGGATGGCCGATTGGGCAGAAAGGTCCTGGAGTGGCGACCGCGAATCGGAAGACGTTGCGTGACGATGACGATGACCTGGTGAAGGTTGCGGGAATCCGCTGGTTGCGAGACGCACGGTACCGGTAATAAGGCGATGCTTGGGGGAGGCTTATGTCCAGCAGTGGACGTCTTTCGGCTGATCTACATAGACTGCTAAAATCATAACCATTCCTTTTGGCCGTAGTCGGGTAAAAAATGAAGAAAAAGAACTTGTAACAGTTAGGTACACCTTTTCCTAACCCTTTGAGAAACACGCTTGATGTTATGTTAATTGTTTTATATCTAAATTATTACATACCATTTTCAATAAATTAAACATAAAATCAGACCATCACTAATTGTTATACATCAACAATTATCAACTTAATCAATCTATGCACGGCTTTACAACTCAGAAATGCCTGTATCAAGTCCAATCTTCTGATTAAAATGAGAAACATATAATATCTGATGTGAAACTATGTTCAAGCTGTAGTGATATGCAGATTTTGTATGAGAATTAATTATTGGAAAACTGGTCATTATATTGTGTGAAATTGCTTTTTCTTATGAAGAGCGACGTAATGGCTTTGTTAATAGTTAGCTCCCGGTCTATGTAACTATTGGGACTAAAGAAGTTTAGTAAAAAGTGATTTATATTAAAAGTCACAATTTTATTACGACAGTGATATATTACATAATTATACATTTTGATATGTTGGAATTAGCAGTAAAGCTGCAGCTGTAAGGTATGAAACTGACAAAATTAATACTGGCTTATTTGAACACTTGATGTTCGTGACTTACTAACGATGGCGTTTTTAAGGGTCTGTTTTCTAAAACAGACAAACTTTAGCCGTTATAATATTTTAAATAAAAAATATATACTAGTTCGCAAGAATGTTGGTAATGTGCGTGCTTTCTCAGTATATACTTGTGAAGTGGTACAGGCAGGTTTTATTATTATAACTTATGTTGGTCCTTCGAGCCGGATACATTGCCAATCCTATAATGATAACTTAAGGAATAAATTGATGTTCAACTTCACTTTAATATACATCTGTTTCATGTTTTTGCACGTAAATATTTATAATACAGTCGGTACCGTATCGTATCGAGTTGACACCGACCGCGGTCAGTCACGACACGGTAGCAATACTGTGCCCGATTTGAACAAGATTTTGCATGAATAAATGGACTGATGGTATTCGTCCCTATTTTAGAGTGAAAATCGGCTATAAATCTATCGTAAAAGCTGCTGTTGTATGTAGTTTGTAGTTTTTAGGGTTCCAAAAAACCGTACCCAATTGGTAAAAATGGGACCCTATTACTAAGACTCCGCGGTCCGTCTGTCTGTCTGTCTGTCTGTCCGTCTGTCAGCAGGCTGTATGAACCGTGATAGCTAGACAGTTGAAATTTTCACAGATGATGTATTTCTGTTGCCGCTATAACAACAAATACTCCAATACTCAATAATACAAGACTCCAACTATAAATCACCTTCACAAAAAGAATTGGTTAAGGTTCGTATGTTTATTAATGCTCTAACTATTATAAATGGCTATCATAAACAATATTAACAATGACCTAGACCATATGAATTTCGGAATCTCATTTAACTGTAACCCTGAAGACTGTCCCAAATATATCAACTCAACCGGAAGAAATATACATAGCAATATAAATATACATTTAAACATACGTAGCGTAAACAAAAATTTTAACCAACTTCAAGTATTGCTGAATTTGATAAAAATAAACATTGACATCATTGTTTTGACGGAATGCTGCTTGAGTAAAGTCAATACACTACCTGTCCTTAATAGATTTCAGTCTCACTCGTCAGCTATCTACGCTAATCAAAACGATGGAGTTATAATATACACAAAATTAGGGTTACAAAGCTACGTGTGGGAGCCGTTCCAGTACACACAAATAGGATGTTAACTGAAAATTTGTTAGGCCGTTATGTTACCTAATCTATCTGACCGACAAAAAACAATAATATTGGACACGTATTTTTTTTTGACACGTAAACATAATGTGACGACGATATAATGCGTTTAAATATCGTGTGAAGTCACGCCATTAGTACACTTTATACTGACATAATGACGTCACAAGCCCTCACTCCTGGATTTTGATGCGCTTTAACTTTGTAAATTTTTATTGATTTGATAATACCTGTCCAATATTATTTGGTAATATCACTGACGGGTTTAATAGAATTATAATTTTCTAACCAGTTAATAAATACCCAAACATCGCTATTAGTTAGTGCAGTCAGATTATTTATAAAAAAATATTTTGCCATTAAATACCAGCCAGTAACTGTCCCACTGCAGGGCAAAAACTTCTTCTCTCACAGAGAAGACACGAGCATGAATCACGCTTGTTCAAGGCAGGTAGGCGATCCTTCACCGATATCAAAGATAAACTTAGAAAGTAGGTACCTATGAATACCTTGAACTCGAGAGCCAAGCCCTTGGCCACTATTGGGCCATTATTAAAAAAAATTGAATTTTAACTTCAATTTATGCTCAAGAAGTAAACTCCCAATTGTCGACAATAGAGACTAAACAACTACTACTACTACGACTAGATATTTTGCCAAGATAAAACTCGACTTAGAGAACTCTTTATAGAGCCCCCTAAACTGCAACCGATCGCCACTGGGGAATTGTCCCTAGAAAGTGGCCAGCATGGGCCGGTAAGTGGGCCAGTGCACTTGACTTAGAATAAATAATTTATGTTTATAGCGCAATATAAATCGATAACCTGGAGCTTAAGGCGATTGAGAGTATATCTTTATTATCATTGATAAATGCGATTGTAGTGCTCTGAAGAGAGAGCATGGGAATGTATACCCACATGTAAATTTGGGCTCTAAGAAAGTGAAAAACAGCGATAGAGATTGTCCAGAGTCCAAATAATATGAGATTAACCATAAACAAGTCTCATTCGATGTCAGCGAAATGCCAGAATTGGTTAAGCAGATGATGATCAATGCAATGTATGATCATGATTGATCGTGTGACATGATAGCGCTCGACAAACCCATACATTTTCGACTTTTTCCATTCACTGTCACAACGCATTCGATAATAGAATGTTACTTATCTATAGCCTCAAATGACGTTTCGAGAGCGTTTGTCAATGGCGGTTACTGTTTATGTGTTCACCAGTTGGCGCCACTGAAGAGTAAGGTCCTTAAATATAGCTGTTAAACGTTGTTACACGGAAACAAAGTTTGAATTAAAATCATTTCTCATGCCGTAGAAGTGCGATTAAATATAAAATCAAGTTTGCACAACCCTATTGAAAAAAAAAGGAGAATAACATTTTCCGAAACATAAAACTCTATTAAAACAGTAGTAGTAAAATCCGTACCTACCTTAAGCTGCCATATTTGGAAAATAATAATTTAAAAAAACTCGCGCTAAAGTCAAAATACTATGAAATTTGACGGAGACCACACGCTACACCAGCACCTCTAGTGGCGAATTCATATAATTCCATTCATTCATTTCCCTTTTTTTATGTTAGGCTGACATATCACTGATGAAATTACACATTGTCCATAGGTTCTGCTGGCATTACAAATCTATCACTTAACCAGCAAATTTATGATTGCAGAAACACTGTTCATTAGCGGAGTCTTCAAAGCCTTCACAAAATTTAACGTTTTTACCCATAACCGATTTATCATCATCTTGTGTCTTGTAACTGAGGTCAGTTTTACACGTTTTCTTCTTTCATTGTCAAACGTCATGCTGCTACTGAACTCCTATTTTTTCATATCATTCTCTAAATAATATTTTCTCTTGGCCTCACTCTTCGACTTCTATCTATGATCTATGAAATTATGAATGAAGTTGTTTTCACAAGTAAACTTCGACTAGCAATAGGTATAGTTTATGGTTTCAAAATACATGCTCCTTTACATAACCTATTATGAATATTCTACCACAGTTACAAAGTAGCAATATAAGAGCAAAATCAGCACTACAGTATAAAGAAATATTTCATACATATTCATTGCGGAATATGCGTGATGATAATTAACTGTCATAATGATTTTCTTCCAGCAACATATTAACATCAAACACTAATTAAGTTGCGTAATTTATTTGATCAAACCAATCTGACTGATTTTGTAATTTGAAAGAAATGTTGTATCAGTCTTGTTCTGGCCGCGCAACTGCCAAATGCAGTTATGTTCATAATACAACAGAGTATATCGCTGTCTAGCGGCTGTCTTCGCTAAAATACAATGTCTAGTATTTTACATGACAAAAAGTTATCTCCATTCCTAATCACCTTAAATTGGTCAGTTACTCAATTCAGCTCACTGTCCCATACAGTAAATATTCCTGAATATACGACTATTAATTATATTTTTACTAAAACCTGTTCGCGAGTGTCTTTTGCGAAGCGAAAACGAAAGCGTTGCGATAGCGATTGAAAAAGTAGAAAATATAAATACGTGAATGCCAAGCGCTATTGAAATGTCCTTCCTTACATTTTGGCATTTCAACCATCGTTTTCCCTGATAGAATGAGACTTCTATATATAGTTCGATGTCTCATTCTTATATAGATAGATATTCTTCTATAGATCTATATATATCTATAACTATGTGAATTAAGTAAAAAGTGTACTTAATTCGTTACTCTTCTTTGCGTCTCGCAAACCATCATAAATTAAACAAACTGCATAATAGACTCTTCTGATTAATTTGAAAGTGAAAAGCAAACTCTAAGAATAGAGCAATCTATCCAATTAGCAAATATCTCCATAAATCTTTATTGAAAAAATAAACAGCATGATCCTAAACCAACACTTAATGTCTGAACAAAAAGCCGTTAATTTCAATATTCCCACAGTAACAATAGGCCGTTTTTGCAGAAGCTCATACAACCGATAACCTTGCTTGAGAACATGACCTATTCCCATACAGTATAAAATCAGTACAGTATAATGTAAATACTTACAGTCGGTGTACTTGTGGCAAAAAGTAGAAAAAGTGATTTTATAGTCTATAGATTGCTTTAGAATTTGCAGTTATTTCATTTTAATTAATAATGGAGTATTTTGCACAACAACTACCAACTAAAAGTCACCCTTAATATATAAAGTTTGTGCTCTTTTGCTACTAGTTGCGATAAGTCTGATTGCTCGAAGTCCAAAAGACAATGCTTCATGATTAGAAATGAACAAATGAAAAAAAATCCGCTATGGTCCTTGCCATAGTTAAAAGTTCGATACTCACAAACTTTCACGTTTATAAATAGTAGTAGAATAGTAAACGAAAGGTTGGCGTTGCAAATAAAAATACTTCGGTGTTTGCCAGCACAAAAATGCTGTCACCGTAAATGACAATAACAGTAATTACAAAGAAATCCAATACACGGATGCCCTTACCAACAAGATTACTGATGTTTACGAAGATCGCTTACCATAAAACGATATACCTCGTTAGCCTAACGAGATGGCAAGTCACCCGACATCAGCTGACTATAATTATGATGCACAATTTAACACAGAACTCTTCGTTGAAGAGATTAAAGGTTATGGAGAAGATTGAAAATAAATAATTGATGTAGTAACAATTATAGTTTAAAAGGCGAATCTACATATTGGCTGGTAACATCAACGCCGCACATGTGAAAATTCGTGGGTTTTCAATGGGAAAAAATAATCTTATGTGCTGATACTGATTCAGAATACTTTCTATTTTTCTATCTTTAACCTAAATCAGTTCAGCCGTAAAGTTATGTTTTCTAGACTCAAATGTATTGTTATTTTCTGTGTCATTTAGTGATTTTTCAACCAAGAAATCTTGCCATGCAAGCTTAAATGGCAAGGAATCTTTTAAATGTTTTGTCAATTTGTGTACTTTACTGTCCACTACACCACTGGCTGTGTCTTATTGTATTGTGATAATTGTACGTCATATGTAAGAATCCCTTACCAACAAAATACTAAACTCGTGCTACACTATGCCATGATCTAGTAAAATAAATCATTGTTCCTTTTAAAAATTGGCTATGGAATGCAGTTTCTTTTGACAAACCCCTAGTTTCCCTAGACCCAAAGTTCAAAGGCCAACTGCTTTGTCTTAGCCCATAAACTAGCCACATCACGGTTGAAGGTCATCCACAAGTATTCGCGAATCAGCAAATCACGTTTAGTCCAAGTCACGAATTACACCATACTTTTGGAAAATCATCGTAGGTACCAAAATTCGTGACCAAAGACAGCACGGTGAGAACAAGATTATATTTGACCTGAATTTCTAGTCACTCGTGCGTTTATAAAAATAAGGATTATAATATGCAAAAGAATATAGGTGAGTCAATGTTAATGATGAGAGTAACGAGATTCTGATTTCGAGGTCTGCCAAACGGGTTAATGATTTTAAGACATCATGCTTAAGCCATAAGGGTAGATGATTATGATATACAAAAAATATAAGTTAAGAAAACGTTTCGGCTTCTAAACAGCCCAATCTTTTTGTTGAACTCTGATCTAGTACCTACCTAATTTCGTAATCAAACTTGCGATTTTATTGCTACAATAAGTTACAAACCTCTTCCTATGCTTACCTGTCACAGTTATTATAAGATTGCCTTTAACATCTCTTAATTTCATAGGATTTTGGCTTTAGTTAGTGAACTAAGTGCATTTCAAACACAACCATTTTCATCATCGTCACAATTATTTATACAAAAATCGTTACTTTTTAGCAACTGATAAGCATTTTATAAATTCGAATTCTCTATAGATTTGAAAGAATCTGTTAAACAGCGTCGAGATTTTTATAAATATAAGGCCTCATAGAGCTGTTGAAAATTTTGGGCCACCTAAGATTTTAAGATTTTGTGCGTTCTGCACTAATTCACAGCACGCGACAATCCATCACTCATGAGGGACAAATTAAAGTCATTACATTACACAATTTACTCTTAAACCACTTCTACTATATACTATGATAGCCAAGCCAATTTATAACTTATCATTGTTTCAGTAGAGGTTATTTTTATAAAGCAACATCTCAAGCACGTTAGTTTTCAAACAACGTAAATGCTTCATTATGTTCTAAGTAAATATGGTTCCCACATTCATCTTATAGAAAATGGTAGATAACGGAAAGTGCAGATTTAAAAATACAAACATTGTATGGCATTGTTTGTATGTTGATTTGTATGAGAAACAAGTACTTAATGGTTAGCTGTTCGCAATTCTAGCAAGTAACGCCACTGAGGGAATGCATAGCGGCCGTTTTAGAAAAAAATTATAACTTTTATTATTTTATTATTTAAGAGACCGTATTCAAGGACTACACAATGTATATATTTTTATGAAATAAATTTAATATGACTTACTTAAGAGTTAAGACTTACGACCAAAAATTTTTTTTAGTCTTTTTGTTTCTGAATGTCGGAAATTAATCCAAGGGAACATACTCCCGAGATAAAGAGCATCTTATATCCTACTCTGAAATCCAATATATCTCTGTACCAAAATTCGAAAGAATTGGTTTAGTGGTTTAACGTTTTAGCGCCAAAACTTTTGCTTTAACGATACATTGGTATGGTTGGATACTATATATTATATGGAATATGGATTTGAGGGTAACCAAAATATGAGCTAATGGTTTTTATAGGCGTCGTTGAAGGATACAAAATTAATCACTTTGTAGTTAAATATGTCCTAGCGACTTGAGAATTCGTCACAACACAAATCAGTTATATTGGCAGTCACAATAATTTCTAAACTAGCCATTCAATATAAGCTTCACAACCAGATTTAATGTCACCCAAGAGAAATACAGCTTTTCTGCTAATTAGCCTTACAATGTTCCAGTAATAAATAAATGTTGGCTTACTATTATTTAAAGCCTATAACTTGTAATTCAATAGGCAACTATGCTACTTACTATTTGACTACGTGCGTACTTTCTTATGAAGAAAGCAAGAGACGTACATTTCTTATGAATCTAACTTGTTCACACTTTTGGAAAGATTTTGAAGACTAACATTCATTAGTTTATTATAAATATAATATTTTTTATTTTTTATATATGCTATAGATAGATAGAAAAAAATGGAGCATTTTACCGAAAGTTTATTGAAAATGAAAGTGTTCTTAAACAATTTTCCTGATAGGGCGACGCTGTTTGAATAGCGTCGATTGGCGATATTGCACACGTATTTTCTAGAAAATTTTAAGTGAAAACCGGTTGAGTTGCATCACATTGCTTCCATGTGAACCTACTTGCAATATGAATAAAAATTGCATATCGGTGAGATATAAATCGAATGGCGTCGAACCATCAAGAAAGTCATCAAAAAATATTATTTGTTAACTCTGTAGTTTATAAAATTCATAGTGCAACTTTCAATGTTCGAAATCTTTTATTAAAGAAGTCATCAACATTACAGACAGTGACATTCGACCACCTACTGAGTTGCAGAGTGATCGTGAGGGTAGAGGTTCAAATACTGAACTGGTTGAACTTTTAAAGAGCCCTAGCCAACATTCGGTCTACGAATTTTATTTTATATCTATAGTTTCCAACACATAATATTAGTAACACTATTTTTTTTAAACTTTGTTAGACATCAATTTGTTCTCAAGACCATTACCCATACACGCAATCATTACAAAATGACTTAAAATCACAATCTTTAGAAAGTGAAACCTGTCTAGCTGTTACAAACATTAAACTGTTACTAATAACAAACAATACTTTTATTGCAGATTCCGTTGACGAAGCAAAAACTATAAGAAACTAGAAACTTTATGATGGCGGATAAACTGTATCAAGATTGAAACAAACTGGTATGAAGGGATGTGAAACAAGATTAAATCTATGAGAAACCGCGGATCAAGAGCGCTTAAAGAAGTTGCGGACGGAAATATTAATATAGAAGAGGACAAACGCGAAACAATCGAAAGTGAGAATAACAAATAGAGAACACAATATTTAGAGAAACATTGGTTCATTGACTTTCAAATAGATACCGAATAAAATTTGGATATTTTATTTGAATAATGTTATATCCTAGAAAGTAACACGGGAATATTTAATTAAATTGGAAATCTACCTTCACAATTGTGACGTAGTGCATTAACAAGAAAATTGCACTTTCAGTCTTTACTTGCACCAATTCGCAACGCTGCAGCTGGTAATCAAACAGATCGAAGAAAGGAAAATCGTTTATCTTTATTGGCATCACTCATTGTTTGCAACACACTTGCAGCACACGAAGAAAATATATAACCTGATGATTTATTAGAGAAAGCAAATAATATATCCAATAGAAATCCTACCAAAGAAGTCAAAGACCGTCAGTTCTCAAGATTATTAAGTCATCAAAGACAAGAATCAGCTTGTTAAGTAATTGAGTATCATCACAATGAAAAGATAACATTACAATCAAGCCAACGTAATTGATACTTGCATAGCAACCTATTATTTCCTTAACAAAATTGTAATTTGCGGTTGAATATCTCTAATAACTTTTTGTTTCGGCGAAAATTGTGAAGATGCAGAGAAGACCATGAGATTAGCAACGGTAAATGTAATATTGCACGGTATAACCTTTACAAAGGTTATAAGAAATGACGATGATATTATGAATCGTAATAAAGAAGTACTCTTGGATGGTAGAAAGAGAAACAGTGTTATGAAACAGAAGAAAGTGATACAAATTATTGAAAAAATGGAGTGAACGAGTAAAGGTAGGCACTGCGCTGGACAAATGTATTTAGCAGGTGAGTGTTCTTACTTTTATTACAGTACGTTAACACCAGGGCATTTAAAATATAGTTTCGAATAAATCGATTCTTGGAACAAGCTTCAAAATATACCAAATTTTTTACAATTTTCTTTATCTCTTAATAATTCATTAAATAGAACTGTTTAAAATAAGCCATTAAACATTTATCGGTAGTCATTGAAAGCTCATAAAACCCATAAAGTCGACGGTACTCGTGATTTCAAAGTACGATTTTATGTTTTGTATGTATTGTCGATGTAGTTTTACAGTAAACTGCTGAAGCAATTTGGATATAACGACTGTCATTGTCAATGTAACGAGGTGCATAGGTGAGAGCTATAAGATTATTTTCTCACGGTGTTTTCTTATAAAAACGATATACATGCCATAACTATGTAAATTGCAGTACTCGTGAAGCTCGTGGCTAAATACTAATAGCCACACGGGTCGATCTCCAAGGTTAAGCAACGCTAGCTGAGGTCATTCCATGGACTGGTGACGATCTTTACACAGCAAGGTTTCTCCGTGCCTCTGAAAGACCTTAAGCTGTTGATTCCGGCTAGCATTTATAGATCTTTGACAGTTGTTACGGATGATCAGAAACCAGGAGATATGACACCAGTCTTGCAAACGAATATCCTATAACGCAGTTACTGGATTGCTGTGTAGGTCAGATAGGCAGTCGTTTTTTTTAAATAGTGATACATTCAATTAGACTGGTAGCCAACCCCAATATATTTATTGGGAAAGGGCTAGGCAATAATATTTTATTTGCCATAAATATTTGTGTGTTATGCGTGTATACGCAATATTTTAATAACCGTACACATATTGGAAGCAAGTTTGATTAATTGCCATTTAACTAGTTTTAACCGTAACTTCGACCGCTTTATGTCGTTCCGTATAACTTTGCGTGTTTAATTAAAAGTTAAATAATAAACTGGTTAATGATTTCACACTCAAATTGATTAAAAACAAGTATGTATATTTGTTGTGAATATTCGCGTAATAGATCCGTAATACTCGAATATTTTGTACGTAAAAAAGCTGTCAAGTTGACGTCCAATGGACTGATACTAAATAGTACATTACTGCAGCGGCCAGCAAAATAGGCATTGATGGACGAACGTGTAAATGTGGGCCGAGGTGAAGCCGAGGCACACATACGTAAGTCCATCAATGCCTAGTTGTGGCCAAGGCTTGTATAGTACTTTTCTCAAATAATGCGCGGAAATTTAAACTAAGTAGTACCTAGAACTCATTTTGTCAAAATCAATGACGAACAACAATAATTGTTCCCGCGTTAAAGTGTTCCTTTGTTTTTTTTTCAATAAACAGCGTTCTATTTGCAAGCCAGTTCGAAATTTAAATAAAACCTTTGATAAGTTACCTCCTTGGTTGCCATGTTTCGGAGTAAAACATCGTTCCATTTTTAAACTACACGACAGATATGAGTTTACTATGGAATTTATTTGGCCGCTAGACACGACAGATATGGATTTTCATACAACTTTTGCCGGCCGCTGCGCGCATGTATTTGACCAGTACAGCAATTTCGATTTATCTCGAAGAAGGTTGTCAAAATAATGATCACATTTCCAAGCATGTTTGAGAAAATGTATTTTATCTACACTTACAACGTAATGTTCCAAATATGAATTCAAAAAATATTGTATCAACACGTACTTTATATTCGTGGATAGGTAAAATAAAAAAAAACCATTACAGTTCAACATTTTCCTTAGATTTTCAAACAACTGCTTGATGCAGTTGTTTAAAAATCTATCTATCAAAAAATAACTTTTTAATTTTTATAGCACACTTTTACTTTTTAATTTATTGGCGCTTATGGGCTCATTGAAGTACTGTCATTGTCTAAGGAGGCGCGCTGCGCAACCATGCGCAATGATAATCTAAATTGCCCGCCATACCAAATATTTTTTGTATGAGTGAAGATAAAGTAGTGTATGCAATGGCATATAATTTGGTATTAAAACACTCGCGTAATATTATTATCACATTCGGCTTCGCCTCATGTGATAAACCTACGATCGTGTTTTAATAACTCCTATTATATGACCATTGCATAAACTACTATTTTAGGGTAGCAGCTTTAAACCACAACTACCTTTTTCTTGCTTGCCATTTATTGATAATATTAATTGATCCTTCCAGTTATTTTCATAAGTTAATCTTCTATGTCATCACCTGAACGTTTCTTAAGCTTGCGTTTTACATTAAGTTTATTACTAGCTTCTGGGGTTTTGCTGTCGTGAAAATTGGAAGTTATTCCAAGAGATGATATTCACGGGATAAAAAGTATCCTATCAGCGTATTTGTACGTCTTTTCTTGTGGAAGGTATACTATTTTCTCTTTTTTACGTTCTAACTTATCTGAGACCAAGAGATAGAAAACAAAGTAACAGACATAAAGGGTTACTTTTGCATGTATAATATTAAATATGGATGGGTTTTTCGATTATAAACATTGCTGGGTTTTACTGGTAACAAGCTAATTGGCTGTTCTTCAAATGACTAAGTTAGTGCTAGTAGATACATCTGTTCTGCGGTTTTGAACATAAATAAGTGGAATGACAAAGAAAAGGCAATCTAAGAAAGAACAACATACAAACATTAGTATATTACAAGAACAAGAACAGTGGTAGTAGATTCGGTTCTTTCGTTTTATCATAATTTATGGTTTCTAGCGGTACAGTGTTTCAAAACTTTTTCTTTTTTTGACTTCGGTCTTACTAATCTTACTCCTTCCGTTGTCACTAAAAGCTTGTACACATTACAAGTTATTTATTTTACAAGAAAATCAAAATTTCTGTATTAAAGAATATGCCAAAGAAAATGTCAAATATACTTACTTTTACTTTTAAAATAAGCGAAAACATTTTTTTTTTTTTTTTTAAACTATCTTTATTCATATTCTTCTCAGCAAACCCTTATATTTGATACCCATATCATGGCAGTGCATAAAAAAGAACTAATCCGCCATCTTGGGCCGTCCGCCATATTGGATTTAGAATGACGTCACTTAGTTAACCATGCATTGTGTGTCATCCAAACCGTGTATGCAAAATTTCATTTTAATCGGTGGACGATAACTGCTTTAAAATTCAGTTGCAAGATTTGACCCGAACACACTTACATACATACATTGCACGTTAATTAAAAGCTTGTAAAAATTATTTATTTTATAAAGTGTATTTACGCGTGTTCATGAATGCTGAATCGGGATCATAGAATGAACTGCAATTTATTATGCCAAGACAAAGCTACTCGTTTCTAACAAAAGTGTAAATATTTGAAGGTGCCAGTCGAAATACACATCAGATTCTATTTTGTTCCTTTTATTCACCAGACGCCCATTGTTATAATCTTATTATCACTCGTTTTCATCAATATGAACCTCATTATCGATTTAATCAACGCTGATAAATTTGGGACCTGTCATTACAAAGTATACATTGAATGACGCAACATTAGGACCACCAACACTGTCTCCCAAAGGTTTTTTACTCGAGTTTCTCTAATCTTACTTAAGAGGCGATAGCAATCTGTTACTTTTTCAAAAAACAAATGTACCTACCATTACGAGTACCTTTCCAAGCCATACCTTAGAAGTACAAGACAAAAAAGGGCCGGAGATTGTTTTTGTTCGGAGTACTCGAACTTTATAATTTGGCTTTGACAAAAACTCTTTGATTGGCAGCCAAAGAAAGTGGTTGCATTGATTAAATTTAAATTAGAGTAAGGGAACTGTTGACTCAGGAGAGGACGGGAAATAAAGGAATAGACTGAATAAAAATTAAGGAGTTAGTAAGATCTTAAGACATCATCTTCATCAGCGTTTTAATTTTCCAACTGCTGGGACACAAGCCTTCTCTTTGCGAGAGGGAATGGGCCGTAATCCACCACGTGGACCTAGTGCAGATTGGGGGCTGTCACATTATGTCTTCGAATTTTTGGTTTCACACCGTTTTAAGAGCAGTGGTGACGAAATATTTTACACAAAGTGAAGCCTACCTGGGTTCGAACCCATGACCTGCTTACCATGACTACTACTACTTACATGATACTACTTGTAAGACACTGTTCATACCTGGTATAAAACATAAGTTTAATGCTAGTCCTTTAAATAAACAGGTCGGTAAAAACAAACTATTGTTATTAGTTATATTGGTGTACCATGAAGTATATGTAATTAAAATATAACGCAATAATGTAAACATAACATTCACCGCAAGGAAACTATATTTTCACGAACATAATTTCAATATAAATATACGTGCATGTAAGAAAAATAAATACGCTGGCCTATACTAATAACTACAATGTATAATAAATTATAATTTCAAACGTTTCAAACGTTTTTTATTTCAAAACTCTGAATTCTATAGTTTAGGAGAAATTACAATTTCAAAAATGTCGTACAAAGTTTTGAAGGCCAGTGTATTTTAGTTACAAAAACAGATAAAAATCCAAACATTCTTAACACTAACTGTGAACTTTATCGCAATAATGCAACACACGCCATGATTCCATCGCGACATTACAAACTGTAGAATACAAAAATGTAACTCCGCATATTTTCAACGAAAGCTTGAAAAAATTACGTGTTTGGAATAAACTTTATGAAGAAGTTACCAAATAAAAATATTCTGTGAACGTATTATCTTCATACTTATTGGCATTCTTGTCTTCACCTTTGCCCCATGGGCCCGAACCGTATGTTAGTCATATATAGTTCAATTTAGAAACACATAAATATTATGTGAACTATTCCATATTTAGACATACAAAACAGACAGAGTAGCATTCTTCTAAGGATTTCTTGCCTAAGAATAATACTCTTCTCCTATTTTTGCTACTTACCTCTTTATGGGTGTCTAAATAAGGCTTTTTTTAAGTATTATTTTCTTACTTTTGATGCTCTATTCAACTACTGCTTTTCTGCTTGGATCAGTTTACCAAGCAGTTTATAATTTTAATGTTTTCGACATCCCGTGATTGGTAGTCCACTTTGAATTGATATTTTGAGTTAAGAACGTGTCAAACACTACTCTAATGCTAAAGTTTGACAGGTATTCAGGCAACAAGACAGACAGCAAATGCAGAGATTGACAAATATTTAACTTCAAATTTATAATTCAGTGATCGGGCAAAAGTGACAATAATTAAATTGTAAGAAACAAATGAAGTCCTTGCACAGGTGAAAGAGAAAGCACGTGCTTTATTTTGCAGCTCATTACAAATTCTTGCGGTGTAGGTAGAACTCTCACTGTAGTTGTCATGCTCTTAGGCTTCACTTCTATAAATATGAGACGTCACGTGTTTAGGCTCAAAGATCAGGAACGTGTTCGTCACAGGCGTTTAACAACAGCTGATGACAATCAAAAACATACAAAGTATAATATTTCGGCACATAACACAAAACTTTAGAAATTAAAGCTAAGCAGAAATGATAACAGAGACTGTACCACATTTTTAACCCCCGACGGAAAAAGAGGGGTATCATCGACGTGTGTATCTGTGTGCTTGTGTATCTGTCAGTGGCATCATAGCTCCTAAATGGATGAACTATTAGCTTAGTTACAGAAAGGTTACATTTCGGGGAGTGTGCATTGAAATTGTATGAACTGATTCCTCCTAGCCCGTTCCGTCATCGGACTACAAGACGTACGGCGATGCGTCATCGATACATGATGGACATCCCACCCATACGCACCAAACGTTTTGGACATACTTTTATTATGCGCACAGTAAAAGAGTGCAATTACCTGCCGGAGTCTGTATTTCCCGATAGCTACAACCTGGGAGTCTTTAAGTCAAGAGTGAATAGGTTTCTTCTAGGCAAGCGTGCTTCATCGTCGACCACATCATCGCTTACCATTAATTAGGTGAGATAGTGGTCAAGCGCAAGGGTATTACTAATAAATAAAATAAAAAAAAAGAAAGAGCCGTTTTATATCCATATTTGAATCAATTTTTATTATCTAGACAATCCCACTAATTATCAAAAGCAAGTTAATTCTGTGGGTATTTTCGCACATTAAGATTTATTTTGAATAAGTGCCGTTACTATACAATTGGCAAAGAATATATCGTAGGTACCAAAGCTCCAAAGAAAGTGGTTGATCTCCCCTTTCTCTGGAAGCTACTTAAACTGAAACTGCGTGTCTATCAAGCAAAATAATTCGTAAAATATTATAGAGTAATAGTACACGTAAATCATCACAGCCCACACAAATTATCATCTTCGAATTTACCTCTGAGAATTCACTTTTCTAACTCACGTTTCTAGTTTATCGATTTCATCTGCTGTCTATACTTCTGCGATAGTCAACATTTGGCATTGGGGATATTTTTTGCAAGCTCGCTAGTTAATTTTATATAATTATGTCTAAGTGAATATTATAATGAGGTATTTTTTTCTCAGGGAGTATAAGGGCCGTACTATCATGAATCCGCTATGAATAAAAACCCTTTTTTAACAAAAATATCAAACAGACTTACAAAACAAAACACTACTAAGCGAAAAATAACTTTCTTTTCCAAAATCGGTGTCGCAAAACGGAAAACAATAGGTACCAAAGACAAAGTAAAACTTTTTTTTTATTGAAGTGTTCTATTGTATATCTCCAAAGATTTTCATCAGGTGTTCACCAAATTTAAATGGTACCAATTTGGCACATATCAAATCAAAAAAAAAATAAAAAAATTGGTCCACAATTGACCAAGAAATCGGTAAACACATCAGACAAAAAAAAATATGTATAATTATAGTACTCTTCATCCTATATAGCTCCGTCTCTCTCACACAGTGCAACCACGATAGTTTTGACACGTCAGAGTAAGGCTCTTGATCCGACAGCGAACATACTTTCAATGGCAGAAAACTACACTTCCATTCCTTGAGTACAATAAGCGATTTTTATCCCGGATAATGCATTGTTGTCACTGCGGCAAAAGCTACTCTTTTAAAAAAATGTGTGTCCACTGCAATTGCTCAATAGAATCCACTGCTTGTTGACATGTTGATTGTTAACCCGGGAAGATGATGACCTGTCAATGGAGTTATTTCCATAACAACTGTTTGTTCATGGCAGAAAAACCTTCAGCACTATCGGTAAAACTAAACAAGACTTAATCTCGAGCTGGCCTTATATGTGTCAAAAATTAAGTTCCAAAACATCAGTAGTAATACCACATACATAAGGATATGTATCATTTTCGGCCATGAGATGTACATTTATCAAAAAAGTGGAAAAAATCCCACGAATTCAGGAAAAATATTCTTTCATGAATTTAAGCCTGATGTTTTCTTGCATACAAAAAGTAATAGTTTTTCAATTATTGGCATAATCTATTCGACATGGCGTCTCTCATAGTTGTCATTTTGATTTCGTTCTGAAATCATGTCACATCAAAGCATAAATAAATTAGATGTTAAATATGAAAGGCAAGTGTTCTTGTACTAGTAAAAATGACTATTATTCTTATAAACAACTTTTACGACTAATATAAAAGCAAGTGTGACGATTTCATCGTTAAAAATATACTTATTGGTGTACCTCAAAAACATTGGCTATTGTGGAAAAAATGTTACTTTATTCTATTCAGGTGTTAGTTTCCCAGCTTTCCTTAAAGGTACAGATTATGGCCGGAATCCCATACAAAAATGAAACATCTCCTTTAATTAGATGACGCGATTGGATGTACTTCGCGTGTCACAAAACGGAGAAAAATTACGATCAATGATCGTAAATTGAGTTTTTCATTTAGCATTATCGGCACCGGTAATCCACCGAAATCTAGAAAAATGCCTTTTTATGCCATATTGAGCTATAAAGACTGTATAGAAAAAAACTTTTTTACATAAAAATACTACCGACTTCCAAATAACAAAACTAAAAAGTGAAAAATAACTTTATTTTTGGAAGTCGGTGTCTTTGGGTAGGTACCAAATTTTTAAGTTATGGACACCGACTTTAGATCTGCATACCACTTTTGAGCGTACTGGCGTGATATTATGTTATGAACTGGTATAAACAACAAACAGACAAGCGATTGCAGCAATCCCGAGAGATTTACCGTTATTTATTGAAGAGTTCTGTTCTATATCTCCGAAGTTCTTCAATAGATATTCACCAAATTAAAATGAGACCAATTTCAAAGTATACTCTTTCAAACAAAAAAATAATTTTCAAAATCAGTCCTCTATTGACGGAGATATCGGTGAACAAATACAAAAAAAAAAAAAAAACAAAAGCATTCATAATGTCGAACATAGAACCTCCTCCTTTTTTGGTAAGTCGGTTAAAAAGCTGGCCGAGGCATTGGAATAAGTAAATTTGTTAGCTAAGCTCACAGGGTTGCCAGTTAAAAATAGAGACCAGATTGTAATTAAATTATTATTTTCTCGTATGTAAATGTACGTATCTCCTGATAAGATATCAGAAATCAAAAGATATTCCACACCATCTTCCTCCCCTTGTTTCATGTTACTTAGGGTCGGCGATACAAGTTTCTTATTCCATCTTCAGCTGCCAACCGTCCGTTTACCGTCAGTATATCACTCCCTGCACCTGTAGCCAAGTTGACAATCTACAATCGATAATGCTAGTAGAAAACGAACTAATGTATTGAAATGACATATCTGAACGTTAAGTCACGTGGTCATACCATACAAATAGAAGGCGTTTACGATTGTAGAAAGAGATTCGATACGAATCGTTTGTAACTTGGCTAGAGGGCTTATCTTTAATACTTATAATTCCTCATACAGCCCATTCATATTTCTTTGGCCTCTTTAAATAAAGGATGTATAAGTATTTCACAGAGACAACTAAAAGGTTGAGTACCACAACTCTACAAACCTTTGTGAGTAAATAGCAACAAGTTAGTATCAACAGATGGTATCTGTCACGACTCTGTAGACACTGGAAGACATGTCCAATAACTGTCGCTGTAATTAAGAGATTATCTTGTCGTGACGAGCATGGGGATTGAAAGAGTAGTTGTGTTGAAAAGGGAAGCAAAGATGATGGGAGGTCTGAGAGGAAGATATAGATAAAAACATTTGTTTTAAATCCAAAGACGAGATATTGGGCCTCGTTGGAACTTGGTCCCGATATATTGCTAAAAGTCATCTTGTGTTTTTAGTTAGCAAGCTTGGAACGATGATTTTGATTATCAAATTACAAGAAAAGTGAACTTTGTTAACAGCAGTCCACAAGAATTTCCATGGAAAGCAAAATTCCATAGAAATTCTTGTGGACTTTCAGTGAGCTAAGACATAAAACAATATTAATTGATTGATCATCTATCTTTTTTAATATAGGTATTTATTTTTGTCTTTTGTCAACGATTGTTTTATGTGGTCTCGATATATTGCTCGTGAGTTTAAATGGTGTTTCATCAATCCTACTATTATTATAAACGTGAAAGTTTGTGAGGATGGATGGATGGATGGATGTTTGTTAATCTTTCACGCAATAACTAAGTAGGTACTGAACTGATTATGTTGACCCTTTACACTACAGACATATATAGCAAAAACATTATAATAACACATACGCTGTAATTTTTAAATATATTAAGAGAAGTACTAATACCACTATTAATACTAATACTAATGCATATAATCCAGCTAGTGATGAATATAGATCATCAAAGTAGATAAACACTGTCACAGTCAGATGACAGCGCCATCTGTTAGATAATAAAGGTACTAAGAAGCGTGGAGGTGGAGAGGTAGTATAGTGAAATTTGTTTCTTTAAATTTTGAACAGATGGCGCTTTACCCAAGTTATACTTAGTACTTTGACGTTTCAACGCTAGATGTCGGTATTTCAGGTTTAAGTGTAGACTGGGTAGACTTTATAAATAGGCTTGACTGAACGCTTACTTGGCCAAATAATTTGACTTTTCATATTTTTTATAAAGTTCTTTTTTCCTAATATTGCTAAGAGGAGAATCGATAATTATGTTGATACTTACATAAAGATTCATAATGAAGGAAGAGAGGATTTCATTTCCCATCTGTGATATTTAAAAAGCTTTGGTCGAGACAAAGGCAACTGCTGCCTTCCTTTCTTCTAAAGTATAAGCTTTTTAGGGTAACAGTGAGTTTATGGTATGAGTGCATGGCTGGTTTAAGTATATCAATAGATAAACAGCATTTTCTTAATCAGATCAATGCCAGAGATAGAACTAAACAAAATTTGACAACTTTTTATTTTTATATTAGTTTAGTCTATAGTGTCTCTGTTCCACTTATTCATACAAAGTTGTTTACCAAATCGGAGATCTGACAATCGTTATTTTTGCCGATCGGCAAAGCAAAATGAGACAATTTGCAAAATGACATCATACATACTTTGCTTGATGAGATCAAAATAAAATAATGATGAGGTACACACTCATGGTTGCTGTAGATTGTGTGAAAGATGATAGGGCAGGACAGGGACGATTCCCTGTCTCAATTTCCCATTCCATAAAACACGTTTTCATTCCCACTCCTTCTCTGTTCATGCAGTACGATTGTGGAATTCACTTTCACCTTAAATCCGTGACTCCCAAAATGTATTTTCATTAAAAAACAAGTCAAAGAACATTATCCCTCCACCATCTCGGATTTTTTTATATTATATGTATGTATTTTTAGTTAAGATATTTTTATGTGTACTTACATAAAAAAAAACTATTTTGCAAATAAAAAACTACAAAGTGAAAAATAACTTTATTTTTGGAAGTCGGTGTCCATAACGCAAAAAATTGGTACCTACCAAAGACACCGACTTCCAAAACAAGTTATTTTTCACTTTATAGTTTTTTATTTAGAAGTTTTTTTACTTTTCACTTTTTAGTTGTACCTACCTAATAGGCAAGTTGTTTAGTAAGGGACCTAAAACGCCAGAATAGATTTCCCTAATATCATGAAACTTGAACACAACCGGTGAAATGAGAGATCTGCGTACCCCTTTAGACCGTACTGGCGTGATTTTATGTTATGAAATGGTATAAACAATGAACAGACATGCGATTGCAGCAATCCCGAGAGGTTTGCCGTTATTTATTGAAGAGTTCTGTTGTATATCTTTCTAAGTCGTTAAACAGATCTTCACCAAATTAAAATGCGACCAATTTGAGAACATACTCTTTCAAGCAAAAAATAATTTTCAAAATCGGTCCCCAAATGACTGAGATATCGGTGAACACACATAAAAAAAATTAAAAAAATCAGGCTGTTATGGAGATTTGTTCATTTAATTAAAACTTCCTAAAGCTCTTTCTATCTATTTGTGTCCCAGCAGTGGGCACATTAAAAGGCTGATGATGATGATGATGTTGATACTACCTAGCTTTTTCTAAACTATGTTGGGGTCGACTTCCAGTATAACCGGATGCGGTCCAGTACTAATATTTTACATAAAATGACTGCCTATCTGACCTTTACAACCCAGTAACTAGGTAATACGATACTCCTTGGCAAAACTGGTCTAAGATTTATTCGTTTCTGACTATCCATAACAGCGTTTAAAGATCTACAAAATGACAGACGGAACCAAAAGCCGGCAAGGCTTGCTTAACCTTAAAGATCGGCTGTTGTTATGTAGCCGCGAGTTCCCAATTATTAAAAAGTTTTGCATAAGTATAAACACTGTACAAAGGTAGACTTAATTCCTTAAATATTTCTTCGTGCAAAGATAAGTTTAAAGTCATCGCCATATAACAAAATAATAATAGTTTAAAAACGTCGGTGCTCCGTAGACCAATTGAAGTCTGACCAATTGGTCTATGGGGAATATTACATGTATCCATCGTCCAATTTCCAACTGGTCTATGGAGAATTGAGAAATGTTCCGCTGTCCAGTTTAATGGTATAGTAAAGCCGTGTCCATAAGTATTAAAAAAATATATCTTAAACAATTTTTGAAACCGCTTAATAATCATTTATTGAATAATTACGGCATAACAATTTAAAAAAATAGTGAAAAAAATACGCAGATAGGACAAACTGCCTTTATAGTCCTTGCCATTTTTCTTGGCCGCCCTGAAGTTGGCTGCAATGGCTGCGCAGTCGTTAATCTCATACAAAAACAGCACCGTTTCGTGCCTTGCGCATCGGAAAGTCAACTTCAGGGCGGCCCAGAAGTTTGGCGAAGATTATAACATTCTGCAACAAAATGGATAATCCTTAACAGCTCAAAAACGGCTTATTGCCTAGGAAAAAAAAATACAAATATCTTAAGATTCTTCAATTCTTCCCACTGGTAGGCTAACGAGAAATCAATTTATTGTCATTACATTGACACCATAATGACACATAAGTTTTCTGTGAAGTGGCCATTTAAAAAGTTTACATACTTTCTTATCTTTTCTTTTCTTTTCATTGAAGATTCTATTATAATTAGCTATAAATGAAACAAATACAATATAAGATTATTGTATTTATTCCTTTATAATATTTTTGAATTTAGTTTTATGTGAACCCAAAAATATAACAAAGGCTTCTTTGAACCCAAAGTATAGGAAACTGGTGTGAACTCAGGGTTATAATGGAACATAGTTTTGGTTTAAGTCGAGTATGCTCCATAGACCAGTTGGTAATTGGACGATGGAAACATGTAATTTTCCCCTTAGACCAATTGGTCGAATTCCAATTGGTCTACGCACCGACGTTTAAAAATAAAACAAAACACGCTTTATTAGAAAACCAAACTGTTTTTAGTTTTTTACTTTTTAGTTCAAGCGCTAATATTGAATATCCTGGTAAGGATAATGGGACAAATTATTTAAATTATTGCATTGTCATCGGTCATTGATAAGTGTGCAAAGTCTCAAATTAATCCGATGTTTTGTAAGGGGTGTAAATCTCGTTCAAAGATTCCGTTACATAGATTAATAGATATATACATTTCAAGCGTTTTAAAAATAAAAGTCGTTAACACCTGTCTACCAATGTATTCTAATATTTCAAAACGATACGAAAATAATGTAAAGGCAGTGTCGCACTATCAAACTTACGTATCGCGGTAAGGGGCGTCCTTGCCCTTTCACTTGGCATTAATGCAAACACTTGCAAAAGTACTGAGTTAGTTTATAGTTTTAATTATTTAGTTTGTTTAATTTTAAGTTGTTTTTTTTAAATTCCAATAAACACATTTTTGTTTCTTTTTTTAATAATTATTTCATAAACGCGTCGACCGATTTACATGATTTAAACGGTTAAATTAGTTCTACGCCTATACCTTTCATTTTCAAATTATCAAAATATCTCAATAAACAAAAAATGATGTTTTCAAGTTAATTACGTAATTTTTTTTATAATTTGTGGTTCAAGTCGGATAATGATTCATTTTTTTTTTGTTATCTGGCGGCTCAGATTAGAGAATCTAAGTCTGCCGGAGACTTTACTTGTAATTAATACTACCCACTAATTACACCATTAATGAAATGTAAATAACACGAAGGCCTAAGTTCTGAGCTAACGAGTCTAAGTAGGTCGTATGCAAAACATTCGTCTGCTTTCCACGTCACTCAATCATCTTGTCCCTCATTTCAACACGTCTTTCCATTCTGTCCTGCTGGCACTGTATTGAAATAGTTATCGATACTTATGGCCTAGGAGCTCGTGGTTAAATAATAACAGCCGCACGGGTTTATTTTCTAGGTTAAGCAGCACTTGTTGAGGTCAGTCCGAGGATGGGTGATCCATTACATACCGGGCATTCCACTCCTTAGCTGTACGTATAGATAATGAAAGTATAAAGTAAAGTGCGTATGAGTGGGATGTCCACCATGTATCGATGGCGCATGTTAAATGTGTTGTCCAGTTAGGCCGTACTTCTTGAAGTTCGATGATGGGACAGGCTAGGCGGAATTAGACTCTGCAATTCCATCGCACACTGCCTAAAATTTAACATATAAAAAGCTTTGGATGGGTGGAATTGGCTCTTGTTAACGGAAAAAAGCATAGAAAGCTCCATAGGTCACTATCAGACCCTTTACAAAGCCTTCTGCGAGATCGTCCATCATATTAGCCGAAATACGTCCACTGCTGGACATAGGCCTCCCCCAAGCGTCGCCACATTGACCTGTCCCGTGCGTCTCGCAACCAGCGGATCCCCGCAAACTTCACCAGGTCATTGGTCCACCTGGTGGACGCAACGTCTTCCGGTTCGCGGTCGCCACTCTAGAACCTTTCTGCCCCATCGGCCATCCATTCTGCGAGCAATGTGCCCTGCCCACTGCCACTTAAGTTTGGCAATTCTTCGGGTTACGTCGGTAACCCTGGTTCTCTTGCGGATCTCTACATTTCTGATTCGATCACGCAAGGTAACTCCGAGCATAGCCCTCTCCATTGCTCTTTGAGTGACTGTAAGCTTTCTGATGAGGCCCATTGTAAGCGACCACGTCTCAGAGCCATATGTCATCGCTGGCAACACACACTGGTCATAGACTTTCGTGATCGTCCACGTCTCCGTAAATCATGGTGAACACATTGGTTCACCTGGACTTGTTATAGATATTTATTTATTAACAAGGCACACCAACGACTCAATTACACATTAATAATACTAAGAAACATCTAGAGACGATCCTGTAAGCAAGTCACTTAAAGGCATGCATATCATTTACAGCGTAAGTTGCATGTGTATTAAAAGGAATAAAAACAAACATAAAATTTAAAGGAGATAATTAAAAAAGTAATAAAAATTTACATATGTGTCATGGATTAAATTAGATTTCAACAGATATTTACCCTAAAAACTAAATAATTGTAAGAGAAAAAGTAAAATGTCAAGATTACAATTAACATTTGTTTTGGTTGAGAGCTCGACATTTCGGCACCATAACAACCGCCATAATCAGGAGAACTAAAGTCTAGCCTAGTCTATTCTAATGATTATTACCATGTTAGCTTAAAAACTTATAAAATGTCAAGATATCTAAAACAAGGAACGTAAACGATTATGGGTTGCTTAATTTTAAATGGAATAAAAATTAACACAATCACTGTAATTGATTATGCACTCACATAACTTACGTACACAGTTCCAATTCCGTTGGCATTTCTACTTGACCTATGTCATTCTATTTATCATTCTTGACTTATTGAAGTTCCATATACGTAAGTACGGAACTTGAATTATGTAATACGGATATGTTAACTATGGCGATTACTTAATATACTATAAGAAGGTACTGTTGCTTTTAGGTTAAAGTTGCCTTTGTTTAAGAACGGTGCTTCAAGTTTTAGAGACTTTTAAAAGTCAAATAAATGTAGCTATGGTTAGTAAACGTGCAAGTTTAAGCAATTTTAGTATAAAGATTTCTATGTTTGTTTGTTGTCGGCGTACAATGTTGAGGTTCGGAGGTTTTTCTTCATTTAGCCGCCCTGTTCATTTTTCTTCCACATTTTGAGATCTATCATTAACTATTTTATGTGCAAATAGAATGTTTAGTGTCTATTGCATGGCGTCTAAGACTCTAATGGATTGATTAACACTTGACCATATCATGTATGATTTGAAGCCTAATTGCGCAACATATACTTACTAAAACATTATTTTGACACCTTTTGTGCAAATTTACCTATTTCAAAACATGTAAGGAGAATTTTTATATATTTTAACCGACTTCCCAAAAAGGAGGCTGTTCTCAATTTAGATGTATAATTTTTTATATATATGTTCGGGCATAACTCCGTCATATATACACGAACTAGCTGTTCCCCGCGGCTTCGCTCCCGTGGGCCACCCCACAGGTTTTCGGGATTAAAAAATAGCTTATGTTACTCAGGAATAACGTAGCTTTCTATTGGTGAAAGAATTTTTTAAATCGGTCCAGTAGTTTCGGAGCCTATTCGGTACAAACAAACAAAACAATCTTTCCTCTTTATAATATTATAAGTATAGATTTGCAAAATTCTTTGTTTGTTTGAAATGACATGTAACTTTCGAAGTGGTCCCATTGTCAGCAAATTAGAATCTGATGATGGGATCCCATGGAAATCGAGGGAGCTCCTCAAATATTATAGGCAGACATCTTGCGATTTTGGTATTTTCAATAACATGGCAAGCTTTTGCATTCAGAAAGTATCATTTGATGAAGTGGAACTGATGAAGAAGAACACAGATGGCCACTGGAAATCCTTAATAAGTATGTTATGGGCATAGATATTTTCTATGGTTACGGGTATAATATGTCTTGAAAAGCGACTGGGCCGATGATGAAAATGGATCCAACTAATTTGACGATTAAGCCGCAAGGTAGGCACTGGAACTCCGTAATAAAACATTGTCTCCTAGTCGAGTTTAGGTTTATTGGTATTAAAATGAGATCTACTCTGGCTTTAAATAATTTTCATAGTAATATGAGGTACCAACACTAAAAACGGAAAAATAAAAAACTTTTGAACATAAAAAATAGACCGACTTCTGAAGCAAAACACTAACTTCAAATTTGTGTAACTCGGTGTCGAAAAATTAAAAACTATAGGTACGAACGACACCGACTTCGAAAAACAAAATAATATTTCGCTTTAAAGTGTTTTGCTTTAGAAGACGGTTTAATTTTTTTGTTAAAATGTTTTTTTATAACAATATTAATATTATCATGCTTTCGTAAAAACTTGAAACTTGGCATACTTTGAACCTTTGGAAACATTTAAATAATAAATGGTATAACTAAGGTAAAGGGCGAAAAGGCGTGTGTTTATGTATGCATGTATAACCATGGAGCTGGTGTGATGATGTAGCCGTAAGATGGTCATAGTTACTCCACAACCAGACAGGATAGCGCCACTGCGCCATAGTGTTTGGGCTCATTGGATGTGTTTTGACAAGTGATATTACATTTAGTACCTTTAGTATTTTTTAAACAGATTACTTCTCTTGTAATAAACATGTATTATTATTTAAATAAATGGAATCTTTTGCAAACTCTTTTATCTTAAAGAGTTCCACTGATATATTTTGTGTACTTATATTACTAAATGTGCGTTGGAAGGCCTCCCACCAGGTGGACCGATGACCGATGACCTGGTGAAGGTTGCGGGGATCCGCTGGTTACGAGACGCAGTGGACGTCTTTCGGCTGATATGATGATGATGATGACATATAAATAATAATAATAAATAATAATCTTTATTTCTCCATAAATTACTTAAGCTAGATATAGTTATCTAAATGTCGCTAAACCGTTGACTTATCCACACCAGTGACCACGATGTTAATGTGTACCTCTATGTATGTCCAGTAATATTGCCTGACTAGAAGATCCTCTATTCACTTGAAGAACATCATGAGATTTCATTCTTACAAACGTTTGACTCAGACGTGATTACTGATCACTGGTCAAATGAGGTATCATCAAAAGTAGCTCACTGCCCAGCCCATAGCCTTTACCTGCGTCACAACCAAACATCCTAAGAATTCAAAGATCCATCGACATTATTCACATCTGAGGAAAACAGTAAATTAATTTACATACTAAACCTTATCGAGGCCGCATTTTTTGGACTTCTAATTTCTTCCGAAGGGTACGGAATCTAGTTTACCTGTGTCGACACAGTTCTTGTTGGAATGTTCTGTGTCTCGTGTGTACCAGTAGGGGAAGTGGCACGACGTACCGTTATGCATCTTCAGCCGCCAGTCTATCGGTATACACGGTGGTACCCGGGCGTATCACAACGGGTAATCGCGAGTTAACGTTTGGTTCGTTTCAAGTATTAATTAACGGTAAGTTAACTCTTTTTTTGTGATGCGGTGCGTTCAGCCGTTTTTGTTGGATTGCGTTCTGAATTTGAATTTTTTGTTCGAATGCGTTTCTTTTTCTTGAATTTATGGCTTGTATAATTTTTGAATTTCATTTTTTTAAACAAAAAATAGCCTCTTGCTAATTGTCCTCCAAAATTACTTAAAAGGATTTCTTTACTTTTATTCCTATGAACGTGAAATGAGGTAATTAGGTTGTTATGATTCTCTAACCGATGAGCCAGCAACCTGTTACCCGTAGGCTGGTGCATTCTTGCGGCCAAGTGCGTCTGTCGCGTTTAAATAGGATGCTTTATATTTTAATAGACCTGCGTAGAATAACCTCACCACCATTTAATTCTGTCTCGTAGGACTGCGGTTAAAAAGCTTTTATAGACTATCTTTAAGTGCACGTAAAACATAGTCTTTCATAACATAGTTGAGAAGAATATTTAGATTAAATTTAGCTGTAAAGAGTTGCATACATTTGCATCGAATTAAGAGCGAGTATGTATTACTTGTGGGCAAACTTCTTATAGTTAAAGATTTCAAGCAGTTTTTGAAATATTCGTTTTCCTTTATTTTCTTTTCTTGGAGATAATGTTAATTAATTTCTTCTCTTGATCGGGTATTGATATCAAAATAGTAGATTTCAGCGATAATGTTCAACCTGAAGACTAATTATAAAATAAACCTAGAGTGGTGTTCACCCAATTTAGACCAAAATGCGTTAAAATCTTCTTCTTCAATCTTGCCTCTTTCCGTTACGTTGGGTAGGTTTTCCTTGTCTTGAAGCTTCACTTCTTCCACTGATAACCTTTCATTACATAGACCGCACTTCTTCATGTCTTTCTGAGCAGTCGTCATCTATGACAGCAGCGGTTTACTTCGCTTGCCCTCTCTTTTGTGTAAATGGCACCTGAAAAATAAGGAGCCAACTCATTCAGTTCAAAGTAGAAAAATAAATACAAACAATATTTCCCCAAACGTCACTAAAAGGCACTAAACAACACACTTGTGCGTGTATTCACTACTAAGAAGTTATCTGTTAACTCGCATGCACTTGCTAAATTCTTGACATTGTGCCGGAGAAAACATAGAGTTCTGAAATTTGTAGAATTGCAATACTTAAAAAACAAAACGACATAAGTATTTTGTTCATTTGTTTTTCGACTAGGAATGGAACAGACTGATACTATTGATGAATATATATTGATGAAAATGAAGGAAGGCTTTATCTGTTATGCATCAAAATCACGGCTATATGCCCTGAAAGTACTTCCACATTCAGCCAGTTATATTTTAGGCCCATATATTATCCTGGTATGGTCATGTGATGAAGAGGGATGAAACGCATGTTAACAAAAGACAGAAACTGGAAAATTATGACATATACTATGCCCCTATGTTTTCCTTTTTTCATTTATAATTGTCAAATTTATACACTAAGCCTCTGTTGACAGCGCAATATTAAGCATTTTTTGAGGGTTATAGCTTCTAAAGATAATGTATCATCAAAAAAGAAAATATATTTACATCTGTCATATTCAGTTTATGGAATATCTTTTAAATTGGTCGAGGAAATAGACGAGAGCCAAACCTCGAATTATGACTGTTTACTCATGAAATTCAGTCGGCGCTCTCTGCCCATATTTCCTCATACATAGAAACTTAAAATAAGAATCACACAAATTGTGGCTATATCGTATTCCTCGATCTCTTCCAGGCAACCTATAAACTAAACAAACTAAGCCCCAAAGCAAGCAAAAAACATTACTTGAAGTATTCATTGTTGCCTTGACAGGAAATTAAGGTAGAAGTAGTAAGGTAGGTTCTAATAAATTTGATAGCCGAAGTGAGTTACGTAGTTGTGAAAATCAGGATTTGACTAGTCAAATTGGTCATCAAAAGAAGTTTCAGGATATTATGCCGTCACTTAATTACAGTTATGTAAACATAAATAATAATATACACAACGGATACAACAGTGATCCAATTGTTGTTTGTTTTATGATATCTTACAATAATAAGTATCTAACGTCCCATGATTACATTACAATAACTGTCATTTCCAATTTAAGGATTTGTTTAACACTTCAATTTGAACAACTTTCTGCCCTTGTTATTTTTTTTTATGGATATGTTCCCGTTTGTTCACTATCACACCGTGGTGAGCGATGATGTGGTGTATGGTGAAGTACACTTGCCTATAAATAACTCTTGGCTAAAATACTCCCAGGTGATATTAGGATTTACGGTCTCCGGCAAGGAATTCCATTCCTCCTAACTGTGTATGCCACTCAGGGTCGGCGTAACACGTTGTCTTCTTCCATTCCCCCTTGGACACTATAAGGCTACCACTCAACCTTAACGCCTAAATTATGTTTCACACTTTCGACAGTAATCATTCATCGTCAAGGGTTCAGATTAACAAAATTTAAATTTAGAAAATTTTTGGATGGAACACGTATTCGTATTCTTTTTTTTTGTATCTCTTTGTTGGCAGCACATGCTATAATGTCATCTTACTGTCCTTGTTTCATCTTTATGTTATGTTTTATTTTGGCACTCTCCCCTGTCTATAGTCATTCATAATTATTTCTTTCATATCTTTCCTCACACAATCTATCTTTTCTTTGGATTTTCTCTCTCGTCGCAAACTTTATAGATTCATAAAAATATCAGAAAAAGTAGGTAGTGTCCATAACAACTCATAAATAATATTAAGCGTTTAAAAACAAAACATTTCACTAACCTCTTTACAACAATGACATCTTGACCACTAACTGACAGTGTGTACAAACAAAATAAGATAACAACGGGTGAAAGTGCTGCACAGACCTCTCTCTGAAGGCTGTGTAACATTTTGTTTAAGATGTAAACATTAGCTGTTCTCTTTCTCACTCTTGTCTCTTCTCTTAGAAGTGGTACATGATTTCTATTATGTTCAATTAGTATGTTCTTGTCTGGTCTCTAGCCTTAAATGTTGAGCATTGATGCTTGATTTCATTTTGTTTTATGTATTAGGTTTTCTAAAGAATCATCAGTTTTGTAAGCCAGTCCATTGGTTGTCCATTTCTACGAATACAATTAGACATTTAGTTAAAATATAACTACATTCTTCAATTTTGGTGAAATCCATTTTGTGCTAAGATTTAGAAAAAGTGTGTTTATATTTTATACATTTGTGCTGGTCAATCAATTCTTTTATTGGTGAGGTTTCAAAAAGTTATTGCCATTTAATTTATAAGTCTAACATTATCATCATCTTCCTGTCCTTACCTCAACAAATTTGGTGTCGGCGCAGCATGTAATTATTTCATACGTTTTGTAGTCATCTCAATAGCCAATCTCCAATTGCAAAATCGATTTTAATCATATATGGGTGCAAGCATTCTTAGCTCTGTAACGGTGTAATGTTTCCCTACACTGAATCAAGGCTACTTTCGCTCAAAGATTATTGCATTTTAAGGGCACTTTCATTTAGTACAAGTTATCCTTGTTTTATTATAGGTAGGTAGACATAACGCTTTCTCCGTTCATCCGGGAGAGATTTCGTGCTTTTATTATTGTAGTTGGTCTCAATTGGTTAGAGCTTGGAGTTATTATCGTATTAATATTATATTTGATTGCTTGTTCATTCAATGTTCATTATAAGGACCCAATTATGGATTAAGCTCGCCTTTGTACATAAGCTGTCCTATTGTATCTGTGTCTTTATGTTTTTTGTGTACAATAAAGAATAAGAATAAGAATAAAGAATAAGGGCCTAATAACTTCTACGTGTATGTAGTGTGCTTAATCATTCTTTGCAATATCATCTGTCTAACCTGCTGTTAACTTATATCCAATAGTGTGCTTCAGATCCACTTGTTGCTAGTAACCTATTGTTGGTGGTTAAGATTCAACGTTTGCCTCTGCGTTTTACCTAGATCTGTCTTTATCTTAGCCTACGCTCAAAGCCGTAACTGTAAGATCTTGTATAGCATTGTGGAACGCAAATAAAGATTATGAGTGCACGGTGTCTGCTAAAATCTAGAACTCTTAATATTTATAAAGATCCGAAATCAGTAGCTTCACGTGAAACCGGAAAATATCCGATTATAATGGATAAAAGAATTGGTCATGCACTTGCTCCTCGGCACGCGACTAGGCCATTTTTAGCAAAAAAGTCTATAGTAGCAAAAGAAGAATTTCAAAGTCAAGTTTAAATGTCAGTTATGAGAAGTAGGTTCTTGCAGTTCTGTTGTATAGTGAGATAAAATAGTGAGATTATTTATTCATTAGTGTCAATTCACAAAGTACTGACAAATCTCGCTTTCTTTACTGTCGTCCGTAACATTATAAGGTAGTGAAGATTCGATGAATATATAATTGTTTGTTTGGTGGTATAATTTTGAAGTCTGTCAATATCTTTGCAATAATGTAGCTAGAATTGCTGTTTACTTATATTTATAGCTTGGATGAACAGATTTTAAGCTTTTGACCACCTGGTTGGCATACACTTTATTGCACACAAAGATTTATAACTTAACGAAACGGGGTTGCAGTTGGTAAAAATATAGCATCATATAGTAGGTTTAAATTAAAATAGATACATAAATACATAGGCAAGGAAATAAGTGATAGATGCAAGGTAAAACAAGTTTTGATTATATAAAGAGTTCCATTCAAGACATGCAGATCGCTAGGCGCCAGGTACCAGTAATTTTTATTAAAATCTCTAATGATAGCTAATCATGATTTTAGAGATTAAAGAAAAGATTCTTATGATGATCAGCATAAAAGTGAAACAGACTTCGTGAACGAAACTAATTCAATTTATCAAATTGTAAAACATAAAAGATGTGTGTCAGTCATTGTGACCATTAAAGTCCCGTTGTGTTCGTGAGCGAAGTGGCACACTTAGCCTTAAATGAATGGTTTTTGTACCATAACAAGCAAAGGATGGCTTTCTTCGCACTGTTTGAGAAAGGGAAATGAGTTTGAAGTGACTGGTGATGCTCCTGTCATTTTTTTTTGGCAGTGTTCTTGTCTTAGGTTTCGTTGTCAGATTCAATAGTTCTCAAAGCTATTGCACTTGCAGTGTGTTCATGTTTCCGAATATATGCGGTTCGTTAAATCTTTGATATCTTTCCTTTGTTTCCATCGTCACACTAAATAATACATTCACTTACCGATGCTTGACAATTCTTATAAGCATCATACTCATGTTTCATATTGTATATATATATTTACATATATTTTCATATTATTATATATTTCATTTATATTGCGAGACGCACGGGACCGGTCAATGTGGCGACTGGCGACGCTTGGGGTAGGCCTATGCTCAAGCAGCACACATAGCTGTGTAGTCACTGGAGAACAGAATTTTTGAAAACTCGAGGCTTTTATACTTTCTGTACAAGGGCTGTATATCCCGCTACACAGCTCCTACGAGTGTAATGCTCGATTTGGCCCCAAATTAGCCCTGAGCGTGAGCATTATAGTAGCTAGTTAACAGCTGTCGAGCATTCTAAGAGGTGTACATGGGCTGTATATCTACAAAGAAATATTATAGCAACAAAAAACAATTTTAGCAGTGTGCATATTGCGAAGTGTTACGTCATGGCGGTCTTATTATTTCTGTGGACAAATTATAATTTATTATTTAAGCCAAGGTATTTAACACGTTTGTTTTGTATTTGTCTATTGGTAAATTGTACTGCGGATGTCACTTTACTGTCAATATATATAGGTTATATTATTATCAAATATTACACGCGCCATCGAAACAATATAGTTTTACTAAAAATATTATACAAAATAAATACGGTTTACGAATTATTCATAGATTTTTATTCAATATTTTCTATTTATTGAGCATTGTTATCTGTTTGTAACAATGTAATAATGAGTTTTTACTTTAACAGCTCCCAAATATCAAGAACATCTAACAGTTATCAGTGATTTTTTCATATGTAATTGGCTTGTTCACATTAAAATGGCGTTAATTTGTTATCCAGCAATAATTCTAACTAAATTCCCTTTACCCACTCTTTTCTGTTCAAAGGCCATATTTAAGTCAATAAACAGCTGAAAACTGTATGCTAGCCGTACAATGGTTTTCGGTTATTCTAACGACTGGGTAGAGGAGTAATGTGAGACTATACAACAACGTCTTAGGGACATCTAATTTTGATAGAAAACTTTAACTATTTTCGGGCATTTCGTACTCAAGTAGCTTAGATAGGGCCTTTACTTGATTTTGTGATGCTATTTATTCTCACCTGTTACGCCAAACTAGAGAGCCATTAAAATTGTATTTTATTCTCGCACGACAATTTAGAGGTTATGAAAAAATTTACGTTATCATAGCACTACTAACCTATGTTTACTCTTCAATAATTCTAGTGGCTGTAAAATAACTAATATTTACACTACAAGTTTTGGAAATAAAGTGGAGTAAGGGTACACTAATTAACAGCTAACGCAGTTCTTAAATTCTTTTAACCAGCTACTATTAAGCTCATTGTGGTAGCATTATAATAGAATTAGTTTTCACCATTAAAAAGCCAATGGCAAAAATTGATTCTCAGCTCACTTAGAAGAGGAGTGACATTATCGCGCTAGGCAGCCGTTTATAACCTTTGGTATTCTTAAATAGCTAGTAGCATTATACGTAGCCAAAGGCTGGACAATAGTTCTTTCAAATTATACTAAGAAGCATTTTGTTGTTTTTTTCTCCATTGTACAGCCATTAGTCAGCTGTGCTGTTTAATAGTGTAGAGATCACCCCTCTACAGCCTCAAGAATTATCTTATCCGTTAGTATAGCTACATAAGAGCCTTTGACTATAAAATAGCTGGTTTGTGGATGTAATTTTCGCTAGTGTGCTGCTTGGGATGTCCAGTAGTGGATGTCTTTCGGCTGATATGATGATAACGATGATGATTGTATATTGTTGCTGCTGCCATGTGTTTGTTTCCTTTCTTCTGTACTTAATTGTTCTGTCCCTTATGTGTTGATTTGGCTATGAAGAAATAGCACGATTGGTGTTTATCTATTACATCAACATTGCATTTTTATACATCGTTTGCATCACAAAACCAGTAATCATGTACGCAAAAATACGCAGTTAAGCTGTATCATGCAATATAAGGCGGTCACGGAAACGAAGACCTCAAAGACAATGTCACGATCTATTAAACCATAAAAACACATGGCACCGACAGCAAAAATAACACTCTTGATATCACATAAGACACACCTCTTAAATTTATGAAAAAAAGACTTAATGTCATAGATATAGAGTAGGAAATCGATTGTGTACTTTTCATGCGTTGTGAAGCGTAATGTGACATAAATTGGAAAGTGTTTCCGCCTATGATGGACCAACCATGGCATAGCATTGCACACAAATTATCGTGTATTGATACAAACCTTTTATTATGGCGTGTGGTGTTGGGTTATTGCACTGCCTGCTGTCAATTCTAAGTGCACAACTGTTATTGGAAAAGATCCCGTACTGGCAAATTTATAGGTTATATGTTTGCTACAAGATTGAAAAACAAAAACAAATGCCTAAAGTAATTGACATACATTAGAAGAAAGTTGAATTCATTGGTACCTTATTGTTCAAGTTGCTATAAATAATTTTTATATTCAATATTAATGACTAGAAGGAATCATGTATTATAGCATAAAAGCCTTTCTTAATTTAGATCAGGTTCACGGCCAAAGGTTTATGTGAAACATCACTGCACAATTTTACACGTGGTTGTCAAGGATGGGAACGTTTATGTGAATCTATTTTATTCCTGTGTTATATGGTTCGATAGCATTAATCTTCCTAAACCACCTAGATTTTAAGTAAAAACGCTTTGAAATAATATTTCAAGTATGAAACAAAGACAAAGGTCGGGCAGCAGACCTTTTGTAAATATTAGACGAACCACTGACTTAGTTGACTGGTAAAGAACGACTAAGGTATTAAGTCCACCTTTTTACCTTTTGTACATGAACTCTAAATAAATAACCATTGCAGACAAAAATAATCGTTCAAATTCAAATTCATTTATTAATTTTGTGAACATAGGGTAAATTTCCAGATGGTTAAATAAATAAAAAATGTTGTTCCATACTATGTCCCGCCAGAAGGCATACAAAATATTTGGGTAAAAGGTAATAGAATGTCACAATTTCATGTCATAAAATAATATTTAATAATAATGTGTCAATAAATTAAGACGGCACATAAACAAATAGATACTAATACAATAATAATTGAGATAAAAATGTCAGGTCAGAATATCATTGACATTTTAATTATATAGACAGATATAAAACACTTAAAATTATTTAAATTTATCATTAAGATATTCATTAATGGAATAATACGCCTTGTCATTCAATAATTCAAAAAGCTTACGTTTAAACTCATTCATGTTACTGCTTGACACAATTTGATCAGGTAATTTATTATAAAGTTTTGGAGCCATTGCATAAATACTATTGTACATAAATCTGGTTTTAGTGCTTAATGGGTGCAACTTTTTTGAGGAAAACTTACTGATCTTTCCACAAACATTATCTATTTGAGTCCTCCATGACATATCATTATCAATATTCAGTCCAAGAAATTTTGTAACATTAGTATCAAGTATTTGGTCACCTTTGTAGTTTATCTGGCAATGTGACAGAGTTTTTTTTCTAATATTAAAGTCCATTATTTTAGTTTTAGTTAGGTTAATTTTTAGGTTATTAGCGTTCAGCCAGTCAACAATTGTAACAATACTAGTGTTAATGTTATCTTCTATTTCTTTATTACAACCAGTATTATATATAACTGTGCTGTCATCAGCAAATAAGGACATTTGGTGCACGATTGCTTGGGGAAAGTCATTAATATAGCAAATGAACAGCAAGGGTCCCAGCACAGAACCCTGTGGAACACCGTAACAGAGAACTCTAGAGCTAGATAAGTATACTACTTCAGTTTTGGACTTATTTAAACAAACCATAGTTCTAAATTTCCACTAACGCAAATGCTATTCATGATGCATTAGACAAAATCAATGGCACGGTTACTTATTTCTTTCTGTAAAAAAAGAAGAATGCAAAAAATTCGGTCAGTCATGATCAGAATCGAGAACGCGAATTTGTACCATTTGATTGTATGCAGTTATGCGCACTGACTTCATTGAGCTTCATTACATTCGATCGATAAATCTACTCCTTCAGTTGATAAAAGAAAATATTTAGATATTTCAAAGATTTGGCTTAAATAACAAGTTTTCATAATGAGAAGTGTTACATACTTATTACTGTTATAACGATGTTTATTTTACTTTATTTTATCATTAAGTAAAGACTCTGCACTGTATAAATAAGAAAAATCGTTTGATAAAGATTATTAATTTATTGAAACTTCATGTACAACGGTGATACATGGGCGGACTTAATGCAGCAAGGCATTATCTACCAGTCAGTCAAGATTTGAATTTCACCTGTTTTGTTGTAGAGTGGTTATATTAGCAAACATTGAAACCAGAGTAACGGGAGTTCAATAAAAGAAACTGACAAATCTATAAATAATTAATAATAAACATAACATAAAATAAAATAACAACAACACACCCGTTCCCAGAAGGGTTAGTAAGAGGTGCTCATATTAGTACACACAGTTATTTTAAAGGTGCAAATAATACAAGAACCAATTAACAAAACCTCACCTTTATAATTAAATCTATACCGTTCAATACCTAATGCTACCCTTCGAAAGCAGGCAATATCTCGAAGTAAAAACGCGTAGAAGTAGAAATGAGAACGCGTGCCAACGCGCGTCAGTTATATCATTAACATAATAATCGTGCTCGACTCGGCTTGGTGCAAGATAGGTGAGGAAGCGGTGTTGAAGAAAGTTCTAGATTTGGTATTCCCTTTTGTATTCCCGTTCTAGATTTGGTATATCAAAGGGTCAAGGTTGGCTATAATATTATATTCCATTTCAAGTCATCTGTCATCAAGGTTCTCAAAGTTGGGTTCAAATTCTCTAGATTGCTTGTCATCTGTCATCATTGTTCTCAAGATTGAGTATATTATATTCCATAGTTTTCCCTAGTAATGAAGGCAGATAAAATTCATAAATAATGTCATTAATTCATAGTTAATTCGCAGGTACAGAACACGACATAGTACTTTTTATTCTAAAATTGTTGTAAATTTCTTCTCCTTTATGTGTCGGTTGACTATATATTTTGTGTCAGGTCAGCGTTGCCACCTTGACAGCTCTGCTTTTCGTCTTGTTTAGGTCGTGGAATGTGTAAGGTGCCTTTCTGATGCTGATTCAAATGTTAAAAGTCATTTTTAGTCATTCCTGCAAAATTTCATGAAGTTCTTAAGCAGTTTTCTTAGTGTTATAGATATAATGATTTTTAATATATTCAGATTTTCCAATAACATTTATTTTCTGCCCATAACTTCTATGAATGGTGAAATTAATATAGCTGATACATCTATTCTCTCTAAACAGCATCGCGTGATAACCACTTCTTCCGAAATCAGATAAAGCATATCGTGAAAGGTTAACCTAGAAACTAAATCTAGATCTGCATTAGCTCAAACATTACTCTTAACTTACCATGTACAATCTGCTAGAAAGATTACATCAAACAGGTTTAAAGTAGGACTGATGAGCTTGAAGTTGATGCAGATTGCAACTTTCAATTTTGATTTGTAAATGATAATTATGATTTATTTATTTGGAATAATGACATTTAGCGGAAGTGTAAACTCATTCCCAGGATCCTTTTGCATTAAAATCTACACATGAGCTTGTTAGCAAACGAACGTTCAAGGAAATTAATTAATAAAATAAATTTCTATGGTCTCCAGTATATCTAGTAGTAGTACACTAACGGAACTATAACACCCGAAGTAAAAGATTCAAGAGCCAGCACAATGCTTAGATCATTTAGAAGGTAGCTAAGTACTTGTTTAAAAATAGTAAAGAAAATAGTTAAGCAACAGAGGGCTTTGATGATAACAATAATGTAATCATACATCCATTTGAATAAGAGATTGTTTTTTGCATAGGAATTAAACACTGTAGTCAACACCAATATTTTAAATGCAATATCATATCGATGCCAAAACAAATAGATGCAGTCTGGTAGAAATCATATTTAATAAGACAGACAAGAAAAGTCAGGCAGAGAGACAAAAAGACAAACAGGCGGACACAGGGGCAGTAATCAAAGTAAAATTATTATTTCCAGAAAAAGATTATTCAAATAAAATGCTGTATAAAGCATATCTCACGCTTTTCCTTATAACTTGGCACTAAATGTCAACGTACTACAAGTTGTAATTAAGTAGTTGAATGTTACGGTCAAGAGCGATCAACAAGGCAGGTTAGTGGCGGGAAGTGGGAGGCTGCGGATGCAAATATACTTTACTACTATATTGCATCTTTGTTGTTTACTGCCTTATAGCTTTCCTTTATTAGCTTTATAACTACAATCCCATCAGAATGGGAATTCTGTGATACTTATACTGCGATCAAATAAATCATTAGTTTAAAAATCTCCAATTAATCTTTTCGAAGAATAGACAAAGACAGTGTTATAGTTGCTTACAGTTTGTATGTTTTATTGCATACAAGTATAATGCTTATGCTTCTTTTTTTATCTTTTATTTGTCATAGACAGGACAGGACATAGGGGAAACCAGTGGTGGCCCAGTGGTATCGGCCGCGACATACAAGTTGTAGGTCGTGGGTTCGAGCCAGACAGGCGCTTTACTTTGTGTAAATTGTTTCATCATCACTGCTCTTAAAACGGTGAAGGAAAACATCGCGAGGAGACCGGCATGTCCTAGAACCAAAAATTCAAAGACATGTGACATCCACTAAACCGCACTGGGCCCGCGTGGTGGATAACGGCCCATTCCCTCTCACAGAGAGGAGGCCTGTGTCCCAGCAGTGGGAACATTAATAGGTTGATGATGTGATGATGCGTGATAATGCTTATGCTTGAAAATGTCATAAATGATCTTTAGGATACCCTAAAGATCATTTATTTATAGTATGCCAATGTATACGATATGACTTACCTTTCAAAAGGATCCGTACCTATACCACCTTTAATCATAATTGAAAGGTGTTTAATATTAAGATGTTGATTCTTTACAATATAAACACCCAACTAAATAGCTCAGATACATTTTGAGAGCATTGTGCACCAGCAAATTGATGCCATTGAAAGTCGATCACAGCTAAGCGTTTGACGTATTGATCATCCCAAACTGCTTCCTCCTAAATTATTTCACGTACGATTAGCTTATGTAGGTTGATTGAATCCGGCAATTATTATGGGTTTATACTACCAGGAAATAATTTCATAAAGGCATCACTTTAACTTGTTCCGTAGAAAGTTAAGGAAAATTTGCGTGTGCGTCAGCATAAGTGAAATTGGCTTGAATTTTATGACTTCTGAGGATCCTAAATTGTGTCAGTATTACAGTGACGTCCAAGGTATTAATGATTATGAGATTTTTTGAATCAGTGTTTATTTTTAACTTGGGCATATCTTTCTGTATTGAATAAGTAATGCAAATGATTTGAATAGTAATTTGAAACATCATGTTCCGATTATGCAATATTTACTTTAAGATATTTTTGTAAGCTTAAAATATCCCCCTCATTCTATCAATTTCTGTTTCTTTTTAGATCTTTTTGATCTTTTGTTTTCGTCATTCGTTACAATTTATAATATCTTCATTTCTCTTTCGTGGCCTATCCTACAGGAACTGTGTATATTCTGGGATAGATAAGTAGCCTATGATGGAACTCAACGGTAGTGATGCTTTCGACAGGAAAAAAAAATGGAAATGTTGATCTGGTACTTTTATAGTTTACTATAGATAAACAAACAACTTTGAAATATTAGTCTGCAGAACAAAACAGACTGAAGTCAAATAAAAAAAATTATTACATTAATTATGATTCATGCAGCCTAATTCAGCTACTTTGCAAAAAACCACGAAGACATTACCCTCCTTTTTACCATTTAATTAAAAGTTACGGCTATTTAACTGAATACACGAAATTTTTAGGTTTTATATGCATTAAAAATAATTAATGTCACATAATCAAGTTTTTTAATGTAACGGAAAAACGGAATCTTTTTAAGTGTACAAGTGGGTCAATACTGTGTCGAGTATGGTAGTCGAAACTAGTCGGTCATGGTCGTAAGGTCAATGGCCTGATATGTTGTCTCTTTCTACCATGGAACTGTGTATTTTTTGGATTCTGGAATTCTGAGATACAGGTCCAGGAGTCTTTTAGTTTTTTTTTATCAAAATCATATATATTTTTTGGAAAGGTTTTTGGAATATTATCGATAGTATTAATCGAGATGACTCGTTAAGATTTTTTGTGATTATGCACGCTTAAGTTTTCAAATAAGGAGCCTCTTCAAGAAGATTAATCATCTAGGAAGGAAGCTAGACCATAGATAGATTTAATCTAGGTACTACGGCTATATTGGCTAAGGTCATTAATTTGATAGGTACGTACAGCCCAAAGCCATTAACGTTTCATGCGATATTAAAGGTTATTAGAATTGCCAGTGAGTGTAGGGAAACTCCAGTATTCCAACTATAAAATGGATCACATAACTACATAATATTATTTTCTCCTGAACTACGTCTGATTATTAACTTTCTGTTAATAACAGATTATTATGCATAATAAAGAAACTTTCTTGGTATTTATATCTATTTAATCGCTGGTTACTGATCTACAGCATTCTCATACATTTTTATATATATTCGAATTTTGCTGTTTCTCGCGGTTTCATTGCCATGACCTATCCCAATTCAATAAACAGCAATTTTACCTCCTATAGCACCTTTTACCTCTTGATAATATTAGTTTAGCTCCTGAATAGTTATCTACCAACCTTTTTTTTCCATCTTCTTACTACTTTTTACCTAAATCTTGTTGAGAATATTCAAAACTGCTGAAATTTTACCAAGTGTTTGATGATTTAAACTTTATATGGAACACAAGGGCTACATACACCGTAATTTTGTGAACATTACGGTATTTTTGCGAGTGTTAAAATGTGACGACTGTTGATTTATCTCCACACGGCACAATATACGCACATGCGAATGTGCGAATTGTCCTTACGACATTTTAACACCTTCCAAATACAAAAATAATTTATGTATTCCTCTATCTACTTCTCAAGGAAATTGACATGAAAGCAGAGGATCATCACCATTCCTGCTTTAGTCTCATATTGCTTGTGTTTGACATAATACGTTTTCTCTTTCCATCAATTCTAAGGACATAACTTATACAACCGTTAATCGGGCTTTTGGTTGGTTTGATTTAATTGCGTAAATCAATAATTTCTTCTAAATCCTGAATGCATCAGGATTATAACGAAGATTTAGAAGAAATTATTGATTTTGAATGCTTATCCATCATGAGTATCAAATTTATCCTCGTAAACCGGTACGAATGCTACTCTAGGTCAATACCTAAAGAGTTAATCTCTAGAAAGTAGTATTCTAAGAATCAGCACCTGTATTATGTACGTCTAATGTGAATCATCAGTCAGTCAGTCATAAAGAAATGAGTCGAAAACAAAACACGAATATAAATATTATCTTTATTAAAACCACAATTCATGGGTTTTGTTTTAACTTTAAATTAAATAGAAACCACAGATGACAAACTTTTTAATATAAAAATTTAAAAATACTTACGGTTTACCAATGCTGGATTTTTTAATCATGATTAATTTTTGACTAACTTCTTAAAGGACTTTGCGCTTTTCTTTTTTCTTTTGTGTTTGTTTGTATCTTCTTCCTCATTGGCAACATAACGGGCTTAATTCCTGTGGCTTCCTAATCCGATTACCTAACTTATGTAATTTTAAAGAATCACCAAACCGTTCTTTACAATATGTACTATCCTTTACTAAATTGTTGTCTATCACAACTTGATTTCCTTCAAAAATCAATCAGAGGTTCAATGAGAGGTTCATCCCTTTTTGACATATACACCTATATATTTCTTCTTATTATCGTCGGAGTACTGCCATTAAACTAATATTATACAAGTCTAAGCAAATAGCCTTGACCGATATTACGGCCGGCTTAACGGTACGCTCAGGTTAACGATGGCTTAACGGATAACTTTTTAGTTCTCGACTGTGTTCCACCGGTTTTTTTTCTTGTTTGTTTATTTTTATATCGAATGGAAATCGGAATGTTGGATATTTGGTCCATTGTACTTTGCTTTGACTATCTTGTTTTGTGTCCTTGTACTAGGTCATACATTGATTGTTTGATATTTAATGTAGCATATATAATATCAGTTTTTGCAGGTATTTCTTTTTCACGATTATTACTAAAATTATATTTTTAATATCATAAGTAGGTTTGTCATTTACCAATCTGCTGGAGTTAAAATTTAAATATGGTGACCGTTCTTCAACGTAGGGAAATTATTCATTCGCCTTATTACAACCAATTTAGCGGTGAATCTGATGCTTTATTTGAGTGAAAATGGTCAATCTCAATATTTCTTGACAATAACACTTTTACCATTTTACCGATGTTACAACGTATAATGTTATTTTTTCTTATTGGCACTAACCATTACTTTTCTTCTTTACAGGTAAAGTTCGCGGCAAACACGATGACGCGGCGAAAAAGTGTGTGTTCAAAGTGGACTTTAGTTTTATTAGTAGTTATAGTTTGTCCGTCTGTTTATACGCGACCTCAAGAAGAGTTCTCAGTTACTGCCTCAATTAAGGCAGACAATGAAAAATCTACACAATCACCAATAAGGTATACATTTAGTAATTTAAGTTTAAATAGATTTAAGTTAGCATCTAAAGTCATTAGTTTTGCAAATGAAACGAATCAATACAAAAGCAAATATAGTAATGTACCGGTTACTTTTGTTATCCCTAACGAAGAACATGTAAATACCCCTTTTGTTAACATGTCCAGTAGAGAATCAGAACCAAGAAACATTAATAATAGAACAGGTCGATTGATTCGAAACAATTCACAAGGAGGTAAAAAGAAATATAAACCGAAACCAGTAAAAAATAAAAGTGAAGAAGACTCTTACGATAAAAAAAAACCAGCAATAAGAAAAGTACTGACTAAATGGAGAGATCAAACAAAACTAAACGACCTAAACTTTTCCTATGAAACTAGCACTTTGGACAGTGATGCTACAGGCACAACAAAGTTTGGTAGTAATCGTCCAAATGATGACGCAAGTAAAGAAAGCTCTAGTGAAATAAACTCTAAAAGATACACAAGGCCTCCTCCAAACGACATGTATGACCAGTATTACAATGACAATATGTACAATAACCAACGCCCACATTATCAATATTCAGACGAAACTCAAGCTTACTCCCCTAACATACAGGTCATAAACACCCGTCCTCGTCCAACAAGACCCCCATACCACCACACAAATATACCAACCCCTACCCCTATAATTACAAACCTAGGCTACCCAAAACCTTGGACTCAAGTTACTCGAAAATCCACAACACCACGACCAATGTATAACACAAGACCAACCAACTATGATTACCACAATAATGGTCAAAACTATCCTGGTAATACTTATGAGGTTTCCACTTTTGAACCAACAAATTCTTATACTGATAGGATAGTTATAAGACCTGAAGAATATAGTCCATCTGCTGAAGATTGTCCGACTATTTATCTCACTTTGAATAACACTTTTCAAGGTCAAGGTAAAGAGGCTTGTCCGGATTTAAATATAAATGTAAATACAAATGTAATAAATAAGAACGTTGTTATAGAATCGGAGGAGGAAGAGAGTGAAAGCTTTTTTCCTGCTGGATTAGGGTTAGGTTTAGGAGATGACTCAGGTGGTGATTCATCAAAAGATGAAGATTATTTTGAGTCTGAGGAGAATCAAGATCAAGAAGATGAAAGTGCGTCAGATGAAGGCACAGAATTGGCAAACTATCATTCTGCAAATAGTGTAATTAAACCAGAGTCTGCTGAAGCAGGTGGCTTTGGAGCTGCTTCTTCACCAAATTCTGCTATAATAGCTCCAGGTGGTGGTGGAGGCTCAGATGATGATATATTTAGCTTTTCATCTTTAGTGGATTTCTTCCGACCAGCCTTAGATGCTTTAGGTTGGCTAACAACTATAAATCCTTTAAGCGTAGGCCTATTTCCTTTACTTTTAGCCCCTCTTGGATTATTATTTGCTGGCTCAGGTTTCGCAGCTCTATTTGCTCCATGGTTCTTACCATATGCTAGAGAAGCTCCTAAGGTTATTCATGTGTACAGACCTGAATGGCGGTGGGATGACGATTTGAAAACCTGGCATTTACATTCTTTTCCAAATAATAGAAGACATCCTGAAGAAGTAGGAAGAGCAAGTAAAGAGAAAGGAAACATCAAACCTACATTAATTTTCAAGTTGAAGGAATGGATGGTAAATGTAACAAATAGATTGAGAGAGAATCAAAATCGTCAGATAGTTTTAAACGGTCGTAAAACAAAGAGGAAGAAACGGGAAGCTTGGACTCGACGAATTAAGATTAGTTAAATTATCATAAACCAGAAAATACACTGAATGCTTTTAATACAAAGATAATACGGGGTTATCTTCATTTCTAATGTTTTTGAGTTGCATCGATATTTTTGTTAGTCTTGTTGTTTGGTTATATGGCTAAATAAATTCTTGTTCGAATCCGTCTAGGAAAAATCCATTATCAAGGGGTTAACTTATTAAGTATATATGTAAATAATAAAATTTAAGAGATTTAAAGTCGTTTAATTAACTTTTGGTTCTGCGGTGTCTGCAATCATTATGAAACTTGTATGAAACAGCTTTGTGTCTTCTGAAAACCGTGCAATACTTTGTATGTCAAGGGTATGTTTGGAGATAAAATCAACTAATGACTTTAGGTGTTTATAGTCCTTAATCTTCATAATAATTGTCACTGTGTCTGATACCTATTACGTAAAGTTATTAAGGAACTGAATCATTGTGTGTTGTACTTAACAACCTATTGTTGCTTTTATGTTACAATAAAAAGGAGTGACGGCAAGATCTTTTAGTAGAAATTTGTACCTACTTAAAATGTGATTAAAATACATTATCGGAGGCCTATTTGTATATCCTACTTCATCGTTATGTTTATACAGGCTGTCTTTTAAATAATTGGCAATCGTTCAGGGATTGAATATATTCATAAAATATATAAACCCCTTTTAAAATGTAATCTCTGTAGTCCAAGTCATGTCCTCCAACTCGACGCCACACAGTCCACTATGAATAATCAAATTGGGGTGAAAATCATTTTAGAGACATGTTACGCCATCTGCTAAACATGTAAGACAACGAGAAACTAATAGATTCTTAACTAACATGATAATATGGCACTTTTAATTATGAAGAAGGAGATACGATATCTTCGTATAAAAACAGTATTATTCGTTTAATTTATTAAATTTTAAAATAATTATATAATTTTAAGACTAACAATATTTGAATGACTTAATATTATTGTTACTAACTATTTATTAATGTTTTAGTTTCTAAATAATTTCAGTCGCTGGCTCGAATTTTACTCATTATTTTTCTGTAGTATTTAATTAATTTTTATATGTTTTATTTTGTATTGTTTCGACGTGCTGTTGCCGCAACTCCATGACTAGTGCATATTTTGCGTTATGTTTTATTCTACACACAGGTCAGCTGATCTGTAATTGTTATGTAGATATCATTAATTAGCAATTTATTGAATGCTGTACAAAAATAATTTAGGGTTAGTAAATTATTCATTTTTCCTCCAAATAACCAATAAAACGTCATAAAATCATTATGTTACTGTTTTTATTTATCTACCTGTAGGGACAAAGTAAGTATGAATGTTATGCGTCAGTGGTTTGTTGTGTGAATATTTAATTCCACTAAAAATCTTTTTTCAAATAAGATCTTTAGCTTATCGTGCATCCAAGACTAAAGTGTATGAAAAGTTTCATCATATTAGTTTGAGGATTACTGTTTAAAAATGACACACATACATAAATATAATTACATTGCAAGTTAATAAAAAGCTTGTAAAATGATGTGGTGCGATTTACTGCGCACTGGCTGATCCGTTTCAAAGAGTAATATAATAAAATACGGAAGATCCGTTTATTTGTGTTCGATCTTGGGATTTCAGGAATAAATAATTAGTCACCATCATCATCATCATCATCAGCCTTTTAATGTTCCCACTGCTGGGACACAGGCCTCCTCTCTGTGGGAGGGAATGGGCCGTAATCCATCACACTCTATCTCATCTAGGACATGCCGGTTTTGCACGATGTTTTCCTTCACCGTCTTGAGAGTAGTGGAGATGAAATAATTTACACAAAGTAAAGTGTGCCTAGGTTCGACACGACCTGCAACATGTAAGTCACGGCCGCTACCAATAGGCCACCACTGCTCTCTATGTAATTAGTATTCTACAGTAATCAACCAGATTCTATATTAAATAAATAAGTGCCCTTTTTTACTGTAGAAAACTTATTTAGTCCTGAAATCCTAAGTTCGAACCCAAGAACTCGGATCGGCCAGTGCGCATTAACTGACGAATCACGATCGCACCACCACTCTGCACACATCTCTTTAAAATTACAAACCGCTGACGCATAATATTCATACTGGCATCACGGTAATGATATCTAACAGTATTGTGACTCTGCCCTCTCCTTGAAATAATTACCAACAAGCTCGCGTCAAGTAAACACGTGTTAGGGCTGCCCGCCTCTACCTACTTGAGTTTCTAACTAGTTTTGTGTAATTTATATTTTTTTATACTTATTTTAAATCTTACTAGGTAGGTACCTACCATTTATTACTCTCATAGGTAATCATTTCATAATGATATTTCGTCTAATTCAATGATATATGTAAGTACTTAAGTACATAAGTAAGTAGATAGCCTAGCCTGGGAAACTATCTACTATTTTTTATAACGCGAGCGTAGGTAGGCCACTCGTGTGTCACTTTATCACCCTATCTACTTATTTATTTATTAATCCAGGTATTTTACTCGATGGAAAAAGCGAAATACCTAACTGTTAAAAAAAGAAACCAATTACGTACTACTAGTTTAGGTATACATTTTATAGTCTTGCCTTTCGGAGGTTTCTGGTAATTTAAAAAATGTTAGCTCTGGATGCATTATAGAAAAATGCAAGCAACCATAAATAGCACAATATATTCTATAATTTGCTCTCTGCCATATTAAGTACTTGAACTTATTTCAATCAAATATACCGAGAGAGGGAAGTAACATCTACCTACCTAAGCTACAGAGTACATTTTAACATTCAAATGAGTATCATTAGAGTGACAGTTTAACTGGTTTGATTTTATCACCAAGTGCTGACCACCTGCACTAAAGTGAGAACCAGATAACAAAAAATAAAAGACGTTCACACCTGTCTACCAATGTATTGCAATATTTCAAAACGATACGAAAAAAATGTAAAGGCAGTGTCGCTAACATGATCAAAACAAACGTATCGAGGTAAGGGGCGTCCTTAACCGTTTCACTTGGAAATCAGTAATGAATTAATATCTCATAAACGCGTGGTTCTACGCCTATACCTTCCATTTGAGACCAAAATTATCAAAATATCTCCATAAACAAAGAATCATGTTTTCAAGTTACTTAATTATACCTTATGATACAAGTCGGATCAATGACTTTTTATGTTATCTGGTTCTCACTCTAGTTGACATAAAAAGATAAATTACCTACCAGAAAGACTGTTTTAAAATGTTTTAAAATTTATTGTTTTAATTAAGGTAAAAACAACATGCACAATCTGTGGGCAATCATTCAAATAATTCTAAATGTATAAGAAGGGGAATCCGAATCAGTTTTATAGATGTTTAACTGTTTCGATTAAGTATTATGTAGTAATTTATAGTATATATAGTAAAAATAGTTTATTTTAATAAAATTCTAGCTATGTTTTTTAAAGTAAAATAAAGTGTAACTCTATTATATTCTAGCCTCGATAGGCTAACAAAATAATGAAGTAGCTATGAAGAGGCAACAGCTAGAGAACGTAACCGCATTACCAACACAATGATTTTATAGGGAAGGTTTGTAAATAATATTATTGTACTAAAACAAGATATTTTTTATAAAACGCTGCCACTTTAGGCAATTCTCCTGTATCGTGGGTGCGTTTACAAACATTTAAAAAAGACAAGACAATCAGAATCCAGATCCGGAACACCTATTTATAGGCCATACAAATATATGTTCCGTGCGAAAATCGAATCCGCGATACGCAGCGCAGCAGCCACGGCTTGTCAAATGTCTAGAACAATGCATACATCAAAGGTATTTAACTAGTACGAGTTTGATGTTGAGTTTTATAAAACACGATTCCTATCAACTTTCAATTTATATTTATGAGTAGAAGTAGTACTCAGGTATAATCAAGATAAATGGGAGTCGAATGTTTATCATTTTCATTATTTTCTTTTATATTATAAAAAAAATATTATCTGGATTTAAATAAAAACTTGAGTATTGGTGTAAGCCATACAAAATATTTACTATGTGTCATTGTACATTTTTGCCTACATTTTATTTTAGAGAAAGTTCTTTATTTGGCGATATAGTTAGATAATATCTGGCCAGTACCTATAGAAGAATATTAAAAGTAGTAGGCATAACATTATTTAAACGTTGATTATATTATTAATAACTTTGTGTTTTGACATTTTATTCCAGCTATATTGATTCTTTTTAGGCCAAGTATCTCTAATTATATTATTTTCTCATTACAGGGACCTCCCGAAAAATTCAGAACCAGTCAAGACTGCACCAGCAACACCCACACCTGAAAGCTCTTCCCGAGATGTCAAATCAAAGACTCCGATACGAGAATCCATGGAAATGGTCGCCATACAACTCCTTGACAAACCTAATACCACTGTTGAAACACCAGTAATTGCAGATATTAGAATATCACCTAAACTGAAAACGCAAGTCAAATATAAAATAAAAACAAGGAACGAAAATGGCGAAGAACTTGAAAACGCTCACCCTGGAGTAGCAGTTCCTGTCACAATGGACGAATTAGAAACTGAAAACAAAATAAGCGATATGCCCAGTGAATCTTCGACGTCTAATGAAGGTATTTCCACTTGGATCTCATTAAGCAATTCCGTCAAAGAAAATTCAACAACTGATTCTTCAAGAGTAGAAGAAATCACAAAGAAACCCAAGCCCGCGTTATCTAAGAACAAGCCTAAACGTCCTCAGAATAATAAAGTGCCCAAACGTCCCATCATTGGAAGCACAAACAAAGCTGACTTGGTAGCCAGTGGATCAGCTATTAGTGAGAATGTTTACAACAAGATTAAGGATACAGTACTTTCTAATGTTCAAAAGAATAAGAACACATCGGTTCGCCCTAGTACTACAACGACCACCACAACTACTACCACTACAACAACCGAAGCACCAAGCACGAAAAAGGAAACGAAAGCCCCAGTTACAACACCAGTGATCACAGTAACCTCTAAGCCAAAAAAGAAGAACAAGAACAAACAGAAGACCAGCACTACTTTGGCACCTCCCGTCATCAATGACTCTGCATTACTACCAACCGAAGCAAAGGATCAAGAAATTGAACTAGAAGTCAGTACACCAGCAACCACAACTAAGAAACCAAAGAGAAGTTCAACCAGGAAGAAGAACAAGACCAAAAAACGTAAGACATCGACTCCTAAGCCAAGCACAGAAGTTGCTGTATCTGATGTTAAAACGACAAACAAAACTAAATCCAATAAAAATGGTAAGAAACCAGCAGCAGCCCCAAGTGGTGCCATCACAACCCAGATCTACAATTACTTATCCAGAGAAGTGATGCCATCTGTAGGTGTAGGTATGTTAGGTCTTGCAAGTCTGGTGGGTATTGCTGGATACTTCTTATACCCATTCGCAACGCCAGTACGCAGAACCTTCGAAGTTGACAAGAGCGATGATATTTACAGAAATAATGCTGAAGAGTACGCCAACGATGGCAATGGACAAGCTGAAGAAGAAATGCTGGGAACGGTGCTAGCTGGTATGCCGGCTCACCAGAAACAAAAGTTAAACCCTTACGCTGGCCAAACTGCTCACATCAACCGGTACCCAGTGAAGAAAGAACAAGACATCAGATACAGACAAGTTGCTACTGGGTATAAACCTAACCCAAATTATGGTAAGGTACATTACGCTCAACAGAAGACAGGAATAGCTCACGCTGCTGTTTATTCCAAGCCAATTAGTAATAATTATAGCCCTCAATATGAAACTAGACACGCTTACACGACGGAAGGGAAATATAATTATGAGAAGCCTCAGCAACCAAATTATACCCCATATCCTGCTGTAGAGCCTATTTACGCTGCACCACAAACCGGCCCATCAGGTTTATCAGCTTATGGGAGTGACAATTCAAACTCAGTAGTCTACGGTGTAAAACCAGCAGCAGAATCTGACTTCAAACCAGTATATCCTTTTGAAGGCCAGTTTTATAGCGAAACAACAAGCAGCTCTGTGACATATTCACCAACTTCAATGTACTTAGGTTCTAATGATGAAGGACAAAGTCAAGAAGACAAATATGACGAAAATCCAATCACTGCCGATGCTAGTTCAGAAACTGGAGACAATAAGTTTGTAGTTGGAAATGTTCCCAAGGAACTTGTAGACTCAGCTACCCCCGCAGTTGTACCCGAACATGGACCTAGGAAGTTAAGAAAGAGGCGTAGTATTTCTGGATCATTAGAAGAGCTCCTAGCTGAAAAAGAGAATAATAAAGACATTTTTATAAGTAACGAGATCGATGACCATTATAACATGATGAATGGCCCCATAAGAAATCTTGCTCCGGTTAGTACTGATGATGTCACAGTATTACCTAAAGATGTAACTACAATTTACGCCATATCCGAACCCGCTAAAGATGCCAAATTAAATGAAGCTGCAACGACTGCTAGAATCGATGTTGTTGAAAGTGTGTCAACCGTCCCCATCAACAGCAAAAATGAGAAAACAACAGAAACAGAAATTTCAAATGATATGGAAACAACAACGAAAATTTTCAAAGTATACGAAGTTTTCCCTTCAAGCAATACTGAAGCAATAACTGACAGGAATAGCCCGATAAACTCTCCAACGAGTACTGTAAGCAACATGATGACTGAAACAACGACTGATTTGAAATCAGATACGACTTCAACTATGCCAACTTCATTTTCTATGACAACTGATAATCCAGATCCAACTTCAAAGCCCTGGAGTGACCCTGAAATTGTTACGTATCCTCCCTTGAACCAGCAAGGTGGATTCTTGACATTCTTACAAAGACTTGTTGATTTCAAGTTTAGGTTAGGACTTGGTATTCTTCAAACGACAGTAGATGCTTTAAATAGGTTCAGGAATGATACAATGACCAAAGTGGCAAATGCATCCCGCACACACGCAAAAACTGGATAGATTCTGATATATATATTCATAATACTAAATGATGTATGGGAATTTTGTGTAACTAATCCAGTGATGTGGATTTTTCATCATTCGAAGCATTTTTGTATTTTCATTTTAGCACATTTGAATGGTAGAAAAATGTTACATTATAACATATACATTTGAAATAAGTTTTTTATCATCTTATAAAAAACAATTTATATCAATGCTAATATTTAGACTGAAGAATACTCAAATATTCGACAAAAAAAAAACTATGGTAAGGTTCATTTATATTTTCATTGATCATTCATTCAATATTGCATTTAAAATAAAATTATTTTCAGTATCGAATTGTTACTATATAGATAATGTTTATATTTAAGTTTAATTTAAGTACAGGGAATAAAATATTATAATTATAAAAATATATATTAAGATTATAATTTCAGAATGCTATCCTCGGTATCTATAATTGAGGGACGCCTACTGAATTTATATTGTGATAAAAATATTAGTATTTCTATTAGGCATTAAAGAATAAAAAATGTACGTTCTAGTAGAATATTTTAACACAGTATTAAAGTTTAACACGGGGAAAAGAAAGTCAGTGATACGAGATTAGAGTGCACTGAATTACTCGACTAAGGGATCTTCCTGATGAAGCGAGGCAAATTTTTTACCGACTTCAAAAATGAGGAGGTTCTCAATGCGACTGTATGTTTTTGTATGTTTATTACGCAATTACTCCGCCAATTTTGAGCCGATTTTGATGATTCTTTTTTTACTTGAAAGCCGGTGCTTCTCATGTGGGTCTTAGATGTCTTTAATAATGCGTATTTTCATGGTAATAGGTACCAAACAAAACATTAAACCGACTTGAAAAGTTTTTTTTAAGAAAAAATTAAATGCAAATCGGTCGAATTGCATCGCGTTGCGTCCATGTGACCTTATATAAAATTTCGCTTATCGCGACGAACCATCAGGAAGATCGCTTACAGTTGTTTATCAACAATAAAAAACAGATTTCTTCGTAGGACAGCACTCTGATTAGAACAAAAAATCTAAAGTATTATCTGATATTTTAGACCACATGACAAACAATATGTATTGTATCTATTATAATTTTAGCAACCTATGATCACTTATAGAAAAATAATAAAAAGGAAGATTATAAATAGATTTTAGATAATAAGTATTATTCAGTGTCTACATTTACTATTAGAAAAAAAAAACGATTTGTATACCTACTTAATAATGCTGCACTTTTTATACAAAACTTATGTGTAAATATTGAAATAAAGACTTACTTTTTTGTAAATTTTGCCGTTTTACTTTTTATTCAGAACGTATTATTGATATATATGGTCCATATAGTTTCTGATATTTATGAAGTTAACTTTGATTTGACACACGCGAGATTACAATTTATTTATGACTTATCTAGCGGCCCGCCCCCCACTTCCCACGGCACACTTGAATTTTGCCAACATTTGCAACAATTATCGTCATAGTTTTTAAATAGAATTAACACAAATCTTTAATAAATTAAAAACCTAAACCTACCTCATGAACCACTCTGTCTATTAATGAAAACCGCTTGAAAATCCGTTTTTGAGTTAATCGCGAACAGACGCGGTGGGGGCTTTGTTTTTTAATATTATGTAGTGATGATACTTATCTCGTGTGTCGTCAACGTTAACTTGTCATCCAGTGGGTTGTTACTATAACTAATTTAGCGAACTTTTTAACACTGCTGGTGTAGTGTGGCTCAGTGGCTGTAATATAGGTGCTCCTTTGGTCAACCCTACAGGGAATGCAAGCGTGATATTATGACTTATTCTGGCAAATGAGCAGCTAAAATAACGGATATTTTGGTAACCAAAAACCAATGTAACTCAAGAAAGTCTAAAGTCTTTTTCAGAGTTAGAACTAGAAAAGACTGATCAAAAGACATTTTTGTATCAGCGCCATCTGTGCATTAATTTTGACATTACCCAACTTCAACGCAGTTCTCTTGATACTTCCTACAGCACCACATAGATGACGCTGTAATAAAATTAATTTAAGGCAGGATTTAACTTTTCGTTACCTAATGCTTTTTGCCTGTAGAAGTACCAGGACCAGTCGATGTGTTATAGAAAGGCCTATATCTGGCAGTGGATTTCTGTACGCTGAAATGATGATGATGATGATTTGCGTTTTCCATTTAAGATAGTACCTATGTAGGCTATCATACAATACAGACCTATCTAGGTTGTATCCGAACAGATTGCAGATTCACAAATTATCTTTGGAGGAGGATGAGATCATGCTTACATTAAATAATGGTAAGAAAATATGAAAAGAAAGAAATTTTGTTTAAAGGAGTTAGTAGGTAGTCGCTTCAGGTGTTGCCACCACATTTGGCAGATACATTGGTAACCGCAATCTGTTATTGAAGAATGCAGCAGACAATTCTTAAGTCATTAAAACGAGATTAAAGTATTAAAATACTTAACGCATATTGCCAACATCTTTCAAACTAGGAAAAGCCGACGAAAAGTTCTAGTGCTCGGGGAGACCTTCAGGACTCCTTATAAACAGAATATGGTGGCTGATTGTGTGCGGTATCTCTTCCACAGAATTATGTGTTTAAACAATAAAGAATATACCTACTACCTAATCACTACCCTATCTATACATCTATAAAAATAAATAAAATTGAAATGTCTGTATGTAATATCAAAATAACAACGTTTTATTGAATGCACGTAAAAGTATATACGGTACAAAAACAAATAAGCAATTTTTAAGATTTTTGTCTGTCTGTCTATCTTTCTGTCTGTTTGTTCCGGGTTATCTTGACGGGACTTTCACTGATAGATATCTGATGTAATAACAAGTAACATAGGCTACGTTTGATCACGAGAAAAATCATAGTTCCGGCGAGACGCTAAAAAATAAAAATATATTTTTTACGAGTTTGACGCGGACGAAGTCGCGGGCAATTTATAATAAAGTAACCATATGATTTTGTATAGTAAATAAACATTTTCAATACATGAAAACTAAAAAAAAAAAACTTTTTAACGAAAAATATTAAACCGATTTCCAAAGCAAATCACTATAAAGTAAAAAATAACTTTCTTTCCGAATAACTAACTTTATTTCCTTTTTTTCCGTAGTCGGTGTCTTTGGTAGCTATTGTTTTTCATTTTTCGACACCGACTTCGGCATTTATTGACAAAGTACATCTCACGACGATTCCAATAAGCACAAACACGATTAGGATACATTTTTTTTATTTTGGAGTTCCAGTGCCTACCTTCCGGCTTCATCATCAGATCAGTTCGATAGTACCATTTTCATAAGTGCCCCATTATAAGTATTTGCTTATCATAGTCGGTTAACTATTCGAGATATCTTATTACTCGTGACATACTTATCACTAAGGAGTTCCAGCGGCCCTCATAATCAGTTTAACTTCACTAAATGATACTGAGTGTAGATGCTTGCATTGCTGATGAAAATACCAAGTCACTATATTTATTGCCCTCGATTTCTCCAGGATCCCATTATCAGATCCTGACCTGATGACCATGGGATCACCTGGGAAGTATACCTACTCTTCCAAACAAAAGCAGAGTTTTCCAAATCGGTCCAGATGTCTTTGAGTAATCGGGTACCATACATAAAAAAATATATTGATAATCTCCTCCTTTTTTTTAAATCGGTTAAACATATTGATTAACAAATTCAATGATATTTTCTATAATTATAATATCATTGGGTAGATTCTTAATTCAATTTCTATGGAGAATGCAAATAAAGTCGAAATCAAATATATTTATTTCAACTAGGCCAATAAGCGGCACTTTTGACCGTCAAACAATAATAAATCTAAATTAAATTAAAAATGTACAAATAATAAAAATTGATTCTACCGTGCATTCGGAAAAGTAGCTTGTTATGGAGAAGAAAGCACAAGAAACTCCATTTAAGACCCACTCCAAAGAATCAGTATTTCAACTGTTTCATCAGTAATTATGGTACTCTTTTTGAATAAGGACTTTGGAGTAAAAACACTGCACTGTTTGACAACTGCTTAGTACATTCTAAATACATTCTCTATATAAAATTCGAATTTAGAATCTGCTAAATATGTAGTTTTTAGCAGATTTTATTACAAAAGAGGCCCAAAAAGTATATATTTTTTTTTTTTTTTTTTTACTATGTATAGGCCTGTGTTTGACCACAATCTCACCGTGGTCAGTGATGATGTGGCCGATGGTGGTAAGCACACAAAGCCTAGAAGGGAACTGGCTCTCAAGTGCTGCTGTCGGAACACACCGGAAGGTGCTTGGCGACAGATTTTCAACTTGAGGGTGGTTGCCAGCCAGGCGGGTACTACAAAGTACCCTACCACCGTGCTATGGTTTCCTCACGATGTTTTCCTTCACCGAAAGCTCAAGCTCATTGTAGGATTCGAACCCGCGACCTTCGTCTCGGTATCCGACGTCACTACCACTGAGCTATCATCGCCTTAAATATTAGTATATCTACTTATTCAATGTTTAGTAGCACGTATTTTAAACCGAATGAAAGGAAATGAGAGGCGAGTGCCTTATTATCCCAAGACACACAAGTACATTAGTCTTCGTACCTATTATGTGTAGGTGGGTTAGAATATCTGGTTTCTGTGATTAATTTTGAGGTAGATAATATTAGTTACTTGCGGTGGCGGCATACCGACGCAGAAACTAATATGTGGATATAACTGATAATTATCAGATAATAATATTATGTTGGTGTTAGTCTGCAGTTGATTACTTATAACCACAAATGTATACCTACTAAATGATGTATTTATGTACCTATGAGGCATGTATCATTAATATATTGCACATTTATGAGATCATGATTTAAAACCCGCGTAAAATAATTCTGAATTCATATTTCGAAACACATCAACTAATGAGTGAGATGAGAACCTGTACCTAAATTTACATCCATAGCAAAGATTCTATGTAAATAGGAAGATTAGTATATGCGAGAAATACGGTTCGAAACGGTCAAAAAATTTTTTCCACTATCACCATCATTTTCTTGCACTTATCGCTTCTTTTTCTGTCCCGACCTCGTCCCATTTTCTTGGGGTCACCCCTTTTTAAGCGGTCTACGCTTACAAAGGGCACACCGCCAGCTAGCGAGCGAGCGAGTTGGCGAGTGAAGCGAGGAGTGGTTATCTATATAAACTAAGCGAAGCCTTGGCGAGCTAAACTTGTCCGTTCTTCTCCATGTAGATAATTTTGAAACGGATGGTAGAATCACTTAATCAAGATCCAGCTCTAATTGTCCCCCCAGCGATGGCCTGAGCCGAGGTGCGTATCCCATAGGGGATAGCCCTTAGCGCTTGTCGCTGGTCGCTTGGGTTAAATTTTAGTTCCTGACTGGAGGCTCTAGTTTAGTCTCCACAGGGAAAGTCCGATTAAAAAGTAGTCATCATTTGGTTGAACTGCGAGACGCAAATAAAAAAAAAAATGGTGAAAAAACGATCTAAACTATGTGGGTTGACTCCGAAAACTACGGTCAGACGGGCGAGCGAGCGACCGCCAACACGGGAGCGGGCGGACACAACGGGCGATGCAGGCGGGCGGGCGAGCCGAGCGAGCATCGTTTCACCTCTTTTCATACTTAGGTTCACACCGAGACCTACAGAGCTAAGCTACGCTAACAAGGTAAACGAATAGTATCGCTGGCATCGTCAGATATTTCGCTCGCATCGTTTGTATCGCTGACTTAGCTAATCTCTTAGTTCGGGGTGTAAACCGAAGTATGAAAAAAGGTGAATCGATGCTCGCCCGACTCGTTCGCTCGCTAGCTGGCGGTGTGGCTTCCGCTTTATCCTTTTTTCCCTGGTGCACGATCTTGAGCCCTGCTGGCATCCAATTGTACTTCTTTCAAGACTTTTTAACCATCTTCAACCAAATAGTAGGTGGTCTTCAGCGTCAACGTGTCGTCGTTACGAAAAATACTATCTTCCCAAATATATTTCCACCAACAAGGTCAAAACAGATTAGTGACGTTTTAACATCCCCCAAAACGAATTGATAATAAAACTCGGCTTAAACAGTCAAAGCAATAGTAAAGTTACCCCGAGTTAACAGTTTAATAATAAACCTTTACCCTGCGGTCACTCACAGGGTTAACTAAAAGGGTTTAAACGTTTAGTACTACGATTACGACTTTGTTTATGGTTTTATGGGAATTGAGTTTATTATGTTCGGGGTAATTGAAACATAAACCTCACTATGTTTAGAAAAGTCTTTTATTTATATATATACAAACTCTCGTATTATTGCTCGGCAAGACAAGATGACTAACATTTGAAATTAGGTAGATCTGCTATTCTACTCCATACAATTTAAAATGTAAAGGTCTGGACTTTTATTAATCAAATTACACCTTAACAGCTCAGCTCAGGGTTTGGATTAAATATTTAGCACGGATATACCATGACTTGGATTAGGTTAGAGGATCCTTTTTACCCGACTGCAGAATGAGGGTAATGTGTTTATCAGTCTATGTATGTATGTTTGTTCCTATGTTGGCCGATTTCGATAATTCATACGTCAATCGATTCGTCTTAACCCTGCGAGTTTAAAATGTTAAAAATGGGAAATAGCAAAATGGTCGAATTTGGGTGCCATATTGTGAGGGCCCAATATTTTTTTTCTTCCAAACCCGAGGTGTTTAGGTTTTAAGAGGTGATTTTAATTTTCGAAAAACTGAAAAGTTATAAATAAAAAAAGTTAATTCAAAAAATCAAAAAATCCGACTGCTTACGAAGCGAACTAAGCGAAAATATTAAAATAGAAAAATGGCGGCTTTTAGGTGCCATATTATGGGATACAAAAATTTTTTTTTCTGCCAATCCCATCGTGTGGGGTATCAAAATAAAGTGTTTAAGAGGTGATTTCAAAAATATATAACACTTTTATGTTTAAATGTACCTAAATCTTAAAAAAAAATAACTAAAAAGTTATAAATAAAAAAAACTAATTCAAAAAACCCAACTGCTTAAAAGCGAACTAAAAAGCCGTAAACAAGAAGAAAATCATGCTGTGCAGTCGGAGGATACATCTGGTTTTGGTCAGCCAGCTCGCGAATACGTATTACTAAAACCGGATAAATAGTTACTTACTTAGTCGCCCATTTACTATATTTTTCACCCGGTTAATAAATGTCCTTTCAGAAACCAGTAGGGGAAAGCAGGTAGGATTCGTACAATTTTTATTCTTAGTCGTTTATACGAAATACTATTAACTATTTTAAAATATTTTTAATGTCTTTATAGGGTACATGCAATCAAAGCGCTCAAGTGCAGGAAATCACCGGGTAAAGATGCTATTACAGCCGAAATACTTAAAAACTTAGGTCAACGAGGCACAAAGGCTATCACCGAAATCTGCAATACCATCTGGAGTACTGGAAGATGGCCAAAAGACTGGACAGAATCGGTGTTTATACCCTTGCATAAGAAAGGCTCTTCAAAAGATTGTGGAAATTACAGGACTATAGCCTTAATATCTCATGCGAGTAAGATCCTCCTCCATGTTATTAATCGACGTCTGAGCTACTATTTAAGCCAACAGATACCCGAAGAACAGGCAGGTTTCGTTAAGGGCAGAGGAACGCGGGAGCAAATACTTAACGTCCGCCAAATCATTGAGAAGAGCAGGGAATTTAACAGCCCCGTAGTCCTATGCTTTATTGACTACACAAAAGCCTTTGACTGCGTGCAATGGGATAAACTGTGGAATGTGCTGCTTGAAATGGGAGCTCCGGAACACCTCGTTGCTTTAACCCAGAGTCTGTACACAGGAAATCGTTCTTTCATCAGGATAGGTTCTGAATGCTCCAACATGTTCCAAACAAAAAAGGGGGTGAGACAGGGTTGTATCTTGTCCCCGGCTCTTTTTAACATATATGGAGAGTACATTATTCGAAAGACCATCGAAAATTGGGAGAAGGGTTTCCCTGTGGGCGGAAAGAGGGTATCTAACCTTCGATATGCCGACGACACCATTCTTCTGGCAACATCTATGGAAGATATGAGTGAGCTGTTCCAAAGACTCGAATTAGAGAGTGGCAACATCGGTCTCGCAGTGAACAGAGCGAAAACCAAAGTGATGATAGTGGATCGAGCCGGAAAGCTAACAAATGTCACCTGCAACATCCCTGGCATGGATATCGTCGACAGCTACGTGTACCTAGGTTCCCAAATCTGCAGTGACGGTAGCTGTGTCCCCGAGATAAAGAGGCGAATCGGGATGGCGAAGGATGCTATGACCCGTCTACACAACATCTGGAAGAAAAGAGGAATTGGTATCAAAACCAAGATGAGATTGATACGGGCACTGGTATTCCCTATTTTCCTGTATGGAGTGGAAACGTGGACAATCCTAACCCGAGAGAGACAAAGGATTGATGCATTTGAGATGTGGTGTTGGAGGCGAATGCTAAGAATACCTTGGACAGCGAAACGCACCAATGCATCGATCCAAACCCAGCTCCGAATAAAGACTCGCTTGTCCACTATTTGCCAACAACGCATTCTTGCGTATTTCGGTCACACAATGCGCAGAGGCGACGAGAATTTGGAAAAGCTGATTGTAGTTGGGAACACCGAAGGCAAAAGATCGCGCGGTCGTTCACCAACAAGATGGACCGATCAAGTGAAAGACTCGTCGGTCTCCAAATTCTACACGGTCCTAAGGGACGCGCTGGACAGAAACCGGTGGAGGCAGATCATCCGCTCCAGATGCAACCTTGATGCTGACCACGATCCTCAGACATGAGGGACCGACCAAGAGAGAGAGAGAGGGTACATATTTATATATTTATCTAGCTTTAAAAATAGTTTAGTGTTGCCTTGATACTATTCAGCACGGCGAAGCTACGGTTACTTATCTAAAACATGGAAAACGTACGAAACTACCCCACACGTGTGGTAGATTCGTACACAGCGTAGGGCGCATTCGTACATAGTGGGGAACCTTCATACAGTCAATTAAAATGCCATTTTACAAATGTAATATAAATGTTTATTGAGATCAAAGTAAGCACTTAAGCAGTAATCAGTCTCATGTAATACTAATTAACAATTATTGTCTTTTTCAAAACTTCTAAACCATACAAATTTAAACACAATAAAAAAATAAAGGAATTCAAAAATCAACAAAATTCCCTCCGTCCTCTAGGCTGATAAGACTTACCATTTATAAATGGTAAGAGCTCTTACCATTAAATACCTACTAGCCAATATTATACATACTGAGATCCTTTTTAAAACTAAATATTTGGGCTGTTCTAGCAGTAGAAGCAGATTTTGATGGTGATAATAAACATACCACATCTGCTAAATAAACAGTCCCTTCATCCTTGGTAACGGGAAAGACAAATTTCCAAGTTTGAGGTTTCTTCCTTAAGAGCGCGGCGAACGGAGCTCGCAAATGCGATTCGAGACGAGTGAAGAATTCGTTCAGAGTATTGCTATCTCGCTTTGCACACACACGCGGTGCGCCGTGCGCAGCCGTGTGTGTGCGAGTAGATAGGCTTCCATTCATAACGACTCGAAAGCCGGCAAGCCGGCCAACGTGAACTGCGCCGGCGTTCTTTTGTCTTATTTATGTAGGTAACTATGCCTTTTACGAAACCTCAAATATGTATTGTTATAATAAATAATGAATGCAAGTAAAATAATACAAATGTTACTTAGGCAAAGTATTAGTACAAGACAAATATTCCAATAATTTATGCCTATTTACGCATAAGTAGGTACAGACAAATAATAGCGCTCTGATCTAAGAATATTAAAAATAAAAACACGAATTTCATATAAACATTTATTTAGTTATGTTTTACTTTATAGATCATCATTCATCTATTTAAAAAATATAAATCAAAACGTGATAAAGTCGTGTAGGGTGACCATAAATATTATCGACTGAACGAAATACAAAAATACAATAATGATAATCAGAAAACATTTTTACGCATGCTTTTTAGTTTATATGTACAATTGTACATTGTAATAATTGTACATTACGTAGGTAAAGAAAAAAAAAGTTTATATTCTGTCTCTGATAGGCAGATTTCTAGGTAAACAGGGATCTATTAATTCAGGCAATATACATTTAAAATAAAATTCTTCTAATTTTAATACTATTGAATTCCAAAATTCGTTGTCTTTTTCAATTTTTTCATATGCCAGTCCTTTAGGCGCCCATATTATAAAAATACAGTAATTGCGGTTTGTTATTTGCAATTGTCCTTGTATCTGGTAAAATAGTAACTTATTGTATTATATCATTGGGATATAGGTACTTACTGTGAGAAACATCCCAACGCTCGGAGTCCATGTCGGCAACCAAACCAAATCGTAAATAATAAAGTCCGTAAACAACGCAAAGTTCGTAAGAAAGTAGATTACTCAATATCAAAGTTCAAATCACAAGGCAAATCTAAATCCAAGTTCATAGCTTAGGTCAATAGTGTCAGAAATATTACAATAAGTACTTAGAACATAAATAAATACGCACGAGCAGCACAGTAAAGTAATCGTCTAACACTGACAACAAACCACAAAAGAAAAAGTTAATTAAAAAAATCAAAAACCCGACTGCTTGAAAAGCGAACTAAAAAGACGTAAACAAGGAGAAAATCATGCTGTGCAGTCGGAGGATACGTCTGGTTTTGGTCAGCCAGCTCGCGAAGATGTATCCTCCGACAGCACAGCATGATTTTCTCCTTGTTTACGTCTTTTTAGTTCGCTTTTCAAGCAGTCGGGTTTTTTGATTTTTTTAATTAACTTTTTTTATTTATAACTTTTTGGTTATTTTTTTTTCGAATCAGGTACATTTAAACATATAAGTGTAATATATTTTTGAAATCACCTCTTAAAATCCTTTATTTTGATACCCCACACGATAGGAGTGGAAGAAAAAAAAATTTGGGCCCCCACAATATGGCGCCCAAGAACCGCTATTTTCCTATTTGCCAATTTTTATGTAGCCAGTGACACTCGCGGGGTTAAGGCGAATCGATTGACGTAAGAACCATCAAAATCGGCCCACGCGTTTGGTTTCTAGAACGCCACATAGGAACAAACATACATACATACATACATACATACATACTTACATACATACATACTTACATACATACATACTTACATACATACATACTTACATACATACATAGTTACATACATACATACTTACATACATAAATAGACTGATAAACACATTACCCTCCTTCGGCAGTCGGGTAAAAAATATACAATACAACAAACAGTAAACAACCCCGAAGTGCCCCGAACAAAAGCCGTACGAGCGATACCTACTCAACCGTATGAAGCACGACTACACACACATTGACATGACGTGCTCGACGCGACAGCAATACTAGCTATTGAAAATGTATGATTATTTTTATGTGTTCCGTAATACCAAAAATGATGAATGAAAACATAATGTTTTTTTATTTTTTTTTCGATAATTTGTTTCTTGATAATATGAGCTATGTTATAGCGTTGACAATTTTATAGATATTGTTTTTTTTAAGATAGAAAAATCAATAAGAAAACATGTCATTTACGCTGTAAAAATGTACGAAATGAAATTCGCTTAAACTTCATTTTAGGTAACTATTTTGAAAAAAAAAAGACGTAGGAACCTAGATAAATACTGTCTGAATCCGAATATTAGCATAATTTGGTGGAAATATGCTCAACTTACAAATGATTTAGGTATTACGTTTGTATGGACAATTCATGCTTCGCCGCGCCCTTAAAAATGATACTTTATACTCGATAGGACTATACTTTTGAAGCACTTGCCCTACATAATATAAAATGGTTTTCTTTTTTTCAAACTTAACCAGTACGAAGCTCTGTTCTTTGATGTTCTCTGTCAGAACCGGTGTTTCATTTTCAATATCTGATTCTTCTTCAGAAGTCTCTTCGATGGGAGAACAAGAACTTTCCCTCAAACTCATATCAGCCTCATCCTCACAATCAGTCTCGTCGTTATAGTCAATTTCACCTTCATAATCAGTTTCATTCTCATCAGTTTTCTTTTGTCTCTTTGGTTTATCTTTCCCTAAAATTTTCTTCGGTCTTGTTGTTTTTGTTATTATATTTTCATCTGAAAGTAACTTTAGTGCTCGTTTCATTTTTCTAGCTCTTTCTTTCCTTTCTTGCTCTTGCTTCTTAAACTTTTTTCTATTCTCAATTTCTTGCAGTCTGGCTTTTTCAGGAGTGTCTGTATAAATTCTCGATTTTCCTGGCAGTTTTCCTTTCTTTGATTTTTTTAATAAATTTCTGTCCACCCTGGGATAGGGCCGGATTATTTCAGGAGTTATGATTGGCACAGTTGCTGAATATGAAGTACTGGGTGATAGCATGGAAGGTGATGTAGGCGGAGAGCTTCGCGGCAAATCTTGTTGAGTAAGATCTATTCCTGCAAGATGGGATTCTGAAATACCGGCTTCTTCATCTGCTGTAGAATTAGACGGTCCACTTTGTGGGTACTCTAAAAACTGTGGCGCTAAAGATGCAGCATGCTCTAACATCGGTGGCACATTTTCAGGAATAATTTGTTCCCTATCAACGTCTGGGGTTGGTGTAGAATCAGAATGGTAAACACTCACGGGTGCAAAATCGTCGTCACTGAAAGCTAGCTTGTTAAATGGCCAAATTCCTGTCTTCTCAAAAGCACTTGTTATATTTTTACCATTGAATGACTCAAAATATGCTACTTTTGCCAGTTTCGGAATGTTGTATATGTTGATAGTTTGGCCTGGATTATTAACATGCCAATCATTAAACGCAACCTTCAATTTGGCTTTAAAAGGTCCAAATACTCCAACGTCTAAGGGTTGGAGCCGATGAGTTGTGTGAGGTGGGAACGATAGATAAACAATGCCATTATTGCGCGCATAGTCCACGCTTTCTATTGTAACGTGGCTTTCATGGTTATCGACCAGGAGCAAAATAGGGTTATCTTTAGAACACAACGATTTCTTTTGTATATGTTTCAACACCTCCAAAAATATACCAGAATTTATCCAACCACTTTTTGTGGCAGTACCGAGGCTGCCTTCGGGAGCGCCAGCCATAAAGTGGTCCTTAAAATGGACCCTAGGAAAGATAAATAGTGGCGGAATTGTGTTACCACTAGCTGAAATTATTCCTCCAAAAGTAACTAATTCGCCCCTCTCTGCAGAAACAAGTTGACCTATTTGTTTTTGCTTTTTCTCAGCCAAAATTTTAGGAGTGCTCATCACTGTGGATATCCCTGACTCATCAAAATTGTAAATTCGATCAGAAGTAAAATTATATTTTGTCAATACCTTTTCAAGGTTTTCGAAGAACTCATTTACGACAGTTTTATTGAATGCAAAAGATCTCGCTGCACTGGTATTTTCAGGTTTCCTAAGACTTAAATTTGAGTTACGCCTGCGGAAACTGTCTAACCATTCCTTTCCTGCCATATTATTATGGTCCCAACTAGAAGGGTAACGTAGTTTATTCACTTTTGCAAACTCGTAAGCAAGTTTCCTTACTTGTAGAATAGTCAATCCATAGTGCATTTTCGAGCATTGCGTTATATACTTGTTCAGTAGAATTTCTTCGTCAATAGTAAACACTTGATTTGACGTAAATTTGGAACTAAAAACACGCACCTGTGTATTCTCTCTATTGACAGTTTCTTGCTTATGAAATTTTGCCAGACGACTTTCTAAAGTTGATGGCTTGACACCATATTTTTGTGCAGATTTCCTTATTGATAAAGTTTTATCCAAAACTTCTTTCATCGCAGACTTCATTGCATCTTCATCTACTTCTCCTGTCCTTGTCCCCTTTTTTATGTATATTCGCGGCATGGTTCTGTAACAACAATTACTTAGTGATTAAAATTTTTGCTGGCACAAAGTTAAGAATGGGAGCATTCGTACAGTACGAATCTACCCCATTCTTCGCTGCACGAAGGTACCCCAACCAGAGAAATCCACAATAAAATTAAAAATAAAAATAACTGTAATAGTTAGCCTAAAATGACTATTGACGTTATAAACTACGTAATCACTACATAAAATAAATAAAATTACTTTAACATTTCGACCAAAACTTATAACAACTAAACTTGTTCAAAAGTGAATATGAAAAATACTTACCGAGAGCGAAAACACGTATCGACTCGTCCCGTTGAAGCCGGCGGCCGCACTGACCCGCCACCTCGCGGTTCACACGTGTGTGTGAGTTAGCGTCACGCACACAAAAATCAACGCGGCAACGCGCGGCAGCAATAGTGTAGATATGACTACTGTACGAAAGCTCCCACTGTACGAAGCCTACCTGCTTTCCCCTAACTAGATTAGAATACGACAGTTCTTATTAATACCTACGTTAATTGCTACAGATATTTAAACTAAATCGTTTAGGTAATGAGTGAACATTTTACACAATACATTAACCCAAAAATGTTGTGTCAGTGTTCTAAGCCATATTATAATGCGACCCTTGTGGTCAGATTAATACGTCCACTGCCGCGTGTCATTATGACCTACGCGTGACTTTAACACAACCCTAAATCGCATTCTTTCGTATTTCGCTGGTATTTAGGGGTTAATATGGTGTTCTAAGGGAAGTGTTGGTTGAGTAAGGTCTACATATTTCATTATTCTTTTTTCTATTTCGACGGAATTTCGGAAAAATATAAGAAAAAAATTGATTTAACATAACATACCATCACGCACCCACCGCACTATTCCCAAACCACTGCAACTCCTGAAAGCAACAGTCAACAGTGGTGACCACCAGAAAAGCGCCGAGGCAATTAAGCTGGACGAAGTCCCGGAGAATAAATTTAACTATCTTGGATCCCGCCATGAAATTAATCAGGAAAGAACAACGGAGGAGTAGGCAAAATACAAATTTCCACTGCCTTCCATATCAAGCAGGAGACAGAACAAACAAAGCCAATAGGCACAAATGGTCGTTTACAACTGGGATAAGCCCAGTTGCCTAGCACCACAGATAAAAATTATCATTAATATAAAGGGTATTCCGCCAAGCGCGTTTCATCATCGGACTACAAGACGTAAGGCGATGCGCCATTGGTGATTCACATGGTGGACATCCCACTCATACGCACTAAACTTTTTGGAAATACTTTCATTATGCGTACAGTTAAGGAGTGGAATTCCCAGCCGGAGTCTGTGTTTCCCGATAGCTACAATCTCGGGGTCTTTAAGTCAAGAGTGAATAGGTTACTTCTAGGCAAGCGTGCTACACATTCGACCACATCATCACTTACCATCAGGGGAGATAGTGGCAAAGCGCAAGCACATCTAGATTTAAAAAAATTGGTCCAAACATTGAGAGCTGTTATATTTCTGATATAAGTCCTGCAGGACGAACCTGTTGCCATCAACCGGGCACAAGTCCAGACGCCAGGCTTCTGCAAAATTTTATGATGATAAAACCAAGTAACACTGCCTGACCCGGGCATCAAATCCAGGACCTCATTATTTTAAAGGTTAAAAATTAAAAGGTCAGACACTGATTGTTTATTTATTTATATATACTTTATTGTACGGCAAGATAAATACAATACATAAAGAAATCTTATAACAAAAACAAACAAACAGCAAGCGTCCTTTTCGCGTTCCGTTATCTCTTTCAGGCAACCAAGAATGGAAATAGATAGCTTGGTCACGTTATGGGGTTGCACTTGGTGCAAAATTTTAACAAACTATTAGTTGTACAGAGTAGTTACTAAATACAAAATACTAAAAAAGATGAAGAAAACAATGCTGCATAGACAAGAATGTGATCACAGTGCCAAGTAGGTAGTGCTCCTCTACAAATCTTTTATTAACTGGTAGTGATTGGAAAAGGCAATACATTCCAGAGACGAGTGACATGTAGGTGACCATAAGCTCTTAGATTAAGGTTATTTTGAGTGTGCGTAAGTGACAGATGTATACAAGTCATAAACATCTGTCCCTTACACGCTCTCAAAGTAACCTTACTCTAAAAGCTTATGGTCACCCCCCTGGACAGTAAAAGATTTTTCTAGGAAAGTAGTGGAATGCATTGGCATTTTAAGCTTCATGTTATCCGATGACATAACAATTTTCACGTGTGAATTACATAGAAACTCATAGCGTTTCTTGAGTTAAAGAGGGGTAAAAGGAAAAATTATTATATGATACAGGAGGGAAAGAATATGAGCGTTCCGGCGAAGGTGAATTGGCAACCACTTGAATTTCACAAGGAATTCAGAAACATGGTCAAGGATTATATTTAGTTAAAAACACAATTAGTTGCTTATATAAGCTTAGAAACAATTTTAATGAACACCAAAAATAAACCTGACAAAACACACCGTATCTTTCGAACTAGAAAATCAGTTTCGGACGAACATTGTAACAAACTTCCACAGTTTCAGATTAGGACTACCTTTGTTCTATGATGCTTTCGTATTTAAATCGAGACCAAATCATTCTCTAGTTGTACTCTCGAACAATAGCCCTGTAATTTATTCCGCTGGGTTAATTTCGTATACAATTCTGTTACCCGAAGGCTTGGGCGCCCAGAGTTGCGGTTTTTACTACGGAAATTTGATAAGTATGAAAGGGACGGCTAGCAATAGTTTATGGGACATCTAGAGGGTCGAGTCTATTTGTTTTGTTATTTGTTGGTATTGAATGCTTTGAAATTTAAAGGGTCTGAATAGGTAATTTGTTTTCGGAATTAGATGAGTTAGGTGACGCTTTATCCCTGAACGAGAATAGAATGGGTTCTATATTAAGTCTACAGGTGTCTAAAAGATTACGTCATTTGATGTAAATTCGATAGTAAAACTAGAAGTAACGTAACCTACGTTACTTCTAGTTTCATATATAGACAGGATCAACATTCTTTTTCCTTGAAATAATCTTAAAAAGCGCCGAGAATCCAGTCATTTTTTTTTTAAATAATTTTGTAATCTAGGGGTCTTCAAGTCAAGAGTGAATAGTTTACTTCTAGGCAAGCGTGGTTCATCGTCAACCACATCATTGCTTATAAGTTAAGACAGAGATCAAGCGCGAACTTATACAAATGAAAAAAGTTTATAATTATATCTAGTTGTATTTGACTGGATAGATATATATTTTGTATTTGAGTCTCCATGTTTCGCTGAACCGTACTTTTACATATCAAATAACCATGATTATTTTAAACTTTATAATTATCAATTTCAATTAAAATAACGTCAATCGTTAACATAATTATTAACTTAACAATCACGAACAAAACTGACATTTAAAACTGATTATAACTAATTAAAATTGTTGAAATCATTGAAACACAAATATAGTAATTATTTTCCGTAATATTTATTGTGTTAGTAGATGTTGCCGCTAGAGTTAAATCTAGTGTGACCAACACAAAAGGCTCAGTGGCCACGCAGTGAGCTGTGGAACGAATAAAATTTATTAGAAATTGTGTTCGCTGTGCGTAGCAATTGTTTAGGTGGTAATGTGTCGGGCATTTTAATTTTTATTGTTATAGATTTTTATTGGTCTAGTGTTTTTATTGTTTAGTAGATGGAAAATGATGTTGCTGAGTTTCATATTCGTGCTTATCAAATTCGCAGCAATAAGGGTTCAAAAAGGAAACGTCTTACTCTTAGCGGATGCCCCTTCCTCTTCTTGAAATACCCATACATATTATATTAAGTTGATTGATGTGTAACTTAGTTTGCCGGTTCCGTGTTCACTGATGCAGTTCAAAGTGTTAACTTCTCTTTATCATTGTTTTGAAAGACGTCCACTGTTGTTTAATGTGACCATTATTTATTTACTTACCAACATTCACCAAAACAGTTTTCTCATTTTTCATTCCTTGAATTGAGTTCCTCAAAACATAATAACACTCGTCCTAACTTTCTTTTATTTCCTTCTTCTTCTTTCTTTATTAATTAATTAGTAAGAAAGAAAGTTAGAAGAATTGAATACATTTTTTTTTCTTTTTTGCTTTTGTTAACTGTCCTAATTGTGTAAATCTCTCTATAACACTGAGGTTTGCTGTAAGAGAACCCAATTATGGGTTAAGTTCGCCATTGTACATAAGTTGTCCTTCTGTATATTTTGTATATATTTGTTTTGTGTACAATAAAGAATATGAATATATGAACTTCTTTAAAATCATCTTTCTGAAAAAACATATTATATTCCAAACTTCCTTCCAAAAATCACATCACACTAATATTATAAAGGCGAAAGCTTGTGAGTGTGTTTGTTACTTCTTCACGCTCAAACGGCAGAACGGATCTGGATGAAATTTGGCACAGCGATAGATTATACTCTGGAATAGCACATAGGCATATCTTTTCATCCCGGTATAATGTTCCCTTGGGATAATAAAACACTTTTCACGCGGGTGAAGCCGCTGGCAGAAGCTAATATTGCATAAAACTTCACCAGCCAATGGCGCATCACCTCTAACGACACGTCATCATCTGTTTGCCATACAACACACAATGTGACCCACTTCCCATGTCATACATCATTAAATCAACAAATTACGTGGTAACAACTCTTTGAAAAACACCATAGAAAGATTTCGATCGGGAAGGGATGGGTGCTAAATAAAATAAAATGGGAATATTATCGAATCGTACCCGCTGGGTGTAATGTGCCGTGAGGAGGGTTCAGGTTTCGAGTGGGGTGGAGTCGCTTTGTGTGATAAAGCTGTGATTTGGACTTTTGTGAAGCAGCTTTTATGTTTTTTTTGTGGGGTCTAGTACTAACTCAACAATTGGTGAAGTGTTTGGCAAATGAGAATAATCTATCTAATACCTTTAAACGAGCAATTCTCGTATATATGTACATGTATATATCGGCGGAAACGACTCCAAACGATTTTCATGAAATTAAGTATGCGGGGGGTTTCGGAGCAGATAAATCGATCTAGCTAGATCATTTTTAGAAAACGTCGTTTTCTCTATTTTCTATTTACTGTTTACTAATTCATGACGCAGAGAATATTTTTTCGTCGAGGATTTTCCGTTTAACCTTAATGTCTCAGTGTTACAAGTCTATTCCCGAAAAGATTATATTTGGAGCTTAAAAGTTTTACCACAAACCAAAGCCTTAGTTTCTAAATACATGCCTATACAAAAAAAAGATACAATGCCAAAAAAATAGTAATTAACCAACAACTCAACCCCACCGCCTGTTCTCATATCCAAAACTGTCACTCTCATAAATCTACATTCGTCGATACATCTCGTTGACAATCCGCGGTCACGTCGCGGTCGTGTCGCCTCCGTCTCGTACCCCTCATCTCGTGCCGTTCCCAACTCATACAATGTGGGTTATGAGCCGTGATGAGATCATGGACATCACGTTTATGTACGTGTGAGTTTTTGTGTACTGTTTAGATAGATTTAATTTATGTCTGCAGTCTGCAGTAATTGAATTGCAATGGTTGCAAACTGTTTCGCTAACGAGTTCTGTGTTAAGTGGCTTGTAAAGAGGAGTATTATGTGAGATGTAAATAAAATAAATGTGAACTGTAGTTTTGGGCAATAATACCTAAGAGTCGAGTGCCAGGTATATTATTTATCGCGAACAACAATGTATTTGATAGGAGTATCATTTTTTTGTGGGAGTACATGGAACCACAATAGTTATTAGTGTTACAAGGGGACAAAGTAATATTTTGTTCTTCCAGGGCGTACGCCGCCCGAGAACAAAATATTATGTCCCCGAGTGATACACACTGTTTTTCATCACTACCTAAGAGAAAAATAAAAAGCTACGAGTACCTACCTACTCGAAACTAGTATTTCCTCTATGGCGAAGCCTAGTGTGAAAAATTTCTGAGAAAAAATAAATTTAAAGAAAGAACTACAGTTTTTTTAAAGCACATTGCCGCCATAACTTAGAACCAGCCAGTAACTTATTCAAACATATGCGTTCGACCTATTTGGATAACTTTACATACTTATCAACAAAGAGTAAGTATAATACTAACTCCTTACTAACCAATCACAAAAATGAGTTTATCACCATAGAGAATTAAATGTTAGTTAGTGATATATTTTTTTACATTAGACCTTCACACGAGCGCCTCCAACCCAACTACTCAAATCTATCAGAAGCATGAAGCGGACCAATCAGAAAAGAGAAAGCTCAAACTCCTACGGGCGCAAAATTGGATTTGGCTCCCGCTATCCTCCTATAGACAATTGTCGTTTTTCGAATAGGTGTGATGAAAATTAATTAGTAAGAGTATGCAAATGGCGGTTGCAAAATGAAATGGGAACATCTGTAAAATGAAAATAAAGTACTCACTTCATAAGAAGAGTAACGTAACCAAGCATAGATTGAATACACGTAATTCTCCATAACAACTTCAGAACAAAAAACATTTTTTAATCGAATCACTTATATGCAACCCAGTTATTCGGTTGTTGAATCTAGACAAGGCAATCGCTCCATGTAAAATATTGCTTTTGACTGCATTTGATAGAACTGGAAGTTATGCCGACCTAGATGACGACTGAATTTATAACCGTTTGGTAAAAAAGTTCTAGAGTACCTAGATCTTTACATCTGATAACGTTACTTTTAAGTATCGAAACTACAATAAAATGATAGGTTTGTAAATATACAGAACGACCATTAATATTACTTTACTTAAGTCATAAAAAACACATGTACAACTAAACACAAGCATTCTTTTCTCTCTTCTTCAAGCTATTATGTCAGTAGCGCAACGCATTTCGCTGAGACCCACATAAGGCTGAATTGTACGAGCTTCCCATAGTGCCAGAGGCAGGCAGACGACATGACTTGTAAATAGAAGGCACTTTTATAATTTTACTGGTGCTTGGATATTTGTAAGATATTACTGTGCACCGTCTTGTCTGCGATTTGCGTAGTGAATATTCAAAGATAGGATGGGACATTTTTTTTGGATAAATAGGCAAAATTAAAGTAGTGTGTGGGGAATTTGTGTTTTTGATAGTATTTTTATTGTTGGTAGGTAGGTAGGGTTGGATTGGATAGGTAGGGTTGGTAGGGTAGGACGGGTTAGGTAGGTAGGGTAGGTGGGGTAAGGTGGGTAGGGCAGATAAGGATGGTAGGGTAGGAGGTAGGGAAGGTAGATATTGTAGGGTAGGGTAGGTAGGGTAGGTAGGTAGGCAGGGTACGGTAGGTAGGTAGCCAGTTGACGGGAGTGAAGCCGCGTGCACAGCTAGGATAGGATAGTGCTTTTGCAAAGTATTATTTTATAGCTATCATTATTTTATGAGATGAGGCTCAAGACAAGTGATATTTTGTCAAGGAAAACGCCAATAAAGCAATTGAAAAAAAGTCCAAAATGTATGGAATGCCAAGTTTAATCGAAAATCACTTTATCAATCCCTTATGTTTTGGCATTTCGACCGGCCATCACCATTTCTGATAGATTGACATTTGGTAAGAAAGTTCTAAAGTAGACCTGTACATACAGAGGCAACGATTAATGTTACTGCAATAAAATTACCTTGGAATTCCATACATTTTGTATGGAATACCTAACTTGGCATTCCATACATTTTGTATGGAATGCCAAGTTTAATCGAAAATCACTTGATCAATCCCTTATATTTTGGCATTTCGACCGGCCATCACCATTTCTGATAGATTGACATTTGGTAAGAAACTCCTAAAGTAGACCTGTACATACAGAGGCAACGATTATTGTTACTGCAATAAAATTACCGATTTAGATATAAAAAATACGAATATAATAGCAACTATTGAATATAAATACGAGCATTTCTTTATCTTGAATCTTCCGCTATGTTATTATGCGCTACGCTTTTCGCTGAAACCCACACAAAGCTGAATTGTACGGGCTTCCTATAGTGCCTGAAGCATGCAGATGACATGACTTGTAAACAGAAGGCGCTTTTATAATTTTACTGGTGCTTGGATATTTGACAATTGCTTGGTGCTAGGACACGGTCGGCGATGGTTGAGCGATCGACTGTTGCGCTGTGTGTCGCGTGTTCTATTCCCGCACTGATCTGCGTGTCTTGTGTATGTAAGCTAAAATGTCTGTAAACGCATCCACGATAAATTTCTAGTGTGGAGAGAAGACTTAACAAAAATTTAGATATTGCTGTTTTGGAGAATTCATCATCATCATTTCAGACGAAAGACGTCCACTGCTGGACATAAGCCTCCCCCAGGCGTCGTCGCCACATTGACCGATCCCGTGCGTCTCGCATCCATTGCCTTCCCGCAACCTTAACCAGGTCATCGGTCCACCTAGTGGGAGGCCTTCCAATGTATCGTCTTCTGGTTCGGTTTGGAGAATTGCGTAGTTTAAATTCGAAGATACGATATATAGATTAGGATTTGCATAGTAGACATAATTGCATAGAGAAGCTTTTTAATTACGAAGAAAGACTTAATTTGAAGGGTTCATGGCTAAAAAATGACAACCGTACGTAATGAACAAGGTGAACCTACACTTACCCAGGTCGGACTAGGGATCACCCGATCCATTGCATGTCTAGCTGCTGATCCCGGCTGTCATTATTAGATCTTTAGCAGTCATTACTGGCAGTCCGCGCCAGACCAAGCGGCGTAAGTGGAGTTGGATAGATCACACGCTCCGGAAGGATTCCGATCACATTCCTAAACAGACCTTCGATTGGAATCCTCAAGGAATAAGAAAACGAGGCCGTCACCATCAATCCTGGCGACACACCGTATTGGCTGAAGCGACGAGTATCGGAATGACGTGGAGCTAGGTGAAGCGCGAAGCTCAAGACCGGTCTCGATAGAGGACTACTGCGGAAGCCCTCTGCCCCAGCTATGGGTCATAGGAGCTTAAGTCAAGTCACTGGCAGTCCGCTTGCAGGTTTGACAGTCAGCATTAAAAACAAGTAAACGTTACCCAGTTACTGGGTTGTGAAAGGTACTCAAGAAATCGCTCCAAAAATCACCGAGTAAAGGCAGCAAACGCGTTAGACATGTTGAAGTATTGCTATTGCAAATCTAGGCAGGTCTTATGATACTGAAACATTAGTAATACTGTTCTTATTACGAACATAAACAGTAAATATTTCATAGCATTCTATCTTCATATTATGACTTGCTATTTTTTTTCACAAATATTTATTGCTCATTGTTTGTATGAAAATTCGTATTGATTAATCCTTTATTACAAAAACGAACCAATTCTGTATCGGACGTCGGATTAACTGTTAAAAACTCGTTAAGAACATTCAAAACGTAATGTGTTTCAACATTTTCTTTTTAGAGATCCTTCTGAAAAGAACCCAAAATTTGATAAAAATGAGGCTCCTTTAGGTAAGACATTTATCGTGAGGTATTTTATTCAATGATAGATTTACAAGCAACGAAGATTATGATTGAGCATTTTAACGTCATTTCAGCTTATATGAAAAGTGCTTTTTATAGTGTAACGGGTATGTTTTACTTAATACCTAAGGTGTCGTAATTGAATCAAGACGGCTGGCGATTTTTTAAGGCTCAATAGTCGAAGAATCAAGACAACAACAAAACCATTTGAGTTTCGTACTTAGTAAATAAGTCTAAGCACCGGTAGGGTGGTAAGATGCAATCAAGAAGGCTGTTGGAGGCAGTATTTACCAAGTGGTCCACACAACAGAAGACCTAAAAACACGGAGACGCGTCATATGTGATTGTGATCCTCAGCAATCTTTCTTCTTCGACGTAGAAGAAGTCCAATGAGCAACCCAGCGCAATGTTTCGTTTCTCCTTCATTAAAATCTCCCATGCTGAAAATTTTAAATTTTGTAGCAGGAAGCCATCAGTGAAATTCAGCCCTAAAAAGAGTATAAAGCTTTATAATATCTGCTTAGCACCAATAAAGAGCGAATAAAAATAAAAATCACATTAAAAATCGCAGACACATTTTAATAACGGAACAACATCAAATGACAGCAACAGAGATTACCCACCTTAATTTACCCCAAAAAATACGGAACCTTTATGAAAAAAACCTATTTTTTTTCCTATTTCATGAACAAAGGGTTTTCCACGGCGGGGATTAGAGTATTTTTTGTTAAAACTCTCGCTTCTATACAATTTATGATGACAATACGAGATGAGAAAAATATTATTATCTTTTTATTCTGTGTTATTAATAGAGGCTGTATGATTCAGTTTTTATTACAGGAAAGCTGAAATTTGTTGCCTTGCGAAGGTATCGATTTCGGCTTTTTGTTTACTTTTAAATACGAATTCGAATACGTTACTGTCTAACTTTAAGTATTCAATAATTAAGAAAAATGCTGAGTTCTATCAATTCTATAGTATTGAGATAGATACATAGGTTCTAATCCTCAAGAAGGGGTTAAGCAAAAAATCATTATACTTTGTAACTCATTATCAGCCCTTGTCCCATCTCATTTGGGGACGTTGCAACACGTTTTACCTTCTTCCATACCCTAAAATCCGTACCTACGCGGTGCCAATTTATTGCAAAAGGTCACACTATCACATCCTGTAAGGATTCCACATACATTCTGCTTAAGGCTTAGCACGCACTGCGATTATTATTCGCGCGAATTTTTGCCGCCCATTCGGTGACCTATGGAATTGTATGAAGATGCACGCATTGCGGAAAGAAAAATCGCGTGGAAATAATACCGCAAGAACTCCGTGTTTTGCCACAGAATCCACCGCGCCGCGGCGAGGATTTAATTCGAGCGAATATTTTGAACTCCATGGACAAAAATCGCGCGGAATTTTATCCGCAGTGCGTGATTAATTAAAACGCGTGCCGACACGGATAAAAATTCGCGCGAATAAAAATCGCAATGCGTGCTAAGCCTAACACAGGTATAATAACCAACCATATACCTGCGTTAAGCATTGTATGTTGAATCTTTATAGGGGATGATAGTGTGACCTTTTCGATCATATAAAACAACCTAAACCAACACATAGTTTGCAAGCTTATGTGTATCGTTTAACTTAAGGCCCTTACTCCGCTTTAGTGTTGTAAAACGGTTACTTTCTAAAGTATACTTCTTAGGGCTATTTATTATTGATTCGTACATTATTTGTAAACCAAATATTTTTTTGCAAACAAAACTGTCCAAAAGGAGGTTCAATATTGATATTCTGGAACCAAGCGGGCACACGGCCAGTACGGTGTTAACATTGGCGAATATATACGACTTAAACGAAAAACTGGCATGCCAAATCAAAATATGTTGCCAGTACATACCTAACGCAAAAATAAGTTGAGGCAGGTTTACTTAAAAGGTTACGATGGATGATGATCGATGATACGTCAAACGATTTGTCATAAGACTCTCTGACAGGACGTGGGAATATTGAAATATTTGCTGTGTTTCAGCTTAGTTTTTTGCCAATGTTAGGACTTTAATATTTGATCTATAATTATTCTGTTTTATCATATGGATGTCTTTCGGCTGATATGATAATGATGATCATAATTTTACGCTCATGTGTAATTGACCTTTTAAGAAGTATGTCACCTCTTATTTGTGCCAATCCTCCCCGGTGTAGCAAGTCCTTAGAGAATGCTCATGGATGTATGGAATCCCGTACCATGATGCATCAAAATCAATCTTTGTTTTTTATAGACTACACTGATCATGTTAACTCCTACAAAAGTTATTTTTGAAAACAATACCCGGGTTTCGGAATTATTTTATAAAAACGAAAATAACCTAAAAACTAGGTATATTTTGTTCGAAGCTACCAACGAGATAATTTATATAGAAACGTTATACACGGACGTAATAGTTATTTATTACACAAAAGAAACGATTACTGGTTAGTCTTTTTTTATCAAAAATCGATTCTATTGCATTCTACATCTTTATGACCGGCTGTGAACGGCCAATTAACCATAGATATATATTCAAAAATCAAATCCCCGATGTGTAATGTCGTAAAAAAATATGAAACTAATTACTATAAAATTTTAGTTTTGCTGCGTGAGACTTTTTGGTACCACTTTTGGTCATTCTCCTTTATACTCTACTGGCAGCTACGTTCACGACAAATAATCATATTCTTCTTTAAATTCATCAAAGAATCTACCATTATCTTTAAGATTGCAAAAAAATATGATAATAATAAGGTCCGTAAATCATGAAATTCTTTCAATGTTGTTTGAATATTTTAGTTCACATATTTTAATATAGACAAGGTTCTGCAGATTTCAACAACTTTGCAAAATGAAACCCTTGTAAGTTTACTATGATACACAAACAAATATTTAGTTTTAGGTCAATATCAATTTTTTAGATTTCCACTGATAAACTATATGAATAATAAACACGAGTTTCAGAGCTTACCTTGGATAGCAATTTATATTCAAAATGTGAAAATGTCAAGATAAATATTTCTTTTTGAGCCACATACGAGTTCTAAATATTTATTCTTCTGGTGACGCGAGACTTGCTTTGGGGAACATTGAAGTAATGGACAACAAGTAGGCTACGGGAGATACCATAAACACTATTCTCTAAGGGATAGAGACGGTAGTCACACATAAAATGTAGACTGAAGATGAATATACAAGTAGAAAATATGTTCGTGTAATAAAAGTTACCTTTGCGAATAAAATTCATGTCATCGAGTTGATGAAAAGAGTATCTACTATTTAATAAAATAGTAGATACTCTTCTCTATTTTATTCGCAAATTTTGTTGTCTCACGTTCATGCTTTATTAAGCATGAACGTGAGACAACAAAATTTTTAGGACTGTTTTACAAAATATCCCCCTCCTCCTCCTCCTTGCGTCGATTCACCAATGTCGTGCGTCGTGACCACACCATGATTACAAAACTAGTCTTGATATTGTTTCCACATGGTCCTATTTAAAAACCAGCAAATAATCCACTTACTTTAAAAAGCGTGAATGCAAAACGCTTAAGGTCACTTTCAGATAAGACGACTATAAATTGCCGCGAGTTCGCATCGAGTTTGCACAGTTAAATCGATCCGTCCAACGCAAGCGAACCCTTATCTTGGCTGACATGTCTTTAAGTAGGCCCTCAAATTGCCCTTTTGGGAGTTGACCGATCACGTGTTCTGATGTCGTGATGTTTAGCTTCGGAATTCTGCTTATTACTTCGTGCTCATTATTGGGAGATAAAATGTGACGTCATAATGATTAGTCTGATGGTCTATATAAAAATAAACGTTGTTATTGTAGTCGAAATCCAAGTTACGAGAAACGAATTGATGGCATAAATAATTATATCTTGTCACGCAAATATGTGAGTGAATGAAATTTATCTGAGGTGCGTTTTGTCATCCTTATAAGTATTTATGATCAGAAAATCCTACCAAAACACTGCCCAACTCAAATATTCATGAAAATTCAAGGCATTCAAATATTACAACTACACGCATATTTTGATGTATTCAACCAAAACTATCGTATTTGGCAACCCACGGAGTTCGACTGATATCTCATCAGAATTTCATTTATCTTAAGTCAATTAGAATTACCATTTCGCTTGGAACATGTCTGCGAAACTTGACCGTGAGAATGAGCAATGTGTGTCGAAACGTTTACTGCTATGCTAGTGATAATGAAGCAGTATTATTTCAACTAGATTCTGCTTTTACAGAGGTCAGAATGTTTGTATAAACAGACGATAACCATGCTATAAAGATCCTTAATGTTTAGTGCAGAAAATAAGTTCTGCTATTGATGGGTGTAGCGAACGGTCTTAGGGGGATAGTGAAATAGCTTGGTTAGCCATGAAATATATTGCATCAATTTGGATGAAATGTTCATTACAACAATAAGTCAGTCCTAATTGCATGCTTAAAGAGTTGTAGTGGTAGTTCATATCCTAGAAATAACAAAGATTGCATTTAAACAGACGATGAAAACTATAAATTCCAGACATGTGATAGACGTTAAACGTCATGTACGAGCCTCTATTAAGACCGACATAAAGATAAGCAGAAAAGGAAACGCTCTCAAATCACTTGTAGACAAAAAACCTGTAGGTACTGAATTCGTATTCAAGGATCGTCTCCGAATCATAGATGGGCTATCAAAATTGACAGACACACAGATTAGTATTCTTTCTACGTTTTACGAGTAGCTATTTGACGTCGGATTCAACTGATTATTCCCTGATATCGTGACGCAAGCGTGACATTCGGTTCGAGAGAGTTCCAAGGAGAAAATTTAACAAAAGAAAAGAAGATTTAGCCTTGCCTATTACAAATTAAGGATCTTAAAAGGTTCAACGAAATAGATCTCTTTTAGAGTAAATATTTGAAAATACGCTCGCTTTTCAAATTTTGTTTTTGTTCAAGAGGAAATGCTGCGTTGAAAGTTTAAGTGTTGTTGGTCTTTTTTGTTACTTTCTGTTACTTGGGGCATCGTTTGGAAATACTGTTCTAATTAAATTACTTAATTAGTGTACTAGATTTTGGACCTTTTGAAGTATGTTAATATCATTTGACAATGTCCTCGCTTGGTCTACATATACAATCTTACATTGTATTAACTCTTACAATTGCTCTCTGTTCCATTCCGCAGCAGAAGCACACATTATTTAAAAGTTATTTAAATTTCTATCACAATTCAGAGAACTTCTGCACTGTTAATTTTCTCCCACGTTATAGTTCCCCGTATTCCAACATTTTCGTTGCCGATTAACAACGAATTTAACAAACAAAAAGGGACACTCATTATCTCCATTCAAATTATAATTCCGTTCAGTTGAGCACGAAATAATTTATTCAAAATTTTAATATTACGTAGCCACAATGGTAGCAATAACAGGAGCCATTTTGTACAATCCCCCATTCAATGTTATTTAGCAAAACGCTTGGGAATACGTAATGTGAGTTGGTATGAGTGCCTAGTTAAGCACAATTATGTCGGCAACATTAACCGTTCTGAAGTAAGGTATGATAACGATCTCAGTTAACTACGATGAAAATACAGTCGCAAAATTTCAAGTATGCAAACTGCCTAAGAAAGATATCGTTGAGAATTCACCGGAATTAAATTGGCAGAAATTGCTTTTTGTATTTTTCCTTGGGCGCCGACGCACGCCGAATGCTGTTTGCGTAAAGTGTCTCCCACTTATATATCGTATGAGAATAAACGTAATGATGTTTTAGAAAATCCTCGTCGTGGGATTCACTTGCGAGACACAATGTCAGGCAGTAGCAATATAGGCCAATTATTACTTGAATATTATAAAAAAGGACTGGTTTATAATGTTCATAGTCCACAAGGTCGTTTTAGGTTCTAATAATGAAATTGGTGTGTGGGAGGCCTTTAGTGATTATTTAGTCTGGAGTTGTATTTTATTTAAAATTTTCTTAAACCTTTTCAAATAAAGCTAAAAGTTTCAAATCAAGATCGAATACAAAATAAAACAGAGTTAGCCAAAACAAATTAGCATATATCACAGAAAATATCTAAAACAAAATATCTCATAATCCAAAAGAATATTAGCAAAGGTGGAATGGTATAAACAAACATGATATGAGGGTAATTCTTTATTTTTATTTATCTCTGATTATCCCGGCTAAGACAAAGGGTAATAGGAAACGGGGGAAATGTATTTACGAAAAATATGTTCAGTGGTTTAATAAAAATTGTTGCTTTTGCTTTATTTTATGGAATTAGCGGTTTGTTTTGCACGATGTTGTGTTGCTGTAGATATTGTTTTGCCTCTACACATTACAAGGGTAGTTTTTGATTGTGTTTGGTATGGTTTTGTGTTTCCTTTTGCTGGTCATTCATATTTTTATAGCAAAACAACTCATTCTCTTTTGAAGAATAAGAATAAGAAGCTTATGCATTTGCTTTTGGTTTCCTTTTTGTGTAGCATTCTGTTAAAGTAATCAGCACCATTTGCCTGTTCCAACATTTTATCTTACGATTTTATCATATTTTCAAGAATGTTGTAGGTGAGGACATGCTCGTCTGTATTAACATGAAGCAAAATTTCGTGCGTAATGAATTTTTGACTTCACAAACAAATATTTTTGAACCACTATTCTTTGAGCTGAAAATTATGATGAAGTTTCGAACTGAGGAATACGATAATCAGCTTATAAACAATGTCCTGATGCTGGGAAAGTAGGCTGTGAGTTTATATATTTTTTGTAAGTCTATTGAATTATTATTGTGTTGTAGTAATAATTGCTTTTCAATGTAAGTGTCATGCTCTACTCAAGCGAAATGTAGTTGTGTTAGCAGAGCATAATGATCACGTACATTAGGACGTGTTTGTTATAATTAATTTAATTGAGTAATTAGTATGTATGTTCGCACGTGTCAATTATCATCTATTTGATTTTATGAGACGAGATAATGCCCAAAATAGTGCCTCCAAGGGCTAATTTAAAAGTATTTTGATAATAATATTAGTTCTTCTACGAAGTATTCCTATTTGCATAATGTAGATTCAGAAAAGTATACTTAGATGGTTTGGTCAAATCAGGAGGATCTATGAAAGGTGATAACAAGACAAATATATGACATACATAAATATCCCCGCGGAAAAATGGCATGCGTGTACGATTATATATTTTAATAGTGTGCGGTATACCTCTACGTATGCCTTTGCAAATTATTATCTTTATGTTAGTTTGTTGCCTAAAGAAATTAAATTTACTATACTAAAATCTAGCCGATGCCAACAAATCTAGCTTAGCTTCGTCAGCTTTCCATCCTATTTCAGTACCATCAAAGAAAACCCTATTGATAATTTTCTATACCACCCCATTTTTGTCAAGCGTGATTATATTCTCCACACTATACTCGTTCGAAAGACTTTTAATATCCGCAACTATATATTTATACCCTGACCCTTTGATCACATAATCGCTCCCGTGTCACTCTGAACGATGGAAAATTATTTTTCACTTCAGTGATGCTTGATCCTTTCGACCCGGTTGTCGTGATGTGGGCTTTTATTGAAAAAATCTAGGCTAATTTTATTTATAGCTCATTTTATTATGGCATCAATATTCTTGAGTATGCTTGTATTTTTGGCTTTTCTTGTTGATATTGTTAGAAGAGTTTTTGTTGTTATGGAATCGATGTCAATTGATATTACTTAGGTTGTTTGAATGTTTTTGCTTGGTTGTTTGTTGGTATGGTTTGGTTGTTTAGGTTGTTTGTTTGTTGGTTTGTTGGTTGTTGCCTTAAGAGCACTTATGTTTGATTTCAACCTAAGACTATTAAACTGGTCCTTGTTTAAAACTCTAGTTACTAGCTAGGAAGTTTCTACCGCCTGTGACCCGTCAGCCTTGAAACAATAGTGTACATGTATTTTTGACTTGCTCGCCTAATACCTTAACGATGGATAAACCGTCAATTAGGTACTATCAGGCGAAATCGAGGTACAGAGCGAGGTCGGCATGAAAATAAAAATAACTTATATTAAATTAAACTTGACATTGTTTTAAAAAGAGAAGACATAAGAAAATGTCCAAAGTTAAGATAGTAAACGGGTTTACAAATTACTCCACCACAACATAAAACAAGCTTACTATTATAATTCTACATTAAACAACCCTTACTAACATCTCTTTCGAAGTTTCCCTGTAACTTTATTCGCATAATTTCACTTACACCCTTATCAATACGGAACAACTATCCGGAACAATATCTAAGGGAAAATCCCTAGCTTTTACAGCTTCTTAGTGTGATGTTATCAAGTACAGGGTGGCCAGCTCGAATATACACATCCTTTTTTGCCCCCATTCTGATTTGTCGCCATGTTCTGGAGTTATTTGATCTCCATTCTACAATGTGTCGTTAAGTGTAGTTTGTAAGACCATGACCGCCGAAATACTTTTAATTATAGTAGCGACTTCATAAATAGATTAAAATTGATACTTAAAATAGATTATTGTGATTTTACTTTGTGTATGCGATTTGATGAAAAACATAATGAAGTTTAATCGATTTTTTATGAAGCAATAAGTATAAAGTGAAAAAAAAGACAAGCTTTTTGAACTCAAAGGCCGTAAATAAATGTAATACATATCACTTGTCAATACACATCCAATACACCCAAACACGATGTTGCTATTTTGTATGTCTGGTTGAGGAGTTGCTATGGCCACCTTCCAGCTCTATCTTGAAATCAGCTCCATAGTACCAAAATATTTCAATGTACCCAAAATTACATATGTACGCCAAGTTTCAGCTTAATCGGCTTATAGGAAGTGATTGAAAAATCGATTACTAGTTGCTGGACACACCACATACAAGATGATAATAAGGATGATGTGGCAGATGTGCCATAAAAGCTTCTTTTTTTATTTTTACCTTGCAATGTATGTATGTAAGTGTGTTTGGGTCAAATCTTGCAACTGAACAGTTATCCCCCATCGTTTAACATGATTTTTTGCATACACGTTAAGTTTGGATGCTAATGCATGGTTAGCTATATACGTCTTTCTAAATCCAATATGGCGGACTAGTTACTTTTTGTGCACTGCCATGATATGGGTATCAAATTAAAGGGTTTGTTAAGAAGAATACGAAAAAAACTTGTTTTAAAAATAATGTTTTTGAATTTGAAATTTTATTTTTAATGCAATAATAATTTATTTTCACATATAATTGCAAAAGCCTGAATGATTTAATCGTGTAACATCACATAAAATTAATACACTTGTATTATTCTAAGGGTTAGGCAGAGGAGCGCCAATATTACATCTAGATTTCATTTCAATCTTAATGTATGTTCTTTCTATTCTATATATCCGAGTTGGCCACAAAGAGTTGGTTACAAAGGTTTTATTGGCTAGCAAGTATACAAAGAGACTTCCTACTAATTCTATCCACAGTTTTCCTCAACTGAACACTCTAGCTAGTCAATTACACGGCTTTATTTCTTTTAACGCGCTCTCGATTCCCAATGGATTGAAAATATTTGAACACCAATAAGTTTATTGGAAAGGAAAATGAAATAAAACGGTGTAAAGATTTGATATAAAACGTTTTTAAATTTTGAGGTGTTGAGTTGATAAATTGGCTTCATAAATGAGCAAAACCCATAACCAAAGACACTGAACGGATTTCAAAGAAATTTGCCAACGAGATATATGGCATCCTGGGAAGGGACACAGGCTACATTTTGATATTTAAAAAAAATGAGGTTGGTAGGCAGGTAGGGTAGATAGGGTAGGGTAGGGTAGGTAGGTTAGGGTAGGGCAGGGTAGAGTAGGTAGTTTAGAGTAGGGTAGGATAGGTAGGTAGGTAAGGTAGGGTGGGGTAGGTAGGTAAGTAAAAGCTTTAAAAGCACACTTTGTTAAACAAGCATATTACAAACTAGCTGTTGCCCGCGGCTTCGCTCCCGTGGACCACCCCACAGGACCCGTTTTCTGGATAAAAAATAGCCTATGTCACTCAGGAATAATGTAGCTTTCTATTGGTGAAAGAATTTTTTAAATCGGTCCAGTAGTTTCGGAGCCTATTCGGTACAAACAAACAAACAAACAAAAAAATCTTTCCTCTTTATAATATTAGTATAGATTAGTTATATTCAAGACTAGCTGTTCCCCGCGGCTTCGCTCTCGTGGGCCACCCCACAAAACCCGTTTTCGGGATTAAAAAATAGCCTATGTTACTCAGGAATAACGTAGCTTTCTATTGGTGAAAGAATTTTCTAAATCGGTCCCGTAGTTTCGGAGCCTATTCGGTACAAACAAAAAAATCTTTCCTCTTTATAATATTAGTATAGATTATTATATTAGTATTAGTATAGATAAGAATGCTTGGCAACATGCTGGTCCTGCTCCATAGTGCAATATTTAGCGTAGACAAAATCAAATTTGCTATTTTATAATCTTATTCATAGTTATTGTATTCTTATTTTAATTTTTTTTTTTTTTTTCAGAATTTGACTCACACACTGTTCCGTTGTTGTATAATTAGGTATTTTACCTATGTTTGCAATATTTGTAAGTATGTGAGAACAATGTTCCTATTTATTATCAAATTCATGAATTTACCTGTTAATGCTTTTATTACTTTATACCTGTACGTAGTATAGTGTGTAGTGCTATTTATGGGTGCATCGTCCTCACATATATGAATTTTTTAGTGTGTGTACATAAGTAAATATTGTATAACACCTATTTAAAAAAAAAGAGTAAGTATGGAGTTTCTTGTGCGTTCTTCTCCATAACAAGCTACTTTTCCGAATGCACGGTAGTGTCAATTTTTATTACTTGTAAATTTTTAATTAAAATTTATTATTGTTTGACGTTCAAAAGTGCCGCTTATTGGCCTAGTTTGATTTGATTTGTAGGATAGCGTAGGGTAGGTAGGTAGGTAGCCAGTTGATGTGGCGAAGCCGCGTGGAATAGCTAGTAATATTATATATTTTAGACTCCATCAATAAAATTAATGAATTCTAAAATTAAATTAATGTCTAAAAAGTTCGTGAGATATATAAATACAGCTTTGACATTCTTAATCAAAGACAAAGGAAATGTAAGTGATTGCAATAAGTAGTGGTGTAGTGGTTGCAGTAATAATATCTTTGTCTTTGCCTTTGTCTTTGTCTTTACGTACTTTTTTTTTTTTTTTTTTTACTATGTATAGGCCTGTGTTTGACCACAATCTCACCGTGGTCAGTGATGATGTGGCCGATGGTGGTAAGCACACAAAGCCTAGAAGGGAACTGGCTCTCAAGTGCTGCTGTCGGAACACACCGGAAGGTGCTTGGCGACAGATTTTCAACTTGAGGGTGGTTGCCAGCCAGGCGGGTACTACAAAGTACCCTACCACCGTGCTATGGTTTCCTCACGATGTTTTCCTTCACCGAAAGCTCAAGCTCATTGTAGGATTCGAACCCGCGACCTTCGTCTCGGTATCCGACGTCACTACCACTGAGCTATCATCGCCTAAACTAACTAGAATATTATAAGTGCTAGCTTTGCTCCAGTTTTCGAGCCAGGTCTTTACAATCATATACTCTGGAGACCCTTTATTGTAACGCACTAAGACGAAAAGCAATGGTTTGTATCAAATGAACTGGTGTTGTATTGTTTTATACACTTTATATACGTCAAATTAGATTTTCAATTTGGGCCTTTTTTGGGTTGGATTTTGCTATTTTGAATTATAAATTTGCAGTTATTATAATATGAACTTCAGCATTTTGTATTTACCACGAACACCAAATGCAGAAGTATCCGTAGAAACAAACATATTACAATTTTTCAAGAAAATGAATGATTCAGAAGATGATCATGAGTAAACTCTGGCTTTTTGGTGTACAACAAAGTATATTCTATTCTATTCTAAACTCTCCATACATAAGGCAAGAAACTCTTTGATATTGAAATGTAACTACGCGCAAATCCATTGAAATCCACAAGAAAGACATAGACGTCAAAACAGATCGTCGATCCAGAATAGTAAATCATCCATATTATTCTAGCGTAATACCCATGGAAATCACAGTTATCCACATATACAGCGTAAGCAATATTTAAAACTACCCTCAATATAAAACTTGGCTTCGAATAGCGAATGTCACCAATTTGGGAGCTAAAACGTCACAGTCGGGATGCCCCGATCAGAATTGCAAATGTGAGAGTAAATTCACAAAGAATACACGAAAATTATGCGGGGCCCGGTCAGGGCTGGTTTTATTCGTGTAACATACGGAACCCTGGGCGTTAGGGGTCGGGATGTAAATTTATTGAAAGGTACTCATTACCGCTTTTAGCTAATGAGTTTAAGTGATATTTTAAATACGGAATTGTGTAGCGTAGGTGATTCATTTTCATTTAGTTCTTCATTCATGTTCCTTATGGGATTGGGAAGCATGTTCGCTTCCTGTTTCGTATTGACTTTGAATGTATCAGTAATTTAATTATCTAAAAATACAGAATTGACTAATGCCCTATGCATTAGTCAATTTATTATTTTTAGATAACTAGTCGATGTGGCGATGCTTATTGCTGTGTTTTGATGCTTGGCCTACGTCTACACGTATTTCGACTATATTATGTCGAAGATGAAGCACTTGATACACACAATGGAGCTCGTGGCTAAATAATAATAGCCACCCTGGTCGATCGTCAAGGTTAAGTAATACTTGACGAGGTCGGTCCGTGGATGGGTGACCATTTCAACATACCGAGTTTCTTCCGTGCCTCGGAAAGCACGTTTAGCCGTTGGTCCCGGCTGTCATTTGAAGATCTTTGACAGTCGTTACGAGTAGTCAGAAGCTTGAGATCTGACACCAGTCTTGCCAAGGGGTTCCGTGTTACCCAGTTACTGGGTTGTGGAGGTCAGATAAGCAGTCGCTTCATGTAAAACTCTGGTACTCAGCTGAATCCGGCAAGACTGGAAGGCGACCCCAATATAGTTGGGCAAAGGCTAGGCAGATTGATGAAGCACTTAAACTGTGCAAATTTAATATAGTATATTTTTTTGTTTATGTTCTAAAGAATATCGCAATTTATTTTTTAATATCACAAAAGCTAATCTTGCTAAACCTACCAAAGAAGTGACTATAATACCCAACATTGGCCTCAAGGAAATTCTTAGAAGTTCCCGTCCAAAAAGTAATTAAATCTCAGTGTCATTCAAACCTAACAATATGAACAAGGCTTTTGTGAAAATGTGTGATTAATCAACCACTCTTCCTAACATAGCCAGATTACCAAGACCTACATCATAGGTCTACTTTTCCTACATTGAGTTCGAATGTTTGACCTCTGTTGTATAATTTTCAGTTCTTGTTGTACTGGTTGTTAGCCCGGTACTGTCAATGGTACTTGGCCATACCATATTAATTTTAACCGTTATTACAATATTTTGAGTTGAGTGTTTGCTCACTTGATGGTGGTTTGATTTTGGCTGTTATATTAAATCAATTTCCTGATGATTGTTTAATCGGTTAGTGGCTTTTCATTTGCTATTTGAAATTGATTTCAAATAGCAATTTTGTCAAATTGATATTCTTCCTTTTTTTACTTTATTTTATTTTAATGATTTTGTATTTTATCTTTTAACTAGCTTCTACCAGCGGCTTCGCCCACGTGAAAGTCGAAAATTATCCCGGTCGAACATATTCCTGGGATAAAAAGTATCCTATGCACATAGGATACTTTTTATCCCAGGAATATGTTCGACCGGGATAATTTTCGACTTTCACGTCATATTCTTGACTATAATCTATCTGTGTGCCAATTCATCCAGATCCATCCAGCCGTTTGAGCGTGAAGAATTAACAAACATACGAACACACACAAAGGCAAAAACCGTCGGACCATCCAGAGAGAGGCTTTCCAACGATGAGTCTTTCGTTTAGTCACAATTATGTCTTCTTCTCCGGTACGCGGTCGCCTGCCGAGGGCTTTATAGGGTTCCGTACCCAAAGGATAAAATAGTATTAACCTATTACTAAGACTCCACGATCTGTCTGTCTGTCCGTCTGTCACCAGGCTGTATCTCATGAACCGTGATAGCTAGACAGTTGAAATTTTCTAAAAACAGAATAAAATAAATATTTAAGTGGGGCTCCCATAAAACAAACGTGATCTTTTTGCCGTTTTTTGCGATAATGGTACGGAACCCTTCGTGCGCGAGTCCGACTCGCACTTGGCCAGTTTTTTGTATTCCACTCCAGAATATTACTTTTAGAACCTAAAATTTGTATTTAGTTACTTTAGACTTATCTTTCCGACTCAATGACTCCTTGTCGTCTCAAAAACGCCTGTAAATTGTTAAATTAAAGTAAATGTATCCTTTGAGTTAAAGTTGGGAGGATGCTAAACTACTCGTTCTCTTGACTTAATTTTTATAGATCAATAGATTATACTACAACTTATATTAGACGGTACTGCTCGTTTTCAATAAAGTATTAAGAAGATGGCCAGTAATCTACGAGAATTTAGTTCATATAAATATATTTGTTGACAAACACTAAACTTAGCACTTTAGTAAGGCTCAATTTAGTGCTGATGGCTGTTACAAAACTTTGGATACTCCATAAATTCTGTAATTGGTGAAGCGTGTGTAGGTTGCAATAAATATTGATATTTAGCAAATGTACAGGACGGTAAATACGTATTTCAATGTAATTTATGAATATAAGTTGAAGTACTTATTTACCAAACGTATTTCAGTTATCCAACCTAGTAGTTGACGGTTTTATAACGGGTTGATGAGTAGAGCCAGTACAGCGCTTCTGAATTCCTTCATCTTTAGCCATACCAACTGCAACTCAAATTCATCACAATTATTTCACAACCAGTAGGTCAGTACAAAACATGAAACAAGTTACACATTCACAAGCGTAGGCGGAGAAGAATATGCATGGAACTCCACGGACACTCTTTTCAATCAGTAAATAATGATTATAAATTATTCTATTCTTTTTTTTCTTTATCTTGCGATTGGCTTCTCAAGCCATTGGCAAATGCGTTCTGTGCTTATCGGCGCTTCGAGTACCTACGGTCCTCCAGTGAGAGCCGACCCTCTACTTGATACTCGACTATATTAGGCTATGTCCCATGTTCACTATATTTTTAGTCGACGGTGTTCTTGTGGATTAGTCAGTACAGAAGCTAGACTGTTGACGTGGTTCTCAATGCTCACTTAATAAAGTTTTGTTCTGTGCTAGAGTCGTTTTTTTTGCGCAACTTTAAAATTTTCCTCTTCAGCTTACTCTAAACGCCCCAATCAATCAGAACCCAGACAGACACATTACAACAACAAACAACTGAACCCATAAGTCAGCACTAGCCCTATTCTGGCCAGATATAACATAATACGGCCACTAACTTTGCTATTTCAGTAATCGTCATGACAAATGTAAGGCATTCGTCTTACGATATCGTTGTACCATGTTTTGTCTGGAGAGAAGAAATATGAAGTATTGCTGCGTTTTTGGGGTAGACAGAAGTGGTGATCATTTGTTTTGGTTCGTTAGGCGAGACATTCGCAGTGTTGTCGTTATTTTTTGGGTGTGTTTTGAAGGAAACTGTCACAGTGCCATGCTAACTTATCTTTTGTATGGCACAAGCAATGAAGACTATTATGTAGTGTGTTTATAAATACGGCAGCTGTTAATGATGGAGATGGTGGTAACGATAGTCTACATTAATTATAATAAAAATACGTCATTCCATTTTCAAACCGAATTATCATTAAAATTGTTTTTTTTTTTGATGTTTTGCAATTTTAATCATAATGCTATTGGAATGTAATCTGTTTGTAATCAAGAGAGTTGGCCTGGAGATAGGATATATTTCAAATAATTACTTGGGATTAGTAAATGTTTATTGAGTAACGTTTAAAATAATAGGAGCAAGTGCCTAAAAACAGAGAAAATGAGGAAAGTTGTGATATTTTCCAGAATTGGAATATAATATTTTGATTCTCTATCTCTACAAATTCAGAATGAGTGACGTCATCATAAGTCTGAACCCGATAGACAAGAACAAATTGAGTTACTTTCACGGCACACATAATAAGCAACTAGTCAAGTGTGAGTCTTATTTATGAGAAAAGTTCTTTCGTATATAAATTTTCTTCTACGATTTTCTATGTATTGAAACAGAGTTTAGTTGTCATTCCCCATTTCTGAAGGATACGCTTTTATAAGCTGACAATAATATCTATCCTATCTAATATAAGTTAACGAAAATAAAAAAAAGAACAGAAAATTGGTGGAAAATATGAAAAATAAAGTAAAAAAGGGAAATTCGTCGACTGTTTCTCTATCACCTCTGACCTAGACTAGAGTCAAGAGCAAAGCCAACTCAATTAAAAAACATTTATTAAAAAGATCCAAAAAACCGACTGCTTACAAAGCGAACTAAAAAGACGTAAACAAGACGAAAATCATACTGTGTAGTCGGAGGATACATATTAGCGAGCTAGCTGACCAAAACCAGATGTATCAGCTCTTAAAACCTTTTATTTTGATATCCCACACGATAGGAGACGATGAAAAAAAAAATTGATCCACCACAATATGGCGCTCAAAATCCGCCATTTTTCTATTTTCTAATTTTAATGTAGCCTCGCATAGTTAAGACGAATCGATTGACATACGAATCATCAAAATCGGCCAACGCGTTTGGTCTCTAGAACGCCACATAGGAACAAACATACGTACATAGCAGTCTATGTATGTATGTATACACACATTATCCTCCTTCGGCAGTCGGGTAATAAAATAGGTTTTCTTCACTAAGAATGTTTTATGATAGGATAAAAAGGCTGGATTGGGGCAAGGTGTTCAAAATAATCGAGCCATTTATAATCTAAAACTGATTTAACAATAGTGCAACGGCTGGGGTTCAAACGTGCGACCTTTCGTTCGCCAGTTTGCCACCCTCTCCTGTACCTACCTATAGCCTATGCTGATAAAAACTTCGTTAGTCATCGTATACTAATTATAAGTCTATTTTATATTCGTCTCGTTAATTACTATCATCCCTGCGAGACCAGAATAAATAATTCAAAAATGAATTTCACTTTTTCAACTCGTTGGTCCAGTAGCCGTAAGCGACGCTCTACTGCCAAGCACAAGGCTCTAGGTTCTTTTCCCATATGTAGCGAAGTATTTTTTGGGATTCTATCAGAAATTACTCAGTAACAACTCGCAGGCTACTTTTTATATTTTACTAATTAGGAATTTATTTAAAGTTGTAGAAAGTATATATTTACATAGATAAAAGTATATACAGTGTATAAAATACTTAATTAACTAAGACTACAAACATATACAGTTAAACCAAAAACTACTCACTAACTAAACCTAAAAATATACTAAACTAAAATATGGCGTCGAAAAACACCCCCACATTGTTGTCCACTGGTAATGTGCCCAAAAGACTGGCAGCATTGCCATTTTGTATGGCCAGGACTAGGACTTAAATATGGTAAATGGTGGTACATATACCTTCGAAGAGTTTGAAGGATGCGAAAATTACTAAACCGGTATATCACCGGCCCCGGGCAATAAAGCGGTAATCGCCGGTTACGCCCTTTTTAATGTTATTTGATTTTTGGCTTCTCTGAGTATCAATCTATCACTCCAATTTTTTTTGGATTTTTAAATTAATATTCCTTTAGAATAAATGCCAATAACGACTTTATTGCATGGGAAATTCTCTTATGACTAAGTTATGTATTATTGCATTACTCTAAGAAACATAATACAAACAACCAGTAAACATCTTTACACTAAATTTGTAAACGATGAGAAACAGTAATATATTTAACCACGTTTTTGAAAATAAGCTTATTATATCAATAAACTGTAAACACTTAATACAAAGTATTCACGAGAGATTTTATTCTGTACAAGCTATTACGCCTTTCTTCCCGTAAATTTATTGTAGCCCCGGCGACGTATTGTCATGTTACGCTGAACGAAATACGCAGAAAGGTTGGGGTTATAAAGATAAGATGTAGAAATTCTCTTGCAGATGGGTAGTTTAATCATCTTCATGAACTTCCTGCCCCTGCCCCATGTTACTTGGGATCGACGCAACACGTTTTCTTCTTTCATACAGTCCTGTCCCCCGTACCGCCATCACTGACTCCCTTTTCTTTCATATCACTCCTCACACAATCCATCTATCTTTTCTTTGGCCGTCTCCTCCCTCTCCATCCACATTTATATTCATAACTCTTTTAGTAACATGTGTTTCTTCCCCCCTCATCACATGCCATACCAGAACAAACGGTTTCCTGTCAACTATTCTGTCACTGACGCCACTTTCAAACTTCCTCTAATATACTCATTTCTCACTTTATCCATTCCCGTCACTACTCACATCCATATCAACATTCTCATCTCTTCTACATGCAATCTCTTTTCATCCATCTTTTTCATAGCCCAACATTCTGATCCATACAGTACGACAGTCAGACAGTTTAACTTAAGGGGCATCCGTGGGTCGCAAGTTGTTCCAGTGACCTGTCGCCATTTCATCAATCCCGAGTTGATTTGGTGCGTAACATCTCGGTCTATCTCACCATCACCTTGGACAAGCGACCCTAGGTACCGGAAGTTGGAGCACGTCGGTATGGGTGTTCCAACGACAGCTATAGGCACGGAACTCGAGAGATCGCCAGAATCACCGAACAAGTATTCTGTTTTATTTTCGCTCAATTTCAAGCCCTGTGCCAGCCCTTCACTCTCTTGTCTGTGCCACCAAACCTCCAATCTGGACCTCTAGGCCACCCTCGGAAACCAGCACAATGTCATCGGCAAACACCAGGGAGCCTCTTCCTGTATGTCCAACGTCTAGCGTCCATTATCATCAGAAAGAGGTAAGGACTGAGATCCGACCCTTGGTGTAAGTCGACTGCCACACTGAAACTGTCAGTAGTGCCCATTGTAGATCGGACTGGGGTACTGCATCGACTGGACATCCCTCGGACCAACTGTACATACTTCCCAGGTACACCTTTCTTCTTAAGGGCCCGCCACAAAACCTCACGAGGCACCCGCTATTATGCCTTCTTGAGATCAATGAACACCATGTGCAAGTTTTTATGTGCACCTCTGTATTTCTCGCACAACGTGCGGATTGCGAAAATGGCATCCGTTGTACTCCGACCAGGCATAAAACCGAATTGGTTATGCGATATTTCACTCTCTTTTCTCAGCCGCTTTTCAATAACTTTCTCCCAAGCTTTCATACTATGTGACATTAGCTTTATTCCTCTATAGTTGTTGCACTCTAGCACATCACCTTCGTTTTTAAAGATCAAAGTCACCAGCGAACTATTGCACCATTCATCAGGTATAGCTTCTTCCCGTAACAAATTATTGAAGAATAAAGCTTACCACGACCATCCATCGACGCAATATCTTGCATACTTCAACTGGTATCCCGTCCGGACCAACTGCCTCACCATTCTTCATTCCATTTACTGCTATTCTTACTTCCTACATACTAGTTATTCTCACTAACCCCTCATTCACAGGTTTATTTTCTAACATACCACTCCAGTTATTTTCCTCATTCATCAGTTTCTCAAAGTATTCCTTCACCTACAACCTATCCTTAATTTTTTCATCATCAGAAAGAATCATTCCAGCCTCATCTTTTATACATCTTATCTGACAGATATCTCTCGCCCTTTTCTCCCTAGCTCTAGCAAGCCGGTACAGATCCTTTTGGCCTGTTGGACTATCCAGCGCGCGTTAGCAAAGAAAAGATATTTGTACATTCAAATTTTAAGGGGGGAAATGGGTGCAGCTGAACTTCGTATGTTTTTTTTTATTGTGGCTTGCGATTTGGTTGAAACTTTGCAGGAATGTTTTTGGTAATAAATTATTGTGGACTGTATATTCTTTTTTTCAATCTACTCCTAAAAGGGGTTGAAGTGGGGTACTATAGTTTTAGGGGGAAATTAAGAGTACCGGTTATGCTTATGTTGAAATATTGATTATGAAATGCGACTCCCTTTTTTATAAGTATTTAACATCTACCTGTGATTTAATTCTATTATATTAATTTAACTATTAACTTATTTAATTCTAGACTTTGGTCAGTACCAACATTTAAAATTAAATAAGTTAATCGTTAAATTATGTTAATGCTTCCTGTACCTGGATATACTATACAGGCTGAGTTTTCCAAGTGGGTGTGGATGGTCAAATCAAACACTATGAAGAATAGTGAAAACACTCAAAGGGACACATGGGGCCGATTCTGATGAAAACTAAAATTGCAACATTGAATATTGCTCTCTCCTGTATATCGACAACCAGAATTGTTTATAAAAATTTTGTAGTTAATAAATAAAATAGTTAATAAAAATTATATGAATTTATACAAGTTAAAGTAGCATAATGTTTTTAATTTTTTAAGGATTTGTCTGTTTTATTTTTGTTTGCAAAGTTTAATAACTAATACAAATTAACAAAAAATAAAATTTCATAAAATACTGTTTAAAATGATTAAAAATAAAAATAAATTACAATATAAGGTCAGTCTGTTACGATGGTTACATAAAAATATGTTTCATTGATAGGATTCTAAAATAGCGATTAGTGCATGATACAGCTAAGCTTTGGCTATAAAATTTCCCTGAAAAAGGTGGTAAGCGGCCATTACGCTCGAGATCTAAAGTGGAAATTACGTCGTATTACATACTTACATTCCTAAATCTCAATGGTCGGTGTGTCTAAAATATTGTTAATGATTTTACAATTTAAACGGTATAGTCTATAATTTGTATTATACATTTGTTTAATAATTTCTTTAATTTTATATACCATTACAATTATTTTTAAATGGTTAAATTGGTAAAAAAATTAGCTTTCATTTGAGACATTGATCTCCTGTTTTGGATCACTTAACGCTGAAATATAAATATAATTATATAATTAGCTTCTTTTATTTCTCCTGTAAAATTAGATTTTTGATATTACCGCTTTATTGCCCGGGGCCAGCGATATGTGGTCTCATTGAAGAAGGCTTGTTTCCAGAAGTGGACATTTTCTAACTGAAATGATGACAAGTAAAATTTAAAGAAAAGAAAAGAAAGAAAGAACAAAACGACATACAATATAATTAGATGCTTATGCTAAACCCTTAACAATAGTTTTAGTAGTATATAAATTAAGTTAGTAAAACAATAATAACATATACTACCTACATTTTGTAATTTAAAAAAGAAAAGAAAGAGGGTGAAAAAGATAACAAGGTTTAAGGTGGTTTAAAAAACTTCCGACATATTTTTATTTCATGCTATATAATTTATCTAGAAGTAGAAACGCTTCGATCGACAATCTATTGAACAGGTAATTATGACACGATATATTGCGAAAAAACCCCGATTCAAACATTAAAACGCTAATAACTTTTGAACGGCTAAACCGATTTTTATCAAACATACCTAAGAACACTCTCGATAACTCACTTTTGACATAAAAAAAACGAAATAAAAATCGGTTCATCCGTTTAGGAGCTATGATGCCACAGACAGATACAAAAACACACAGGTACACACGTAAATAAAAATAGGTACGGTCGCTGTACAGAGTATAATTATCCACACTACCTAGCGGTTTACTTGACGGGGTGTATGTTTATTGCATGTCACCGACTGTACATTTCTTTCAAACCATTTGTAAATACAGGTGTGATTTTGTATAATAGTATTTCGTTTTCCCAACATCAGCGAGGATCACTAAAAATATTTGATGTGGTTACTCATAGAATAGTACAGTCACGGTTTTGGACCCATGTCAAAGAGCTCTGACGTAAGAGTTTAGTCCCAAATGAATTAGTTATTTCGATGTTCGAGTACACAAACAATTTGTAAATTAAAGATGATGTTCTAAAGAAAATATTTATGTTTTTCTGAAAGGCATGTTTTGTGAGGTAATGTGAAGTGATGTGATATCTCGTTGGCATTTATATGAAGCTTGTGATATGGTAATTTGATTAATGTTATACAAAAAACGGAGTTAAAATAAAGAGCTTTGATTTTGAAGTTGGTTAAAAATAAGATTTGAGGAGCGAATGATCTTAGTATTTTTAGCATTCTCGTAAGATTGTGTTATAAACTTTTACAGAGTTACCTGCCTAATTGTGTAAGTGGATTCGACAAGGCAATCGACGAATCACATAGACGAGAATTCACATCGCGTCTTACATCTCGCATTGGTCGATTGATGGGGTCAAAACCCTTTGCCTTGCCGAATTAACTTACGCAAATAAGCTGCTGTTATTTTAGGAGATAAGGAAATTAAATATAAAAAATTAAATTAATACTTTATATCTACAACAAGGCATTTAGATTTATATTTGCGCGATATTGACGCTTTAATATTTTTTTCTAAACGACTTGCACAATCATAACAATAATGTTATTCATCCAAAACAGAAAAACGGACGCTCCTTTTATTGTCAACTAATTTAATAACCAACCCCGATCGCTGAATTTACGCTTTAACATTTTTTCTAAACGACTTGCACAACCATAACAGTAATGTTATTCATCCAAAACAGAAAAACGGACGCTCCTATTATTGTCAACTAATTTAATAACCAACCCCGATCGCTGAATTTACGCTTTAACATTTTTTCTAAACGACTTGCACAACCATAACAAAAATATTATTCATCCAAAATAGAAAAACGGACGCTCCTATATTGTCAACTAACTTAATAACCAACCCCGATCGCCACCCTTGAAATCTCAGACCCTAATATTGGCGAACCCACGACCTTCCAACTTAGCCTTGAGGCCAAACACCTGTCAATATTTGCACAACTAGCTTCTACCCTTGGTTTCGCCCGCGTGAAAATTCTTTTATTATCCCGAGGGACCTAGCCTATGTGTTACTACAATCAGTGTATTTGTAGTGCAATGCAGACTATAATCTATCTCTGTGCCAAATTTCATCCAGATCCGTTCAACTGTTTCAGCGTGATTGAGAAACAAACATCTATCCATCCATTTCGCATTTATAATATTACCAGCTTCTGACAGCGGCTTCGCCCGCATTTAAAGTGTTTTCTTATACCAAAGAAACATTATGCTGGGATAAAAAGCCTATGTGCTATTTTCCATACTATAATCTATGTCTGTGCCAAATTTCATCCAGATCCGTTCAGCCGTTCTAGCGTGATTGAATAACAAATATACAAACACACATTCACAAACCTTCGAATATTAGTGTGATATTATCTTATAGTAGGAATAGCATATAAGTAGGATTTTACAAACTTTCCACGCAATATATATTCTTACATGTAAAGTTGAGAATTTGATAAACTAAATTTGATTCCAGTCGATGCTGAGCAAGCAAGGGTAAAATAAGCTAAATTTGATAAAAGTATATCAGATGCAAGTCATTTCAACGCTGTGAGGCAGTCGGGGAGATGTGTGCATAATATTTTGTCCTTGGATTTTATAAGTAGCTGGTACCTACGTTTAGCAAAAATGTGAACATTTTATTTTTTATTTATGTAGGGTCATGACAAAGAATAGATTGCAATAAAAACATATTTATTACCAAAATCGCCCAGACATTCTAATTGATATTAATGACATCTTGGTTGAGTAGGTAGTTTTTCTGACTGCTTTTTTTCGTGAATTTAGGTTTAAAGATATTTATTCTCAAAAAAGACACAAAGTCACTTACATGAGAACAAGGCTTAAAATAAATTATATAAAATTCGTCACATACGTCACGGCAGCAATTATGATGCACCCATCCAATGCATTCAGCTTTAAGAAATGGTGTTATTTGTGATTAAATATGCAGCTAATTGAGTTTTGAATGCATTGAATGAGTGCAACCTTTTTATACATGAGGGTATTTTGAATACATGAATTTGTAGAAAATTAGACAATGCTGACGCCCATTTTAAAAGGTTTGCGAATAATTTTTAATTTCATAAGGTCAGCAAGGTAAAGACGTCCTCTGTAGAAACCTACCTACCTCATATTGCAGGTTCTCCAAGAAAAATTAGAAGCCGTAAATATATCATTCGAAATTCATCTACACTGGCACTGTACGAACCGATGATAGAGTTGACTTTTGTCGCTAATATAATATTGTAAGTTCCTATCAAAAAACTTCTCACATGCTGTTGCCATTGAACCAGAACCGCCCGTTTGTCTTTTGCTCTTATCGCTCCATTGCGGGATCTGACTTCAAGATCAGATTTACAATCTAATTTTCTCTCATCAAACACTTTACGCAGTTGATATAAGATTGAAAATCACCTTCAGCAGCCGCAAAAGGGGATTGGTGTTGCGGACCTCACGACAAAGGCCTGATCATGTGTTTAATGTTAAGGGATGTAAGGGTCATTTTGGATTGTGTTAGAAGTAAATAAATTTTGTAGCCGTAAGTGGCCGTCCGCTGACAGATGACGACACTGCGAAGCTCTTTCTTGTTTTCTTGGTCCCTTAACTCGATTTAGGTAAATGAAAGCTTTGACTCGAGTCATCTGTTAGAGCGGGATGCAGGCATACCCCAGAACGAGTAAAAGATATTGGCCCTTTAAGAGTAATCGTTCGGAAACTGAACTTTGCCAAACTTGTAAAGTGGGTGTTCGATTTGGATTTTTTCTTTTTATTTTTTAAGAGCATATGTTATAGTAGCAATTTATTATGTTCTCTGTTCACTGGCTTTGTTTGTACTTTTATATTTTGGCGTTGATTTTGAATCAGTGTACAGTAAATAAACCTGTTAGTCTAATTTGCAAGATGCAGATGAAATGGGTTAGCAAAAATTTAAAATTTAAAAACCCCCGACTCAAAAAACCCTCTAAAAAGTAAGAAATAATATGTACTGGCACACTGGCACTTTACGTTTAAAATACCTAACTACTATTTAATTTTATCCAAGCGTCGTCGTCGCATTGGGGGACCGCTAAATACCAGCTATTCTTTGTATAACAGAACACTTTCTTTAATGCTGGGTAGGTTTTTAAGCCTCTTATGTTTGGCGGTACCTTCTCCAGTTTCGCGCCTTACACTTATCTATGTTTTTATAAAAAAGCCGTGAAGTTACATATCAGTTACAGTTTAGTCTTATTATGAAATATGGAAATTAATCTGTCTTTTATTAGCTTAACATTGATAAAGTTACTATTAATAGAGTTACCTGCATATTATTATTGTGTTTTTACTTACGTACAAACTTAGTTTCATGCATAAACCTATAAATAGATTTGTTATCGTTCTAAATCATGATGCAGTGCGTGCGCGCAGCACGCGGGTCGCGGTGCAGTTTTCTTGTATTTACATTAATTCTTTATCATTTTTTTGTTATATTTCTAGCTTGGCGGTCCCCCAACGCGACGACGACGCTTGGATAAAATTAAATAGTAGTTAGGTATTTTAAACGTAAAGTGCCAGTGTGCCAGTACATATTATTTCTTACTTTTTAGAGGGTTTTTTGAGTCGGGGGTTTTTAAATTTTAAATTTAATTTTTATTTCATGTTTTTTAAACTTTATTTACTAGTAGTCACGCTAAAATTGACCATCTTTGGGTATAGTTGTCGTTAGGACTTGTTCTAAATATTATTACGGGTTGTGTGGTAGATGCTGGTAATATAATAAAACCACATAAATAAGATTATATAGTGGACTGTATTTAAATTGAAGCACAAGGTACATTAATAAAATATATAGGTACGTGTTATACTGGTAGGGGGCGAATGATGACTGACTTAGGATCGTTCACATGAACGGGATGAGTGGATTATTATGTATGATTCATACATAAATTGGCTACTCCAAAGATGATACCTCTGCTGTAAGTTACTGAGGAGTTGGATGTCCTATGATTCCTGGTGATGCCCCAGCATCAGGTCAAGATTATTATGTTTTAGCAATATCATTGAACTGACAGTTTATCTCTCAATCCCCTATCCATCACCAGCACCATCCATCATCAGACCCTAATCACCATATATCTAGAACCTATACAATGAGACCATTCCAATGAGTGCAAAGACGAAACCTGTGCTGTATATACTGAGGAATTGGGTGTCCTGTGACTCCTGGTGATGCCCCAGCATCAGGTGAAGATTATTATGTTTAAGCAATATCATAAAACTGACAGTTTATCTCTCAATCCCGTATCTATCACTAGCACCATCCACCATCGGACCCTAATCACCATATATCTACAACCTATTTAATGAGACCATTCCAATGAGTCCCAACACGATACTTCTGCTGTAAGTTACTGAGGAGTTGGGTGTGCTGTGATTCCTGATGATGCCCCAGCATCAAGTCAAGATTATTAGGTTTTAGCAATATCATAGAACTGATAGTTTATCTCTCAATCCCCTATCCATCACCAGCACCATCCACCATCAGACCTTGATCACCATCTACGTACAACCTATTCAATGAGACCATTCCATTGAGTCCAAAGACGATACCTCTACTGTAAGTTACTGAGGAGTTGGGTGTTCTGTGATTCCAGGTGACGTCCCAGCATCAAGTCAAGATTATTATGTTTTGGCAATATCATTGAACTGACAGTTTATCTCTCAATCCCATATCCATCACCAGCACCATCCACCATCAGACCCTGATCTCCATCTATCTACAACCTATTCAATGAGACCATTCCAATGAGTCCAAACACGTTACCTATGCTGTAAGTAAGCGTGGAGTTGGGTGTCCTGCTGATTCCTGGTGATGCCCCAGCATCAAGTCAAGATTATTTTGTTTTGGCAGTATCATTGAACTGTCAGTTTATCTCTCAATCTCATATCCATCACCAGCACCATCCACCATCAGACCCTGATCACCATCTACGTACAACCTATTCAATGAGACCATTCCAATGAGTCCAAACACGATACCTATGTTGTAGTTAGCGTGGAGTTGGGTGTTCTGTGATTCCTGGTGATGCCCCAGCATCAAGAGATTATTATGTTTTGGTAATATCATTGAACTGACAGTTTATCTCTCAATCCCATATCCATCACCAGCACCATCCATCATCAGACTCTGATCACCATATGTCTACAACCTATTCAATGAGACCATTCCAATGAGTCCAAAGACGATACCTCTGCTGTAAGTTACTGAGGAGTTGGGTGTCCTGTGATTCCTGGTGATGCCCCAGCATCAGGTCAAGATTATTATGTTTTAACAATTTCATTGAACTGACAGTTTATCTCTCAATCCCCTATCCATCACCAGCACCATCCACCATCAGACCCTGATCACCATCCTTCTACAACCTATTCAATGAGACCATTCCAATGAGTCCAAAGACGATACCTCTGCTGTAAGTTACTGAGGAGTTGAGTGTCCTGTGATTCCTGGTGATGCCCCAGAATCAGTTCAAGATTATTATGTTTTAGCAATATCATTGAACTGACAGGATTCTAAATTTCAAATCGATTAGACCTATGAAAGTTGCTCATATCTTTTCCTCAATTAGTAGAGAGCTGATTATCTTAAAATGGCTGAGAATATTTTCTTGAATCATGGCTAAGAACACTCTCGATTAAGTCACCTTTTAAACAAAAAAAACTAAATCAAAATAGGTCCACCCGTTTGGATGCTATGATGCCACAGACAGACACACATATACACAGATACACAGATACACAGATACTTTACTTTTACTCTTTTTGCGTCGAGGGTTAATAAATGATGATTGTGTCTGGAAATAATTTTACAAATAAATCTTTTTAGGGTTCCGTACCCAAAGGGAATAAACGACCCTATTACTAAGACTCCGCAGTCCGACTGTCTGTCTGTCCGTCTATCACCAGGCTATAACTCATGAACCATAAAAGCTAGACAGTTGAAATTTTCACAGATGATGTATTTCTGTTGCCGCTATAACAACAAATACTAAAAACAAAATAAAATATTTTTTTAAGTGGGGCTCCCATACAACATACATTTATTTGCCGTTTATTGCGATAAAGGTACGGAACCCTTCGTGCGCGAGTCCAACTCGAACTTGGGCAGTTTTTGAATGACAATGTAACCCAGCTATTATTTTTGCATTAACCAATTTTTCTGAGTATGGAATAAATGTTTTATTCACGTGTAATTTTTTGTACAATTTTGTAGTTATTTGTGACACCTTAATCATTTCTGAATCTGACGTAGACTGACTGACGTGTAACTGAATAATAAAACGCTACTTTTATTAAAATTCAAATACATGGATGTGAAAATAAAAATATCACAAACGCAGGTCTCGTAATACAATTTTCAACTGATCCCAGACTTAGCAAACTCAACAAATTGTATCACAACCGAATTTTGCAAGCGGACCTCAAGAAATCCAATAGTGAATATGCAGACATATTAAAATTGATAGCAGTTTAAAATTTCTATCGAAATATTATCCTACGAATTTCGAACCGCATTGATTCTTTCGATGCATAGAGGTATTTATACTTTACGTCCATATTAAGGCGAGGTTCGTTCATGAAACAGACAATAACACTTTAAATAATCAAAAAATTCATATTAAAAATCAAAAAACCCGACTTCTTAAGAAGCGAACTAAAAATACGTATCCTCCGACTGCACATCATGATTTTGTTCTTGTTTACGTCTTTTTAGTTCGTTGAATTAACTTTTTTTATTTGTAACGTTTTAGTTGTTTTTTTTTTTCGAATTTGGTACATTTAAACAAACAAGTGTTTTATATTTTTGAAATCACCTCTTAAAATCATTTATTTTGATACCCCTCAAGATGAGGTTGAAAGAAAAAAGAATTTGGTCCCCCACAATATGGCGCCCAAAATCCACCATTTCTCTATTTTCCAGTAGCCAGTGATACTTGTAGGGATAAGACGAATCGACTGACGTAAGAATCATCAAAATCAGTCAACGCATTTGGTCTGTACAACGCCACAAAGGAACAACCATACATACATATATACATAGACGTATTAACCAAATTACCGTCCTTCGGCAGTCAGCATCACGTCTGTTTTCCCGAAGGGTTAGATAAAGTTGTACTTATTAATATAATACACCCACATTTTACCAGTCAGCAGGGGCGAGCTTATTGCAATCAGCCCGGCAAAAATATAGAATCCAGGTTGCTACTAAGAAACTTTAGATGGAAAAACCGATGTAACTTCGAAATCCAAACTATATATTTGTGAGAGGTGAGAGGCACATTGAACATTAATATCAAGCTTGAAAGATCTTGACTGATTAAGTCTACGCTCCGTTCAGCACAGATCCAGATCCAAAACCCAGAGAGCTTTCAGCTCGATTTCCAGAATCGTTTGGAGTGCCTAGGGAGCTTCGTGGATACAGCGATGGGTTCGTGGAAGCTTTTCAAGATCCGCCGTACAGATATAAACAAAAAGCTCTCTGATCCTACTCTCAAGCTCATGAAGGAGAGACGTGAGATGATCCTGCAGTCTTCAGACAATGTGTTTAAATACCGGCAGCTAAATAGACGGATCCCAAAGTCCTTGAAAAGCAACCTCGGCTACTATAATACCGAGCGTATTAAAGACGCAATTGAGCGGAATAAGGGCTTCAAGATCTTTGCAAGAGATCTGACTATTGGCTAGAGCCAGCTCACCAAACTGAAAACCGACGATGGCAGGATCGTATTCGCCAAACTCGGGCTTCTGAGGGAGATCGAGAGATTCTATGGGCAGTTGTACACGTCAACCAGTAAATACTGACGGGGTCTTCTAGGGCCGATGCCTGTCAGGGTCGCGGATAAATTTGGAAAAGAGTTACCGCGGCCCTGGCTCAAACAACTGAAGGAGCACGGGTGAGTTTTAGTCAGTAAAAGTCCCTTCCGTTTCACCCAGAGCGGGAGAAATCATTGGATGATTTACCACCACAAAAAAGGGGCAAAGTTTATGTCTTTCTTTTTTATTTTATGGAATATCTTTTAAATTGGTTAAATATTGGATCCTTGGATTATTTCCTGATAGGCGAGAGCCAAACCTCGAATTATCACTTTTACTTAGGATGTTCAGTCTGATTTTTGCGACCGCATTGCCTGTTAAGGACTATTATATTCAAGATAAAAATGCTTGGAAACATGCTGGTTCTACTCCATAGGGCAATCTTTAGTGTAGACAAAATCAAACTGGTTAATTTGTATTATATTCATAATTATAGTTTGCTATTGCTTTATTTCTTCTCTTTTTGTTTAAATTGAATAGCACACTGTTCCATTGTTGTTGAATTAGGTAATTTACCTATGTTTGCAATATTTGTAAGTATGTGAGAACCATGTTCCTATTTAACATTACCTGTTAGTGCTTGTAATATATTATACCTATACGTAGTACAGTAGTGGTGGGTGCATAGTCCTCACGTTTATGAATTTATGTAAATGTTCTAGAACACTTTTTTTTTAAAAGAGTTATTATGGATTTTCTTGTCCATTCTTTTCCATAACAAGCTACATTTCTGAATGGGCGGTAGAATCAATTATTATTAATTAAAAATTTGTATTATTTTGACGTTCAAAAGTGCCGCTTAGTGGCCTAGTTGAAATAAATAATTTTTGTCTTTGTCTTCGTCTTTGTATAGCGAAGCCAACGCTAATGCTGTTGTGTGTGAATTCTGGAGGAAACATAAATGGGATTACCTTCGATACGAGGAAGAATAATTAACTTTTATCGTTATTTGAGCGGTAAATGTACTAAATTCATTTTACTATTCACTTCCTCTCTCCCTTCCCCTCTCCCCCTCCCTCTTCCTCTCTCTTCCTTCTTCTTTGAAAACATTTTTTTAAGATTAATACCGTATCGGGCAATCTAAAAGTCTTTCCTCATCGTATCATGGTAAACCAATATAAGAGGCCAGGGGTACGATCATCCCCTCTTATTTGCTAAGCTGAGCATTTTCCATGTCGCATTATATCGATGGAGGGCTATTCTCCAAATTGTCGGCGATGTTATCAATATTTATTGAATGTTCCAAGAAGAAGGTAGTCGGGGATTATTTTGGTTTGTTGTCATTATGAGGATTAGTCGGCTGGAGATGAAAGGAAATGTCGAATGTTGTTAACCTATGTTTTTGTTGTGGAACAAAGCTGTTTTTTTAAGTTAAGGCAAGCATATTTTAATTAGACCTGAATGTCTAAACGAAATAACATTCTTTCAGCGATAATGATTTACATAAAGTCCAAACTGTTTTGTCTTTCGGGAAACAAGTTTGACAAAAACACCCGACTGCTTACGAAGTGAACTAAAAAGATGTAAACAGGAAGAAAATCATGCTGTGCAGTCGGAGGGTACATATTCGCGAGCTGGCTGACCACCTGATCCTCCGATTGCACGGCATCATTTTCTCCTTGTTTACATCTTTTTAGTTCGCTTCTTAAGCAGTTGGGTTTTTGATTTAGATTTTTTATTTTTATTTCAACTTTATAGTTATCATTTTTTTCGAATTAATTTGAAACATAATTATAAGTTGTATATATTTATTTAACCACCTCTTAAAACTCTTCAGTTTAATAACCTGCTCGATGGGCATGAAAAAAAAAAACTCACAATGTGTCGCCCAAAATCCGCCAGGCTTGTTTATTTTTAAATTTACTTGGGCGGTCAAGACATATCTAATAATGTCTTAATTATGTAAATCCGTCTAGTTGTTTGAAAGATATGAGGTAATAAACAAAATTACATACAAGATACACGCGAAAAATAACCCTTTAGTCGAGTAAAAAGTTAGGTAAATAAATCAATAACAACTTACCAAAAACCTGAACACTGTGTTTGGGTCAATCAAGGGTGCAGTCGTACTCTCCTAAACTTGAAGTACGTAAAAGAATATAAATGGACCACAACTTTTTTAATTCATAGCATAAAACCTAAAGTATAGAATACTCTTTTGACCCTTGACAGTAACTCACTGTTTCATTAAATAATTATTATTTTTTATGAAAGTTATCTTGTATGGTAGGTATATTAAAATTTAGTCACGTTGTAAAACTAATTTAGATAAACTTTTAGGTTGTCTGTCCATCTTTTATCTTAATGTCCGAAAGTGACCGTTTTTCGAATTGACCTGCAGAATACTGAACAGTTTTTACTGTCTTGCATTATATTTGGTCTTTTACAGGTTAAATACTTATTATAAATTGTAAAAATGTTTAAATCATTTCCCACACATACCTAAACAACGCTTTCTCACTCTATAGTGACCATTTAATTTAACCCAGTATTTTATTCCGACGAGATGACGTTACTTTGATGTAAGTAACTCGTAATGTAAAGTATTTTCAGGTATGTTTTTTATACTTTAATTTATAATTTTATTTTATACAACTTATTTCAATATTTCGTTATACCTAGCTTTAGTTATTTTTTTATATTCTTTTAAAGTTTTGATCGTGCTGACGATGGCATAGGACTTGGTGTTGATATTGACGCTTGAAACGTACAAAACAAGCAACGGTCCACTTGCACGAAAGACTTAAGTCGGTGCAAGGTTAAATTGACAATATTGTATGACAGTTCGTCAATTTAACCTCGTGTTAGTTTTTCGTGGAAGTGGGCCTTAATCATTTCATTACAAGAGACACTGAAAGTTTCCTTTATAGGATACTTTACGACGACATTTAGAGGTCATGTAAAAGTCAAGTGATTTTAAGTATTTTTGTAAAACTAAATACGATCTTAAAATTTTAAGACCTAAAAATAGAAAAATAAGGTTTACAAACCTAAAATCTCGAAATGGTTTTGGAATCGGCATGGGTTAATTTTTACTTTACATACCGAATTGGAATCGGTCTATATAGCGTCGCCTGAGTCTATGTCCAGCAGTGGACGTCTTTCGGCTGAAATGATGATGATTGTACCGAATTGCCTGTTGAAGGCCATAAGAGCCTATTAGGTGCTAGAAACACAAAACCTGTCGATGTGGCGTTGCTTGGGAGAGTTCTGTGTTTTGGACATCCTAGCTGTAATGTTAGTGAAACCAAAAATACCCCAAATATCATTGTGCCATTGTAACAGAGAAAACTAGTGTCAAAAGACCCTGACAGGAAACAGAATATTGAATACCGTCTATTCTGCCCACTTCAGCTTCAATAAGACTACTAAGTAGGATTGACGTATTAATAGTTAATGAAAAGGGTCACGTCCCTTCAATACCTCTCGCTCATGCCATCAGGAATATGTTATGCATCCCTTGATCAATATTAGCTGACGAAGCGAAAATACATAATGTTAGATATGATAGTTTATTACCTACCTACCATGTTCTTGTCTTATTCCTCTTTACGTATTGCTCGGTAAGAAATTGTTTGTTATTTGTAAGTATGAGTTAGTGATACTTTGTGTAATTACTATTGTGAGTTACGAGTGGGCGAAGATAAACAACAAATAATCAAATAATTAGAAATTGAGATAATTATTTTGTCATTGTTTCTGTGAACAATCCATTGCAGTGCCATAATAAATAAATAAATATCAGTCTGTTACTGTGCCATTGTTCTTTTATAGAGAAGAATAGAATAAAATAGAATATACATTATTGTACACCAAAAAAAAAACAAAAATGTTACACACCTCTTTTACAAGAATATGAGCACTAATCACCACGCTTATATTAGTTAGTTTAAGCAATGGCTATATAATATGGGTTATTAAAAACGAGCGTAGGTTTATCACATGAGGCGAAGCCGAATGTGATAATAATATTACGCGAGTGTTTTAATACCTAATTATATGCCGTTGCATACACTACTTTATCTTCACTCATACAGTTAAAATAAAACAAAAGTGGAAACGGAAAAAATATTTGGTATGGCGGGCAATTTAAATTCTCATTGCACATGACTGCACAGCGCACGCATCCATAGACAATGACACTTTTTTTCTACATTAAATCAATCAGCCCATACGCGCCATTAAATTAAAAAGTAAAAGTGTGCTATAAAAATTATAAAGTTATTTTATGATGCAGTTGTTTGAAAATCGAAGGAAAATGTTGCACTGTAATGGTTTTGTTTTTAAATTTTACCTATACACAAATATAAAGTACTTGTTTATACAATATTTTTTGAATTCATATTTGAAACATTAGGTTATGAGTATCGATAATAGTACATTATGGTACAAGTGTATAATGTTGGTGATTACCGCTGAGTTGCCATTGAGACCGGAGCCGTTAGGTGAGGGTCTTAAGAGAGCCGAGGACGGTAATCATAAATACACTCGTGTATCATACGACGTTTTTCAACACACTTGTGAAGAAAATAAAACTAAAAAATAATTTTATTTAGTAGATAATAGATGCTTTCCTTGGAGTTTTCAGGTAGTAAACTTTCCATAACGTTAGCTTCACATCTTATATCGGGCGGTGTACAACATAAATCATTTTCTTCATACTTAGTACTTGTAGACATTTTAATTAATAAATAACTGTAATTTCAACAGTGAAAACAAAATGTGAAAATTTTCGCAATGGCGGGCAAAATTAATCAGTTTTCCTATGCGCGCGCATCTAACAATGGCGATCGGCCATTGACTAAAAGAATGAGGTTTCTTTCTTTTTGGCTTTTCGCGGATAGCGTTTTAGCCTCGTACAAAATGGGCAATTTCAAGTTTTATTTATTACAGAGAAAACAAAAGTTATATTTAAGTGAAGGTTTTATTTATTAAACACGTACAAGTTGAAATTATCTATTTAAATACGAAGTTGCATGAAATGAGCAACCAATAGGTACATAAATTTATTGAGTTATTGAGCACGATCTTTTAAAATAAATAAAAAACTATAACTCACTTGTGAATAATAACAATGAAAAAGTCACAGTTTGATTACAGGTATCATTATGTGCCTAATTGCGGTGAAATTAGAGCCACTTTATGGGTAAGTGTGTTGAAAAGGATTTTATAATATTCTAAAATAAGTAACATGCAACTGCTTTTACTAAGCAAAGATTGAACAAATAACAAAGAACCAAGTGTCTTGACACAATTATATAGATTTGTTTGATCGTTTTTTTATGTTTTATATGATTTTCTCTATTTTACAAGCTTTTTATTAACTTGGGATGTATGTATGTATAGTTCGAGTCAAATCTTGCAACTGAATTTTAAAGCTGTTATCCTCAAAAGATTTAGATTAAACTTTGCATACAAGTTTAATTTTGATGACAATGCACGTTAAGCTAAAAAGCTTGTTTAAAAAAGATTTTTTTTTATTGGAAAAATATATTTCTGACAGATTTGGAATCTCATCTTCTTGACTAAATCCCATAGTTTCCTTTATGCCACCACTGGCACAGCTATTTTCAGTCAAACACCACAAGGAACCTATGTGATTATAGCTAAGAATCTTCTCTATTAATCCTTAACTTCCTATTAATTCTAATTATCTTTTACAATATCTAACTCCGGTTTCCTCTAATTAAGAACATAATCAACTGTCTTTACTAGAATATAGAGCGTTCCCAGAAACTAATCTTACATGCCTTCATTAGAAACTAATTAGAGAAAAGCAAACTATTAATAATAACTAAAAACTAACATGTCACACCACTTTGTCACATATTAGAGGTTTGAAAGTCCTTACCAAAGCTTCAAAAGTTAAAACTTACGATGGCACAACCCTAATCTATTTTAGAAGTCACTTGACATGGAAGACTCAACCTTATACCTAACGCGTTTAGAACAAATCATTTCAAATTCGAATGCATTATTCAATTTGTCGGACTAATTCAAATACATACTTTATTTTGCCGTTCAAACCTCAATTTGCCATTAAATTTTTCACCTTATGGCGAACAAGATAAGGGTGTTATAAAATTTGTGGGGGTACCAAAATAAGTTGGTTCTAGCATTAACTATGGGCGCTCAGTGAGATCCGTTTTGAAACCCAATTTGCATGTAAATTCATCGAAGTCGGTTCAGATTAACTTTAGGATAGGAGTTATTGAACGCACTCCAGTGTTTGTGCTGAAGCAAAATTTTATTTCAGTACTTAGATAAGTACATATTTTTCAGCAATATAATTTCGTAAATGGAACAAAATATCCAGGCCTTGCCACTCAAGTTTTAGTACTAAAAAATAAATAATTTATGCTGATTACTTTGGATCTAAAATATATTGTAAATATCTTGTTTAAGTTAAAGTTTGAACAGGACTTTTTTGATTAGCTTAAGTGGGATTGAACCAGATAAGTCTGCCGCATGTCTGATGAGAAATAGGCTAAAAGAATAACCAAATGGTTCTTATAAAAAGTTAGACGGCATCGCGGCAGACGAAAGCGTAGATGGCGGTATGAGCTCGACCGCTACCGAAAGAACTGGCCCGCACCAGTAGGCAAAAGTTTTTTTTTGTAGAAGGTCACAAACACTTAAGATCAAGGAATTGTTCCTTGATCTTAAGTGGCTAGTAATATTCCTATATACACACTCATCCATTTCATTATCTGAGTACTCGCTTTCGAACAATTTTTTATTTTTTATTTTCATCTCGCAGTTCGACCAAAGTGGCTGTCGTTTGCTTAACCGGGCGATCCTGTGGAGACTAAGCTATATAGCCTCCAGCCAGGCACAAATTTCTAAACCTAAGCGACAACGCTGAGGGTTACCCCCTGTCGGGTCGAAACTTGGCTCAGGGCGTCGCTGGGGGGGCAGCTAAGGCTGGATCTTAATAAAGTGATTTTACCATCCGTTCGGAATAAGCCTACGTGGAGAAGAATGTTCAAGAAACTCCAATTAACTAACTAGAATTTAACTACGGCACAGCGTTGCGCGGGCTGGCTTGTATATCTTGGCGGGGAAGTCGCGGCGCGCCTCGGCGGCGAGGAGGAATGAAGGCGGTCTGTGTCTTCTAATTGTGCTGGTATCTTTGTTGCTCTCTTGGAGCAGGGTAGTGGCGTCATCGGGGATAGAGAAAGTGAGCCTTGGTCAGCGAACTTTGGAGATTTGGGAAATTTCATAGCGGGAGACCGCTTGAATTAGGGAGTTTCTATGATTGACAGCAGAGTCGAAAAAGCGCTTCGAAATGCGATTCATAAACTGCTGGATTGTGGGGATTCTAAGTTCTACGTCGACACGCGCACACTTCGGACCGACGAAAAGATCACCGAACTCGAAGAGGAATTGAGCAGGTTGCGATCGAGTATTGTAGGGTTATCTGAAGTCCGAAGAGAGGGGGAGGACTCGATAATCCTCGAATCCGGTAACCTGCTCTATTTCCGAGAGGGTGACCGACAGTACCAGGGTGGTGTCGGGTTTATCGTCCACAAGTCTCTTGTGAACAACGTCGTGAAGATCGAGAGTGTGTCGACCAGGGTGCCTTATACTCAGAATTTCCTCAAGATATTCGCTGAAGGTCATACAGGTCTACGCCCCAACCTTGGCACACCCCGACGACGAGGTAGAGACCATGTATGAGGATATCTCCAGAGCCATGCATGGTTTCAAAACTCACTTCTTCGTTGTCATGGGGGACTTCAACACGAAACTGGGCAAACGATAAGAGGATGAGCTGCAAGTGGGGCAATTTGGAGTTGGACGTCGGAACCACCGGGGTCACCTACTGGCCAGTTTTATGGAGAAGGAGGGCCTCTATATGATAAACTCCTTCTTCAAAAAGCGTGAACATAGGAAGTGGACCTGGCAGAGCCCCGATGGTGCAACAAAAAATGAGATCGACTTCATCATGTCAACCAAGAAGCAAATGTTCAATGATGTCTCAGTGATCAATTCGGTAATAACCGGGAGCGATCACCGCATGGTAAGAGGCACATTGAACATTAATATTAAGCTTGCAAGGTCTCGAATGATGAAGTCCACGCTGCGTCCAGCACAGTTTCAGGTCCAAAACCCCGAGAGCTTTCAGCTCGAACTCCAGAATCGTTTCGAATGCCTAGGGAGTTCCGTGGACAAATACAGTGACGGGTTCGTGGAAGCTGTCCATACGATCGGGTCTAAGTTTTTCAAGAACCGTCGTACAGATAGAAACAAAAAGCTTTCTGAGCCCACCCTCAAGCTTATGAAGGAGAGGCGTAAGATGATCCTGCAGTCTTCAGATGAGGCGTGCAAATACCGGCAGCTCAATAGAGAGATCTCTAAATAATACCGAGCGTATTAAAGACGCGATTGAGCGAAATAAAGGCTCCTAGGTATTTTCAAGGGATCTGGCTATTGGGCAGAGCCAGCTTACGAGACTGAAGACCGACGATGGCAGGATCGTATCCGAAAAACCGGAGCTTCTTAAGGAAAACGAGACATTCTATGGGCAGGTGTACACATCAATCAGCAAGCCCGTTGCGAGTCTAGCAAACGACCCAAGAGCTAGATTGACCCGACACTATACCGAAGATATCCCGGACGAGATTAGGAGATTAGGATGGCTCTGAAACAGCTTAAAAACAACAAGGCGCCGGGTGATGACGGAATCACGGCTGAACTCCTGAAGGTGGGTGGAAAACCAGTTCTTAAGGCCCTTCAGAAGCTGTTTGATTCCGTCATATTCGAGGGCAAAACGCCACAGGCATAGTGCAGGGGTGTGGTGGTACTCTTCTTCAAGAAGGGCGACAATGCCCGGCTGAAGAATTATAGGCCCATCTCACTTCTTAGCCATGTCTACAAGTTATTTTCAAGAGTCATCACGAATCGTCTCGCGCGCAGGTTTGACGATTTCCAGCCTCCCGAACAAGCCGGATTCCGAAAAAGCTTTAGCACCGTAGACCACATACATACGCTGCGGCGGGGAAGAGTATAACCTGCCTCTCTGTTTAGCGTTTGTGGACTACGAGAAAGCCTTCGATTCAATCGAGACTTGGGCTGTACTGCAGTCTCTCCAACGGTGCCAGATTGACTACCGGTACATTGAGGTGTTGAAGTGTTTGTACAAAAACGCCACTCCTATCAAGATCGGAGACTCTATACTCGAAGTTGTAGATGATTATGTCTACCTAAGAGAAACGGTCTAGTTGGGTAGGTTCGAGAAAGAGGTCAACCGTTGAATCCGACTCGGCTGAGCGGCGTTCGGGAAGTTGCGTGGTATCTTCTCGTCCAATTTACCGCAATGTCTCAAGACAAAAGTTTATGACCAGTGTGTGTTGCCAGTGATCACCTACGGGACCGAGACGTGGTCACTCACAACGGGCCTTATCAGAAAGCTTACAGTCACTCAAAGGGCAATGGAGAGGGCTATGCTCGGAATTTTCTTGCGTGATCACGTCAGAAATGATGATATCCGCAGGAGAACCAAAGTTAAGTGGCGTAGCCCGAAGAATTGCCAACGAATTGCCAACTTAAGTGGCAGTGGGCAGGGCACTTTTCTCGCAGAACGGATGTCCGATGGGGTCGAAAAGTTCTGGAATGGTGACCGCGAACCGGAAGACGATATGTTGGAAGGCCTCCCACTAGGTGGACCGATGACCTGGTTAAGGTTGCGGGAAGGCGCTGGATGCGAGACGCACGGGATCGGTCACTGGGGTGACGCCTGGGGGAGGCCTATGTCTAGCAGCAGGTCTATGTCTTTTGGCTGAAATGATGATGATGAATGATGATGAAGTCCTACGTGGAGTTCCTGGTTATGAAAGAACCAGAGGGTGTAACACTTTTTTTGTGGTAGATAAATTTTTTGTCAAAAGAAAATTAATTACCTCCTTCCGCCGTGTCCCCGTCCGGTTTTATATCGCTCCCTCGCTTTAAAACTGCCGCTGGGTGGTGGAACCACTTTGGAACCGCACCCTGGGACGGTGAGTTCCCTATAAACACTCTCATTTCACCAAAATAACTTAGAATCACTTGATATCCGTGCACCGAAGCTGTATTTTTTGTTTGTTTTGACGGACTGCAGCTGTCATTTGGCGGCGTACGGCGTTTTCGTTCGGAAACGCGCCCGTCTCCGCTAAGATTGGCTTAATTATTTCTTTGGAATAGCACACGGGTAGGATTCGAATTTGGTTTTGGGATTGCGAGGACGTTGTCCCGCTTCCGTTGGCGTGCCTCAAGGAATTGCTTATGTGAATGATGGTAGCCTTTGAGTTCAGAAGATTCGAGAACGATCGGATTTCCTGAACGAAACGCGGCAGCGGGGTGCGTTCAAAACTCTCATCCGGGCTGTCAGGGATTGATAGTGTTTTATTGTAATCTGATTTTAAGGCGGGTTTTGGAAAGTTGTAGGGTGAGGCGTAGGTCTGGGATAGTGTATTTCTTTGAAGGAAAATTGTTCCGCGTAAATTCTTCGAAAACGGAAATTTTGGGAAACAGTTTATGGGATTCGGTGTTTTGGGTTTTCGGTTCGAGAATGATGGTATGAGAGCGCACCCGGTGAGAGTTTTTTCTTGGCGACAAGGGCGAACTGCGTGGCAGGCGTTCTTTTCTTGGGCTGACCGGCTTGAGCTGAGCCTGGAGATTGCGAGTGGGCTGGAATTATCACGTGGGCGTCGGCCTCTGTGCGGCAGAGCGTTTCCTGTCTGTGCCTGTCGTGATTGAACGGAATACGTGAAGCCAAAAATCGCCGGTGACCGCGTGCGTGGTTGTGGATACGCGGCCAGGAAGCTGCATGTAACCGTCGTGGTGTGATACCCGGCGTGATTGTGTTCCCAAACTGGGCTCATAATCCCTCACGGTAAGTCGCCTTGCTCAGGGGATTGACCCCATCATATTTCGTTGTGAGTTCTGTGTGCTGACTTGCTGGTTTCTTTCAGAGCGACGTGGCGTGGGGTCGAGGTTGGGCCGACCTATCTACCCTACGGGTTTTCTTCCTCCGAAAGGTACGTGTTTGACTTCCTAAAGGCTCTGTCAGTTGGTATTCGGTTTCTTGGGGCGGCTGATACATTTATATTATTTGGGCTGGCCTATCCTTTGTGGGTGTTTGTGGACAAGCTCAATACATGTTTACATACACCATAGGCATGATTTCCATATACTCAGAAGGGCCATCCATTATGTTAGCCTATGTAAAGCCCGGTATTTAAGATAATATTTCCCGTATTCCAACGATTTGTCTGATCTGTATAACCATAAAATCTGTGTGTTTAATCATGAAGAGTGCGGGACAGCTCATCCATTGTGTTCACCTATGTAAAGCCGGTGTGTAAGATAATACCTTCCATGTGTAGCGAGTTGTCTGCTCTGTATAACCCTAAATTCTGTGTGTTTAATCATGAAGAGTGCCGGACGGCTCACCCATTGTGTTCGCCTATGTAAAGCCCGGTGTATAGGATGTTACTTTCAGTGTTTTAGCGACCTGTCTGTTCTATATACTCAAAACCCTTTGTGTTTGATTTGAGTTTTTGTGCTAAGAAGTTTTTATTCTGTAACTTCAGGAGGTGTCTGGTTGGGGCTGATTGCCTGGCTGAGGCGATCTGCTCGAGGCAGGCTGTCGCAGAGTGGAGTTGGCTGGCTACGCAACGGTCCAGGAGACAGGCTTTCTGATCCTTCCGTTTTATTATTATTTTTTATTTTTTGTTCTTCCACCCTCAACTATAAATTAGTTGGGAAATATTTTGGTACGAGGAAAAGTTGACCAGCCAACTGCAACCAGCGACCCTTTTAAATTTATTTACTTTTGTAACGTGTTCAAGGGTTACATTTAATAAACATCGTTCTCAGTATATGGTGCTTTATTGTTCCCAAGAAAAAATCCCGTTACAGGGGCTCCCGTGATCTTACGGAGGAATTGGTTTTGTATAACCTGAAGTTTGTGAATATGGTGGGGCTTTGCGTGTGCGAAGACAGCGCAAGCATAGGTCATGATGGGACGGATGACCGCAGTGAAAATGCGCAGCTTGCACCTAAGTGATAAGCCGCAGCTTGCGTTCACCATCCCATGAAGTCTGCCCATAGTGAAGGCGGCTTGCGAGCGCGCCGCCTTTATGTGCTTGGTGAAAGTGAGGTGGTTATCAAGGTTTACACCTAGGTAATTGGCTTGCTATTCCCAAGGAATCGGCTTGCCGTACATAGTTATGGGTTTGAGGGGACGGGGGTTTCTAAATCAGTTATTTTATTTTCGGTTAGGCCTCGAGAAGAGGACAGCCTGGCTTTTATCGGGATTGACTTCTATTCTCCAAAAGCGAAACCATTTCGTCAAAGCGTTGGCAGCTCTCTGCAGTTTAAGGGCAATGGCATTGGGTACTATACCCGTGCAATGGAGGGCCGTATCGTCAGCGAAGAGTGCCAACTGGCCGTCTTTAGTTTTTGGGATATCACTGGTGTACATCGTGAAAGGTAAAGGACAATACGCAGCCTTGGGGGACTCCTGCTCGTATGGGGTGAGGGGAGGAGAGTTCTCCCTCGACACGATAGCGGAAAGATCGGTCCGACAACCAGTCTCGCAAGATGAGCACGAGACGATCTGGCACACCAAGTTTATATAGCTAATAAATTAAGCCATTGTGCCAGTCTTTGTCGAACGCTTTCGCTATGTCGAAGAACAAGGCACCCATCAACAGACCATGCTGGAAACCAGTACTAGTGTGTTCAACGATTCTGTGCACTTGTTGGACGCAAGAGTGTTCGGCACGAAAGCCGAATTGCTCATGGGGGATAAGGTTCTTTCGCTCGGCAAAGTCTTTAAGCCGCTTATAAATAAGCCGTTCCGTTCATAGACTTTTCCGAGGGAATTTACCAGACTAATGGGACGATAACTGGTAGGCTCCGATTTCGGTTTACCCAGTTTAGGGATGCCTATCACAGTGGCATATTTCCAAGCTTTGGGGAAGATATTTTTGCTTAATGCAGCGTTAAATATGGCCGTCATTAGCACTATAATATGGGCAGGGAGAAGTTTCAACACCTTATTGGAGATGCCATCTAAGCCCGGGGCTTCGTTGGGATGAAGCTTTTTGATGACCTCCTCTACTTCGTCTGTGGTGACGGGAGGTAGCGAGTCATCAGGGTCTTCAACTGGAGGGCAGCATCCACCATGTCTAGGTGAGCTTGGTCTACTGGTTGGGAGCTGGGTGAGCATTGAAGTTCGAGGCTGTCAGCCAGGCATTCGGCTTTTTTAGTGTTTTCAAATGCTGCACTCTTATAAGGCCTAATAAGTGGGGGAATGGCAGAGTCTTCAGTGGAGCGTAATTTCCTCTGAAGGTGCCAGAAGGCATGGTGGGTGGGCTCTAGTTCACTCAGCATCTTATTCCATGTCGCAGAACGATGCTCAAAGCGAAAAAGCGAAAGTTTCTGGCGGCACGGATAGCTGCGTTCTTCTTGGTTATCAACTTCAGTACATCGTCCGGGAGTTTCCCTTGCTAGATGTCCAGCACTGGAACCTCCTTTAAACACTCGTTCAGGACGGAATGTACGTGAGTTGTAATCGAGTCGATCGCAGCTGTCGTGTCAGCGACCGAGTTTAGGTTGTTGGGGATAGAATCGAACTGTGACTTGGTGGATTTCAGTAAAGCACTTACTTTTCTCCAGTCGGTGACCATTTTAGTGGGGAGCGGCTGTCCTAGATCTGGGAGGCCCGACCAACTACCTAGGTGCATGGTCACAGGGTGGTGATCGGCAACTAACTCGTCTAGCGTTTCTATAGAGCGTAACTGATGGTTAACGTTCTTAAGCAACGCTACGTCAAGGATATCAGGTTTATGCGTAACATTATCCGGGAAGTGAGTGAAGCTCATCGGGGCTATTACTTCATAATGGAGGTGTGAGCTTAGGTTCAGCACCAGCTTTCCTCTAGGGTTAGCAACGGTGCTGTTCCAGGCTGGATGTTTAGCATTGAGGTCACCCGCTAGGATAACAGAATCACTCAAGCGGAAGATGGTAGTAAGGTCTTTTTTGAGACCTTATTACCCAGAGGGGGTTATCACCCGATGATGCCGTGCGTGGGGGGCATAGGCGGCGATGATCGTGATCGTTTTATGACCAGTCATTCCTAGCCGACAAATTGTGTACTCAATGCACGAAATGGGGTCGGGTGGGGTAATAATACCACAGTGGAGCGCGTCCTATCATTGCAAACTAAACGATAGTTGGCAATTTTAGGATACCGGTGGTGGGGCTTTAAAAAGGTCTCCTGGATGAAAAGGATATCCAGCTGATGATTGTAAGGGAAAATTGCAATATCATCACGCTGTGTATTAATGCCATTGGCATTGAAGAAACCTAACCTAAAGGATCGGGGTTTGAGGCAATTAGATCTTAATTGCGACTCCATTGAACCATTGAAAAGTGAGACTTTCTAATTCCTTCGTGAAAGAAGGATACCTCTCAAAAAATTGGAGGCATGAAATGGGGTTAATTGAGATTGCTGGATTTTTTAATTCAGCGTAAAGGGCTCAGGCCTCTGGTGTCATCCAGATCGCGTATGCACCGAGAATAGTCTCAGCAACACTGCAATAGGGAGTTTGGCCAGTTTGAGCTATGGGGGGAGGGCGCGTGTCAACCAAGGTGGTGAAAGCCACCTTATTGGTTTGCGCTGGGGCCGTAGTGGCCGGGAGAGGGCTAGGCACTGTAATGTTTAGATCCATTAGTGCAGGTATGGGTTGGGATAGAATTTGAGAGGCCGCCGGAGCCGGGATGGTATTCCTTTGGTTCAACTTCCCCCAAGGTGAGACTCTTTAAAGGGGTGAGTCTTGGAGGGACTTGCGAGGAGGGCAAGCTCGCAGAGAGACGCTGTTGGCGAGACTTGAAATTTTTGGCCGCATTGGGCGCGAGTTTGGGGGCTTTAGGGCAACCCCGGTTGTAGGCAACTCATTCTGCATTATCTGTGCTTTTTTAGTATGTGTCTTTTATTATGTTTAGTTAGTTGTAGCTTATTGTTATCTGTGGCATGCGAGCTGGCAGCCTCGCATGCGCCGTATATTGCTATCCTTGTCGCCCTTGTCAGGGCGTGTCCTATCGTCCTTGTTGCTCTGTCGCCAACGTTGCCGCTCTTGGCAACGCCGCGAACTGTGCCGGCGCAGAGCGCAGGGCAGTCGCCAGATATTCTACCTGAGAGTAGGACGCGGCCCCGTTGCTCCATTGTTGTTATTTGAGCCCCGTATTGATTCGGCTCTAAGCCCCGCCGTGTACTATGTAAGTAGCTGTATGTGTTCTGTGTAAAGTGTACTATTATGTGTTATAAATAAATTACACGAGTTTACCAGTAATTTGGTGTTGAATTTTCATTGTGTTTAAAATAATCCGGTCCTAATCGCAAAAACGGGAGTTAGCAGGGTGCCCTATTTGGCCACAGAGCACGCAGCTGGGAGGCTTAGTGCATTCTGCGCGGTCTTTGGTACGGGGGCAATTCTTGGTGCTATGATCACCCAGGCACTTTACGCACTTTGGGGTAGCATAGCAGTTGGTCTAAGAGTGACCATACAGTTGGCAGTTGTGGCACTGACCAACGAGGTGGGGACGGTAGGACTTTTCGATCGATATGCCCGACAGGGAGCATACCGTCTTAATGTTAAAGATTGGGTGGTAACCCTCAGTAAGGCTACACACTACCAGAACAATGTCATATAGTTCTCCGCCTCTTGTTTTATGCAATCGGTGGACCTCTAGGACGGGAATGTCTTGGGCAAGTAAATCCTTTCGGATTTCTTCAGTGGGGATTTCCTTAGGGTTCCGGCGAATCACCACTCGGGTGGACCGTTTCTCCGGGAGGGTGTAGGTGTGGAACGGAAACGGAAATCTCGGGATGTGGGGACTAAGATTTTTATACCCTGCTGGCAAGCAGTGGCCTTGGAGTAGCTGATTTTACGCTCAACGCAAGCGTTCGAAACGTCGTTCCACTTCTCATCTTGGAGATAAATCGGTGGAGGGAAAGGAAGCTTCCTAGTGGTAGCTGTTACCATAGGGCTAAGGGGGCGACTATACCGCTGGGAAGTGGTAGTGGGGCCGCCCCCACTACCACTTCCCGTTGGGCGTCTGTTGGAATAGACGGTACGGGTGAGGGGCAAGGGGAGGCGACGGGTGATGCAAACGGAGTTGCGACAAAAGTGTTTTTGACCTTAGAGGCCTGGGCTGAAGCTTTGTTCTTTTTCCTCTTACCTCCTACGACTTGAAAGTCTTCCTCCACTAAGGAGGTGGAGGGAGGAGAAGAGTCTCGAGATTCATTCTTGGATATAGGGGCGTCCTTCATAGGGGAGTCTGGGCGGGAGTTTGGCTCATTGGCCTGAGGAGGGTTAGGCTCATTGGCCTGAGAAGGGGCGGGCGAGCTATGCTCTTGGCTAGAAAGAGGAACAGCGGAAGGAGACCTTGGTGAGTCATCATTCGGAAATGGCTTAGTAGCCTTAATAGGAGTCAAAATCGGGCCTGAAATGGGGGAGACCGCAGCTTTGAAACCTGCGGAGTACCTTTTCTTCAACTTTGGGTCGGCTAGGCGGAACTGCTGGAGGAGGTCGACTACTGCCGCGAACGACATTGTCGAGAGAATAAAAATAAAACTATAATAATACCGGTGAAGCCGGGAAGGGGTATCTTTCCCGGGTGGATGGGCCCGGGGATGTGTGCAATCCTACCCTCCTAGTCGGGTGAGACTGGGAGGTGTGTACCTTGGTGAGCCCTAAGCTTGTTATCCTGTCACCAATCTTATTGGGTGACAGGGCCCTAAGGTACCGGTAAACCCACCGAAGGTAGGCCACCCACCACTTGTGTACCAAAAGTCTAGCACGCCGAGGTAGACACACCCGATCGTGCCAGGTGAATGCTGTGGAACTGAGTAGGAGTTGACTAAGCTATCTACCAAGGCCAATTATCCTGCTCCCGACTCCAATGACTGCCGTGCCCTGAAGGGGCTTGGCGGGTGCTTGGGGCACACCCCCGCTTTCTTCGTTAGCACCGTTAGGTTTCCCGCCAGGGACCACTAAGTCGTGTATTTAACCCAGAAGGGGTCTATGGATGTCCTTCCCTACCCTAAAAAGGGTCAGGCCGAACTGTCACTGCTAGTAACCTAAGTTACTAGTAGCGACACCTGGAGGCGGCGTGCGAAGATGCGACGACCACAGGGGCGCGACGAGGCGGAAAGTGGGGGCGCAGGGCGCGCGGTGGGGCGCCGAGCGGCAGATTGGCAGCGAGACGACCGCACAGGGCAACGGCTGGCGAAGAGTGAATTCACTTTCAAACGTTTTATTTGCGAGAACATTCGAATGCGAGCCGTTTCCGCGAAAATCGTTGTGACATCCACATCGGCAGAAGTTCGCACTTTCGTGTAAGCTTTGTAACGCTCGGCGCCCAAACCACTCCAATATTCGACTTCGAATGCTCATTACACGTGAATGCTCTCAGTGAGGACGTTCCTTTAGATAAAAATTAAAACGTATATAATGTTATAAGTTATATTTTGTATGTAATGTAAGATTATACAATGTCATTGTAATTAATGAGGTATTAATTAATTGATTGATTTTCTTTATACCAATAAGCAAATTTCACGCATGTTCTTTCTAAAACTAAACCGCCAACATGATGGCGTTCGTCCAATGTTTTGTCAATCCCTAGCAGCATTATTTGCTTAGGACATCAAACGTTGGCAAACATTTGTTTTTCATTTCAAATATTTGTTTTGACTGTCTCTATTTGTGTATCGCATATTGTTTTCTGGTGTTTATCTTCATTATAGATGCTATTTCGAAGTGCGTTTGTTGTTGGACAGGTTAATTTGTAGTAGTATTGTTTTTAGAGCAAATGGACCAAATTGAATGCTCTGTTTGGATCAAAAGACCAAATTTATGAGACATGGGCTTTTTGGACACAAAAAAATACGGCAAACAGATAAATACACTATTTTCCACTTTCATGTTTCATTGGAAACAAGAATGCGGAAATCAGCTCTTTTTGTATTGAAATAACAAGAAACTTCAAACTGCAAACTTCAGACCTTCTTTAGTTTACCAAGAATTGACGCTTTTGGAACACAAAATAAATATGTAACCCTCAGATAAATTCACTATTTTTCTTTTCCAGTTATATTGCAAACAGGAATGCGGAAAACAGCTCTTTTTGTAATGGAAAATATGTTTAACATTTTATTTCAGTTGTGTCAATTTCTTTGAAGCCTAAAGAGACAAATTAAAACATTGCAATCGTAGGTAATTAATCAAAAAATTAACATGTACTTTACAAGAGCTCCCAATTCCCCTTCTGTCCAATGTTTGCCCTGTGACAGCGTTCAAAGGAGCAGTCAACATGGCACAACAGTCATACAAAACCAACCTTATTTTAATTGAAGCAAAGTGCAAAATCAAACAACATTACACTCAAAGCAGTGCCTCGTAATTTGCTTGGCAAAGATCAAAGTTAATAAATTAAACCACTTATAAAGATGTGCCTTTATATGGAGATTTAGATCTCCAAAACTATTGAATTGATTTTAATTAGGTTATTCTTTGATGTCATGTGTAAGTACTCATTAAATTAGTAAGGGGGTTCGGAAAATTAGTCTAAATTATTTCCAATATTTTATTGAGAATTACAGAGTTAGGCAAGAATTAATCTTGGTTAATTACATATATCTTATTCTGGGAAGCAAATAACATGCATATAAAGGAGATATTTTTTTGATTTATGATTATGGTGGTGATGATGATGGTGATAGTGGTCAAGCGCGAGCCTATAATAGATAAAAAAAAAAAGGTATATAAATAAAAATAAAAATATTGCCTACACTAAAGATTGCCTTATGGAGCAGGACCAGCATATTTCCAAGCATTCTTATCTTGAATAAAATCATCTAGTTTGTAATATGAAAACAACCAGTAGTCTACATTAACCCTGGATCAAATTGCTGAAACTCGTTGGTTAGCCTTTGTCCGGCAGTAGTAAGATGTAGACACACAACACAACAATAATCAGTTGTAACACATACGTGTGTGTGGGTCAACGACCGTTATTACCATGCTAAAACGAAACAACTATACATACATTTAGTACTATGCAGGTACGTATTAGACTACTATCTAACAGTCACGCTCGGGGTCTCCAAAGGATTAGTTAGAGTTGAACTGTCGCAGCCAGCAGTTAGATAATAGTGTTAGTTCTCATATGAGGCTAGCTAGTTAGCATGATTTAGTGAATATTACTAATACTACTTTTAGTAATATCAGTGCTTGTGGTTAAATCTGCGCGAGTCAATCTTCAAGGTTTAGCAATGCTTGCCAATGTCGGTCCGTGGATGGGTGACCATCTAAACTCATCGTATTTCTCAGTGCCATGAAAAACACGTTAATCTGTTGGTCAGCAGCAGTCTTGATCATGTGTCGTAAGAATTAATACTTACCTGTCTGTACAGCGTTCTTAATACTACTCCTAAAAGCAGAGATAAAAACGTTTTTACAAAATACTACAAACGAAGTCCAAAAAAAAAATGTGGAAGGTGTGGTGTTCCTGTTTTGTTTTATAACACCGACCGACTTCTGAAATTGAAGTTATTTTTCAGTTTGTAGTGTTTTTTTGGAAGTCTGTTGTATTTTTTTGTACAAAAGTCGGTTAAAAACAGGTGAAGGTGAACGTTTGGTTAGAATTTTTTATGTAAAAATCTTCTCTGTAGCCGTACACATAAAACTAATTGAGACACGGGAATGATAATGGTATTTCAGTTGACATTTAATTTGTATGAATTTGGCATCTAATTCTCATGAGCTTTTTATGATTGGACATGTGAACAGTAATTTAATTGACATCTGTTTCTAGGTTTTTTTTTTAATGGAATAGACATGGTTGTTTTTGTGTTTTTGTGGTTTGACATGTAAACGGTTTTTGATTTATACATAGTAATTTTAATTTTTTTCTTTGTTACTGTTTCTGATAGTATTTGATTATTGCTTCTATTATTATTTAAAATGTAATTATTTTGTAGAATTCGGACACAACGTAAATTGTTTGATGAATAAATAAATGATATAAAACTTGTTTTAATGCTAGTAAGAAAAAAAAATCTCAAGACCAAATTATATTTTTTACTGTAGCTTTATACATAATATATTACTCCAAGTGTGTTCTCAACAAGGAAGCGTAAACATTAGCTCCGTGTACAAAAATATTTTAAAATAGTAAAACTATTTTTTTATCAAGTCTATGTGGAGAATATGATTCAGTGTTGCGTGAATCCCATTATATAATGTTTGTGATAAAAAAGAACTAGTTTTATTAACAGAAATGAGTAAAAATATCAAGTGAGAAATAACAGCTGAATCTGTTTTTTTGTTTTTTTTTGTTTTTAAATTAAACGTTGCCCCACACTAGGAATTTCTTCCTGTATCGTGGGTGCGTTTACAAACATAGAAACTCACATACACAAACACCCAGAGCCGGAACAATTATCTGTAGGTCATACAAATATTTGTTTCGTGCGGGAATCGAACCCGCGACACGCAGCGCAGCAGTCAATCGCTCAACCACTGCGCCAACCGTGCGCCCCGTGTGAAGTTTTCTATAATATTATTACACCACAACATAATAAATACCCTAATGAAGAAATCAGCAAAACAGTTCAAGGAAATAAGATGAACAAGTGAGTGTATTTTTAAATATTACTTCAAAAAAAACGTTGAACAAAATAAAACAAGGACACATTTTGCTCGATACAACAATGACCTTTGGACCTCAATGACCAGCAAATTTTGTAAAATCACCCGATGTCAAACAGTGTGATAACTTATTTCGACCAAGATTTCTAAAGTTCAGTTAGCGGCAACGTCAACACATTCGACTTGAGCGTCACTAAGTGCCGGTTCGAATCTCAGTTGCACAGGAACCTCTTTTTGTGAATGTTATACAGACAAATTCTCTAACAATGATATAGACCCATTCGTTTCAAACATTCGAAACATAAAAAGCTTTTTTACAAAAAAATACTACCGACTTCCAAATAAGAAAACTAGAAAGTGAAAAATAATTTTATTTTTGGAAGTCGGTGTCTTAGGTAGGTACCAAATTTTTAAGTTAAGGACACCGACTTCCAAAAATAAAATTATTTTTCACTTTCTAGTTTTCTTATTTGGAAGTCGGTAGTATTTTTTTGTAAAAAAGCTTTTTATTTTTCACTTTTTAGTTGTACCTACCTAACAGGGAAGTAGTTAAAAGTACCTATAACGACAGAATAGATTATCCGAATAACATGAAAAATTAATATAACCGGTGAAATGAGAGATCTGCATACCCCTTTCGAGCGTACTGGCGTGATGTTATGTTATGAAATAGTATAAACAATAAACAGACATGCGATTGCAGCAATCCCGAGAGATTTGCCGTTATTTATTGAAGAGTTCTGTTGTATATCTCCGAAGTTCTTTATCAAACCTTCACCAAATTAAAATGGGACCAATTTCGGAAAATAATCTTTCAAACAAAAAAAGAATTTTCAAAATCGGTCCACAATTGACAGAGATATCGGTGAACATACATAAAAAAAAAAAAAAAAAAAAAAAAAAAAAAAACATACATAATGTCGAACATAGAACCTCCTCCTTTTTTGGTAGTCGGTTAAAAATAAACTGTATTGTGCCCCGAAGAGATCGACAGAGGTGTATAATTGTATAAAATTGAGTGGTTAAAATAATAAATAAGCCACAACAATAATAAATTTAACAAAAATAAATAGGGTACAAGAATAAGCATGGATAGTGTAAATAGAAATGTCACACTCCGGAGACACAGGTCAATGAACATGTTAAACGATAACTCTCTCGATTCTACATTATCTGAAGACATATTGGGCAGAAGTTTAGACCTGTCAACCAACGTACAAAACTGTTGCACAGAAGAAATGAGAAACGAGTTGAAACAGCTGAAATCAAGTTTAGAAAGCACACAAAATGAGCTGGATAATATTATACTCGAAAATTGTGACCTAAAAAAGCAAATCAATAGTTTGACTCAAGAAATGGCCATACTAAAACATTTATGTTCTAGTCCACTGACATCACTAAGGAAAAATATATCTTCCAGTTCCACAAAAAGTACAAGACGGCGACTCGCTGATAGTTTCTCCAACAGTTCTAATAGTCCTGTGACGTCTATTCTAATCAAAAGTGACGACTCCCTTACGAAGATACATAAAAAAATACCACAAACAAACCCAATGCCGAAGGAGAAAATAGGATACATCATTCAACCCATAATAGAAACACAAAAAAATCCCGAGGTTGTACCAAACCCATTAACTAAGCCCAAACACCAAGTATCACCACAGATGCAGACAGTAACACCCACTCAATCACAGACTAATCCAATACCTGCTAGAGGAAAGCAAAATATGCCTAACAAAAGAGCATTTATCTTTGGTAGTAGGCAATGCACGGGACTGGCACAAAAACTTTTGGAATCAAGACAATACAACCGTCACAATAAATACCAATTTATATCAATAATAAAGCCTAACGCTAATATAGAGGATATATTAAATAGCGCAAAAATGTTCGATATATCTTCTGAAGACCGTGTTATACTATATGTTGGCGAACATGACGCTGACCCTTTTAAAATTATGACTGAATTATGTGTATTTTTGAAATGTATAAAATGTCCTAGTCTATTGTTAAAAGTCTCTAAATCTGATAATTTAAATGAAAACAAATTAAATAATACTCTAAGATTAATTAGTAAGCAATCGAATGACTGCACATTTGGGGATTACTCTGACAAGTTTAGCGTTTTCAATGCTTATGGGTTATGCGGCAAGATTAATTCAATTCTAGATCAGGTTGACTACGATTCAAAATTTTTAAGATTTTATAAAAAATCTGAACATACAAAGCGGTTATTACACTTAAAAAAATACCCCCCTCAAATTCATGATCTCCTTTCACAAAGACGTCCTACGGAATCGAAACCTATACTAAAAGACTCTAGTACTCAAACAGATTATGTGGTATCCGTCGAGGAAGTCGTACCGGGTTCCTCTAACGAAAACCACATAAGCAGGTCCCAAACAGAGGACCCTTGTGACGCGGGTACACAGACGTTTTTTCGAGACTAACTTTTTGAGAATAGTTCACCAAAACATCGCCGGTCTACTAAGTAAAATTCATCTGATAGAAATACATTTATCTGAGCTTTCGGATCTAAAAATGAGCCCGGATATTATTTGTCTGTCGGAAACGTTCATAGAACGAGGAAATGAAAATCTCATAAAGATCTCTGGTTACAGTTTAGCCACCTCTTACTGCAGAACCAAGAAACAAAAGCGTGGTGGAGTCTCTATCCTCGTAAGAAATGGTACCAGATTCAAGGAAATATCATTCTTAAATCAACATTGTATTGACAATATCTTTGAGTGTTGTGGCATTGAGATCATGAACCAAAATTTATTTATCTTATGCATATATAGAACACCAATTTCAAATATTACCAAATTTTTCGAAATACTTGAAACAGTGCTTCAATTTATAACACGTAAGTTTAAAAAAAAAAAAATTGTTATAGCAGGTGACTTGAATATCAACACGCTACAACTAAATAATAAATCTAAGGCGTTAATCGAATTTGCCCAAAATTATGATCTAGTGCTCCATATTCAGGAACCAACACGACAACATTCATGTATAGATCACCTAATCAGCAACATCAAAGCGGCTAAAGGTGAACTCCTACACCTGGGTCTTTCTGATCATAATACTGCACAGTTACTGAATATACCTGTGAAAAACAAAGAAAAAGCTTTGACAGAATATTCAACGTATAAGAGAGACTATGATAAACACCACATTACTAAATTTAAAGAATGTATGTCCGAACTATCGTTTTTAGAGGTATTTAAAGAATCCAATATTAACGTAGCTTACGAAAAGTTCTACGAGCTAATATATCTATTTTATAAGTTATGTTTTCCGATCAGGAGAGTAAAATTTTTAAACAGGGATCGACCCCTAAAATGGATATCTAAAGGTATTAGAGCAAGCTGCAAAACCAAAAGATCATTACGAAACAAATACTATACTAACAAAACAGCTGAGAATAAAACAAAATTTAAAAATTACTCTAAACTCCTACGACGTTGCATACATGGGTCTATTAAAACAACTAATCATCAATTTATCAGTAATTCTAAAAACAAATGCAAGGCAGCATGGCAACTGATAAAACATGAGTCCGTCGGTACTAAGAGCAAACAAATAATTGAAAACGTTAGAAGCAAAGATTCTGTAATTAATAACCCGGATAAAATTGCTGAAACATTCAATGACTATTGGATTAATCTAACAAACGATACCCATAAAAATACTCGTGTTAGCCTTAAAAAATCTGTTAGTGATAGTATTTTCCTAAAACCATATGGACATGAAGAAATACACAGAATTATGTTAGCTTTAAACGACACAAATTCAGTAGGTTACGATGAGATAGCAACAAAAATTTTAAAATGTTGTTCTGGTGAATTAACACCAGTCCTAACATATTTAGTAAATCTATCTTTTGAATCTGGATGCTTCCCTAGCCTACTTAAACAATCGGTTGTAAAACCTCTTCACAAAAAGGGTAACAAGGAAGACCTAGATAACTACAGACCAATTACTCTCATACCGATTATATCAAAAATCTTTGAAACAGCTATGCATAAACGCCTTACTCAATTCATCGACAAGCATACTATCCTAAGGGAAGAACAATACGGTTTTCAAAAAGGAAAGTCCACAACATTAGCTTCAAATTCAAATTCAAATTCAAATTAAAATTATTGCATCCATAATGTACATACAGGTGGTAAATATAAGTTACAGAAACAATTATGGACCCTGTCGGGCACAGCAACATTCTAGATACAGTCAGTGTCTAGGAGAGAGGAATAGCGCTCAATATTTCCTTATCTATTAACATTTTAGTTAACTATTCCCTATCTATCTGTTTTTATTTGGTTTAATGCACTAATACGTATCCCTTTTATTTTATGTCGAATTAAATATTATTCTTAAATATTAATTATTTGTTTTAATTTTTATATTACAATAAGCATATTTGATTTAGATAGTTTATATTTAATAAAATTAATACATAATAAAATTTAAAATGTCCATATTATATTTTGAGTCAAATTATTTAATAATGTCATTTCACTTATCGAGTTAACAGTAGTCATTATTTTTAATTGAATTTATCCGTCAGATATTCGTCAATTGTGTAATAGCTTTTATTAATTAAGAATTGTTTTAATTTATTAATAAAAATATTGGTCATATTGGTGTTGGTGGTTGGGCTTGTTTTAATCTAATTCACAAAATCGTTACTAATTTGGATAAGCGACTTAAGACAACAGGCATATTTTTTGACATGTCGAAGGCCTTCGACTTCGTATCACATAAATTGCTAATTGACAAAATTGAAAAATACGGGATAAGGGGCCCAGCTCTTCAATGGATAGAAAGTTACTTAAATGACAGAATGCAGTGTGTAGAAATCGAAAAAATTAATAGTAAACTAGAACTAAAATCTCACAGATCAAACTATAAACATAATAGGTCTGGTGTGCCCCAAGGGGGTGTGCTTAGCTCCCTATTGTTTTTACTATATATTAATGACCTTCCTGAAGTTACTAATCACCCCTGTTTTCTGTTCGCTGATGACATTTCGTTAATAATGACATCTGATAATACTGACATTAATAAATATACAAATGACATAAATAATACAATTGAATCGATAATAACATGGCTTGACGAAAATAATCTACGTGTAAACCTTACAAAAACTAATTTTATTCAATTTAGTACATATGGACGACAAAATAAGTCTTTGGACATCAATTATAGAGGAATTAAATTAAAAGAAGTAAACGAAACGACATTTCTCGGTATCACGATTGATAAACACTGCAACTGGAAAGCCCACGTCAATAAAGTATGCAACAAAATACATAAATTCGTGTTCGTTCTATACGAACTCTCAAAAACATCAGCATTAAAAACTGTACTATCTGCATACTATGGCTACATTGATTCTGTGTTGAGATATGGTCTTATTGTCTGGGGTTACTCAACAGAAAGTCAGAGAGTGTTCATTGCTCAGAAAAAATGCATTCGCGCCATAGCGGGAATACATCCATGGGAATCTTGCAAACCCATTTTCAAAAAGTTCAAGATACTAACCCTTCCAAGCCTGTATATCTTTGAATGCGCTAAATTTGTCAAAATTCACCCGGAATTATTTAAAAAAGCTCATGAATTGTATCCAAAAAGTAATAGACATAAGAATAGAATAGTTTTGCCAATAATTCCGAGGACTGCACTATATACTAAAAATAGCTATGCAATGTGTGGTCACATATTCAATGCTTTACCTGACACGATTAAAATCTTACCAGTTAATAAATTTTCAAGGTATCTTAAATTATGGCTATTGGATAAGAATTTCTACTCTGTAAGCGACATATTTAATAGGGAGTTGAAAAATTAATAATCCCTTAATAATTTACTTCCGGACATATTTTTTATTTATTTGATAATATATAATCAATTTCCCAATTTTTATTTACTAATTATAACTATAATAGTATTATGTAACTTTAAATACTTAAATATTAACCCAAATGTTTGCATGTCACATTATTATGACTAAGTGTTATGGATCTGTATTATTATTTATGTTAAGACCAAAATTGTACCAACACTTATTGCGAATAAATTGATTTGATTTGAAAAAAAAAAAAAAAAAAACCATTACAGCCTACGCATAATGAAAGTTAATTTATCCCCAAAAGGTCATTGACACTTCATGCTATCTATTTATTAGTTTTTTTTTCTTTTTTTTTGGCTACAGTGTACCTTATCTGAGTTGGTAACTTAAGTCAATGTCCTAGCCTACTCCATTCTTTATCCAGGAAAACTTTCATACAAATAATCTGAATAGAAAAAGGTCAAAAGCCTTGAAGTTAAGGAAATTTATAGCTACTACAAACTTCACGTAAACTTCAAGTAGTACATCTTCTAGATCCCTGCGGCGCATAGGTCCGTCTTCTATGGATCACAGTTGGCCGCATTTGTGCTCTGATTCATGGAAGCTCAAACTTTTTCATTTATATTTTTTTTTGGTTCTGTCTGACGAATTTAGGATAAGGGCATAACATAATCGGCCTATAATGTTTTCACAGGCAGTGTGCAGCGGTGGCTTTGTGATATCGGCCGCGACATATAAGTTGTAGGCTGTGGGTACAAATCCAGGCAGGCGCTTTACTTTAAAATAAAATATAGCTTTCAAAACGGTGAAGGAAAACATTGTGACACATTGTGATTGTCGGCCTGTACTAGATTAAAAAATTCGAATACTTGTGACATCCACAGCCTGACGCGGGCATCGAATTAAGGACCTGTTTGTTATACAGCAGCAACGCTTGCGCCAGTAAGACAAACGAGACAGTTAATTACCTGCAAATTATTTCTAACTAGCTGACCCGGCAAACTTTCTTTTGCCATAAAAACACCAAACATTCATCTACCCTACCTACCCTACCCTAACAACTCTACACTACCTACCCCACCCTACCTTCCCTACCCTAACTACCCTACACTACCTACCCTACCCTACCCTACCCTACCTACCCTACCTACCCTACCTACCCTACCCTACCCTACCTACCCTACCCTACCTACCCTACACTACTTACCCTACCCTACCTACTCTACCCTACTTACCCTACCCTACCCTACTTACCCTACCCTACCCTAAACGGGATAAAAATAATATCCTATGTCCTTCTCCTGGTTCTTAGCTACCTCCCTACCAATTTTTAGCCAAATCGGTTCAGCCGTTCTTGAGTTATAAATAGTGTAACTAACACGACTTTCTTTTATATATATAGATTGGCAGTTGCAGGTTGGATTTCTGCCTAGCTGATAGCAATAAACTTGTCCCCTGTTACATGAGACTTTAACATAACTAACGAAATGAGGGTATGCAATATGTACATCTGTGCTTAACCTTACAGAAAATACAGGCATGATCTTTTGTTAAGGGCCTTTCACCGCTTTAGTGTCGTAAAAAGGTTACTTTCTAATGTTACTCCTTAGTAACGACTAGGCTAAAAGGCTTAAAAAACATCATGTACATTCAAAGACAAAGACAAAGATATTTTATTTCAACTAGGCCACCAAGCGGCACTTTTGAACGTACATAAAAATGATTCTACCGTGAAACATGTTTTTTTGAAACATTATTTGTGAAACATGTTTTTTTCGTGTAACGAATAGTTTTGCTTCAAAAAATAATTAGCAACAAGATTTTCGCTACTTTTGGATACCCCTCCAAAATGATTTGGATGTTTAGCGGGTGCACAACCAATTACTGCGTTAACATTGGGGAATATGTTTATGCGTCTTAAGTGCCTACATACCCTTTAATGCCGTAAAACGGTAACTTTCTAAAGCATACTCCTTAGTAACGGCTAGGTTAAAAGGTTTGAAAAAAATATGAATTTATTATTGATTCATGTACATAATTTTGAACACAAGGTTTTTTCGTGTAACTAATAGTTTTGCTTAAAAAAAATAATTAACAACACGATATTTACTCGCAACTTTTGGAAACTCCTCCAAAACGACTTGGATGTTTAAAAATATTTTACACAGAAAAAATTATGGCTGGAATTTCTTCATAACTAACATAGCATATGTAAATCAAATAATATTTCGCGAACAAAACTGTTCAAAAGGCGATTCCATATTGATATTTTGTCATCTAGCGGGCGCACGGCCAGTACTGCGTTAACATTGGGGCGTATATAGCGCCTTAATTTTAACAATTTCTTAACTACTGAAAATACATCTACAGCCCGCGGTTTCACCCGTGTGAAACTGTTTTACTATCAAGCAACGTTACCAGGTTATAAACTACTATCTGTGAGCAATATTGCAGCCAAATTTTTGCGTGATTGAAACACAAACTTTCAATAAAATTATTAGTAGGATTGCCAAACCAAGCGTCTTAAAACCTATTAGATATCGCTGTCGCATCTGTTGTTGACAGTTTTACTAAAACTTAGTAGTTTGCAATTAAACGGGATGATTAATAATATCGATGGAAGTTAGCGTTGGAACGTAACCTGTGTTTAAATACTTTGTTTTGATAAAGCTATGAAACTGGTCCTATGGTACAAACTCAATGAAAACAGCTGTGAAGAGATAGAACATTTAAAAACTCGTGCCGAAATTACGATCCTTACATTCTTTAACATTATTATGCCATACAAAGTCAGCTGTGTGGCCCGCGTCGTCGCATCAATAATTATACTACGGGAACTAATTGAACAAAATTAATGTTACATTTACAAACCCGCATTGGGTCCATCATGGCCCATCCCCTTTCACAGAGAGGAGGCCTGTATCATCAGCATCAGTCTTTTTAATGTTCCTGCTGGGACACAGGCCTCCTCTCTGTGAGATGGAATTGGCCGTAATCCACCACGCGGGCCCAATGCGGGTTGGTGGATGTCACATGTATTAGAATTTTTAATTCTAGTACAGTCCGGTTTCCTCACAATGTTTTTCTTCACCGTTTTGAAAGCAGTGGTGATGAAATAATTTACACAAAGTAAAGCGCCTGCCTGGGTTTGAACCTACGACCTACAACTTATAAGTCGCGGCCGATATTACTAAGCCACCACTGCATAACTGCCTCCTGAATACATGTGTACCAGCAGTCAAAACATTATAAGCCGATTATGTAATGCCCTTATCCAAAATTCGTCAGACAGAATTACTTTCGGATTTACAAGTCACTTGTCACCCCTCCCGTACCGCTCCCATACCTCAGGAACTGACACAGGCGCTAGACCTTAATATTATAAATGCGAAAATTTGTGAGTGCGTGTGTGTGTTTATAATATGTTTGTTACTTCTTCTCGCTCAAACGGCTGGACGGATCTGGATGAAATTTGGCACAGAGATAGATCTATATTCTGATTTTTTATTTCGTAGACTAAACTGAAATTTGGGGGGTTGTCACTTTATCGTTTCATAAAAATAGTGTCGTATCCTGACTATCCTTTGTGATCGAAAATTGATCGAAAATCGAAGTATATCGAAAATGGAACTATTTCATGCCAAAACAAAAATATTTTTTAAGAAACTAGCGGCCCTTATTTAATTTCTTCTCATTTATGTCAGACGTCATTTTATCGATCGCATTTATTTTATTGTTGATTTCATATTGAACACAATAAAAGTGTATGTACAATGTGTATGAATACTATTCTATTTAAATATATTACGTTTATATTCATAAAACATTTATTCACACCAATTAGTAAAATTAAATTGAGGAGTCATGTCACATTGATTCGATGAAGCACATATGATTGAGCCTTATACCTAAAACACTATGTCCCGCGCTTGCAAAATTAAAAAAAAAGGTAATTAGCTGCTGTCAGTTTAGTCTACGAAATTGAAAATCACAGTATAATCAGGTAGAGATAGTCAGGAATAGCAAAAAGGATACTTTTTATCTCAGGAATACGCTCCCTCGGGATACTTTTCGATATTCACGCGCAGGAAGCAGCTGGCTGAAGCTAGTAGTAAATAAAAAATATAATAAAATTATTGTAGGAACCAAAGCCTAGGATCCTAGATAAACATACAATATTAAAGTATCAAACTCATAATTTTGAAATCTTACTTAACCATGAAATTTTAGGTTTAGGTTGAGCTTTCCTTGCGGAGGTAGCTCGCCGTTTGATAAGGACCAGGCCCGAGTCGACGGCGCAACGAATTCCACGCGCGCATCAAAGAGATGTCAGCAAAATTTGATGGGGTCCGCTAGGGCAGATGCATCTCTGGGTCGCGGAAAAATTTGAAAAAATAGTTACCGCGGTCCTGGCTCAAGCAAGTAAAGGAACACGGGTTGGTTTTAGTCAGTAAAAATCTGACACGCCCTTCCACTTCTTCTTAACTTTAGGTACCTATATAATTGTTTTTCAATCAATCAATCAATCAATATCTTTATTGTGGATCATAGGTAGGTACATAATACAGGTCTTAAATAATTAAATTGAGATCAGCTATGTCCCGCCCTTCGGGCATACAATAGTTACATAGCAATTAAAGTAAATTTACATTACTGTTACACAAGACTAAAATTACACATAAAATATAAAAACCGCAAAATAAAACGGAACGAATTTAGGTAGGTACACATCAGTGGGCCACCGAACGCATCATGACTGAGGGGGACTGTATTGGAGCAGTGATTTGTCGGATAGGAAGTCTTTTATAGAGTAGTAGCACTTGTTTACTAACAGATCATGGAGATTTTTTTTAAATTTTTTCATTTCCGTAATTATTCTAATGGGCCCTGGAATATTATTAAAGATACTTGAAGCCGTACAAAAGATACTTTCATGCATTAAATGAGTCCTACTAGCCACTGTGCGCAATTTGTCCTTACGTCGTATACGCGTGTAGTAATTAAACATGTCAATATTATTTTTGACAAATACTGCGACCTCAAATATATAGACACATGGCAGTGTCAATAACTTCATCTTTGCAAAAAACGGCTTACAAGAGTCAGTTTCACATAAGTTAAATATAGCCCTAATGCAATGTTTTTGAGCAATGAAAGCACGCTCCTTGTCTGTACTGTTGCCCCAGAATATTACACCGTATCTGAGGATAGAGCCAACGTAACCATGGTATGCTGTTAGTAAAGTAGTCTGATTCGCTATTTTCCCCAATCTGCGAAGCGCATATGAAAACTGTCCCAGCTTTTTGCATACGTGGTCAATATGTAATTTCCAATTAAGTTTGTCGTCAATATGTAACCCTAGAAATTTTGTTACTTCAGATTCTTCAATCTCGCTATCCAGGTAATGGATTTTTAAAGTACCCGTACGTCGAGTTCGGATTTTAAAATTCATTATTTTTGTTTTGTCAATGTTAATCATTAAATTATTAATTTTTAACCAGTCTATAATTAATGATTTTGTTTGGTTAATGTCAGATTCTAGATCGATTGTATTATCATTAACAAATAAAACAGTGCTATCATCAGCAAATAGTGTAATGTCGTGATTTGTTACCGAAGGCATGTCATTTATATAAACAAGGAAGAATAAAGGACCCACGATAGTCCCTTGAGGAATGCCGAATTTTGCAGTTCCAGTTTTGTCAGATTCAGAAGCATATATTTCTTCTGTTTTAGTAATAGGATTTAACCTCCTTACTTCTGTAAATTGCTGTCTGTTGTTAAGGTATGATTCTATAAGCTTGTACACATTACCTCTCACACCATATGCATACATCTTTCTTAAGAGGATCTTGTGGTCGACCCGATCGAAAGCCTTCGACATGTCCATGTATAGTGCGACAGCCGGCAGCCCTTTGTCCAAGTTATTCATTACCTTATGTAAAAAGTTGTATATGGCCACATTTATGGAATAGTTTTTTCTGAAACCATATTGACTGGACTTAAAAATGTTGTGTGTTTCAAAGAAAGTATACAAACAGTTAAACATCACCTTTTCAACAATTTTGCCAAAAATAGGAATCAATGCTATGGGCCTATAGTTACTCATGTTGGTTTTGTCTCCTTTTTTAAATACTGGCTTTATAACAGATATTTTTAGTTTGTCTGGGAAGGTGCCTTCTTCTATACATAAATTAATGATGAAGCTTAGTGGTTCCGATATGATATGAAATACATCTTTAACAATATTTGTCATAATGCTATCATAGCCGGCGCTGGTTTTATTTTTGAGAGCAATTATTATTTTATTAATGTCATCAGGGATAGTCGGTGTCATAAAAATTGAATTAGAATTACATGTCAGTTTATTTGAAGATTTTTGGGGTACACTAGTATTATTGTCATTGATGTCAAGAAAAAAATTATTAAATGAATTCGCAATGTCTTGAGGATTATTTATGATTACGTCATTTTTAATTAATTGATTTACGCCTTCATTAGGATATCTAGATTTTATGTCATTTATTACTTTCCAAGTAGCTTTGTTCCTATTTGTGGCAGATTTAATAAAGTAGTCGTTTTGAGACTTTTTTGTCAGTCTGATTACAGTTTTATACCTCTTAGCATATGTTTTGAAAGCTGTTTTGGTGACTTGATTTGGATTATTCCTATATTGCCACAATAGTTGGCATTTACGTTTGCTGCATATTTTTAAGCCACGTGAGAGCCATTTCGGTCTATACTTGTATACTTGCTAATTTAGGATGATAAAGACAGGATAATGATAATTGCAATGCTTGTAAAAGGCTGCTAAGTCTTAAGTACTAATATAACATAACACCAACATTATACACTTAGTTCGCAATAAACGTTTTGACTTTGACTTATATCCTGACTTTCTGTAGAGGGAAACAGAGATTGTACAACATAATAAAATTATCATAGAATTTGTTGTAGGCACTATTCGCATCCGTGCAACTATAAACGTCGCTATTGGTTAGTTGTTTTAAATATTTTATAAATATTGCTCTATTGTCTTGAGAGTAATTCCGTTTTAATATATACCAATATTTTATGGTGCAGGTCTTTTTGACCGGAACCTTTATGATTTGTGCATTATGGTCTGATAGCGCTAATTCCTTGATAGTGCCTTTGCAAGCTCTTATGTTATGGGCTATGTTGTCTATGCACGTTTTACTAGCAAATCTCGTTACTTGCTTGAATTTTAGTTTCAAATTGTACCTAGTTAATAGTTCTATAAATGCACTGGAAAGTTTAGTATGCTTCAAAGTATCTATATTAAAGTCGCCGCATATTACAATCTTTTGCCCGTTTGAACATAATTTATTTAATATTTTATTCAAAGTTATGAAAAAGCTGTCTATAGCGCTAGCGGAGTTGTTTGGCGGCCTATAAATGCATAGAACATTTATTTGATGTTCCAATAGCTCGATTGCAGAGCATTCTATTGTGTTGCTAATTGAAAGTTTTGTGATATCATGAAGAAAACTATATTTCATGTTATTTTTAATTAATATACAGGAACCTCCGTGTCTACTAACTCTCATATAATGAGACGCAAGTTTATAATTTGGAATTGTGAGATACACTTCGTCACCGTCTGTCATGTTGTGTTCAGTGATACATAGTATGTCAACAGGATAGTCCTGGGTAGCTAACTCGTTAATACAAATAGAAATCATATCAGATTTATTGAGCAATCCGTTGGTATTTTGATGAAGGATAGTGACAAATCTATAAACGAAATAAATCATTCATGTTAGGGTTTTCGGTTTTGTTACATTCCGATTCACCGTGTTCGCTACTCGATTCAATTATACAGTCTGTTTTAATACTATCTATTGAGTTTTGGTCAGAATCTAAATTAACTTGCACGTATTTACTTTCGAAAGACTTTATATTTTTAATTTGACACATTTGCTCGTATTGAAATGCCTTGAAATGGTAATGAATACACAATATTTCTTTTAATAGTGCCCTTGCAAGATTTAGTACATAATTGCGTCTAATTGGTGAAAATCCAGCGTAACTCATGTCCATGAACAATACATTTTTATATTTCTTACAGATAAACCGTAGTAAATAGTTAATTTTTGATTCATTTAGAAACCTGTTACTGGGTACCTCACTTATAATCACATTTGTATTTGCAGTTGTCGATAACCAGCGATGTAGATTTATATCAATTTCATAAGGGTTTTTGTCGCAACATCCGCCCAATATAATCACATAATCGCTTTTTGTTAATGTGCTGATTTCACTCTTCGAGCATTCCAAGATCTCCCTCAGCTCAGCACCTGGTTTTAGATAGGAAAACACGTCGTAATTGGATCAAAGCAGATTTTGTAGTTTGTTGCGTAGACCCCTACCTTGTCCATCACCTAGGATAATTACTCTGTATTTGTTGTTCTGAGTCTCAATTGGTGGGCTTTCCGTACTTATAGAACGATAACGATAAGTTCATTTGTGATTGTGATCTTATCAATTTATTGCGTACAGTTATGTTATCCATCTTGTCTGTCAATTTCCTGTTCTTATGATTTTGTTATTATTTTACTCACGAAGCGTGGCGTAAGCTAAGTCTGCTATAAACGCGTAGCGTAAGCTCAAGATGTTGGCTCAAGCGCCTAGTAAACGTGTAAGCGTTAAGCATGTGTGCGTAGAAGCGGGCGATCTGCGGGTTGCCCTAGGTCAGGGACGCAAGTCATTGCTAATTTTTTCTAATAGTTATTCAATGATTACTCACTGTACCGGTGGAGTCCAGACGTGTGAGACGTGTCACTGTTTAGTCCGTATCACAAGCTTTACGATGATATACAGCACAACTAAATTGATCAGCTTTTAACCACTTTTTACCCGACTGCCGAAGGAGGGTAATGTGTTTATCAGTCTATGTATGTATGTATGTATGTATGTATGTATGTATGTATATATGTATGTATGTATGTATGTATGTATGTATGTATGTATGTATGTATGTATGTTTGTTCCTATGTGGCGTTCCAGAGACCAAACGCGTTGGCCGATTTTGATGATTCATACGTCAATCGATGCGTCTTAACCTTGCGAGTGTCATAGGCTACATTAAAATTGGAAAATAGAAAAATGGCGGCTTCTGGGCGCCATATTGTGGGGGGCCAATTTTCTTTCTTCTTCCAAACACATCGTGTGGGGTATCAAAATAAAGGGTTTTAAGAGGTGATTTCAAAAATATATAACACTTATATATTTAAATGTACCTAATTCGAAAAAAATATTAACTAAAAAGTTACAAATAAAAAAGTTAATTCAAAAAATCAAAAACCCGACTGCTTAAAAAGCGAACTAAAAAGACGTAAACAAGAAGAAAATCATGCTGTGCAGTCGGAGGATACATCTGGTTTTGGTCAGCCAGCTCGCGAATATGTATCCTCCGACTGCACCGCATGATTTTCTTCTTGTTTACGTCTTTTTAGTTCGCTTTTTAAGCAGTCGGGTTTTTGATTTTTTGAATTAACTTTTTTTTTAACAAGTATTACGTAGACAAAACAAATACGGTGCCAACTCTGAGTTTTGATAGCTTTGTTCATACAATTTTTACAGAACAGTCGTGGTAGCATTACAATCTGTCTTAATTATTTAGAAGTGTGAATAGGGATGTTTCCTGGGTAGAAAGATGATAATTCTATTTAGTCCGTCATGTCAGTGAGATTATCAAATAATATTGGACCCGTATTTTTTGCTCAAATCAATAAAAAATTACGCGACGTTTCACGATATTTCAACACATTATATTGTCGTCACTTTGTTTACGTATCAAAAGAAAAAATACGTGACCAATATTTTTTATTAATCTTCCTGACGGACGAAAAATAAATTTTCAGTAAACTACCTTATTAAAAACATTTTCTTAAATAAAAGACAAAAGCACTTACAATTTCGAAGCAAGATATTTTTAATCCCCAAACAGTATTAAGGAATAACGTAATACAGTAATACGTAATAATAAAGGATAATAATAATAATATATTCTTGTAATATACGACGAAGCAATACCAAGGTGAGTTACTGAGGATTAGGGTTTCTTTCTTGAGGACGATATTTTGGTTAAAGGGAAAGATGATTTGATAATTGGGGGATTTTGAATGAAAAAGTACGGTAACGATGAGTTTTTACGTTACTTTATCCAGTAGGATTATTTCGTTTCGATTCTCTTCCTATTCTCGTTAGTGACATAACTACAAATATTAATCAATCTGTCTAAGGAATGCCGTATTTTATCAATATATATATATATATTGTGTTATTTACATATATAAGTGCCTAATCTTACTTCTTACTAATATGATGATGCAGTTTGGATGGATGTGTGTGTGTATGTAAGTTTGTTACTCAATCACGCCAGATGAGATTAATGGATCTAAATGAAACTAGGCACAGAGATAGATTATAGTCTGAAATAAATATATGCTACTTTTATCCCAGTATGTTCTCTTGGGATGCTAAAACACTTATCACGCGGGTGAAGCCGCTGGCAGAAGCTAGTACACAATAAGCAGGTATCTAAATGCCCAGTGCTAGGTGTTTCCTTATACTTCTGAGATGTAAGAAGAAAACAGCAGTAAGTATTGAAAATTGAAGATATTATAAATAAAATAAAATGATCAATTAAATTCAATTAAATAGGGTAGTTGAAAAATAATATCTATTTAGTCCGCCAGTTAGATAACCTAAAAATATTGGACACGTAATTTTCTTTTGCCACGTAAACAAAACATTACGATGATACAGTGCGTTGAACTAACGTGTGATGTCATGGTGTGCTACACTTTATACTGACAAAGTGACGTCACAACCCCACTCCTGAACTTTGATGCGCTTTTTTTTGTCAGTTTTCATTTATTCGATAATGCAAAAAATACGGGTCCTATGTTATTTGATAATGTCACTGACGGACTTAATAGAATTCAATCATTTTTCTACCCAGGAAACATACCTATCATGAATTTTCTCAGTTGTAATTAACACAAGAATTATAAATTGTGCAGTGATTGACAAAAGTTTGTGAAAAAAATATTCTTTGACATTGCGTAGCATCTGCGCTTCCCCTTATAAAAGATCCAATAGAATAAAATATTTTCTAGGTGTTACTACATATTGAATAAGCGACTGTTGACGCAACAGCTTAGCCCCGCGGCTTCGTCCGTATTATTTATCCTTTGTCGTTGTATGCAGCCCGTGTTTTAATACGAAGATTTTGTTTATTTGGTTCCCCTTTTGGGTAGTTTAATGAAAGATGGGTCGGGGTTACAGTGCCTTAAGGGATGCGTCTAAGGTCAATATTATTTGTTTTGGGAAATCTGTGAACGCAATCTGGGTTGGTTTAGTGCGACAGGGATTTGAACTTGAAGATTACCATATGACACGAAATTAGAAGTTGGGGTAGACAGAACGGCAGGAAGAAAAATGTGCGTAAAACCAGAGCTTACCTACTCCAAAACCAAAATTTTACCAAATATTAAACTTTAACCAAACCTTATACACGGTTTCTGTAAAAAATAAGAAAATAGAGAAAGAGAAAATTAGGAGAATTTTAAGTTGAAAAATTTACAAACTTTTTTATGCTAAAGTATGTCAAAATTCTGAATTTCAATTTTCAATTCATGTAATCAGTAATTTGGTATTAGTTACTAAAACAATAAGAAGCATTTAGTTAAAAACGTGACTTTGTTTAAAAAGTTTAAATCTTTTCATATTCTACCGATGATCTAATAAGTATAAATTTTATTATTTTCACCAAAAAAATGTTTGTCACCTAAAAAAAACATAAAACAAATCTTGTCAAAAATGCGCGGTGTGATGTTTTCCCAAAACCAATAGAGGGCAGCTCTGCTGTCCCCAGTTTGTTTAGGACGTGGCCACCACAAATAAAGTGGTACACGCTGATCTTGCGCTTTTATTTAGAGCTTTATTTGTTTGAGTTCTTCTTTGATATAGGATGCTATTATAGTTCCCTGTGTGTTGGTGTTAGAAACAGCATAAGTGTGTCCGCGTACGTGTGATTACAAGTTCGTTTTCGAAGTTATTTTAGTTTACTTGACTAGTTTTTACCCAACTACGGCGAAACAAAAAGGAGGGTTATGTTTTTGGCCATATGTGTGTATGTATGTTCATATGTTCCCTCATAACTTCTGAACTAATTATCATAGTTTGATAAATGAGGTGTCGTTGGAAGCGTCTTCTTTGCTGGTTATAAGCTTTGTAACGTCACATTAAATTGAATATGGTTCCCTCTAGGGGGCATGAATTCAAGAACAAAAAAAAAACACCCACCTCATCGTATGAGGTATCATTGAACAGGAAATTTAAAAAGTTTGGTACATCATAATTTTGTCAAGCGTACTGTTTGCGAGGTGTATCCCGTCAAAGTCATTAAAGGAAGATTATTACCCCACTACGGTGTCGCAATATCCACTCTTTTAACTTATGCATTATCTAGATACATGTTAAAAAACATACACTAAACAGAAAGAAATGTAATGTGGCTAAAATAAAAATAAGTTCAAAAACTAAAACCCGACTACTGAAAAATCTCGCTCTAAAAAGTATGATGGTCGTATGCTACTTTGAAGAATGTATTGTTTTATTACGGCAGGTGGCATACGAGGGGTTATCCTCTACGGAATAGTTTGTACAAAACGATTTTAGATGAGAATATTATCTTGTTTCATACTTTTTAGAGCGTGATTTTTCAGTAGTCGGGATTTGTTAAAATAATCACGTCACAAAAACTAATTATTTAATCAAATTCAACATCCTCGTCAACAACCAATATAGTTTCCGACATGGTATCTCTAAGGAAAATGCCGTTATCGACCTTGTACAGTCGGTTGCTGACAAACTAGACAAAAAACTTGAAATGCTATGTCATTTTTCTAGATCTCAGTAAAGCATTCGAGACTGTCTGTATTTCCAAATTGATTGAGAAAATGAAAAATGTGGGCATGCTTGGTCTAGCTCTCGACATCTTTAAAGACTATCTTTCTGACCGTAGACAATCTGTCAAGATAGACAGTATAATTAGCACAGAGGAACAAATAACCTTCGAAGTGCCCCAGGGAAGTATCTTGGGTCCAACTCTCTTCCAAATTTACATCTACAACCTTTGTAATCTGCCTCTCATAAACTGTGATATTTTCACTTACGCAGATGACACTGCACTAGTGGCATATGGCAAGTGTTGGGATGACGCTGAATTGCATTCGGAAAACGCATTACGGAGAGTAATGTATTGGTTAGCAATTAATATATTAACCTTAAATGTTAAAAATACCAAATTTCTACATTTTATTCTACCGCATACATCAAAACCAGCTTAAGAAACCGGAAATTTAAGAGTCCATAACTGTTCGAAAAACACTGAAGCCTGTACTTGTCTGTCTTTGACAAGAGTAGAATCCATTAAATATCTCGGAGTGTTCGTCGACGAGAAACTAGACTGGACCACTCAACTGGGGTCTTTAACTTCTCGCACCAGAAGACTAATATACATTTTCAAAAATCTTAGGTTTTCAGCGGATAAAGACACTCTCCAAATGGTTTACCTGGCTCTGTCAGGCAATCCTGACTTTCTGTATTCCAGTGTGGGGAGGAACTCATAAAACTGAGCTAATAAAGCTTGAAAGAGCTCAAAGGGCTGTGCTGAAAGTAATTCACTTTAAACCACGCGACTACTCCATGGAATGTCCTAACTGTTAGGAAAATGTATATCTTAAGATCCATCCTCTACAAGCACTCTATGATTTCGTTCAATAAGATGCTTGTAAGTCAGCGTAGTCGTGGCTTTCCTTTATATCCAACTGTCTCCTGTAGGACTGCCTTCGCAAGTCGACAGTTTAATAGCCTAAGTGCTGGATCTATAATAAAGCCCATAAACAACTCAATATCTACGCTTTGACTAAGCGTGAGATAAAACATACGATTAATTCCTGGCTACTGACATTGACATATAGTAATACCGAGGAGTTTCTAACCACTGTACATTAAAATGAGATAGGTTTACACACACTATAGGCTTCATAACAAACAAACATAAATAACACATACTCACTTTCATACACATTCTATACACTCGCATGCAACTTACACACCTTTTTTATTTTTTATTCTTATCCTTTGCTTATCCACTGCACGTACCAATATTTTTGTAACCGCAATAAGACTCATTATGTATGGATACTCTTTCCTAACATACAGACAGGTTTCCTGCCTAGTTTAGGAAAGGGAGTCCTAAGACCCATTTTATATTTGTTGTACTGATTTTTGTTTATAATATTTAAGTATGTAAGACAACTCTGTATGCCAGGTAGAAACTCTATGTTAAATAAATTATTATAGATTATTATAGATGTCAAGAGCAGCTGTTTAAAATTTATTCAACATATCACAGCATCTTCATCATCAAAAAACTCTCTCTTCGCCCACCCTTTTTCATACTATGTTGGGGCCGGCCTCCAGTCTGACAGGATTCAGCTGTGTACCAGTATTTTACATAGAACGACTGCCTATCTGACCTCCACAACCAAGTAACTGGGCAACACGGCTAGACTGGTGTCATATCTAAGGCTTCGTTCCAAAAACTAAGCTTTAGTAAACCGATAATCTTTCGGGTCGTTATTTAGTAGCAAATCTTTCAATCAGCACAAGTTGGTTTGATAAAAGATAACATAAAAAAAGTTAATTTGAAAATCAAAAACCCGACTGCGTCCATATCGCCGAATCGGCAAAAGACAATGGTAATTTCTATTATCTGCTAATTAACATTTGACAGGTTAAGAAACTAACTAAAATAGATGTAAACAAGAAAAAATCATGCTGTGCAGCCGGAGGTTACATATTCGCTGACTGACCCCCTGATCCTCTAACTGCACAGCATGATTTTTTCTTGTTTACAGCTTTTTAGTTATAATGTTTTTCGAATTACTTTTTAACATATAAGTGGTATATATTTTTGTAATTAACTCTTAAAACCCTTAATTTTTTACCCCCTAGATAAGCTAGAAAAAGAATAAAAATTGGGACTCGCACAATATGGTGCCCAAAAACATCCACGTTTGTTTTTTTTAACTGTACCTATCTAAGAATACTGGGGCGTTCAAGACCTATCTAAAGATGTCTCAATTATATAAATCCGTCAAGCAGTTTGAAAGATATGAGGTAATAAAGAATATTACATACATACAAACGAATATTACATAATTGTATACGCGCGAAAAACATAAGCATTTCCTTGCAGTCGGGTAAAAAATACCTACGTATACCGCTGGCTGTTCTGTTCTCAAATGCATCTTTATCAAACAAGTAGCACGCTTAAAACAATATTGTTTTCTCAAAGAACATACAAAGTATTAATTGAACCTACAAGAAAATAATTAAGCGAACCCCATAGAATTCCTTCCCAAAAAATAACAAAATCTGTTTAATGATTATATCACCCTTAGATAAGGGTGATATAATCATACCTACAAGTACAAAAATCAAAGTTAGAAATTCATGCATCGTTTATAATACTCGTATTAGTCGCACGTGCAGTCATGTGCTTACCCCCAAAATTCTTAAGCGTGCTATTAAAAGTTGGATAGCAATTTATTTTTCTGCTCCTATGAGCCTCGAAGTTTTAACGATGTGCGTACGGTGTATATGTAGCTGCTTTTCTGTATACTGTATCAACTAAAAGTTATGGATAAAAGGTGAATTTTCTGCAATGCTTTTATATTCTTTTTCCATGTTTGCTTGCTAAATTACTTCTACACGTTCATCTAAACTCCTACTTAATTATGTATTATATTTATTCATTGTTTGTATTATTGTAGACGTTTTGATGTGCACGTTTTTATAAATCGTTCTCAAATATATGTATTTTTCATATAATGATGTAACCAAATAATTGTAATTTAAACTGATGATTAAGAGTGTCCTTGGAGTTTCTTGCACATTCTTCTCCATAGAGACCACTGACGCTTACAAATGTGCAACTAGATTCATATTTTTTTTGACAATTCAAAAGAACCTATGAGGTTTATTTGAAATGAACTATTTGTATACACTAGTGTTGTAGTCTTGTGACTACAATCCACTGAATTCTAGGGTGGGTATTTCAGCTGGAAGGTTTTTAATAAGGTTTAGTTGAAATAAAAATAATGATGATTATTATATAATAATAATGATTATAAAAAATATTATTATTAAGGACATAATAGTATTTCTTTTGTTATTTACTAAATTTTTTATATTTTGTATAAAATAAATTACAAAAAAACATTTAAAAATATAAAAAATAGAGGCCAACCGGTATTGGGAACAGGGTCCAAGCTACCGGTGGTTAGGGCTCCAGAGACAGGAACCTCCTCACAATGCGAGCCGTACCGAGGAGTACTGCCTTCTGTATCAGACCCTTGATCCAACCGCCCAATGACAGCCTCGACAGATGGTCGTCGAGGCTCTTGGCCATCAGGCCATTGGTCGTAACGACAATCGGCACAATGATCGCCAAGTCCACATTACACATGTCGACAACCTCGTGTGCTAAGTCGAGATACTTGATTTGTTTCTCTTTTTCAGCTTTCACGAGGTTCTCGTCATGCGGGATTGTGACATCGATTATCATTGTGCGGCGCACTAATCGGTCTACCAATGTTTTTTATATTTTTTGAATAATGATGATTATTTTAACTAAGTTTTTTTTATTTTTATTCTATTTAAGTTAAATTAAATATAATAAGCTGCTTGCTCTATCTTTATTCTCATTATGGTTTATATTGTTCATTCAAACGGTGTATTTAACAATACCTAATTATAGTATTATAACAATCAGCTTATAATATAACCGCTTCTGGAACATAGGCCTTCTCGCTTGAGTTTTAGGGTAACGATGTTTGCTTTCACCGTTTTGACAGCCGGTCATTGATGAAATAAGCGCCAGCCTAGGTTCGAACTCATGATCAATAAATCGAGACTATTGCCGCCAAGCCGCCACTGTTTCGGAATGCCAAAGTCTTAGTTTATCTTTCAAATAACTATAGACAGAAATATTTTTTATCAACAAGAATTTATATACTAGAAAAGTAGGATTATTGTGAAACGTTTGCCAAGCGTGCGTCCTACGTAAGTCCTGCAAGTTCGTATGACCTACAAATATATATATTTCGTATCTAAATATTTGAGCAGTTGGGATAAGACGAATAATGTCTCAAGAAATTCGTGGGTCTTCATTTTATAAAACACTCGCTTCTTCCAGCGACTTGGCCCGCGTGAAAATTATCCTAAGAGAATATAATGCTTGACGAAAAAGTATCTTTTAAATATATCAGAATGTATTAAGATGGATATAGGACAAGCAGTGTTACTTTCCAATTATTTAATATTAGTACCTACGGATAAGTACTTATATTAGTAGAAAATATCGCGTTAAAATCTACAGCCAAATAAACTAGCACCAAAAAATGTAACCACTTTCAAGGCTTAAAGCGCAAAAGTGGCACTTGAACTGCATCCAGCACTAAATAACACATTCCCTAACCGCCTCACTCAAAGCTAATTCACTCGTCGCCACTAGCCTAAAAGAAACGTTAATTGAAACTAAAATCTCATTCACTTGTTCGAATTTTCCGTACGAAAAAACATGCTGACTGATCTCCTCTGGCCGTCGTGAGCAATTTTGTAATTTGGACACATTTAGTCTCAGTATTGAAGCAAACTAAATAGGTACCGGGCGGAGACGGGGCTATTCGATAAATTGGAAGAATAATTCATTTTTCCAGTCGATGGCACATGAAAGAGGACAGTGCGTTGCTCTCGAAACTTTTTGAGTTATACGGGTGTGTAGTTGGTTTGGAGTCGTGGCGGGTATTGTTTGATGCTTTGATAATTAATTGACCTTAACGAATATAATAATTAGAAATTAAATACTTACTGGTGACGCTGCCTCGTAAGTTTAGTGATCGCAAACTGTGTAAGGTCCTAATTTGAATTCCCGAGTCATGCAATTTTATTGGTTTTTTAACCGACTTACCAAAAAGGAAGAGGTTCTATGTTCGACTTCATGTAAGTTATTTTTTATTTTTTTTTACCGATATGTCCGTCATTTGGGGACCGATTTTGAAAATTCTTTTTTTGTTTGATAGAAAATGTTCCCAAATTGGTCTCATTTTAATTTGGTGAAGATCTGATGAAGGTCTTCGAAGATATACAACATAACTCTTCAATAAATAACGGCAAAGCTCTCAAGATTGCTGCAATGTCTGTTCATTGTTTATACCATTTCATAACATGACATCACGCCAGTACGCTCTTAAGGGGTACGCATTTCACCGGTTATGTTCAAGTTTCATGATATTCGGATAATCTATTCTGGTGTTAAAGGTACCTTACTAAACAACTTGCCTATTACGTAGATACAAATAAAAAGTGAAAAACAAAAAAAACATTTTTGCAATAAAATACTACCGACTTCCAAATAACTACAAAGTGAAAAATAACTTTATTTTTAGAAGTCGGTGTCCACAACGCAAAAAATTGGTACCTACGAAAGACACCGACTTCCAAAAATTAAGTTATTTTTCACATTGTAGTTTTTTATTTGGAAGTCGGTAGTATTTTTTATGCAAAAGAGTTTTTTTATTACATCTGGTATTTGTCAAGCAGCCCTTAGTCTGGCTGGATTTGAGGCTCACACCCTATTATAATTATGTTACAATTCCCATGTTATAGGGTCGAGACTAAAAAATAAATTCAAAAACTAAAACCCGATTACTGAATAATCACGCTCTGAAAAGTATGAAACAAGAATATATTCTCAACTTTTCGATATGTATTTAATTGGGTATTAAATGAACAACTTATATATAATAAGTATTTTATTGTATTGCATACATATTCATAGTGGTGTTCTATCCCTTCGACCGTGGTTTCGTATATAGTCGTAAGCTAATTTGCAGAATATGTTGTTCTGTTACGGTAGGTGGCATACGAATAATAAAGGTGAATTACTGAATAGCTCTAAATAAAATTAATACTCCGTATATTTCCTTTCAAATGGTTGATTGTTCTAAAATCACTACGCGCTGTTTTGGTACAGATTTTTTGTGTTCTCTTCATATCGGGATACAATTGAAAATCCGTGCCGTGTTTGATCTGCTTCGTATTAGTTTTGTTGTAGATTTTTTTTTAATTTAGAGTCTATCTACAATCCTGTTCCACAAGTACACGATTGGTTTGGTCTTGTGCATCGTTTGAGGACTTTCAGCCAATTGACAGGGTATGTTCGTTAGTAAGAGAGGTGTTTCCTATCCGTTGTTTGTATTTGTTATTGTAACTAGTCCATTTTCATTCGCCGCGTTGATATTGGTTCTGTTATAATTTGGTGAAGATCTGATGAAGAACTTCGATAAATAAAGGCAAATCTTTCGGGATTGCTGGAATCGTATGTCTGTTTATTGTTTATACAATTTCATAACATAACATCACGCCCGTACGCTCTAAAGGGGTACGCAGATGTGTACAGTTCACCTTGGTACACTCTCATTTCACCTGTTATGTTCAGTTTCATGATATTCGGGTAATCTATTCAGACATTATAGGTACCTTAACTACTTGCCTATTAGGTAGGTACAAAAAAAAGAGAAAAAATAAAAAAAATGCTACCGACTTCCAAATAAGAAAACTACAAAGTGAGAAATAACTTTTTTTGGAAGTCGGTGTTCACTACGCAAAAAAATGGTATCTACCAAAGTCACCGACTTCCAAAAAAAGTTATTTCTCACTTTGTAGTTTTCTTATTTGGAAGTCGGTAGTATTTTTTTGCAAAAAAGTTTTTTTTTCTCTAAATGTTTTTAACAGTCCTTATATTTAGGTAAACCACAAAACAATCTTCATAAAATTGAATGTACAAATAAACAGTGGAAGAACACCATGAAACTGTGATCGTTATTAAATGAGCTCACCAAGTTTTGCGAGCGATTGGATGGCTCTGCATTTCGCATCGAAATCTGAATTGTACCAGCATTAAAATTAAATATTTTTGATATTAATATTGTCAAGGATTTCCGCCTAGTTCCAAATATTTTTCTCTATATCTTTTTCGTTTGACTTCGGTGGTCCGCATGGTATGAGTAAATTCCTCGTTTTTCCACGCACCCAACGCGAAAAGTCATGAAAAAGCTACTGCATGGAACATACCAATTTCCAGGAATATATTTTTGAAAAATGTTTTATGAGTTTCCCCACGGGTGAGTTTTGAGATGCCTTGAGTCAATGGGGTAGCAACTCGGTGTTGTTTATGTTGTGACATAAACATGAGAGGCATCAAAGTTGGGTCTACAGATGTTAAGACTATATGCCATTCTGTCATAGATACAACGTAAATATAAAAAACCGGCCAAGTGCGAGTTGGACTTGCGCACGAAGGGTTCTGTACCATTATCGCAAAAAACGGCAAAAAAATCACGTTTGTTGTATGGGAGCCCCACTTAAAATTTTATTTTATTCTGTTTTTAGTATTTGTTGTTATAGCGGCAACAGAAATACATCATCTGTGAAAATTTCAACTATCTAGCTATCACGGCTCATGAGGTACAGCCTGGTGACAGACGGTCGGATCGCGGAGTCTTAGTAATAGGGTCCTTTTTTACCCTTTGGGTACGGAACCCTAAAAACTCATAAGAAGCTCTTGACAAATAACTGTCTAACAGTGATAGTAGTAATAATTTAAGTTTTTGGCAATAATTATCACTGATTGCCTATCATCTATATCATTTCGGTGCGGATGTCTTAAAATCAAGGTGTTATTAAAATATTTGCTTGTAAGGTATTTGATGCTATTGTAATGACGCAGTCTGAAAAACCAACTAATCAGATTTCCTGAGGATACCAACAGCTGAAAGATTTAGTAATTATTTTTATCTACATTGTATCTATAGTTTAATTAAAGCACATTTTAAAAATATTGTCTTTGACGACACCATAATTTGCATACAATGTGTATCCAGGCATTAAGTACTTTTCGTACATAAAACTCTGATTGTCACCTACAACTTCTAAAAGCACAAATAATTCTAACACCATTGTCAAATATTCTCCCACAGATTCCATTGTAATCGAGTTGCCGAAGTAACCGTCATATTACTTACCTACTTAATAAAGAAAGTAAAATTTCCGAATATTAATTTAATAAGGTGCCCGATATAGAAACCGGGGAGACGGAAATGGCGTCACCAGCGAAGACTCGGAGTCAATTTTTATTAAAGTCGTCAGAACGACTCGACTTGTGGAGAAAAAGTCATTATCTTGACGTTAAAATCATCGAAGTTGCCAGTTTAAGGAGCCAATGGAACCTCTGAAAATATTTGCTGTGAATATTTTTAGGGTTCTATTTGATAATTTAGTTACAGGTCAATTATTAAATAGAATAATTTAATTATTGCCAGTCTTGCCAAGGGGTACCGGAACTTTGTGTAGGAAAGAAAAGAAAGAGGTCAGAAAGGCAGTGGCTCTATGTAAAATACTGGTCATCCAGTTAGACTGGAAGCCTTTCCCTCTCCTCCCTTCCTTCCCCTTCCCTCTCTTCTCCTTCTCTCTTTTCCTTCACTTCCTACTTTCCCGTTTGGGAAAAGCTAGACAGATTTATTGATTCGTTAATTCAGGTAAATTATAAAATTTAATAAATTGCTCTTTAACCCCCAACGGAAAAAGAGGGGTGTTATAAGTTTGACGTGTGTAGCTGTGTGTTTGTGTTTCTGTCTGTGGCATCATAGCTCCTAAACGGATGAATCGATTTTGATTACGTTTTTTTTTGTTTGAAAGGTGACTTTATCTTTGATTGATGAAATGTTATAGGCGTTTTACTGCTTGAATCGGTCTGTTTTCGCAAGATATCTTGTCATAATTATATGTTCAATAGATTGCCGATCGAAGCGTGTCTACTACTAGATAAAATATGTAGCATGAAATAAAAATGTGTCGGGGATTTCAAAATTTTACTTGTGTATATCAAATAGCTTTGAAACGTAGACAAAAATGGAAGAGAGAAATCTTCAAAAAGAAAACCTCAAAAATTGCCGATCTATGCCATAAAACTAAATAAAGAGGTGTCTCTCCTGCAATAATTTCTTTTAATTAAGGTTATTTTAAGAAAATCGATATATTGCAACTTTCAAGACAATATTTACTTACCTAAACAAACCAGACTGGGTATCTAAACGGTTTTGTCGATGATTGTTTTTTTTTTAATTAATAATTTATTTTTTATTTCTTTGTTCCAAAACTGTTGTAGCAAAGTCAAAGTCAAATAAATTTATTTCAACTAGGCCAATAAGCGGCACTTTTGAACGTCAATCGACGTTAGCAATAACTAAACCTATACAGACTGAAAATATTATACTGAACCGATCCACATGAACAGACCAATATGGCTGCTAGCAAAGTTTTTAATAAATTCAGTCAAAGCTTTTCCTGACGTAATCTCAGACTTTACAAACGTCAATCCCAGTGAAATGACACTCTTATTTTTATCAAAGCCTCCAAATTACTTAGACCTACCATTCCCGATGAAATGTCGTGAATTCTCATAGATTTGTACGTATGAAGAGCTCTTTAAAACTGGGTAAAACTGGAAATTTAATTTCCTCAAAGTTTGAAAATAACTTTGATGAGATAAAATTGACATGTTCTGTTTAAAGATGGATGTGTATTTCTTTTACTTTCATTTGTGAAGCTTTTAGAAGTCTTATTTCATCCTTCTTTTCTATATTGATTAAGATAATTAAGTTTAATGTATGTGCAAAATTAATACCTTGTGGTGTTCATTCCGCATCTCTTAGTCTACTTACTAATACACTTTACAAATCTTCATCATAACTTTTGAAATTGTATCAACTCATGTAACTCATTTTTATGTATTCTTTGATAATGTAAACACCTGAAAAGCATACGATTTGTTTTAACATCCAAAAACTTATTTTTACTGCTTATTTGTAAAAAACGTAGAATATTTTAAACTCTGTCATTTTTATCTGACATGAAATATGTCTGTTTTATTTTCTTAAACCATAGACATAAGATACCATGGACTATACCTTCTTTAAGCTCGTTGTGTACATTATAATTTTCATAATAAGGGCAGCGGCAGACTGCCCCTCTGTAAACCGTTTTTATTCGTTCATGATGTCTTAATTGATATTTGAATTTAAAATTTAGAAGACATGTCGGAACGAAGAAAAAACGGGCGTCACTTTTTTAGTTTGGAATCTGGACTGAACGCCGAAAGTCGGTTAACTACTTAGTACTATAATATCAAGTGTATTTTCTATTCTGAAAACTATCAAACTGTGAATTTCCAGCTTGTGTAAGAGATATTACTTTCTGAAGTGCTCTAATTAAATATATTGTGTGTGTTTCCCTAAAGAGTGCATTATTCCTGGACCTTACCCTCAACGCTCATCTTATGGCATCAAAGGCCTCGCTGTTTGGCGTATTGAGTCATAGCCAGCCTCCACACTCCTTGGTGGCTACGTACTTACCCGTTTGCCTGTCTATCCGTCCTGCTACCTGTTCTACTGCCTACCGGCCCCATTGCCTCCCTTGACCATCAACCCCTTGCTGTCTGCTCACCTGCCTACATGTCCGATTGCCTGCTCATCTGCCTACCTAGGGCTCACCACGTCTTCCTGCCCGATCTACTGCCTGATTAGCTGCCCACGTCGTGCGAAGCCGGACCTTTTTTTATTAACTATATCCTTTTTCTTAATTTAATTTATAATTACTTTTACTTTTATTAACGTGGCTTAACGTAACGCTACAACCTTTAAAGTTAAATAGAGACATATATGCTAGTAGGCACCTGCTGTAGTCAATCTGAGTCCTCTGGATAGTCACCCGAAAGACTCAGCCTTGGAGAGCCTCCCATATGATGGTCTGATAATTGTGACACCACAATTAACAAATTGTGGTGTCACTTGGTGGAGACCTATGTCCTGCACTGGACGGTCTTGGGGATACTGGAACATAGACAAATAATATAAGTTTATATTTTATTAGTAGTTACAAGTATTAAGTCAAAAGCGTAGTACTAGGTACTGCTACCAGTATAGTATTAAGTATTAGAGTAAATACTGCCAAATCTTGCGTTAAAAACTGCTTTAATATATATCTATACTGTTACTAGTCTATATCTATACTAATATTATAAAGAAGAAAGATTTGTTTTTCTGTATGTAACGAATAAATTTAAAAACCAAAAATTCTTTCACCGTTGGGAAGCTACACTATCCCCGGGTGAATAGGTTACATTTTATCCCTCTATTCCTACGGGTGCAGGAACTAAGCGGGTGAAACCGCGATGCGTCCGCTCGTAAACACTAAAATAAGACCAAGATATCCAATTCACTTAAACTGTTTTCTCAAATCACCCGTCCTAATTAACGTTGATTCTCTCTAATTAAAGAACACATAACACTTGATCATATTCCTCAAAGTAATTGAACTAATCAAGACATGAGAGCGACGCGATTCAACCGAGCCATCGCAAACAGCCTGCCACACATCGTGACGTCATCAAATTGTTACAATTAACAAACTCCAAGCTATTTAATTACAGCATTCTCTCCCCACGCATCTAATTATAAACCCTACCGCATTCATTATAAAGTATAAATTGCTTTGCGGATATGACAGCTGTTACGTAAAGTATACGTCGTACATTGAAAGGAAATTATTTTTCCGAATCGTTTCACACGCGTTTGAATAGTGAAGGGACGTCGGTTTTTAGATGTCATAAGTCATTTTTGTCCATCGATGGTTGTAATTTTTGACAGTTTTGTTCCATCCGAGATATAATTTTTTTGTTAAAATTGTAACGTCGTACGACTTTTATATAGATTGTGTGTGGAGTAACAACCGCATGGGTTGATATTTACGGTTAAGGGTACACTAGTCGAAAATTCTTCCATACAAACGTAGTCTGGCTTTTACTCCACTGTTTGACGATGTACGTTCAAAATAAAAAATGATATCAATTTGTCTCATCATTATCTAGTCCTGTATGGAAGCAAAAAAGTAAAAAAAAAATTACTTGAAATTTATGAGCTTCGGAAGTTCCATATTTCAACACAAATTTTAACGCATCTTTGGGCGCAAATAAGTACCATAAGAAGAAGAAAAATTGAAAACCGCCTCCATACGGGGATAGATTAGTAGTTCAACAGTGAAAATAATTTTATTTTGAACAGATACATTCAGTTGTTTGTTTATACATGATATCCAGACTCCCAAAGGTCTGTTTATAAAATTTCGCGCGCTCGTTTTCGTTCTAAATCATCATCCATTTCGCTACAAATTTGCAAAAGTGTGTATTCGTATGCAAACTAGCTTCTTACTGCTCATAACAGCATCTATCTGTTCCGCACGTGTTGTCGGTTGATATAGCACGCATTTTAAACCCGCGCACAAAATAGTTCGTGCCGTCGACTAGTGTACCCTTAAATTACGATTGTCAGAGGTGAACCTGTACTACGGAAAGCTCGTTAAGCAGTTGGTCCCAGCTGCTATTCGTATATCTTGGTGAGTCTTTATGACGGGTCAAAAGTCTGGAAGTCTAACAACCACCGTCATATCAATGGAAATAATATAGTTTGTTCAGGTGAGATAGGCACCTAACATGGTTAGTAAATGATAAAGTTTAGACTGGAAGCCAATAATTAGTTAAATGTATGCTATTTAAGCCATAGAACCCTTATAAAGTATAAAGTAATCGTAATTATCGGCACTAATATATCCACAAACAGGTCTACATTAAAGTTCTACAAACGATGCGTAGCCTCGCAGCCATACTACGTATTTGCTACGAAACGGCGTAGCTAATTAGCTACGGCGTAGCAAAGCTGCAATGTGGTAGATACTCGATATTGAATGAAATACAAAAAATGAATGTTATCACGCTTTTAATTATAATTAATATTGGCAATAAGACTGTGGTCAAAACGACTATTTCACCTGATAAATGATAATGATAAATGATTTTATTTCTGTAAGTTGGTTTGTACAAACACTTTTACATGTCGATCATATTTTTTAAAACTTCGCGTTGCCTTTCCTGTCTGACTACTCTGAGAAGAAAGGCCGAAACAAACTCAGAGTAAGCTCTAATAGTAAGCGATGATGTGTGCGACGATGGAACACCTCATCATCAGCCTTTTTTAATGTTCCCACTGCTGGACCACAGGTATCCTCTCTGTGAGAGAAGGAATGGACCCTAATCCACCACGCGGGCCTAGTGCGGATTGATGTCTTAGATTTTTTAGTTTTAGGACATTCCGGTGTCCTCACGATGTTTTCCTTCACCGTTTTTAGAGCAGTGTGCAGTGTGATTTACGTCCTACGACACGTAAGTTTGAGCCGTTTCCATTGTGGCACCCCTGCTCACGATAGAACACATTTACACAAAAATAGCCACTATATAGCACACAATAATGATCATCATTTACCAGCCGAAAGACATCCACCGCTGAAAAAAGCCTCCTTCAAGTGTCGATATATAAACTGGTCCTGTGCGTCTCCCATGCACCAGATTTCCATCACCATAACAAGGTTATTGGTCCACACAGTGGGAAGCCTCCAGAAATAACTTATTCACTCATAACTTAAAGACCTTTGAGTTGATGGCACAATGTCTGTCTTAAGATATTCAAACAGTGAGTTCTCAAGTCTAACAAAAAAGGCGTAAGAATCCCAAGTTATTTCATGAAAGTGATATAAAAGTTGAAAGACGTTGAAATCGGTTTTCATTATCACAAGTTTGAAACTTCCATTTTCTTTGATGAATTACCTCATTACTTAGGATGAAGCCTTAAATTAAACAAACTTGAGAATCGATCTGATAATGTAATTGAAACCTTTAATCTCTTGGATCTTTATTGGCAATACTTCAATTTATTACTTGCAATGGGTCGTACAAAATAATAATACATATTATTTTGTATATCTATTATATGTTTGTATATCATACTTCTTCCTATCAAACAAGGAACTTGTGGCTAAATAATAACAGCCGCACTGAGCGATCATCAAGGTTAAGCAACGCTCGACGAGGTCGGTCCGTGGATGGGTGACCATTCCAACATACCGAGTTTCCTCCGTGCCTCGGAAAGCACGTTAAGCCGTTGGTCCCGGCTGTCATTTGAAGATCTTTGACAGTCGTTACGGGTAGTCAGAAGCTTGTGATCTGACACCAGTCTTGCCAAGGAGTACCGTGTTACCCAGTTACTGGGTTGTGGAGGTCAGATAGGCAGTCGCTCCATGTTAAACACTGGTACTCAGCTGAATCCGGTAAGACTGGAAGCCGACCCCAATATAGTTGGGAAAAGGCTAGGCAGATTGATTGACTTCTTCCTATCAAACAGTCCATTGTTTGAAAGGAAGAAGTAGGATAAAAGAAAAAAAATTGCTGCGATCCCTTTTTCTTCATTTTCGTGTGAGGATGTGGCCACCTCTGGTGTCAGAGCTAATTAAACCGGCTCTGGGAACCTACATGCCTCTGCCTTGGCTATTTCAGTCTTGCACTAACTATATTATGTCTGTCTTCACCGACAAGCCGTCTATATACAAAACAAATCTATCAGGTCATGAAGGAGGAGTTTCCATGTTATCTGTCTAACATGGAAAACTCCCACTACTCGTACTAAATTCGCTAATAGATCTCGATACACGGGTCCATTCATTTATCAAAACATTAACAAGGTGTTGGACATAGTAGGATGCTCAAAGCATACTTGTAAAGTAAAAGTAGTCAAAAGGCTAACAAAGTATCAACTGAAAACTGTGCAGACTGAAGTTCTCCTGATTCCACTACTATAAATCCCTCTTAGTAACTTACCCAGGCGCATCACATCCCTCTAAGATTTATAAAAAACTACACAACACTACACACATAAATCTACACTCTTTAAAAATCTTCTAGTAATTACTATAATTTTGTTTATTCATTTATTTATTTCTTAACATAGATAAAGAAATACAGATCTTATATTTGATGAACAAAGTGCTATGTTATGCCACAAATTATGGTGTGTGTATGTTCTTAGCTATGTTTGATGAAAATCGGTTCAGCCGTTCTAAAGATATGGGCGTGTTACTGTTTGGTTCGGGGTGTTTTCGCAAGATATTGTGTCATAGATTGTCGATCGAAGTATCTCTACTACTTGATAAGTTATGTAGCAAGCAATAAAAATGTCTCAGGGGTTTAAAAAAAAAATTACTTGTTACATGGAGTGACTGCCTATCTGATCTATACTACCCAGTAACTGGAAAATACGATACCCCTTGGCTAGACTGAGTCAGATTTTAGGCTCCTGACTACCCGCAACGACTGTCAAAGACCTTTAAATGACAGCCGGAACCAACGCCCTAACGTACTTTCCGAGACACGGAGGAAACTCACTATGTAAAGATGAAAGATGATCACCCATCCACGGATCAACCTTGGCAAGCATTGCTTAACCATGAAGATCGACCCGTGCGGCTGTTATTATTTAGCCACGAGCTCCTCAACTATATAAGGGCAAGAAAATAATGAATTAATATTTATAGAACCCGCTCAGTATTTTCGACATAAACATTCAAAAGTGTTTAAGTGTCATTGTTTACCAGTATTACAATTTATTAATTTGGTTCGTTGTGATTTCAGCAATAATCTAATTCTATGTCAGATATTTTTTCCCCAGAATTACATCTATGTCTGAATTACTAATATTACGCCTTTACTTTCAGTCAATATTGTCTTTTAAAAGTTTTGAAACAGGTTGTTAAACAGCTATTTATTAAGTTATTAATTACGTGGAGCTCTAGAAACCAAAGATCATTATGATGAACGGTAAACTCATGAGCACCATACACTTACGTAACTTTCGAATGGAATTTTTACGTGAAATGTCGATTGCCACTTTGGGAAGGACCCAATCCATAACAGTAAACCATCAACGCTCTCGTAAAAAACCGCTTTTGAATCTTGCGTAAGAAATCAATCCTATCTGACCTATACAATCCAGTAGCTGGGAAATAGGATACACTTGGTAAGACTGTTGACAGATTTAATGGTTTCTGTCTGCAAGTAAAGACTTTCAAAGATCTCTAAATTGCAGCCTGATGAACGCCTTAAGTGGAAATGCGGTTGCAGACATCCGACTGAATTGTTTAAGTAAAAAGTCATAATTCAAGGTTTGGCTCTCTCCTATTTCCTCCTCCAATATTGGACCAATTTAAAAGATATTCCATGAACTGAAAAATAAAGATATATATTGTGCCCCTATTTTTTTTCTTTTTTCATTTATAGTTGTGAAATTTGTACAGTATGCCTTACTGTACAAATTGATGTTGAGCATTTGATAGCACAATCTTGAGCATCTTTTAAAGTTTCTAGTGCTTCTAAAAAAAGTATCACCTAAAAGGAAAACATAGGGCCACAATCTTTCTTTTTCAGTTCATAGAATATCTTTTAAATTGGTCCAATATTGCAGAAGGCAATAGGCGAGAGCCAAACCGGTTGCTTAACCTTGAAATTTGACTCGTGCGGTTGTTGTTATATTATTACCCACGAGCTCGTGCAAGGAATTTATACTCGTGACTATGCTGTATTAAACTATCATCATTGCACTGCATCATTTAACAACTCCGCATAATAGCAACGAGCATACAATGATATCGGTACCATAATCGATTCAGACAATTAATTGATTTATGACATTCGATTCCGATGCGCATCCCTACCGCGACGGCCCCGGGCCATAGTGTCGAAATGAACAATGTTTTATAGCATTTTTACGAGATTTTTATCCTATAAGTGGGATCGCATTTCGTGAAGGGGTATTTGAGAAATTCCCTTTTACATGTTGTATTTTTTTTAAAGTCGCATTTACGACTGAAAAGATTTTTATGACGGGTCGTATTTTAAACTCAGAGAAAAGAGGCAAATTTTAATGGGAAAGGAAAAAAAGGAAGAGGTGGGGATTCGTGATGGTATTTTCGTATTTTCAATAAGCGATTGGTATCGCTTATATCAAGAGATCGTGTTGTAAGCCTGAGTAATGAATCTTGGCATAGGAATGTTTTGAGAGGTAATTAATTAAAAATCGGATTATCCGGTTATGTTGCTTTTATGTGGATAATTTGACTGGTAGAGAATGCCTTGTGGCATTAAGTCCGCCTATGTACCACTATTGTACATGAAGTTTAAATAAATAAATAATAAATACATAATTTATATTCACGAAGTGACTGTACCCAACTGGTAATACTTATTGTCAATACACCAAGACCAATCATAGACAAAGCTTAGTTTGTTGAGACTATAAATGTTTTTACGTTCTACTCATTTTAACAATTATATTACTTCTAATATTGAAATCACAATTAAGATTGTATAACTGCTATAAAGATGCTGCCCAATTCAAAATTGAGCATATTCGAACCCATTTATTCATCAATCAAGCTTACAAAAATAATGACTTTCAAAAGCGGAATCCTAAATTCAATAACCATTTCCAAAATTAACAAACCAGCTCCACGAAACAACACAGAAGAGAATCCGAACCTCATAATATTGAACTTACAAAAACAAACAAAAGCTGTACTCGATAAATCTAAATAATATTAAAAATTCATACCTACCAACCGAGAAGATCCTTTCGCGAAACACCAGAAACATTCTTCAGTGTAACCTATTGAATTAATTTCGTTTTGTTGATTGTAAAATGAAAATGGTTATATCTGCATTGCAAATGTCGTAGAATGATGTGCCGATTCGGAAACGGTCGACAGTTGAAACGCGAAACGCTAACAACGTTATCGAAGAACTGGGAGCGAAAAATGTTGGGGATGTGTTATTGTAGAATTGGGATCGGTTTGCAAATATCTAGGGTTAATCGAATTGCTAAACTAAAGTGGCAGAGGACATTGGTCGATGGGGCCTGGAAAAGTTCTGGAGTGGCGATCCCAAACCGGAAGACGTAACTTTGGAAGGCAGGGAGGTCTTCGAAAGTTATGTCTTCTAGGGATGCTTGGGGGAGGCCTATGTACAGCAGTGGACGTCTTTTGGCTGAAATGATATGGGACAGTCAAATTTCCTATTTGATACTATGGCACCTTATTTTTTCAACTTCCCTTATTCCAATTAAAAAGATCCATTTGTACTTATTGGCCTAGTTGTTCTGTCTCCTGCTTGATGTAGAACGAAGTGGAACTAATGTTTTGTTGTCTCTCGTCTGCTGTGCTACTCAAATTAATTTCTTTCTATTTTTAACACCTATCAGACTTTTTAGAGACTTATTTACAAATTATTATATGAAGTAAAACATCTTAACTAATTTAAAGGATACCTAAACCTAACCAAATAATTGAGCTCAATGTTATCATGCAATAGCATAATCATGAAAATGAGTAAACATCGGCATAAATAAGTCCTCGTTGCTTCTCTTTGTGAGAAGAGTCCTTCCTTTCTTCTGCAATGGACCTGTATTCCCTGAACGGTTATGCTGAGGTGCACTTACATTGCACTCACTTTTCGATGGTTATATTTAAGGCCCACGTAATAGTGGGCACAAATCACCATGAGCCATATATTCCCAAAAATATTTTAGCTCATCACAATTCATTTCACCATCCTTGTATCAGACAATTAATTTTCCTATGATTATCGATGGCCGAAATTTTTTAAAGTAACTTTATTTTGTCCGAAATTCGTATGCAATGAAGTGAACAATGAGTTTTATTGTGTTACAAGTAACGTTGTTGTTCCGTGAATGTTCCAGGCAAATAATTTACTTTTTATTTGATTCCATGGACGCTAATCAAGGATTTTAAATGCACTGCTCGTCATTCCAAGTAAGTAGTAGTTGTAGTGAGGCCTGTACAGAATGCATATGTACTCGTGTAGGTCATGGTTTATCGGCAATTAATTTACGTTTATAAATGGACTATTAACGTAATAAACTGTAGTGCATTTTCATTCTGTGCTTCATTTTTATTCTACGTTGAAATAGTGATCTTTTTACATGCAGATAATTTTTTTCTTCCTTTGCCCTTTTATTTTTTAATCATTAATAAATGTTTCAAAAGGGCTATGGCCTATCTAAAGAGGTATTAGAAGGTTCTTTAAATTACATAATAAACTACTTGCTGAACCCGCAGCTTTGCTCTAGACAACAAAATCATGATCCACTGAATCCTGACAATTAATGCCATACAAATTCTACAGTTAAGAATTTTTAGATTTCTCTGGTAGTTTTTTATATTACAGGGTTATCCGCTAGTTTAATCTTAAGATTGCCTGAAAATTAGATTGAAGTCGCTCCAGCCGTTTTGGAGTCCAAAGGGAACAGAGCAGAACAGAGATTTTCATAGATAAACATGATTATTTTAGCCAACTTTGCCATCTCGGGACTAACGTAACAATATATCAAAACTTGTTATTTATGATAGGTTAAATACGTGGTTGTTAGTATAATTATTAACCAATAAATTAACTCGTTAACAATTTTTTTTAAACACAAACCTTGACATGTTTTTTAACAGCGGAAGTATAACATAACATCACGGCGCTATTTCGTTAGTTATATTACGCTAGTTATATTACGCTAGTTATATTACGCTAGTTATATTTAGCTGGTTATATTTCACAAGTTACATTTCACTAGTTATATTTAGCTAGTTATATTTCACTAGTTATATTCCGTTAGTTATATTTTAGTGCCATGTAATAGGGGCGAGCCTATTGCCATCAACCGGGCACAAAGTCCAGACTCCAGGCAGTTACTGCGAAAATCAAGATGAAAAACCACTCACACACTAAACACTACACAACACTTTGCTTGACCCGGGAATCGCACCCAGGATTACCTACATTGGGCACGCCACAATTGCGGCGGTAAGGCCCCTCTTTGAGGAGTGGCTTAAGAGGCGTCACGGCGTCCTCACCGGACATGGCTGTTTCGGGAGGTTCCTGTTCCGGATAAGGCGGGAGGAAACGCCCGGGTGTCACCATTGTGTGGACCGCCTGGAGGACACGGTGGAGCATACGGTGGAGATCTGCCCCGCTTGGGCGGAGCACCGCCGTGTCCTCATGGAGGCGATCGGCGGTGGCGACCTCTCGCGTCCGGCCTTGGTGCAGGCCATGGTACGGAGCGAGAGGGCATGGGAAGCTGTCTCCTCCTTCTGCGAAACAGTAATGCTCGCAAAGGAGGAGGCGGAACGCGTGAGGGAGACGCAAAGGAGACGCCCTCACGCCCCTAGCCACCGCAGGAGACGCCCTGGGCGTCGGGAGTCGCTGGCCGATTCCCGGCCACCGTAGGCGCGAGCTTGCGGACGGAAAGTAATGGGTAGCTCGCCGTCTGATAAGGACCAAGCCCGAGTTTACGGCGCGTAGTGTTCCACGCGCGCCTCAAAGAGATGTCAGCAAAAGGGACGGGGTCCGGTAGGGCCGATGCCTGTCTGGGTCGCGGATAAATTTGAAAGAGAGTTACCGCGGCCCTGGCACAAGCAACTGGAGGAACACGGGTGGGGTTTAGTCAGTAAAAGTCTGACACGCCCTCCCGCTTCACCCAGAGCGGGAGAAGTCATTGGATGATTTCCCACGCAAAAAAAAAAAGGATTACTTACATGTTCCGCAGTAGTGCTTGCAACCATTAGTCAACCAGGTGGTCTGTGTGTGGCAATATATATCAGAAACTTGATTTTCAGAACGAAATGAAAAAAAAATAACTTTCTGCCAGCGTTCTGGACACGTGTCCCAAGATCGATGTGGACGAATTTTTTGATGCACAATGAGCCCTTTTCTCTCTCCCTTTTGTATATAAGTTTGTTTTGTTATTAGTCATGAAATTAGAAATATTCAATAGTACTCGTATATATTATTTGTAAATAAAAAATATATTTTCAGAACAACATTCAGATACTCGTATGTTCGAAACAAACAATCCAAGTACTGTTACATAAACAAATTGCTTAAAATACAAGTTGTTAATTCTCAAGTCAGAGTTTTAACTCGTCTGAAGAGTGTTACGGTAAGGTCTTGCATCTTAATCCAATTTAGGCGACATATTGCTGCCGCAAGTAGCCCCGGGCGCTGTCTGTAAACTCGGCGGTGGGGCGCTCACTTTGTAAGGAAAATAAGTGATGTGTAGCTAAGAGTGTGTGTGGATACTGGAGTTTAGAGCCTGGCAGTAAATGGGTGGGGATTATAACAGTTTTTGAAATGATTTTGGATGATGGTCAGTAAAGAATGAGGACATTGGTGAAATATAATAGTATATTATGCAATTAGTGAATAAAGGACAGATTTAAAGCGAGGACCACGAATCGCGAGCAAGTGAAGGATTCTAACGACTAAATCACGACTGTAAAGAGTGATTCATAACGATTGAATCACAAGCATAGCGAGTGATTAAAGTGTTAGAATCCTGAGCGACACGAGTGATTCATGGCCCTCGATATAAATCTGTTTTATTTAAGAATTGCATACTATGACTACGAGAAAAAAAAGATTTAAACGAAAAGCACAATGAGTATTTTTTTCGCAAGGAGGTTGTATAGCATTGAGATTCATTGAGGTCGAATATATTGGTGTAATCTAAACACCGATAGTGATTAAAAATGCTTTTTATTCAATGTTTTGATTGAAATGGTTTTAAACTAAGATAAAAAGGAAAATCCGGGCAGCTACATTCACCAAAATAAATAGGTAATATTACTAATGTTCATAAACAATGTCAGCACCGAACATTGATCTAACGAAGGGACGAAATTAACTATGCCGTTCAAAAACTGTTGTCTACATACATCAATATACAAAATGATTACTTATCCAAGTACATTTTAAAAGTTGGTCGAATATTACTCTTAAGCTTGTAAAGCCTACTTAGCTGTGTATAGTTTTTTTTTAATTTCATTATGTAAATATACTGCCATGATTTTTTTCACATATCCAAAAGCAACCATTTAGCTGGCAGAGGGGGGACACTTAACTCTAACAAAAATAGCAATTTAAAGCTTAATTTTACGCAAACGGATCCCTGAATCTAAAAAAGATTTTCACAGACCCGTTATATTTTTGTATGGCCTATCCAACGATACCCCACACCATAGGATAGAAGAGAAAAAAAACATCCCTACTTTACGTGTACATGAGGTAAAATAAAAAAAATAAAAAACATGATTTTATTTTACCACTTTGTCGAATTTATGAATATAGCTATAATATAATAAATATAATATCCATGCCAAATTATAGCTTTCTAGCTTTTTAGGTCTCTAAGCTAAGCTGCGGACAGACGGGCGGACATGGCGAATTTATAAGGGTACCTTGTTGACTACGAAACCCTAAAAATGCCCAGATTGTTCTTTATTAACTAAATAAATAATAATATAACTTCAAGCCAGTATTTAATAAAGGTACAGGTGCATTTACCAATGGTGGGTACTCCGACAATTTACCAGTAATTTTTATGTCTTATGTAATAGTGAGAAGCCTATAATATGAGCATCATAACAATTAACAGCAAACTGAAATCATAGACTGTCTAGCATTATGGTTTGTTTCTACATCTTTTATTATGTTTTGATTTTTTTATGTATGTTCACCGATATCTCCATCATTTGGGGACCGATTTTGAAAATTCTTTTTTTGTTTGAAAGAGTGTGTTCCCAAATTGGTCCCATTTTAATTTAGTGAAGATCTGATTAAGGACTTCGAAGATATACAAAAGAACTCTTCAATAAATAACGGCAAACCTCTCGGGATTGCCGCATGTCTGTTCATTGTTTATACGTTTTCATAACATAACATCACGCCAGTACGCTCTTAAGGGGTACGCAGATCTCTCATTTCACCGGTTATGTTCAAGTTTCATGATATTCGGGTAATCTATTCTGGCGTTATAGGTACCTTACTAAACAACTTGCCTATTAGGTAGGTACAACTAAAAGTGAAAAATAAAAAACCTTTTTTGCAAAAAAATACTACTGACTTCCAAATAAAAAACTCAAAGTGAAAAATAACTTTATTTTTGGAAGTCGGTGTCCATAACGCAAAAAATTGGTACCTACCAAAGACACCGACTTCCAAAAATAAAGTTATTTTTCACTTTGTAGTTTTTTATCAACCGAGTTACCAAAAAAGGTGGAGGTTCTATGTTCGACTTCATGTATGTTTCTTTTTTAATTGTTCACTTTAGACGAAACAGTTAAAAATGCTTAAAAGTACCAAAGTTATATTTAAAGTCGTTCGTTAACAATACCGTTAAAATGCACCAGAATAAGGCTACAGCAAACTCCAGGTTTGAGATCAGTTATTTTACATAGCCTCCTCAAAGATTGGTTTATTTAGGCAGACCATTGTCTATTCAGCGAATTTCGTATCTTTATTCATTATTTTACGAGTTTACAATATTAATACGCAATGAATTTTGTTTCTATTGTAAATGATGATTTATTCCAAGAACTGTCTTCGTATAATAAGGCCTGAGTAGGGTTCCCTTTGAACTGATCCCTTCATTAGACCTTTATAGTGGGCAGATGTCAGCAAAAATTGTGTTTGTGATTTTGTCAGATATTTTAAGTTTCTGTTTGATAGTTTTTGGATCTTTTTCTTTTAGTGTGAGGATGTGGCACACTTTGGTGGCCTCTGAGTTGGCTATTTCAGATTTACATTAACTATATAAGTCCAGGCTGCCTCAAGATGTTTTCCTTCACGGTTGCCTGTGATGTCCAAGATAAACTTAGAAAGTACATATGAATTTGAAAAAGTCACATTGATACTTGCCCGGATTTGAACCCACGAAGTCAAGCATGAGAAGCTAGGTCTTATATTACCATTTTACTTATGGTTTTTGGATGAAAGAGGTTTTTGTCTGGTGTGTAATTTAGGAAAAAGAGTGGGTGACAAAATGTAGGCCATTAATTAAATTACGACGGCATTTTACCAACGTGGAGTAGACTCCTGTGAGTGATCATTTGTTTGATGGTTGATAATAACAAGCTTTTATTTAACTTGCATTGTATATATGTATATAAATATGTTCAGGTCTTGCTTCTGAATTTTAAAGCAGTTATCCCCAACCGACATACACGTTTAGCTTGGATGATAATACATGGTTAGCTAAGCGACGTCATTCTAAATCCAATATGGCGGATGAACCAAGATGGTGGATATGGGTATCCAATGAAAGGATTTGCTGTGAAGAATACGAAAAGCTTGATTAAAAAAAGATTATTTAATGTATAATTTTATTTCTATTTTTATTAGATTTGTCTCTTGTCAAAAGCTTTAACTTTTTACTTGATAAAATAGTTGAAGTTTTGGATCCTATTCTGATAAAGACAAAGTCATACTTAAATATAGTCTTTCTAGTTCATCTGTTGTAAAAAGAATAATTTTGTGACTCAATACAAAGCAAGGATCTAAAATCCCGTAACCACACCAACCTATTCTGGTAGCTTCCCGCTCATGGGTTATGCCACAGAATCCGTGCATTTTGCCAGGAGTCTATGATTAATTGCCAATCTTTCATTGAGATATTTTTCGAAATCGTATCAGTTTTCTACTATTTGAGCCAATCAGATAGTTGGACATGAATTAAGTCCTCTTAAGTCTGGATTTTACACACCTGCGAGTGTGGGCACTTAAATCAATCCAACATGTTGGGAAATTACTTCGAAATAATTTACCTCATAACAATATCAGTATACAAACTTATACATTGATTTACCAAAACCTTCTCAAATTGCAATCACATACGACACACTAACCCACGAACAAACCACACCGCAAACACGTGCCTCCAAAACATTCCTAGAAAGCACACACAAACACACACACAGCAACATACACACACACAAGTACATAAACTAGTTGGAATCCATAGGAAAACAACCGAAACGTCTCTACTTAACTGATTAAACATCAACATTGAAGTGTTTCCGAATTAATTGTCGTGTTCTTTGCAAGGCTGTCGGGTATTAGCAATTCAAATATGGCGGAGGCTCGTCTTGTCCAAAGTTGTCGTGGCACGGATTTTGTGATGCGCTCGTGTTGATTGCTTGTTAGTACGTATTGTGGGTCGGGTTCTTTACGCTTTTTGGGATTTTTTAACATACATATATATGTACATAAACTCATGACTTTTTCCCATAGGGGTTGGCGGAAAATATAGAACGCTACCTACTACGATCCTTACATACTTCATTTTAACGTTGAATTGTATATACTGTAGTTTACATTGTCGATGTGGCAATGTTCTACATCTGACTGCGAATATGTACAATCTGCACATCATGTGTTCTGGGAGTATATTCTATGGCAGATTGAACGCAATATTATGTTGGATAATGTACATGCATCCGGGGTTATTTGTTATACGGACCTTGTTGAAACTAGAACAAATTGCCGTGCGTTCATTCGTTTTTGCCAAACCTGTTATTGGAATCAAATATAAAAGCTCACAATGTTAGGACCCATTAATATTAATGTAACTTTTTATCCGTGGAGCTAGGCAACTGGGCTTATCCCAGTTGTAAATGGCCTGTTGTGCCTTTTGACCTTTTATGTTCTATCTCCTGCTTGATATGGAGGGAAGTGGAAATTTTTTTTTTGCTTTCCTACTCCTCGTTTATTATTTTCTGGTTTATTTTATTTCGGGATCCAAGACAGTTAAATTTTTCTCCGGGACTTCGTCGAGCTTCATTGCCTCGGCGCTTTTCTGGTGGTCGCCACTGTTGATTCTTGCTTTCAGTAGTTGCAGTGGTTTGGGAATAGTGCGTTGGGATTATCGATGTGGTGACGCTAGGGGACCTACATGGTATATACCTAATGTCTAGCAGTAAATGTCTTTTGCTCAAATCATGATAATGGTTACGACACCAATATTAACGCAATTCTTGTACAATTTTGGTTATTCTATGGGCACAATGTCGGAGTTATCGCCAATAGCGATTCTAACTACGGAGAGTCCATGCAATTCTATTTTCTTACGTTTTTGCAGCTCAATGTTAGTTGACCAAAATAAGATTTAAGAAAAAAAAATATTTTCATAGAATGATAACCAGTTCTTAATTCTTAATTCTTTATTGTACACCAAAAAAAACAACATTACATACAGTGTGATAATAAAGTACATGTACAAAGGCGAGCTTAACTCATTGTTGAGTTCTCTTACAGCAAACCCTATGGTGACAGAGAAAGATGACAATATAGAGGGCAGGATCCAGTGTACAATATTAAAATAACCTATGACGAATTAAATTAAAACATAAATATACTTACTTAAATACATATACCTATATATATAAATACATATACTAATACTACTATACTCTACTATAGAATTAACTCTTTATTCCATCCTGAATAAAGGCAGGATTTTATGTATGTTATACTTATAAGATAAAATGAGTCCAAACCCTCTTAAAACTCGCGCACATAAATTACAGAAATAGATCGGCCCAGGATTATAGGAATCCTACTAAAAGGTGTCAAAACCGAAGATAATTTTTTAATACTTTGTGGGCGTAAACGAAATGAAAACGATGTCCCGTCCCTAAAAATATGGTAAGGATGCCCAAAATAACTAAGCACTTGGTTCCCCTGTGAATTTCCATTGCCTGTGAAGATGGTTTTTACCGATAAAAAATAACTTAATTATATTTTCCTGCTTAAAAGCTTAGTTGACCTTCAACTTTGCATACTTGCTTCTTAGACAGTCTATACTTAACATTTTTAAACTCACTCATTCATTCAATGACTGAACTGATTGTTTGGGCTGAGCATTGATGATAGGTACTCATCCTAAATTCTGGGTCTAGAAGCATACAATTTTGCACACGTGAATAAGCGCTAAGCAAAACTTTTAAATTGGGTATAAAAGTTCGCTTGAAAAATATGCATTTTTGACGGTAGGAAATCCTATTGGGGACGCAGCCTGTTGTGAATTGTCTAGAAAGAGAGAAAATGCATACGTTTTACCAATAGGCCTATGCCTATTGGTAAGGCGCTGCTTACCCATTTCACCAGTAATGGTTTGTGTAAATATGATTCTAGACTACCCAGTTGTGGTTGAATTTGGAGGTCAGACAGGGAGCCGCTCCATGTAAATTGTGATATAAATAGTTCAACTCATCTTTGCGCGCGGCGCTAAGTGGGGGTAAGCATGTTGGGTGGTTGTTTGCTCGGACGACCACTGCCGCGTCACTGCCACACAAATGCATCTTAATGGATTTGTGTTTGGAAGTTTGAATGTATGTTTGTTACTCAATCACGCCAGAACGGCTGAACGGATCTGGATGAAATTTGACACATATATAGATTATAGTCTGAAATAGCACAAAGACTAACAAAAATAAAACAAATAAAAATTATTCATCCTGGTATAATGTTCCCTTGGGATGATAAAACACTGTTCACGCGGGCGAAGCCGCTGGCAGAAGCTAGTAATGCGCACGCTCACATGGTGCCGCACGCACGTATGAGTTGAACTATCTATACTCAGAAACCCTAAATATAGTTGGGAAAAGCGTAGGCAGATTGATTTTGAATTCTTAACTCCGAAATGCTATTAAGAATTTACTAAAAGATAAAATAAATGACATTCCCCTCCAATTGCTTGACGTACGAGGCAGTCATGAAGATTTATACCTAAATACTATTTTATACCTACAATATAAAGCCTCCTAACATCATTTTAAACCTGCCTACCCTCAAATCCAAGATACATGAAAATAAGTGCTCAAGAAACGAAGATTTATTTCAAGGTTCACGACCGGTCTTAGGCTATTTGTAGGCCGAAGCAGGGTTTTATTTGTACGGTCTAACCCACATACTTAAGATGAATATAATCATGGATTTAGATGCCCTTTAGTTTTAGTGCCTGGGATAGCTCTTCGTCACAGAAATGTTGGTAACCTTAGGAAGTTGCTAGTCTGCAAAACGCATTGGATATTTTTCTCAATCTGAATTTTCATAATGAATAAAATATTTTTGTGACGTCAAAATTATGCTTTTTCCGCGTGAAGGCTAAAGTTTATCCCACGGGACGTGCCCGTACCGCAGGGATAATTATTATTACTCGGTTTATATAAAAAGTATCCTATGCTTAAGACGAATGTATTCATGGATTTTGATGCCCTTCAGTTTTAGTGCCTGGGATAGCTCTTCGTCACAGAAAGGTTGGTAACCTTGGGCAGTTGCTAGTCTGCAAAACGCATTGGATATTTTTCTCGATCTGAATCTTCATACAGATAAAGATGATTTATTTGTCTAAACATTGTGTTTCAACACAATAGGCATGCTAGATGTTCACTTCTTATTTAGCGCTTACAAACATGTTTTGCCTAATGAAGCGTACAAATATGTGTTTTACGAATTGATTAATAAAATATAAATTTTATCATTTTTTCATATTTATTTTATTATGATAAAATATTTATGTTATGTCAAAATTATGCTTTTTCCGCGTGAAGGTTAAAGTTTATACCACGGGACGTTTCCGTACCGCTATGTTCTAACCAGGGTCATGGTGTATCTTTGTTTTCAATATCATCCAAATCAATTCAACCCTTGAGCTGTGATTGATTAACAAACATCGGAACACACAAACTTTGTAGTATTAGTAGTCTTAACTCAATTAAAACCCGTTAAAGTGGAAATCCAAATGTTAAATTAGAAGGGCGTTTTTATTTAAGTACTAATATCTTTCCTCGTTTGAATGGAAAAAGGCAAAAGGGACGTCAAATAAAGAGATGGGAAGATGACCTACCAAAAGGATGGAGGAGATTAGCTCGTGACAGAGATGAGTGGAAGAAACTAGAGGAGGCCTATGTCAAAGAAGGACAACCTGACCAACAAATTCGTTGCTGAGTACTACTTAGGTACTCAATTGAATTAAGTTTTTTTATCTAGTGTTAAAATTATTTTGTTAAGTTAAAATTGTATTGATTTGTGGTCAGTGGATAAAGGCTTTTGTTATTATTATTATTACATTATATACTAGCTGTTCCCCGCGGCTTCGCTCCCGTGGACCACCCCACATGACCCGTTTTTGGGATAAAAAAAATAGCCTATGTCACTCAGGAATTCAGCTTTCTATTGAAGAAAGAATTTTTAAAATAGGTCCAGTGGTTTCGGAGTCTATTCGATACAAACAAACAAATATTTTCTCTTTATAATATTTAAATATAGATAGTATAGATAACCTCGTTTGAGATTATTAGTAAATTTAACCTAAAAATTATTTAAATTCTTTAGAACTTTAAATAACTTACATGAAAACATAATAAATCTTTTCTCGATCTAGCTATGTTTCACAGCATCAAAATCTCGGTAGGAAGCCTATTTTTGTTTGTTGCTCCAGTTTAAATGTTTTTTCTATAAAACGCAAATATTTTTATACTATCTGCTCCCTTTCAGGAAGATCTAGATAAAATGGTAGATTTAAAAGGAAAGTCTTGGTTTACCCGCACTCGCACTTAGCCTGTTTATTATTCAAACTTTTGAATGTATATTTTACTTTATAATGTAGTTTGCACTGCGCCATAGTTACAGTAGTAACTTGCTAAAGCTTTTGTAGGCTTGCTACGGTTATGTGTTACACCCACAGATAAAAATCTAACTAGATGACTCGATTGAATGTCAAAAATCACTGAAATCTAAAAAAATGCATTTTTTATGCCACATTGAGCTGTAAAGACTGTATAGAAAAAGTTGGCTGAGGTATTGGAAAAATTTGCTTTCATTGGTTTCTGGAAGAGATTTCTATAGGAATAAGACCTATGTACCTATTTTTCTGTTTCTTCTTCTTGTCTGTATATTATACATTATCATCTGCCTAGCCTTTTCCCAACTATATTGGGGTCGGCTTCCAGTCTCACCGGATTCAGCTGAGTACCAGTGTTTTACATGGAGCGACTGCCTACCTGACCTCCACAACCAAGTGACTGGTTAACACGGTACCCCTTGGCAAGACTGGTGTCAGATCTCAAGCTTCTGACTACCCGTAACGACTGTCAAAGATCTTTAATTGACAACCGAGACCAAGGGCTTAACGTGCTATCCGAGGCACGGAGGCAACTGGGTATGTTGAAATGGTCACCCATCCACGGACCGACCTCGTCAAGCGTTGCTTAACCTTGATGATCGACCCGTGTGGCTGTTATTATTTAACCACGAGCTCCTCATTCATATCTGTATATTATACATGGTTAAATAAATAAATTGGTTTTTAAATTATGTGTGAAAAAGTGGCACGCTTAGTTTTCATATAGATGGAGGGGCTTGCGTTATTGAGCTAGATTTGTCTGTGGTTACACCGTAGCATAGTGCTATGCCGTAGCATAGTGCTACGCCTTAGCATAGTGCTACGCCGTAGCAAGGTACTACGCCGTAGCAAAGAAAACTGGTGTGAAAAATGCGTTGGGTTGCGTTAGCCGTATAAATGTGCAAGGACGCTGAGTGGTGCGTAGTGGACTCTGCTGTGTGTTATGGTATGTTGTGCAATAAATAAGACTGCTTCACTTGACACTCGTACGGATTTATTTAGATAAAACATCAGTAATAAACTTAACGACTACTTGAGAGCGAGACATCATAAAAAGACCAAGACCACCGGAAGGAAACGTTCATTCGCAGTTGTCTGTGTCCGGAAAGACTTAAGAGATGTCACGGATGAATACAGATAATTAATTTAGTATTGGGGTTGTACCAACATCTCCCCTTTTGAGTGTTTATCAATTATAATAAACATACTTAAATTTAACTTAAAGTTAACACAACTATAATTATTGAGTGTGTGCCACACAGTCAATAATCAGCTTGTGTCATTGACACATGTATTTTTCTTTTAATAATAACCCTAAGTTTATACAAACGTTAGTATTATTAATAAAAACAAAACATAATAGACCAAATTAATTTTGGCAAAACTTCTTGGGTTTTCTTACTTCTCTTCCAGACCTAGTTTTATAGTTAATATTAGGTGCATTGTCTGCTACCATCTGTCTATCACCCATCTTCTTTTCCCTTTCCTTTGAGTTTTCTGATAAAGAATCTTTGGATTGCATGTCATTGTGGTCATATTTGTGGCAACTTTCATTGCATCTGAACCTCAATTGTATTCTGTTTCTTCTATACTTATTACCTTTGTTGTCTTGAATTATGTATGATCTTTGACATTTCAATCTTTCTAATACAATAGCTGGTAGCCAATCTGAATCAGGTTTTTTCTTAAAGTTTACATGATCTCCTGGTTGTAAAATTGATAATGGTTTTTTGTTCCTATCATAATAATATTTAGTTTGTGCACGGTCTTTTTCAAAGCCAGTTTTATATTTACTGAAAGTAATTACTTTTGGTTTAAGTTTTTCACTACTAACCGGTATATGCATTCTTAAGTTTCTTGACATTAACAGTTGAGCTGGAGATGCAAAGTTAGCTTTTGGTGTGTTTCTATATTGTAACAGTGCCATATAAGGATCTGAGTTTGACTCTAGAGATTTCTTTAATAAATTTTTCATTATTTTGACTGAACTTTCAGCCTGACCATTCGACTTTGGATGATATGGACTTGTCATGACGTGTTCAATATCCCAGTTGTATAAGAATGACTTGAATTCTAATGAATTAAATGGCGGACCTCCATCTGACACTAATGACATAGGAATTCAATGACGAGCAAAAATGGATTTCAATAGAATTATTATGTTACTTGCTGTATGTTGACTATTGATTATTGCAAGCTCTATGTATTTGGAATAATAATCTGTAACTACTAAATAATTTTTGTTATTAAAATGCATTAAGTCTATCCCAACTTGTTGCCATGGATATTTAGTAATACTGTAACTTTGAAGAGGTTCTTGTTGGTTATTTGTTTTAAATTTTGCACAAATAAGACATTGATCAACTATATTTTTAATATCTGCACTCATATTAGGCCAAAAGAGAATATTCCTAGCTAGACTTAGACATTTATTTATACCTTGATGCCCTTCATGCACTTTGTGCAACATTTCACTTTGCATGGACTTGGGAATGATCAACTTGTCGCCTTTAAATAGCAAGTCATTGATGACATGAATTTCTCCTTGGATAAACCAATAAGGTTTTAGCCATTGATTAACCCTATCTTTATTATTGGGCCATCCCCCTAAACAATATTCTTTTAATAATTGTAACTGACTGTCCTTGTCAGTTGCTTGACTAATTTTGTCTTTGTATTCTTGGGAAATTGCTAAATTAGAATATAAAGAATTGACATGACATACAAGATCAGACTCATACTTGGGAATATAATTTTCTTTTAAAGCAGCCCTGGACAATGTATCAGATATGTACATTTCTTTACCAGGAACATGAATTACATTTAAATCATATGCCTGTAGTGCAAGCATCATTCTCTGCAAACGTGCAGGTACACCATGAATAGATTTTTTGAATAAGTAGACTAACGGTTTGTGATCAGTATGCACTGTGACTGTGTTACCATAGATATATTGGTGAAATTTTTCACAACCAAATTGAATAGCCAGTAGTTCTTTCTCTATTTGTGCATACCTTTCTTGTGTAGAAGTTAAAGTTTTGGAACTATATGCTATAGGTTGCTTATTTTGCATAAGTACTGCACCTAGTGCGGACTTAGATGAATCTACTGATAAAACAAGTTGAATATTAGGGTTGTAATGAGCTAAGACTGGTGCTTTTGTTATCTCTGCTTTTAGGTTATCAAGACATTTATTTCAATTTTCATCCCATACCCATGTTGAGCTTTTTTTTAACAAATTTCTCAATGGTTTGGTTTTTTCAGACAAGTTTTCAATAAAAGGTGATAAATAGTTAATCATGCCCAATATTCTTTGCAAGTCCTTGACATTACTAGGAGTAGGCATGCTGACAATGGCTTTAACTTTTTCCTGATCTACCTTTGCACCATCTTTGTTAAACACATAACCTAGAAAACAGACTTCCTGGACAGAAAATATGCATTTAGACTTATTTAGTTTTAAATTTGACTCTCTAGCTCTTAGCAGGACCTTATGTAAACGTTGATTATGGATTTCTTTAGTTTCTCCATACACTAAAATGTCATCGACAAATACTAAGACACCTTCTAAATCTGCAAACATATCTGTCATTATTCTTTGAAATATCTCTGACGATGCATTTATTCCATAAGGTAACCTTAAGTAACGATAACGACCAAATGGTGTTTGAAAAGTACACAGGTCTGAACTAGCATTATCAAGTTTAATCATCCAAAATCCAGAATATGCATCTAGATGGGAAAAATAAGAGGCTCCTTTTAAAATTGACCTTATTTCATCAATAGTTCTCAGAGGATAGTGTTCCCTAATTATATACTTGTTAAGATTTCGTGGATCTAGACAAATTCTTAACTGACCTGACTTTTTCATTGTTATGACAACAGAATTTACCCATTCAGTTGGTTTTGTAACTTTTTCTATGACTTCCATTTTAGACATGCGATCCAATTCTTCTTTCAATTTATTGTACAATCCAAAAGGAACTTTTCTTGGAGGATCAATGCATGGTATTGCATCCCTTTGTAGTTTAAGGTGACAGACAGGCGGTAGACAGCCAAGACCCTGAAATACATCATTAAATTTGGTAAATATTTTGTCATCAGTTAGGTTTTCACTATTTAGAGCAAATACTCTTTTTAACACACCTATCTGTACACATGTAGGTAAACCTATGACTGTTACACAATTAATGTTTGCTATCAAAAAAGTTATGACTTGTTTGTTGTTATTTAAGTGACAATTCAAGTGACATTGACCCAATATAGGTACTGTTGAGCCGTCAAACCCTTTGACATTAGCTTCAGTTTTTGAAATTTTTGATTTTGGCAATGATAAGCTGTTGAAAGTTGTTAATGACATAATATTGGTATCAGCACCTGAATCTAGTATACATTTTATTTCTACATTATTGACAAATACACTTAGGTACCATGACTTGTCAGAATGAGCTGTATTATTTTGTTGAATGTTTGCCATACCTATAAAAAAGTTTTCTGTGCTGACATGTGCCTGTTCTTTAGGATTCTGTCTTGACTCTAAGTTTCTAACACTATTTTTAGCAGTGAAACAATATTTTGCAAAATGACCAATACGCTTACATAAATTGCACTTTACTCCGGACGCTGGACACTTGAATCTATGATGTTGACCACACCGACCGCAGGATTTGTTGCTGTCCTTACGTTGACCATGTGGGCTCTGACTGCGCTGCCTGACGAACGCTTGTTTGTTTTGATTTGAAGAACTACTTCTTCTTGTGCCCGTTGACTGTGACTTCGAGTTATACTTTTGTATTTGAAGTATATTTTCTGAGTTCTGCATATCTATTTTCTGCGCATTTTCTTGTGCCATGACGACTGTTTTTGCTAGTGAAATTGTCCTTTCTAATGTTGGGTCTATTTCTTGTAATAATCTTTGACGTACATGGATTAGTTTCGAGCTCAAATTTGCTATGAAAACATCACGAATGAGCGACTCCCTTAAGGTTCCAAACTCGCACTTGTTGCTTATATTGGTAAGATCAGTCAAGAAAGTATCAATATTTTCATCAGCCTTTTGAGCACGTGTGAAGAATGAATGTCGAATCATGGTTAGGTTTTTCATCGGTTCAAAATAGTTTTGAAACTTGTTTTTTACTTGTTCTATCGTGACTTTATCCATGTCCATGTTGAAAGAGTTGTATATTTCTACGCCTTTCTCCCCAATCGAATGTAACAAAATGGCGATTTTTCGTTTTTCGGAGGCGGCTTCATAGTTGGTTGCTAACAGAAATACTTCAAAACTTTGCCACCATTTCTTCCACTCTAGACCATTGTTTTGATTGATGCCTATTTGCAATTTGGGTATCTTGCTAAAATTGGCATAATTTTGAGAGCCCGCATCACGTACCTCCTTGGTTTCTTCAGAATCATTCGGCATTTTTGCAATATTTTATTGAAATCTTCCTTGTTCTTTACTTCTGACAACATGTTATGGTATGTTGTGCAATAAATAAGACTGCTTCACTTGACACTCGTACGGATTTATTTAGATAAAACATCAGTAATAAACTTAACGACTACTTGAGAGCGAGACATCATAAAAAGACCAAGACCACCGGAAGGAAACGTTCATTCGCAGTTGTCTGTGTCCGGAAAGACTTAAGAGATGTCACGGATGAATACAGATAATTAATTTAGTATTGGGGTTGTACCACTGTGCAAGGAAGCGGTCTTGTACATACAACATAAGTGACTATCATTCCTCCTCTCACTCATTTCTCAAGTCTGCTTTGGTAAAAGACGAATCGAAGAAGAGTCTATTTTCCATGTTCACTGGTTCTTTCAGGACTAGACTAGGTAGGACCAGGTTTAAAAAAAGGGAGACTGGGTTTTCACCTTTCTATAAACCTCTTTCTCCAGAATTGTTCTATAAAAGAACACAGTAATCCTACTTCTTGGGAATCAGATACATCTCTCGCACGTTTGGTGTAATCGCTTCTTGAACCCGATGTGAAAATGCGTCAGTTTAATTGTGTCAATTTATCTTCGTCTACACATTCGCTGCCAAGGACTCAGCAGCTGAGTCCAACACAATGGCTTTTTAATTGTTTATCTACACTCACAACGTAATGTTCCAAATATGATTTCAAAAAATATTGTATAAACAGGTACTTTATATTCGTGGATAGGTAAAATTAAAAAGGAAACACATTACAGTGCAACACTTTCCTTCGATTTTCAAACAACTGCATGATAAAATAACATTTAATTTACTGGTGCGTATGGGCTCATTGACTTAATGTAGAAAAGAAGTGTCATTGCCTATGGATGCGAACGCTGCGCAGTCATGTGCAATGAGAATCTAAATTGCCCGCATACCACATATTTTTTTCCGTTTCCACTGTTGTTTTATTTTAACTGTATGAGTGAAGATAAAATAGTGTATTCAACGGCATATGATTACGTATTAAAACACTCGCGTAATATTATTATAACATTCGACTTCGCCTCATGTGATAAACTTACGCTCGTGTTTTAATAACCCCTATTATATGACCATTGCATAAATTACTGTTAAGTAATTACGGCAAAAGGAAGTTATATTTTTATAATGTTTTTAAAGTCTCAAACTCAACTGATTCTAATCGATTTTTTTTTTATTTTGGCGTCCTAAAAAAATAAACGTCCCAACACTAGTACCATTATCAGTAGATCCGTAGGTGCCAAATGTAAAAAAAAAAAAAAAAAAAATTATTCCACTTATGGCATCTGCGAAATATCGATAAGTGCCGTAAGTGGAATACCTCAGGTGCCATTTTGTTCACTTTTTAATCGATATATAAGACTGATTATTGTGATTTATCATGTTTACTGTTGATTGTTATAATGGTATATAAAGCTTTATCATTTTCCAAAAATTGCCTGACCTTTACTTAAATAATATAACCCTACCTAAGGTTTTTCAATCTGACTGTACAAAATTTGCTTAAAAAAAAGTATAGTCCGAAACACCACTCAAAAATATTAATAATAATGAAATTCCTGTTTCGACCGGATCGGGCGAAAGTCATCGGCCGAAACGCCTACTAAGCATCTTAACCTACGTCTAGGAACAGTGTCCAGTTACACAAGGATTGATTAAATTATACTACCAAACTTCACACAACAAACATCGCGGATACTATATATGGCCAAAATCTAAAGTCCACGTTGCTATGGCTTGCTCTGGCTTAGTAATTGGATACTTGAATAGATACTTCTCAAGTCTTGTAAGTCACATACAGTTCTGTTAAATTGCTTCGTTTGTCAAGTCAAGGGGATTTAGGATATGAGAAGAGGTAGAAATTCTGTCGTTTGAATCTATGTCAGTTTGAAATTTTGGAGCATTTGGTATGCATTTATATTATCAGCTATTTGAGCTTCAGTAATTATAGCTACAGTCTGGCGAAAAAAGGCGAAGACAATGCAAATCTGGAAATTGTCGGAGAAGGCCATTACTTGAAAAAAAATATGTGTAAATGTAAAATATCGAATGTTAAGAACTTTAAGTATTTTAAGGAAATATTTTTTTTTAATTATTGTTATACATTCTATTTATTTATTATCTATACATAATTCATTAGTATTTTTTATAATTTTATACATATTATTAATTATGTCCTTTATCGATTTTTTTTCTTATTTACTACCTTTTTAAATATTTTTATAAAATAAATTACAAAAAAACCATTTAAAAATATAAAAAATAGAGGCCAACCGGTATCGGGAACAGGGTCCAAGCTACCGGTGGTTAGGGCTCCAGAGACAGGAACCTCCTCACAATGCGAGCCGTATCGAGGAGTACTGCCTTCTGTATCAGACCCTTGCTCCAACTGCCCAATGACAGCCTCGACAGATGATCGTCGAGGCTCTTGGCCATCAGGCCGTTGGCCGTAACGACAACCGGCACAATGATCGCCGAGTCCACATTCCACATGTCGACAACCTCGTGTGCTATTAATTATTATTATTCAGTCCATTTATTAATATCTACACATATTTTAGTAATATATTTTTTTGAAATTTTATTATTATTATTAATTATAGCTACACATGACCATATGATACACATTGTTTATGCACAGTCGTAGATTTTAAGTCACGAATTGATCCTCGTGACAAAGCAGCAAATGTATTATGTAAAACGCTACTTTCTTAAGAAGTCTTCTCCACTGCTGGAACGTGACTGAGAGACGTCCACTGCTGGAAATGACGCATTGCCATATCGTCTGGTCCTGTGTTTTTAGGGTTCCATACCCAAAGGGTTAAATCGGGTCCCTATTACTAAGACTCCGTGGTCCGTCTATCTGTCTGTCCGTCTGTCACCAGGCCGTATCTCATGAACCGTGATAGCTAGATGGTTGAAATTGTCAAAAATGATGTATTTCTGTTGCCGCTATAGCAAAAAATACTAAATACAGAATAAAATAAATACTTAAGTGGGGCTCCCATACAACAAACGTGATTTTTTTGCCGTTTTATGCGATAATGTTACGGAACCCTTCGTGCGCGTGTCCGACTCGCACTTGTTTATTTTTTTACTTTCATCAAATCAAATCAAATCAAATCAAATGTTTTTTATTTCACATAGGCCTACATGGGCACTTATAAAACGTCGACAAAAGGTGCACGGTTCGGGTTAGTCGTTTCCTGTGGAGAAGAACCGGCAAGAAACTCCACGGTTACTCTTTTAAAAAAAATGGTTTGTTTTTACAATATTTCCACGTTACAGTATTAGTGCTTAGATATGGGGGGACAACGTAGGCCCGACAATAAGACGTAAGAAACTAAAAAAAAAAAAATTGTATAAACGAGAGAGTTAACAAATGTTAACAAGCGTCTAGAAATCTAGAAGGCCTACAATGTTCACACATTCACAAAACAATCAGTAAAAGAATCTATACAAAGGAAAAAATAAATAAAAATATATAACAAGACTAAATTTAACATGTGGCACAAATTTTGTTATCAGTGCTGTAACTATTCATAGCAAAAGGCTATAAAGATCATTGAAATCATTGTAAAAAGTCTAATTAAAAGAAAGAAAAAAAGTAAAAATGAGATTGAGAATAGTTAGAGACATCCACATATTTGTGCCGTTTATGAGTTACCAGGGAAGCCGCATGCGCAGAAGGAGCTAAAATTTTTATCTTCAACGTAGTCCTTGATTTTGTAATATGCTTTTTTAATAAGGACACGTTTGATGTAGTTTTTGAACTTTCCATCGGTTAATTCTATAACTGGCTTTGGCAACTTATTATAAAAGCGTATACTGTTTATAAGAAAAGACTTGCTAGTTTTCGTTAATCTGAATTTGGGTATTACAATTTCATGCTTACTGCGTGTATTTAAATTATGGAAATCGCTTCTAGTTTTGAAAAGCCCTCGATTTTTGCGGACATACAAAATACATTCCAATATATAAAGAGAAGGTAGAGTCAGTATATCGATCTCTTTAAATTTTTCTCTGAGGGACTCTCGTGGACTCATTTTATAGATTGCGCGGACTGCCCTCTTTTGTAAGATGAAAATTGAGTCAACGTCTGCAGCTGATCCCCACAGCAGAATGCCATAAGACATAATACTGTGGAAATAAGCATAGTATACTAACCTTGCTGTGGCTACATCGGTTAACTGCCTTATTTTCCTTACTGCATATGCAGCCGAACTTAACCGACCCGAAAGAGTTCTAATGTGCGCGCCCCACTGCAATTTTGAATCGATAGTAATCCCTAAGAATACAGTTTCCTTTATAACTTCAAGATTTTTACCGTCAAGATTTAAATTTAGGTCACGTTGTGGTACATTTGGTAAGGAAAACTTCAGACATTTTGTTTTTTTCGCATTTAGTAAAAGATTGTTAGCTGCGAACCATTTAGAGAGAACAATCAGACTTTCGTTGACATGTAAGACATCCGTATCTTTCCTATCTATTTTAAAAATTAGCGAAGTATCATCAGCAAATAGAATTATATCCGATAATTTGGCCATCATAAAAGGGAGATCATTAATGTAAACAAGAAAAAGGAAAGGGCCGAGAATTGAACCTTGGGGCACGCCCATCTTGACTAGAGACCCGGAGGACGTCGCCCCATTAACATTTACTTTTTGCTGTCTGTTTGATAAATAGGAAAGCACAAGATCAGCAGATTTTCCTCGAATTCCGTAGTGGTGTAATTTACAGATCAGTGTGTTGTGGTCGACGCAGTCGAACGCTTTCGAGAGATCACAGAAAATGCCAATGGCATCCTGGGACTTCTCCCAAGATTCCAAGATGTGGCTGATGAGTTTTACTCCCGCGTCCGTTGTCGACCTACCTTTCGTGAAACCAAACTGTTGACTATGCAGGATCCTATTTGAATTGAAGTGAGACAACATCTGTTCCAGCATGATTTTTTCATAGATTTTACTCAATGCTGGAAGCACGGATATAGGCCTATAATTTGAGGGATCACTCTTACAGCCTGATTTGAAAATTGGTACTACTTTACTGTGTTTCATTAAGTCAGGAAAAGTGCCGCTGTCCAAACATTGATTGAATATGCCTGTTAGGGCAGGAGCAATTGAGTCAATAATATCTCCAAGAACCCTAACGGATATCCCCCACAAGTCTTCAGTATTTTTTACGTTGAGACTTTTGAACGCGTTTTTAATTGTATCAATACATATTGATTTAAATTTAAAGGTTGGTATGTCTTTAGTAAAGTTTTCTTTAAGAAGAGCTTCAGCTAATTTAGATGAGGAGGGAAGAGACTTCGTAACCTCTAACGGAATGTTGGTAAAGAAATTTTCTAATGTCTCAGCGACTTCTTGCTTACCAGAAATGGTTTGATTAGATATTTTCAAAGACAACTCATTCTGATCGCTTTGTTGTGTCTTTCCAGTTTCTCTATTAATTATTTGCCACACAGTTTTTATTTTATTATTAGAAACACCAATTTTGTTAATTATTATTTGAGATTTTGCTTGAGCGCAGACTCTTTTGAATATTTTGGAATAGTTTCTAACATAAGTATGAAAAACTTGATCGGAAGTCAAAGATTTTTCGTAATATAAATTATATAAGATATCTCGGCTTTTTCTTATGCCCACAGTGGCCCATTCACTAAATTTCGATTTGGAATTGTTGACTTTAACTGTTTTTAAAGGACACGTTTTATTGAATTCTTGGCAAACTGTAGAAAACAACGTGCCGTAATTTATATTGGGGTCTTTTGAATTAAAACTGGCATTACAAAGGTTGCTAAAAACATTATTATTAAAAGAATTTAATTTATTTTTAGTGAGACGTCTTAACCGAATTGATTTAGCTAGGTTAATTTTTTTATCTGACTCAAAAGATACTAGTTGACCAGTATGGTCTGACCTAACGCCACTAATTAAAAACGAATCTTTAACTTTACAATTAGTGAATACATTATCTATGCACGTAGCTGAAGTTGCAGTTATTCTTGTCGGTTCATTAAATAAATATTTTAAGTTAAATGATTTAAACAATGAAATGAGCTTACATTTTTCAGGTGAATTGACTAACAGATCTATATTTAAGTCACCACAAACAAAAACTAATTTATTATCTCTGAAAAGTTTACTTAATAATTCTTCCATTGTAATTAAAAACAATGACAAGTTTGAGGCTGGTGGTCTGTAAACACACAAGATAGTATGCCCCTCGACCTCTGCACATGCTACCTCACATAAGCGATCAACAGAGTAAGCAGTGATATCCTTTCTTTCCTTATATTTAAGATGACTATTACAAAGTATCAGGGTACCACCACCCACTGTGGATCTGTTGTACGCGCTGGCAACTGAAAAATTATTTACATTAAACAACATCATATCTGATTTTAACCAGGTTTCACAAAAACATAAGATATCCATGTGGTATTTATCTACTAACAATTCCACGTCTAAAATTTTGCCGGAGAAGCGATTTATATTTTGATGATATAGTAAAATAATACTATTCGTCTTCTCTTTTGTCGGCTCTAATAGTTTAAAGAATCTACAGTAGTATTATCAGAAAAACTAGATAATACTGTTAAATCACTAAACCTAGTCTCAGTTAAATCATCAATAACTGCGTGTATATTAAAAGCTAACAATGTAGCTAATAAATGTCGACTATTTTTGGGAAGAAACATATGGTTCCCAATCAAAACAAAATCACTAACAAAATTGTTGGTGTCAAAAAACAATAAACGGTCACTATGACGACAAGATAAAATATGCATCAAGTTATTTAAACTAGAAATGTATTCATTTTCCTGATCAAGTAACTTGTCAGAATAGGGCAATGCACATAATATTAATTTGCTTAATTTTAACTTAAGTAGGGTGTCGATACCATTAACTATGTCCCTTTTTGTTACATTAAGGCTATTTCCAAAAAGAAGAACTACAGTAGATTGCTCATTCAATTTTGTCTGTTGAATTTTATGAACAAGCTCATTAAAATGCATTTCATGAAAACAATGGTTCACTATTGTATGTTTAGAACAGTTATTTAACAAAGATCCAAAACCTGTTCCTAATTTATCAGAATATATTAAGATATTACTTTTGGTAGGGTTCAAAGTTTTTGTAGTGAGATCAATGGGTAAAGTTGTAGGAGCAACAAGCTGTGACATGAGAGGTGGCGGAGCGGCAGCACAACTACAGGTGAGGTTGTTAGTCAGTGACTCATACCTCTCTGCATTATACTTAACCAGGTCCACCAACTCACAGGCCTCCTGCATGCGCTCGCTCAACATCTGTTGACTACATTCATATTTACAAAATATTTCCCTTAATCGTACATACCTACATATACATCGTACTACCGAAGTCATCACCAGTTAATTCTTCCACCTTGTGTAAAAGGCCTCCGCCTTTTGACGTTGCGTTACGTTTCTGTTGAAGTAAGTGTCCATAAGCTTTGTTATATAAGACATGATATTTACTCATTTGCTTACAACAATATCACGAACTTCACAAGAATAAACAAACTACTTGAAAAATATATATATTAGAAAATAACACAATTTCATAGTCTTCTTTGACTCACGATAGCTGAACAGGTGTCTAGTTTTTAGGGTTCCGTACCCAAAGGGTAAAAACAGGACCCTATTACTGAGACTTCGCGGTCCGTCTGTCTGTCTGTCTGTCTGTCACCAGGCTGTATCTCATGAACCGTGATAGCTACACAGTTAAAATCTTCACAGATGATATATTTCTGTTGCCTCTATAACAACAAATACTAAAAACAGAATAAAATAAATATTTAAGTGGGGCTCCCATACAACAAACCTGATTTTTTTGCCGTTTTTTGCGATAATGGTACGGAACCCTTCGTCTGCGAGTCTTACTCGCACTAGGCCAGTTTTTCGGTAACATTTCAGTTTAGAAGCGACGTCTGCTTCAGCGCGAATAAATGCAGGTACATCGTGTTATACACTTCCATGCTAAGGTGGTCGTACACTGGTTGTGTTGTATTGTGTTGAAGAAAAATTTAGAAAATTTTATTGTCCTTTAGATTTATTATTGGTAAACTGTACCCGAAATCAAGAAAGGTAAACGAAAAATATTTCCCTTATAATCTTTATTCATGTTAATTGGTGTTATTTGAGGATCATTTAAAGACGCTCTTGTTTAATTATAATTAGCGAGTCCACAAACATTTCTTGGAAATTGAAATGGGAGTATTCGGGGGTTAGATTGCAACAGACGTGCCAAAAAAAAAATTATTTATATATATTGTGTTCTTGAACAGAAAACAATTGCTGACGTATATGTCACCAATTGTTTTCTGTTTTTAACATTTCCATAAGTGGCTAATACCTTACATAATTGCTTCCTTATTATAGTAAACTGAAATTACGCAATGAAATATTTCTTATATTGTGTATATTTGTACATTCCATTACATAGTATATTATATTATGCATGTATAAACTGGAAAGCTACATAATTCTAGTACTCATACCACCCTTGTGCATATTAACGTAAGCAACACTTAAAACCATATGCAACACCACCAACACGCTTATGTTGGACCGTCTACGTCGGCACTAAGCCACTCTCACGTATGCAGAATTCAGAAGGTGTAAGCTCTCTTTGAATACGCGTCGAGTTTACTTGTTCTCTGGCTACTTAGACTGCAGTCTGACGATATTTCTTTGCCGTGGTGCGGTGTTGATGTTGGGCTGTGTCGTGCTAGCTTTATGGGACCTTTTAAACCATCAAGGCGGAACGTTATAAGTCAACTCTAGAATTTTACGAAGTTTTCTCAATACCATCATCACTTTAAAAAAAAAGACGTCCACAAATCCCCTCCCCAAACGTTGTCACATTAACGGTTCCCCTTACTTTTCGCATCCTGCAGATTCGCGTGATCTTCATTAGGTCATCAGGCCACCTTGAGGGAGGTCTTCCAATGTTACTGCGTCCTGTATGCCATTGGTAAGAAGCTAGGCGTTATAATATCAATAAGCAATTTCTGCCTTTATCGCAACAAATTTTGGGTCGGCGCAGTATATCATCTTTTTCTATACCCCTGGTACATATTCGCGGCCATCTCAATACTAGAGGTATCGAAGGTACATAATCTCACTCAGCAACTAAGTAAAAAGGTTTAAAGTGCTTGTATTAGTAATAGTGCTTCAATGTCGAACATGAATACAAAAGTTGTTTGTCGACAAAAATAGAAAAGGTAGCAATACCTACATCCCCGGCCTAAATTGCCATTTATGATACCTTCTCAGCCTCATAACTGATGAATTTTCCAACAGATTAAATCCAATAAACATAAAATCCGGCTTGTCTACTCCAATCCTTAGTCCATTCGAAATTAATTACAAGCGAGTGGTATTAGAATAAATAATAATTTGAAAATTATAATTTCGACTTCTCGGAAATCTGTTCGGAACCTGTTTCGCTCAATTATTAATACTGAGTTAAGAATACACTGTTGCTATGGTTGGTGGCTTATTATGATATACTGTGATGGAATCGAATTACTGACTTTTAGCCATGGAATATGATATTGTAATTGCGGAACGCGGTATTAGGCATTAAGTTGTAATTCTCGTGTATCGGTTATGAAATTTCTGATATTGTAAGCAGGGTATGTGTGACGAGCTAAAGTAAACCCACAGTTCATGTAACAACAATTATTTATTTGAACTATCTTAGGCAGAATTACAATAACAAGACGAAAAGTTTGAGACATAGTATAATACAGTAGGTACAATAAAGTTTACTACAAGATTGAATACTAACTAACAGGGAAGGTTGAAAATACCTAATGAATCCCTTCGCACGTTGTATATCGCCTGAATGGTGGGCAAACCGCTAACAATACAACACATTCAAACAACCAATATACGCCGCTAGCTCAAGTCCAGTAATAGGCGAGGTAATCGTGACCGACCTAAGTCGATACAAAGAGTACACTCGGAGCGTGCCGAGGAGCTTTATAGGCGGTTGTGGCCACGGCGGGGATGCCTTGCGCGGGGAGGAGGTGATGGCTCGTTGGCTCGATCAAACGGCGCGGGAGCAGCGATATCGCGTTAATGTGTTCTTCGCGTTACAATATACATTATTTATGATTATTATTTTGAGCAGTGTCCCGTATGCTTCAAATTTATGAATAATAACAATTTCTGTTTTAAACCTTTATATTATTTTATTTACTTTAACAGATTTGAGCAAGGCCTTTGCCAAGAAGTGGAACAGTGTAGGCTAATACAAAATAAAACTTTTATATATAATACTAACTGTTCCCCGCGGCTTCGCTCCCAACCCACAACCCACAGGACCCGTTTTCGGGATAATAAATAGCCTATGTTACTCAGGAATAATGTAGCTTTCTATAGGTGAAAGAATTTTTTAAATCGGTCCAGTGGTTTCGGAGCCTATTCGGTACAAACAAACAAACAAAAAAATCTTTCCTCTTTATAATATTAGTAGAGATTAGTATTAGTATAGATAAAAAAATAAAAATTGCTTTTCATTACATTTTTGCTCGAATACAAGGACTTAGTTTCTTTTTTTTTAAATTAATTTATGCACAAATCGTGCCTTTGACTGAAAGCCTGAACAAAATTGAATGGTACAAAATATCAGGCAGTATTTTTGCTAAGGGACGCTTTTTATAAACCTAACAAAACTAACGAACAACAGTTTGATTGTATGCAAGCGTATAAAAACCTTTTAGACTCGTAACAATATTAGGTTAAACTTGTTACCAGCTTCGATGCGGAAAACAAACCTTTACCGTTTAGTTTTTTTTAACTCTATAAATTTTATCATAAATATGATGTAGTGACACAAATTTAAAAGAGTATGCTTAGATGGTTTGGTCATGTTTAGATGATGAATTAAAGGGGATTAACAAAAGTTGTTTACAAGGCATACGTAAGTGAATACGGCGGGAGGTGACACCCTAGACGGACATACACAGATCTTATTGATCACCAATAAGCTCTTCAGAAAGGCCAGGTGCTCATAACTGGCGGGCGTGTATGACTAAATACAGGGTGGCCAAAAAGTCGTGGATCAAACGCAACTAGAGGTTAGATGGGGTCATCAGCTGCAAAAAATTGTTCTACGGGAGGTCCTTAAGGTCAACCCCTGCAGAGTTATAATTTATTTTGTGTTTTTATGAGAAAACTGATTTTTGTTACTAATTCTTATTAAAAATCTACATTCTGTATATTTTTTTTAATTTTCACTAGATTGGTACTGATGAGTCCTTGCGTTAGACATGCTATTTATGGTTGTTTATTGGGTGTGTTGAAGATATATAAAGTTATATGATTTCTTTCTTCTCAAATCCTAACTTATTATTTACTTCGGACCCCACTGTGAAAAAAAGTACTCTACTGAAAAGTGACCCTGTATTTCAAGTTTTGGCGCATTAAATAAGGATTCTGAAAAAGTATAACACATGGCCAGATATTAGAGCCACTCATGCTCTAATATCTTACTAGGACGAAAAAACAAAATAACGATTGTGAACAAAACAAAATAAATTAAACACAAAATAAATTATAGCTCTGCAGGGGTTGACCTTAAGGACCTCCCGTAGAAGAATTATTTGCAGCTGATGGCCTCATCTAACCCGTAGTTGCGTTTGATCCACGACTTTTTGGCCACCCTGAATATGAACGTAGCGGTAGCTTTCTGCAGTTTTTGCTTACACCCATTGGAAAAGGGCGTAAGTTTATGTATGTACATGTATATTTTAACATAGCTATTTTCATAAAAATAAGCACAAAAAAGATCCAACAAAATATCATGATCCACTGCGCTTAAGATGAAACATCTTCAACAAAGTTTACCTCAAAAACACTCTGAACATTATGCTCTTGCCAAAGCAAATAAAAGTGGCTATTTATTTAACAGATTCCGACAACTTTTGGCAGATACTTATTCTTCCGCCACGTCAGTCGGATTACTGCTTTTTTTCATATAATATTTGCCTTAAAAATTTTTGGGCATAAAAAAGATGTCGAATGGAAAGGCTGGTTGGGTGATTTTAATAGCCCAATAGCAGCTTTATAATAATATGTCAGCAATTTCGCATTCCATATACCTCTGATTTCAGGAATTTCATATCAATTTTCATTTGTAATAATGGTGCATATTGATTTGGTAATTAGAATCATCATGAAAATATTTTCTGAGCCAGTTATTTTTAGGATATACCACTCATGTGTTTGATTTTGTGCTCTTGAACAGACTTTGAAATCTACTTTAAAATAATAATTTATAATAAGTTTATCTCAGGTTAATATTATCAGTGCCCGAATCTTTCGAGATAACCAACTATTAAAATAACAAAACTTTTTACGTACATTATTTTCCTATGATTTTTAGGGTTCCGTAACCAAAGGGTAAAAACGGGACCCTTACACTAAGACTCCACTGTCCGTCTGTCTGTCTGTCACCAGGCCGTATTTCATGAAATGTGATAGCTAGACAGTTGAAATTTTCACAGATGATGAATTTTTGTTGCCGCTATAACAACAAATTCTAAAAACAATAAAATAAATATATAAGTGGGGCTCCCATAGCAACAAAACTGGTTTTTAGGGTTTCGTATCTCAATAGATTAAAAAGGAACTCTTTCTCATAAGATCACTTTCTAGTCCGTCTGTCTGTAAGTCACCACCGATTTTCTCAGGAACGGGTGGACCTAGCAAGATGAAATTTATACCAAATACTGAGGTCTACAGTCCCTATTAGGTGTATAAAATCAAGGTCCTGAGTCAACACGATGAAAAGATATAAGCAAATGTTCATTCATTTACTTGTGCTATAAGACTTTGCTTTTAACCAAAATTGACAATTCTAGGTAAACCGGAAGTACCCTATAGGTTTTGGGTCGAAAACCTATATGGTAGTTCCCGTTGACTTAGAATCACGAAATTTGGCAAAAAGTAAGGTTTTACAGCACAAATAACGGAAAAATTCCAAACAAAAAAATTTAAAATTAAGGTAAATTTTGGTACTTTTTCGCGAAAATCTAAATTTGCTCATTCTGTCACCAAGAATATATGAACTTCACCTACTGCGAACACCCCTAAGATATATTTCTTTTGCGACAATTATTTTTTTCCTACGAACTGACGTTTGATGGAGGCCCTATTAAAAGTTGTTGGCAACTTGAGTCCATTCGTAATAAGTCAAACGTGGAGAGAAGTGTGTCAAAGTTAATGATGGAATTCACAGACTTGCACGCCAGGAAAAAGTTATATCGTAATATTATTTGATAGGTTTCACGAAGTTTAAATTGGAAAAGGTATTTTTGTGGGTAGGATTGGTGTGAGGGTGAAATTAGGTAGGTGACTGATATATTTATTTAGTTCAAAATAAGTAAGCAATTTTCTTTTTTTCTATAGGCTCTCGTTTGACCACTATGTCACCTCATGGTAAGCGATGACTTGGTCGACGGTGAAGCACGCTTGCCTAGAAGTAACCTATTCACTCCTGACTTAAAGACCCTTAGGTTGTAGCTATCAGGAAACAAAGACTCCAGCAGGGAATTTCATTCCTTAGCTGTACGCACAATGAAAGTCATTTCTCATTCAGTGAAATAAATACTTTTTAAAATTACTGATACTAAGAAAATTCTGTGATGTTTAATCGAAAAGGTACTAGTAACCCAGTAAATAAAGGAGACATTTTGAAAAGAGTAAACCCGTGCTTTCGACAACTTCGGTTTTAGAAGAACCATATTTCGCAACAAAATTAGATCACCAATACTTTATTACACGTGTTTAAGCCAAATATTTTGCCCCACAAAACTTTGTTTACCACTCAAAAGAATAACAGCATACGCAAAACACACGTCATCTAAATCACCCATATACAAAAACATAATAGTACGAGATCCCACCGCGAAATTCTGTAGTCATATTGATTTTGTGTAAACTTAATTTCTCGTCGTGGTGGCTAAGACCTCGTCTCTCGTGCGGTCACGGATTCAAACCCGATCAAGTACCAATGTGACTTGCAAAAATCATATGGACTTTTATAGTTTATCGTGGATATCACTAATAACTTCGAAGGAAAACATCATGAGGAAACCTGGCCTTACAAATAATATAAGTTTGAAATGCCGACCCTTTTGAGCAAGCGTGGTGTTCAACGCTTGCACGTGCCTTTTTTGTATAGGAAGAGGTATTTGCCCTCCAGTGGGACAATTACAGGTATATTTTTTTTATAAAATATACTTGATAGAATCTTACGAATAATAAAAATGCGAAAGTTTCGATAGATGCGTGTATGTTTTTTATTCAATCACGCTCGAACGGCTGAACGGAACTAAATAAAATTTGGCACAGAGATAGTATACTTTTATCCCAGAAATTTGTTCCCTCGGGATAATTTTCGACTTTCACGTGGGTGGAGCCGCTGGCAGAAGCTAGTAATATGTAGACAACAGCGGAACTGTCTGGCAATATCTCGCTGTAACTAAATTTTCGTTTTCTTTTTTAATATTTACCTTGCACTAAGAATCTCTACGTCTGTATCACGGGTACGTGTACAACAACAGCCAGCTCTCAGTTAGCCGCAAATTTATGGATTTCCCAGGTACAAACAAATAAACTAGCAATTCATAGATTGCGGCTAACTGAGAGCTGGCAAGCTTTTATACAAGCTTTTATTTAGCTTGTAATGTATGTAAGTGTGTTAGGGTCAAATCTTGCAACTGAATTTTAAAGCAGTTATCCTCCACAGATCAAGATGAAATTTTGCATATACGTTTAGTTTGGATGACAATGTATGGTTACCTAAATTACGTCATTCTAAATCTAATATGGCGGATGGCACAAAATGGTGGACTAGTTATTTTTTGTGCACTGCCACGATATGGGTATCAAATGAATGGGTTTGCTGACAAGAATACGAAAAAAGCATGTATAAAAAAAAAATGAATAATTTATTTTCCCCATTCTAATCACTTTTTTTTTAATATCGTTGGATTATTTTGAAAATCTGATACATTTGGTGTTAACTATAAAAAAAAACAATTTATTTAATTACGGTAATTATGGCTAGATATTATCAGGCAACCCTTTTACTATCGTGTGCCATTCATTTAAATTAAATTTACTAAATAGACATACTTGCAGATCTATCAGATAAGTGGGATCTTAGGCTATAAACGGATTCGGTCCAAAACACATCAAATTCGTCCTAAATCAATAAAATAACATCATCTAACCTCAAAGTAAACAAACAAATCACTTTTCTGACGAAAAGTACTTATTTTTTAACGAATCGCCGTTCGTTAGGATTGCTTCGTAAATCATTGCGGTTAAAAAACGCAATCCCTTGGTCCCCGATTTTATTTTGGTCCTAGATTTTAGAACGTGGATAGAATTTTTTTCAAGGATATTTTTTTCCGTGACTAATTTGTTAGAGTGGTTTAGTGCAATTTGCAAATGAAAGGCTAGATAAAAATCGGGTTCCTGGAATTTCGGTTTAAAGATATTTATTTTCTCAAAGAACAAATTACAGTTCACTTAAAGAGAAACTCAACTAAATTAACAGTAGGTAATAGTTGATATTGATTCAAGTATCAATTAGCAGATACAATAGAAATTACCATAGTTTTAAGCCGATTCGGCACGATGGACAGTCGAAGGGTACGACATTCATATATAGAAGGCACTTAACATCATAGTAATATTGTTAAAACAAGCGTAGATTAACAATAACAAAAAAAACAGTTTTAACAAAACGCACAATCCCTTCTTCTGTTGTTATAAGGAAAACAATAGTAAAATAAAACAATTACTCTTACTGTAATATTATAAAGAGGAAAGATTTGACTGTTTCTAAGTTTGTTTGTTTGTAAATTTGTTTATAATGTATAAACTTACAGGTTCCAGGAACCTAGGTTAGAAGAAAGAAATTTATGAAGGCGTGTGAAAATTAATGATACCAAGAAATTCCGTGATATAAAATGTAGCTTTCTACTGGTATAAGAATTTCCAAAACCAGATACCTAAATGCTTTTTGAGTTTATCAATTTCTAGCCTAGGTTCCAGTCTTCATAAAGTCTGCCCATGGTATAACATCTCTCTTCAACATGAAGGAAGGACGGGACTATTTAGATTTACGAATCACGAACCGTATCTCTCATTCTTCAAAGTGGGTACAAGATAGGGATACTCTCGCAACAAAATGATCTTCCTTTATATTTTTTTTTCTTATCCGTATTAGTTCAATCTACGTAAACCCAAGATACCAAAGGTTTACCTTCGAACCAAGTTTTTGTACACGAAGATTACGAAAAATTTCATGAATATTAAAAAAAGAAGCGTATTGGAGGCTGAGATTATGATTGAACGAATACTTGATTAGTGATTGCTGATTCTGCGAAAATAAAATAAAATTTATTCGTGCTGAAAATTATGTGGCGAAAATAAAGAGATGGTGTGCTGTGTTTCTGGATTCTAAAGACCGGGTTTAATGAAAGACCTTCCAATGGAAAATATACGTAACGTCGAATTTTTATTTCGGAATTTTCGGCTCTTTCAATTACCGTTTGAATGGTTAAAGAGTGAGCGACTAATGAAGCATTAGATTGCTTTTGTGTTCGAATAAAATTGATGTATCATCACTCGATTTTGGAATAACGTTTCCTATTTCTTCTTTTAATTAATGCTTTCTTCACAGTCTATTGATATACGGATGAATCATTTTCGGATGTCTTTTTTTTTTAAATGGGATGTGTTTGTTTTTATACTGAGTGTCATGATTATTATATTTAGGATTTTTAGAGAAAGGTTTAGTTTAAGCTAAGTATGTTATGAAAATGGCGTACAGTGATGGCCCAACGGTAATGGCCCCGACTTACACATCGTAGATTGCTATTTGAAGCCCAGGCAGGCGCTTTACTTTGTGTAAATGCTGCATCACCACTGCTCTCAAAAAGGTGATGGAAAACATCTTGAAGACACCGGCACGTCCTAGAATAAAAAAATCGAAGACATGTGATGTCCACCAATCCGGACTGGCCCACGTGGTGGATTAAAGCCCATACCTTCTTACAAAGGGGAGGCCTGTATCCCAGCAGTGGGAATATTAATAGGCCGATGATGATGACGATGTATTTGATCGTTTGGTGGAATAAAAAAACACATGAGATAATAAAGTAGGTATGTTGTTGTAAGTCTCATCCAAAACTGACTGCCTGGGACCATACACGTTTGCAATGCCTAAACCACCAAATGTATTAAACCGAAAAGACATGGCCGGCATTTGTAAACTAACAAAAAATATTCATGTATATTCACTAAAAGTTTTGAGAATACTTTTATTATGCGTACAGCTAAGGAGTGGAATTCCCTGCCGGAATCTGTGTTTCCCGATAGCTACAATCTAGGGGTCTTTAAGTCAAGAGTGAATAGGTTTTTTCTAGGCAAGCGTGATTCACCGTTGACCACGACATCGTCGCTTACCATCAGGTGAGATAGTGGTCAAGCGCGAGTCTATAATAGATAAAAAAATAATAATACTGTATGTCGTATTAAAGCTTAGAGGTATGGCTTTATAATAGTTTAAGTTTTATGATCAGAGAAAAAGCGAGAGACACTATACATAGGATCCAGAAAAAATGCCTAGTCATTTTAAATAGCAATGATATCGCTACAATAACATTTTAAAAAGACCGTGAAGTAAGAGATTTAAGCAACTTTCAGAATTCGGGCATAATTATCGCAATCGTATTAGCTAAATGTCCAACAGAGTTACATAAAAGACAACACAGTAACACGTGATAAGATCAACACAAGACTGCACCAGTGCGCGCGCGAAGAAACGTCAAAATCACTATAGGGCCTTCGGATACACACTCTGAAATATATTGTCGTTGCATTCAGCATTATGACATGACGCGCGGTAGCTCGAAAAATGGAGTCTGCGATAATCGTTAAACCTGAACTTTTAATTTAGAGGTATTTACCTTAACAATTGCAGTTGTAGCTGTTTTATATTTTAATCTCATATTCAGGCGTACTTCAGAAACAGTGTTCGTCTTATGCGTGTATCCAGACGCATATGCATTGCATAAAATTATTTCGTGGAATCCACACAAAAATAATTAACACTCAATTATTTTGGCATTTTGTCGCCTGTTCTAGAAAAAATTAATTGTTGCGATTGATTTTAATTTATTTTACAAGTAATTTTCACATATTAAGAATTATTGTACATTTATGTATTCTAAATTGATTCGGAGGGCAGTTTCCAGTCATGTCCTTAATTTGGATCATCTCATCATCTACCTAGCCTTTTGCCAGACTGATTTGTCATTAGAACTGTAAAAAATCTAGAAATGACGGCCGAGACCAACTGCTATACGTGGTTGCCAAGGTACAGAGGGGTCATTGTATATAATGGATGGTTACCCATTCACGGACCAACCCCAGAAAGCATTGCTTAGTCTTGTGCGGTTCTCATGCGGTTATGATTATGTAGCCACAAACCATTTGAGGTCTTCGAGGTCGGCTGGGCAGCGTTCGGGTATTTGCGCAGTATCTTCTCGTGCAACTTACCACAGTGCCTCAAGACGAAAGTTTATGACCAGTGTGTGTTGCCAGTGATGACATGTGGCTCTGAGACGCGGTCGCTTACAATGGGCCTCATCACAAAGCTTAAAGTCACTCAAAGGAGAGGGCTATGCTCGGCGTTTCTTTGCGTGATCGAATCAGAAATGTAGAGATTCGCAAGAGAACCAGGGTTAACGACATAGCCCGAAAAATTGCCAAACTTAAGTGGCAGTTGGCAGCGCACATTGCTCGCAGAATCGATTGCCGATGAGACAGAAAGGTTCTGAAGTGAAGACCGCGACCGAAATACGTTGCGTTGGAAGGCCTCCCACCAGGTGGACCGTTCAATGTGGCAACGCGATGATGATGATGATGATGAAACCATTTGATCCCTACTATAGTCACATAGTAATAGAAACAAAGAATGAATCTAATTCAACATGACACAGAAAACACATACCAAAAGTTCACTCAAACAGAACACATAAAATTCCACAACGTATTTAGGCATGTATCACAGAGCTCTCTAGAATCCCTTATTTATCAGGATTGGCCAAGGAATTAATTAATGAGACATCTACAAAGGTCGTTTGGGGACCCTGCGTTCCCTTTAGCCCTTTTGGACCTATAAGAATTCCACCCAAGAGAACTATAAAAGAGATATACCTTCTTTAGGAGAGTTTTAAAAGTAATTGACTATCGAACCGCAGTGTTCTTTTTACGAAAACAAGATGGTTTCTGTACGGTTTTACATTTTTATCGAGTAAATAGCTGTTAAGTTTTGTCTTTGGAAAAGTGGACTCGTTTATCCCTTAGAATTTTTTCTAATTCTTTATTTTAACAATTCTGGTCAATTTTTAATCACTTGAAAACAAAGATCACAATAGCTCATTTAAAGTTTGAAGAACATTTTTTTTTCGCAATTATGTTTTGTTACTACTGATTATGGTTTGTTCCACAGACAGAAAATGAACTTTAATTTTTCAGGTATGAATTGGATAATAGCACATTTAAATGGTAACCAATATCAAGTCCACACTAATCTAAAACTTTTTAATGGGCTTACTATCTTATATACCTTATACTAACCGTGGAGTTTCTTGCCGGTTCTTCTCCACAGGAAACGACCAACCCGAACCGTGCATCTTTTGTCGATGTTTTATAAGTGCCCATGTAGGCCTATGTGAAATAAAAAACATTTGATTTTGATTTTGACTAGCACTTCGCCCGCAACGTCGTTACAGATGACTTTTTAGTTATCCTTAAAGGTTGATTTTCCAAAAAAGCCTACATCATAAGTGCTCCCCTACATCATAAAAAGAAGCCCTATACAGTTAAGTTCTTCAAAAATATTTAAAACCCCCTCGTCTTTTGACTTCGTCCACGACCACGTCTTTTATCTTTTAGGAGTCGCTTTGAAAAACTAGTAATACTAGTAGTAAAACTAGTAGTAGTAGGTTAGTATTAAGTCGTGATACAGTTTTATACTAGTACGAGGGGATAGGGCGAATCACTCCAAAGACAACCAAGTCTACCTTTTCATATTTTCCAACTGCCGACCTGTCTAAATTTTATTGTCAAAATTATTTTAAACGATTTTTGTCTATTATAATTATGTTAATTATTAAGTTACTTTGTATGGTTGTCTCTTATTCATGAATTTCCAAAAACCAATAAATACATGAATTATTTTTATCAATATAGGTATAGGTGAATGTAAAATTTCACGTGTTCAATTAACAAACTGTAGAAATTTCAATCAAACTTTCAACACCCTTTTTACCCCCATTACGGGTGGAATTTCCAAAAACCAATAAATACATGAATTCTTTTTATCAATCAAGATCAAGAGAGTCTGTCCGTCTGTCCGTCGTCTATCACTCAGGTTTTACAAGAAAACGGTTGGAGCTACAATTTTAAAATTTACACAGTATATGCATCTTGTTGACCCAAAGCCATACAAATTTTTCAAAATTTTTAAGGTAGCCCACCTTAAAAATAGTTATATTATTTGGAATGTAAATTGAGTTATTTATCGTTATATTCTAAAGTACAGTCAAGGGTCAAAAGACTCTCTCAAAATTGAAATAGCTAGTTTTTGTAGAAGAAGTAAAATTATCCACAACTTGTTTAATACGTTGGATACAAATTAAAGTATAGATTTTACCTACTATAGGCGAAAAGTTTAAACTAATGCCTAAAAAAATTTGCTGAACGATAATCTATCTACCTATCTATATATTATTATATAAATAAAAAGAAAAGTCCTGACTGACTGACTCATCAACGCCCAGCCTAAGTCCTTGGACCTAGAAAGCTGAAATTTTGCACAGAGATTCCCTTTATAATGTAGACAAGGAATAAGGATTTTTCGAAATTAAACCAAAGGGAGATAAATAGGGGATGAAAGTTTGTATGAAACCCTGCCATTTTTTATATGAAATGAATGAAATATGGCATTTAGCCTCTAAATCACACAGTTTGTGAGTGTATTTGTATGTTTGTTACTTCTTTATGCCAGAACAGCTGAACGGATCTTAATTAAAAATGGCACAGAGGTAGATTATAGTCAGAGGAATAGCACATAGGATACTTTTTATCCCGGGAATATGTGCCCTCGGGGTAATTTTCGACATTCACGCGGGCTAAGCAGCTGGCAGAAGCTAGTTCCAATATACGAGTATCTCTCTAACCTAGGAATCGACTAAAAAGACTTACACGTAGGTCTTTTACTGTACAGTTAACCGCACAACAGTACCACTGTTGTACGGCACCTTACCAATTCTACTGCGAAAAACATCATTATAGCTTACACTTACAAGTCAGTGGTTGTCAGAATAAATTATTTGGAAGTTTTTAAGACCCTTTCATAACATACTAAGATTAAACGTAAGCCACTTCACAGAGATTTTAGTAATGAGTCTTTTAAAATTCACCAAAAAATTTCATAATTTAACACAAACACTTGGAAATTTTCACATTAAAAGTACTAGGCTAGCAGCAGCTGTGTGAAGGTCAAATATAATTACAAAATGTTTAGCTAGAACACTAACAGAGTTTTGTAGCGCGCGCAAGTTCCCAACTTCCCACTATGTGTTAAAACTAACGAAATTTAATTTATACCGTTGTAATTCATGAATTCCTGGTAGGTATGGCTCGTAGTGTGCATTAGCTTTTGGTTTAAAATATTGCTTTAAATACACTACTTAACTGACTGCAACAATAAGGTGGTCTTAGTTGATAACAACAACAATAACTTAACAACTTACACCAATATAAAAAGTACTAAATCTCAAATAATATATGGTGTGACGTACATGACCGGTTGATGTGGCAGCAGCTGGGGGAGGCAGTGTATGTCTTTCGGATGATATTGAATCTATGGTGTTGTAATATGGATGAATGGATGTTCGTTACATATTTTGCAAAAAAATATGACATGCCACATGATGTAAAAGACTCGGTGTGAAAATGCAATTAGTATCTTTGTTACCGAAATGTATCTGTGTTTATGAAATTCTCATCTCACGAAATTCACTTGGGCGAAGTTAAAGGTAAAACATTACATAGACACAACATAGTGTAGTTTATTATTGTGTACGCAAATTAGGTTCATTTCTTACTTTACCGACTTCAAAAAAAGGGGGTTATCAATTCGACACATATGTATGTACTATTGTTGGAATTTCAAAATATTCACATAATTATGTTACTCTGAATGGGCTTCTAAACAAGTGTGCCAAATTTCATAAGTGTATGTATGTTTGTTTGTATGTTTGTCCACGCATTTCTCTGAAACTACTCATCAGATTGTGATAGTTATTTTTTGTTGGATTGAGTATCTCTCAACTTAGGCAGTAGTGTAAGTTTCGTCAAAAATCGGTCCAGTTGTTTTCAAGATATGGAACATACAACTGAACTCCTTAGCGTCAAACAGCACTAATGTGTAAATTGAGCAACTTTGGGTAATTTGTCAATCCTTTAGATACCTGAGTATAGAACTTGCTCAAATTTAGTGATAGTGTGTAAAACTAAACACAGAGAAATAAAAACTTTTCACAAAAATATAAAAAGACTTCAGAAGCAAAACATTAAAATAAGCAAAATAACTTTCGTTTTGAAAGTCGGTGTTGAAAAATAAAAACAAGAGGTACCAAAGACACCGAATAACAGAACGAAAGTTACTTTGCACGTTTACTTTTTTGTGAAAAAGTTTTATTTCAATCTTAAATTTTATTTTTTATTTTTTTTAGATAAAACGTTGCCCCACACTAGGAATTTCTTCCTGTAGCGTGGGTGCGTTTACAAACATATAAACTCACATACACAAACACCCAGAGCCGAAACAACTATCTGTAGGTCATACAAATATAATAAATAATATATAATTATATCTTGTCTCTAACAGAATTCCACAGACAGGTAAGAAGTGACAATGCAACAACATGATTTGACAAGTCGTAACAGCTCATTCATTTCGTAATGGTTACGAAAGGGGTGTATCTCCATCAAATCGTAAATGTCAACATTTAGACATGGGTCCCCCAACACACGGTGGTCGACGAGACACCATAACTTGTGGCTGTAAGTACTTACTATTTGCAGACAGGAGCACACTACTGCCTATCCTCTTGATACATTTTATGACTCTCAAGAGTGAAGGGGATCACCACAGAGCATTGAATCATCATGCAGGTCAGCCATTAAAAAACCGGCCAGTGCGTTTTGGACTCGCGCACGAAGGGTTCCGTACCATTATCGCAAAAAAACGGTAGAAAAAAACATGTTTTTGTATGGGAGCCCCACTTGAATATTTATTTTATTCTGTTTTTAGTATTTGTTGTTATAGCGGCAACAGAAATACATCATCTGTGAAAATTTTAACTGTCTACCTATCACGGTTCAAGAGATACAGCCTGGTGACAGACAGACAGACAGATAGACGGACCGCGGAGTCTCAGTAATAGGGTCCCGTGTTTACCCTTTGGGTAGGGAACCCTAAAAAGAAGGAATTTCATAGAAAAACCTGATTTATTAATAAATGTCAATGGAAAGTTAAAAAAATATTCTGAACAAAATTCTGGAAAATGAAAAATGCTGACTGCTGGTGACTTCTCATTCCTTCGTTTTACAATACTTAAAAATACCAAAGTATGTATCGACTCAATAAGCTCTAAACAACGATACCCCACTTAATGGGGTAGGTAGCCCACCCTCCCCCCACCCCTTTAACTGTACGGGAGGCCCCTTCAAAACGTTTAAAATATTTTTTATTGGCTTTGGGTCAACAAGATACATAAACTGTGAAATTTAAAGACTGTAAGTTTCAACCGTTTGGTTGTAAAATCTGTGTAACAGACGACATACAGACAGATGGACAGACAGGTATTTTTTTTTCCTGCTCCTCAGTTATTCTTTTCTGAATAATTTCGTTGCGGGATCCAAGGCAGTTAAATTCATTCACAGGGACTTCGTCGAGCTTCATTGCCTCGGCGCTTCACTGTTGATTCTGGCTTACAGGCGTTGCATTGGTTTGGGAATAGTGCTGTGGGTTTGTCCCAATAAAAACTTTTTAACAAAAAATCTAACTGACTTACAAAACAAAACATTTCAAAAGAAAAATAACTTTCTTTTCCGAAGTCGGTGTCTTTTGTGCCCATTGTTTTCCGTTATTCGACACGGATTTTTTTTTTAGTGTTTTTCAACAATTGTTAAAATGTCAAAAATGTAGGATTGTCAAGTACTGTCAAAATCCCAATATTATCAATATTATATAATTACTATTTTGACAATCGCTGTTGCCAATGGAATATCAATTTCACAAAAGCCTCAGAAATTATACAATTATTAATATTCTATGTGCTATCTTCTGCCATTGACTTCCTGCATGGCTGCCAAGGTGTTTCCGTACTCTGTGGGCATGACTTATTTCGCGTAGGGGATCACACGGTACGGTGACCACCGTCCATCACATAATTTGTTTCGTCCCCCACAAGTGGCGCTACAAAAATGCACGTTCAACGAGCTTTGGACAGTCATTTCAGTTACAATTTTGCTATTTAGCAGATTTTTTACCTTTTTCTAGTGGCTACCATATTGATCAGTGCTAGCAAGCGTTAGAGCTAAGAATGAAGTTCTTAGTTCAATTCTCGGGTCGCCCAAAGTGTAGGTGTGTTGATCCAAATGGAATTTACAGTAGCAGTTTGCAGTAGCGGTAGTCTGTGTTTCCAGATAGCTACAACCTCGGGGTCTTTAAGGTTACACTAGTCAACGGCACGAACTATTTGGCGGCGGAGTTAAAATATTTGCTATCTCATCCGACATCGCGCAGGAAAGAGATAGACGCTGTGATGAGCAGTAAGAAGCTAGATCGTGTTCGTATACACACTCATAACGCTGTGTGACGCACACATGCGCAATTTCATTGCAGAGCGCCGACAGCGCGGCGGTGTGTGTGCAAAGATTACTATAATATACTTGTGTGTGGTTGCGGTGGCGCGTATGCAATTCATTGACAACATAAACATAAAGAAATTGATGTTAGAACTTTGGATTATTACTGTGTGTAACGTAATTAGAAGGCACTCAATTTACTTGTTGTTATGCACCTATACTTACCCGCGACTTTGCCAACTTGACAATAAGATCTTTTGCGAAAATGTGAATTTACATAGATATTGTTATTATCGACAAGTAATGTTAGATTTGACTTTTCAATTATTTTTGGCGGCGGCGACGGCAGAGCAGCGCGAGCCGCTTGCGCGCTTATTGAACCTTATGCCCTTAGTTATAAGAATGAAAAGTGTTGGAGCGTCAAGTCGGTAGATTTTACGTTGGCAGAGCGGGCGCCAGGGCTTCGCTGACTGTAGGTATCGTACCAGCGCGTGCGGAAAGCTAGGCTCTATGCGCACGGGTGTAGGTCATGTCTTTATGTTTTTGTATTTTATTGCAGGTTGTGCAAATATTACAATGTGTGTTAAATAGGTATTTACTTACCTTAGCTAGTAAGCTATAACCTACAGGCGCCTCCCCGTAAGTAGGTATTTCATACCAGCCAGAGTCAGTAACTGCTTTTTCGACAGCGCCACTTTGATGTGAGACTTGTTTTCTAGGTAATTAGGTTCATCAAATAAAAAATAATGTTATTTTGTATATTGTTTATTGATTGTTTCTTTACACTAGCAGTTTGAAATATTCTCTGTGTTATCACAATACAATATAATAGCTTCGGGTGGCTGAGCCGAGCTTGTGAGTGTCGGCGCGCATAGTACGTATACAAATAAAAAACCGGCCAAGTGCGAGTCGGACTCGCGCATGAAGGGTTCCGTACCATTATCGAAAAAAACATCACGTTTGTTGTATGGGAGCCCCACTTATATATTAATTTTATTCTGTTTTTAATATTTGTTGTTATAAAAAAATACATCATTTGTGAAAATTTCACCAGTTTAGCTATCACGGTTCATGAGATACAGCCTGGTGACAGACAGACAGACAGACAGACGGGCCGCGAAATCTCAGTAATAGGGTCCCGTTTTTACCCTTCGGGTACGGAACCCTAAAAAGAATCATCAAAATCGGTTCACATTAAAAAAGTATTGAGGTAAGTAACAAAAAAAATACAGTCAAATTGAGAACCTCCTCCTTTTTGAAGTCGGTTAAAAAATAGCTTCCTTTTGTGTTTGTCCGCCGCTGAAGCCGAGCCGATATCGATATAACAGATAGGTACCTACATAATAATGAACTTTCGATATAAGTAGGCACGACTATCGAAAATCTTAAAATACCTAATCTAATTGGAATCTAATATCCTAATATATACAACAGAACTCTTCAATAAACAACGGCAAATCTCTCGGGATTGCTGCGATCGCAAAACTGTTTATTGGTTAGGCCTTTTGATAACATCACGTCAAGCCGGTACGCTCTAAAGGGGTACGCAGATGTGTACAGTTCACCCTGAAAGATACACTCTCATTGCACCGGTTATGTTAGTTTTATGTTAGGTATTCAGGTAATCTATTCAGGCATAAATTTGGGCATTTTAGGCTCAGATTTTCTCTAATCTGAGATTATAGGTATTATTGAACTTGATCTTTATGTACCACAACTAAAAAAAATAAAATAACGAAGAAAACAAAAACAAGAACACCGACTTCCGAAATTAGTTATTTTTCACTTTGTAGTGTTTTTATTTGGAAGTCGGTAGTATTTTTAAAAAAGATTTTCTAATTATAGATAAAGATAGGCAGTTTGTAATTTTAAAATTTTATAAATGCGCGTGAAACATTAGAATTACAAGTCTGTGTTTATTTAGGTATAAAAGTCATGTCAAGCGCCCTCATGAATTGTACAAACTAAATTCGATAAAAGATTCAACTTACCCAAACGCCATGTAAATCAGTATGAAATCCCACAAACGCCAGGGTCAGTAAAATTTCGGACCAATTCAAAATAATCAACACAACACATAAAGGAATATCGGAATCCAAAGTTCAAGCCAGGGGTCATTGTTATAAAATATTATACGAATACGTTATCGTCGATATCACAATATCAATAACATACACCGCACGCGCGTAATTACGGTGACGTATATATTATGCAGCAGACGATTGAGGCCCCTCTGGGGCAGCGGGGCGCGGGCGCCGGGCGGTAGCTAAACTAGTGAGCGTGTGTGTGTGTAGGTTTATATGTGCCGCACGCGCACCCCTCCGCCCCACTGACCGGGGAGGAAATTTGTAGCGAGATGGATGATGATTTAGAACGAAAACGAGCGCGCGAAATTTTATAAACAGACCTTTGGGAGTCTGGATATCATGAAAAAACCACTGAATGTATCTGTTCAAAATAAAATTATTTGCATTGTTGAACAACTAATCTATCCCTGTATGGAAGCCGTTTTTCAATTTTCTTTCTTCTTATGGTACTTATTTGCGCCCAAAGATGCGTTAAAATTGGTGTTGAAATATGGAACTTTCGAAGCTCATAACTTTCAAGCAAATTTTTTTTTGTACTTTTTGCTTCCATACAGGACTAGATAATGATGAGACAAATTGATATATTTTTTTATTTTGAACGTACATCGTCAAACAGTGGAGTAAAACCCAAACTACGTTTGTATGGAAGAATTTTGGACTAGTGTAACCTTAAGTCAAGAGTGAATAGGTTACTTCTAGGCAACCGTGTTACACCGTCAACCACATCATCGCTTACCATCAGGTGAGATAGTGGTCCTAGTCTGGTCCATGACCTAGGCTGGTAGATTGGCTATAGTTTTCTATACCAATATTATAGAGCGATGATTTTTTTGTTTGTTTATACCGAATAGGCTCCAAAACTACTGGATCGATTTTAAAAATTCTTTCACCTTTGGAAATTTACATTATTTCCGAGTAACATAGATTATAATTTAATTTAAAAAAAGGATAACCTTATGAAAATTGCATTAATGTAAACCAAAGTCGCAAAATTTTGCCTATAAAATTCATTATTTGGCGTGCGCTAAGAAAACTATTGATGATACATAAATTTTGTATTACGTGATTAAAGTAATCATTATTACCTACAAAATAGTAAGTGTTAGAATATATCATACTATCATAGTTAAGTCACAATAGCAGCTTTTGTGTTCTAAAATTTTATTAGATCGCCGGTAGAAGCAAAAGTTGGTTACATTCGTATTGCAGTATTAACTCTTATTCAAATAAATAGTATTAACAAATTGATTGGTAGGTAGTGTAGGTGGGTAGGTAGGGTAGGATATGTAGGGTAGGGTAGGGTAGGTAGGTAGCCAGTTGACGGGAGCGGAGACGCGGGGGTCAGCTAGTCTAATACAAGTTTTGGATGGCAGTGATGTTGTGATGCTAGTATTTTAGGTAGAAGTTAAGATAACAGCCTAATTAAAAGCAAGAATATAGTAATATTTATGTACCAAGTTAGTACTGCAATAATTACCATTGTTTTCGAATTTCAAAAATCTCTTTATAGAATAAAACGAAAACTTTATTGAAAATATCGAATATGAAACAAAAAAACTCCTGAAAACATCCCTGAGATGGTATTGGCATTCGATTTTAAGACCCGTAGATCCCATGATCAGACAAGTCATGAGCATTGACACGAACAACTGGTCCGAAAAAGCAAAGAGTTAAATAAATTGTGAGGACAACCCAGCACATCTGGCAATAAATTACAAAGAGAGATGACTTCTAAAAAAAATGGTACAAAACTAAACAAAGAGAGAGTCAGACAGAAATTAAAGAAATGTTACATCAAGAGATTTTTGAAACCGTCTAAAATCATTTCAGGCGATTTTTCTAACCATTGCAGTGTTCACTAGACGTTTACAATTAAAGTAGATCATCCCTGCTCCTATTATAAGACTTCAGCCATCAAGATTTTCATTAACTGCTTAAGCATCACCATTTACCATCAAAACAGCTATTACAACACTAAGGTTACCTATAAACAACCAAAACAGCCCCGAAACAGCCCCTAAACCGCCTTTTCTTAAAACTTTCCAATTAAACCATTAAATTTTTTTATAAAGCATTACCGGTTCGAACGGTTTGCTATCAAAACTTTTTAACTCTTAAAGCCTGTAGTTAATGCATAAGTTTTGTACCACCAGATGGCAGCACACTGGGAAGGGATGTCTGTCGATATAATACCGAAAATGTAGCGTGTTTGGTACAACCCCAGTTCCACAATTGTCGCGGTCGGGGGCGGACGTACCGTCGATTTGGAGCGATCCAATTTTCGCGAGTTTACGATTTGATTTTTCAGTTGATGAAATGTTTTTTGTGTGTGTGTTCTGATGGATGGTATGGATCAAGTTTTTTGAGGTAAGTCAATTTATATATTTTTAAACGTGTTTTTTGCGTGTATTTCAAAAGTTTTCAAGAAGTTTTGTGGGATAAATTTAGTTTTGATAATAATTTTTATTATTTACTTCTTTTTACATTAAAGTGTTTAGAGACGAATTTGAATTAAGAATAGGCAGATTATTATTTCATCTACTATTCAAGGTGATCTTTAAATAGCACGAGTAGATAATGTACTCAACTAACCTACTCTTCATGATAACTTGCAATAAAAATGCTAAAAACTATAAAGATATGTCTCTTTAAGTTAAATAAGTAAGCAAACAAATGAGTAATATTAGCATATTTATAAAGTAAGTAGTTGTACTGTCGCTTCGGGTTCTGCATTTATTTATTGTCCAACTTAATGTACTATGTTAATGAGTTCATGTTTTAGTTTTAAATGTATTCAAGAGTTATACCTCTTAGATGAGTTTGTTTTAAAGTCATAGCTCATTATATCTATTTTAAAAACTTAGTACATCTAACATTAGGGTGACCATAAAAAGAAAAGCATCTAGAGATAATCATAAATAATAGTACCATTGACCAGTCGCAAATTAAGTTATAATTATCATGCTTTAACATTTGAACAATATTTTTTGGTCTTATTAGTTCGAAAGGACATTTAACAGGTTCATTGTCCTATTAGTAAAACAATAGAATGAATCATATATGATTTATTAGACAACGAGGGGAGGGCACCTGTTAAGACTCGCTGTTACATCGTGAATTGAAAATATAAATAAAGTTATCGCAAGTCCTACAATAAAATTAATAAAAGCTCAATTAAACCAACAGTATGAATATGAAGTTGAATATCTTGTATTACTTGATCCTCATTAAGAACAAGATTTATAAATAAATAAACAGATTTTTTTTCTTTGTCCTTAGACACCTTATGTAATAGGTGTAGGCCTCCTTCGATTCTAATTAGCCTTTGATGTTAACTTGAGACCACTAATCAAAGGATCACAATCCGCAGCTGAATATGCTGATTTCAGATTAGGTACTAGGAATAATAGATATTCCTGATAGCATGTAAATAATATCTTGTTGATATTATATACAGTTTATAATTGGCTACACATTCGAACTAGGACATCGGTCGGTTTAAGTATAAAGCGAAACTATGTTTTCCACGTGACCTCTATATGAAATTCCTCTGCCTCTGTATTTTAATTCTTAGCGAAATTCTTATTGCTGGATGAGGAACGAAACGAGGACAAAATGCGAGTTCTAATACCTATCAGTGGGTGATTTCAAGCTGAATTTATGATGGGGAAAATAAAGGGATATAAAAGATAATCAATCTGCCTAGCCTTTTCCCAACTATATTGGGGTCGGCTTCCAGTCTTACCGGATTCGGCTAGGTACCAGTATTTTACATGGAGCGACTGCCTATCTGATGTCCACAACCCAGTAACTGGGTAACACAGTACCCCTGGGCAAGACTGGTGTCAGATCTAAAGCTTCTGACTACCCGTAACGACTGTCAAAGATCTTCAAATGACAGCCGGGACCAACGGCTTAACATGCCTGCCGAGGCACGGAGGAAACTCCGTATGTTGAAATGGTCACCCAACCACGGACCGATCTCGTCAAGCGTTAGTTAACCTTGAATATAAAAGATAATCATTTACGAATAAATATGATTTGATTTGTTCACCGTTAAGTAACCTCTTACGAGTAAGAGATCTGTTTCTACCAACTTATACTGTCTTATTCCTAGGCAACGATAACTCCCAAATGGTGATATACTTTACTGCCAGTACGCAGATTAAAATAAAACACTATAGGCCTTTTTAACCGACTGCCGAAGGACACTCCTTCGGCAGTCAATTAAATGTGTTTATCAGTCTATGTATGTATATAGGTATGTTTGTTCCTATGTGGCGTTCTAGAGACCAAACGCGTTGCCCAAATTTTTACCCGACTGCCGAAGGATGGTAATGTGTTTATCAGTCTATGTATGTATGTTTGATCCTATGTGGCGTTCTAGAGACCAAACGCGTTGGTCGATTTTGATTCTTGTGTCAATCGATTCGTTTTAACCTTGCGAGTGTCGCTGGCTTCATTAAAATTGGCAAATAGAAAAATGGCGGATTTTGGGCGCCATATTGTGGGAGCCCAATTATTTTTTCTTCCGCCCCCATCGTGGGGGTATCAAATTTATTTTTAAGATGTTATTTCAAAAATATATTACACTTTTATGTTTAAATGAAGCTAATTCGAAATAAAATGTTAACTAAAAAGTTATAAAACATTAACGTTAGTGTTATGTGTTGTAGTTAGTTTAATTTTATTAATAAACTTTTTTTTTTTAAATCTCTGCTTAGTTGATTATAAATTCAAACTTTCTATGAAAAAAAAAAACATTTAAAACCCGCTTATAAACGCTGAGATTATTAAAATAAGACCTTATAAGTTTGCCAGCATATTAGGATAACAAACTTTAAACTAGTCTTCAGAAATACTTTACGAATATTGCAAAGGCAATAACCCTAATGGAATTGTCCAAGCTCTCACTTAAGCCGAGAAACAAATGAATGCGTCGTAGACTCGTGTTACAAGCGAGCTATTTTCATTAATAAAAGCTAGCCGGTTAGTTTGTGAAGTAAGACAGCTTTTTTACCCGACTGCCGAAGGAGGGTAATGTGTTTATTAGTCTATGTATGTATGTTTGTTCTTATGTGGCGTTCTAAGAGACCAAACGCCTTGTCTGATTTTGATGATTCATACGTCAATCGATTCGTCTTAACCCTGTGAGTGTCACTGGTTTTTGGGCGCCATATTGTGGGTGACAAAATTTATTTTTTCTGCCAAACCCATCGTGTGGGGTATCAAAATAAAGGGTTTTAAGAGGTGATTTCAAAAATGTATAACACTTACTTGTTTTAATGTAACAAAAATCTTAACTAAAAAGTTATAAATAAAAAAAGTTAATTAAAAAAATAAAAAAACCCGACTGCTTAAAATGCGAACTAAATAGCCGTAAACAAGAAGAAAATCATGCTGTGCAGTCGGAGGATACTTCTGGTTTTGGTCAGCCAGCTCGCGAATACGTATCCTCCGACTGCACAGCATAATTTTCTTCTTGTTTACGGCTTTTTAGTTCGCTTTTTAAGCAGTCGGGTTATTTTTGATTTTTTTAATTTACTTTTTTACCAGTTTAAAGAATGAGATAATGTGTATCGTTTACAAAAACATCATGGAAATTGAGATTCAGTTTCGATTCTGTTGAGAAATCACAAAATTATAAAAGAAAATCAAATGATTTATGGCCAGTGATTTTGCACAACACAGCCCATGGTGTCGATGGATGTTGGACATGGATGTTTAATTAGACTGCAACAAAACTCAAAAGGAGGATATTCTTTAAAATACTAAATTAAATTTTATTGTTATCTTCATTCTGGCATTTCTTGGTAGCTATTTGGAGTCTGGATATATGCATGGTTGATGGCGAGAGGTTCACCTCCTTACCTATATATTGGGCTTCAACATAACTAGTGAAATGTGGGCTGTTATTAGGCATCCCTCTGTCTTACCCCTTGAGGAATACAGGAGTGAAGTTATGATTATTCTTCTTCGTCGTTCCCTCTCTAAAGAACTCAACCACATTGTTATTATATTTTTAACTTAGTAGAAAAAGTTACCTTAAGATATATTGAATATTAATTATTTCAACGACCAATCATTATCAGCCTTTTAATGTGCCCACTGCTGGGACTCAGGCCTCCTCTTTGTGAAAGTGGGATTGGGCCTTAATCCACCACGCGGGCCCAGTGCGGGTCTTCGAATGTTTGGTTCTAAGACATGCTGGTTTCTTCAAGATGTTTTCCTTTACCGTTTTGAGAGAAGTGGAATAATTTGTACAAAGTAAAGCGCCTTCCTGGATTAGAACCCACGACCTACAACTTATAAGTCGTGGCAGTTACCGCTAGGCCACCACTGCCCTCAACGACCAATGGTCTAATATCATTATGACAGACTTATTCATCAGTCTAGAACTTAACTAAAACTACATATTAAGAGAACGTCAGTAACTAGTTATTAATGAACCTGCGGTAACAGTCACAGCCAATTATAAGTTACACAACTCTTGGAATACGTCGTATTTGAGTAACTAATATACATTGATAAGTTATTTAGATACGGTAGTTAACAATATTGACAAATATGTTCATGCCAATGCAAACTCCTACTTTGTCAATTTCTCAGTCCAAGATAATATACAGTAAGACCATATACCATTTAAGGTAGAATACAATTTCAGGTTTTTTTTACCCGACTGTGGGAGGGTAATGTTTTTCGAGAGTATGTATGTATGTATGTTCATTTCTATATCACGCTCTACAGCCCCAACGGCTAGACGGATTATGGCATATCAGGTGTTGTTGCATTCGTCTCTATAGTGAGTAATTTTTAAATATGGCGCCCCCCGCCCCCCAAAAGGATAATTGATTTAAAAGTACTACAAAAAAAACTAAAACTGGCCTGTTGATTGTATTGTCATTATTATTTTGATCTCCAATACTACAGAGCTGTTATAGATTGGTGTCGATGCACTTTAAATAGGCTGCAATAGGGTGACTATGTTGACCCACCGTAAAGACTCGTCTAGAACAAAGTAGGGTGTCAATGTAGCTTTAACCTTAATCGTGCTGAATTGCTTAGTAGAGCGGCTAGGCTAAGTTTAGCTTGCATGTATAAAAAAAAATATTTTATTGCACTAGCTTTGTCTAGTATCTGCGCCCACGTTTAAGTCGGAAATTACTTAAAGGGAATACCCGGGATAATTTACAAACATTTATAATATTTAAAAGTTGCGTATGTATGTAGACCATTCCGTATTCTGTTGTGTAACGGACTAAGTTCATTGGAGGTCCTACATAGTGATTTAGAATATGGGCCTTTTAACTGTTAATTATTTGGCAAAAAAATAATAGTTTATAAATCCATCTTAGTATTGGCGTGAAATAATAATGACTGGCCGTCCGTAGTATAACCCAAGGTAGATGACTTGTTGATAAGTAAGGCTACGTTTGTCACTTTCTGTAAGAGCATCTGATAAAAGATAATATGTGGTTGTCCAAACAAAAAGGGTACAGTGGTAGGGTATTGCTTTAACGCTAGACTCGGTATCTAGAATAGTCAATTGATAATAAGGATTTAAAAAAATATTCAAGAAGTGAGTTAGGCCTAGCGTGCGTCACTGCTGATCATGCACCGGTTCCGCGCGTGAAGCATTGCGTAAACTGCACGATTGCAGTTTTACTGATTTAGCAATAAGTTTAGTTTATAGACTCTGTTAAATTAAGCCACAAATCTGGGAAGAAAGATGCGTCGAGCTGTAATTACATTATTGAAATTCCAGCCAATATACGTAAAGCCCTAATTTCAACATCAAGGCTGTTTATAAATTGGACGTCCTGCCCTGTTAGGGACTTCACTCTGGTTACCAGATGCTACAAGTGCCAATTATATGGTCATGCAGCCAAAACATGCAGAGAGGTCAACTCTATGTGTGCTCACTGCGGTGAAGCTGGACACTCGGTGTCCGATTGCACGAAGAAAGCGGACACATCGAAATGCGCAACTTGTTCGCGCTTTAAAAAGCCCAACAAACATAAAACGGGAGACCCTGAGTGCCCTGCTAGGAAAATAGCGGAATACAGGCACATAAATTCTATCGACTATGAGGGCGTCTAGTACGTCATACTCAAGGTCACACGCGTTGAACGTTGCTGCTGACACTGCAATGGCCTACTAACCGTCAATTTGATGCTGGCTAAGCACATTAGTCGTTAGCTGCAAAAATTAAGTGTATGTTTAATTTTACAATTTTGCTTACCAATTATTTCCGAATCTGTATATGTGTAATCAAAGTGCAATTTTTTGCAATATAGGTAAATTAGAAATTAAGTAATTATGACCTAGTAGTTTAGTTCTATGTTTATAGTTTTAAGTAAATTAAAATTAATTTTCAAAATTATACAATCTTGCCACTATATTTAGACTTCTTATGTTAAATATTGTTTAAATTCTCTTGTCCTACGATAAGCATATTTTTAGAGCTCCTACAGCCTGTGATACAGGATTACCTAGTACAGGCATCTTACATTATTATACCTACATTAGTTATCTAAGATTGAAACTGTGTTTTTACCTTTCTAATTTCTGAATAAAGATTTATTATTATTATTATTTATTATTTATTATAGAATAATTGTAATCTTAATTTTAGTCTTGTAGTTCTAATCCTAAAGTAAACATTGTATTTTAATTAAATACATCTTTTTTTTTAAATTATCTTATTCGCATTTTTTTTTTATCAGACATTTGAAGTTGGAACTATACTTCTTTGTATCAAAACTGCGTATATCTCAGCAACTGAATGCCGAGAACTGGAACCTTTCTGCTTGGATGCTCACTTACAGCTGTTTTTGTTGGTGTTTATTTTTCTAAAAACCTTTATACCTACAATTTGCTATATCACAAAAAGCTAATCTTAAATAAAGAATGTAAGAGAAACTAATACCAATACATTTTTCCCTTGAAATAGTTCCAAGTTTTTTCTCCTTTGTGGTATAAATAATGCCTCGGGAGCTACAACAGAGTCCTTTCAAACCAGTTTTATCAAAGACCCAGAACTAGAGAAGAAAACTAATAATGTCATTATTAGAGAAAAACTAACATTACTCTCTCTGTGTAGTTCCAAGCTTTGTTCAAGGGGGAATGTATACCAACGAGTTTTTATTATATTCATTGTAAGATGACAAAACAAAGAAAGGAAGATGCAAAAATGATAAATTAAATAGGAAAGAATTACAGTTAAAATCTATATAAAATTGAATGCTGGTCGTTCGTTGATAAACGCATCACTTTGGAATGGCTGGGGAGATTCTTTTTAGGGTTCCGTACCCAAAGGGTAAAACGGGACTCTATTAATAAGACTCCACTGTCCGTCTGTCTGACACAAGGCAGTATCTCATTCATGAGACACAGCCTGGTGACAGACACGGTTCACGTGATAGCATGACAGTTGAAATTTTCACAGATGATGTATTTCTGTTGCTGCTATATAAAAAATATATATTAAAAACAGAATAAAATAAACATATAAGTGGGGCTTCCATACAAAAAAACGTGTTTTTATTTTGCCGTCTTTTTGCGATAATGGTACGGAACCCATCGTGCACGAGTCCGACTCGCACTTGGCCGGATTTTTAATTTCATAAAAGTCCGCGGTGTTGGATGGTGGCGCGTGTGTTGGATCATCCGGTTCCCTTCATGATGGTTGAGCTGGGTGGTGCCAATTCATGCGTCATGTTCGTGAACGGACGCCGTCAGTTGGGATTGGTCATAACTTGACTGCTTCAGATGTTAATGTTTTTCTAGTATCTATTATATAACTGCACAGTACATGTGTGAGTACTTCTAATACTTTATGTCTGTAGGTGGTATAGTGTGTAGTGCTATTCTGGGTGCATTGTCCTCACATATGTGAACTAATAACTATATATGTACCTATGTTCCTAAATATTGTAAAAAATCTTTTTTTTTTAAAAGAATAAGTATGGAGTTTCTTGTGCATTCTTCTCCATAACAAGCTACTTTCCGAATGCACGGTAGAATCATTTTTATGTACGTTCAAAAGTGCCGCTTGGTGGCCTAGTTGAAATAAAATATCTTAGTCTTTGTCCGAATAAGATTTTCAAAGAAAGTAAAATGAATAAGTATTATATTAGTATCTACTTACTCAGTTTGTACAAAATTAAGGACTGTCGGGTCAGCTTGTTAATAAAATTAAAATAATTTTACTGTGTAAATAACTAGATGGAAACAGTGCTTCTTGGTACCTAAAATAATAATAGAAGGTCTATTGCTACCACGAAGTACTATACTAAAAGCATACTTTCTACAAACAACGTCGTTTTAAAAAATCCGAATCATTTGTTTATATATTTCAAAATTGTTTTTCTCATATTTCCTCCATTCAAACGCTATAATTTCCTTTGTACATTTCAACAGTAATTGACAAATCAATTGACTTCACAAAAACGACAAGAGCCATCCCAATTCTATTACCAATGCACATCAGATACACGACACTACAAAACTACAAACGAAGTCAATTAAATATCCGAAACTGCATTTGTCAGAAGAATCGACAATTCTTCCGCCCCTCCGCCCCTTCGAGAATCGTGCTATAGAAAAAAAAATAGACCCCTGCTAAGCCGTTTTCACACAAGACATCAACAATTCGCGTTCGCTAATCTGGCCTTATAAAAGAATCTCGAAGGGTCTTTACCCTAAAATCCCTTTTATTTTATTAACGGGGAAGTTGGGGATATAGGGACACTCTAGTTATTCGATTTGGAATCTTAGGTAGGCTATTGTTTTTAGATTATGTTTTTTTTTAGATGCGCGTATTTTTATTATGTTGTCGGGGAATATAATGAAATCTTTGGGTTTATTTTTAGGTGATTACATTATATAATGTCTATACAGTTTTATTTTTTCTTTGAAGGGATTTCATGTTTTACTTTTGGAACAATGCTTTCGAAGACTTTTATTAGTAATCAAATTTGAATATTAATTTATGAATAGATTAGCGTCGGTACGCAGCTTCCTACGCGTGAAAAGTGCTTTATTATCCCGAGGGATCATTCTACCGGTGCGCGGTGTAGGCGGCCTTTGTGCTATGCCAGACTATAATTTATTTCAGTGCCAAATTTCATCTAGATTCGTTTAGCCGTTCTGGCGTGATTGAGTAACAAACATCCATCTATCCAAACTTTCGCAATTATTAGTCGGATTATTGTTTGATATAGGTCCTCGTAGATGAATGTGATGCTTTTTATCAGGGATATTAAGAAGCTCCGTAAACGTAACCGAAACTATCGTACCCGATATAAGAGCTTCGGATAATTTTGGATACGGGTAGATTCGAAATGAGACACGTTATCACAGGCCGAACCAGCACACTAGCCACGCACGTTTCTTGCATGTTTGTTTATTACTTCTATTGGTTAGTCATAACTATTCTTTGTGTTTCACATTTACATTATTTTTATCTAATATCTGTATCCGAAACTGACCGATAATCCGAAGTGATTTCATATCCGTAACCGTATAATATTATATCTGTATCCGTATCCAGATCCGAAACTTCATATCCATAAAATCCCTGCTTACTAAAAAACTTAAAACTTAGAATATCAAACTCAAACCATTTATTTCAAATAGGCCATTCGACGGCAATTTTGAATGTCAACATTAACAGTTAGAAAATAATAATAAGTAATAAATTCTACCAGCGATGTGCTGTCATATGGCTCTGAGACGTGTTCACAAGGGCAATGGAGAGGGCTATGCTCGGAGTTTTCTTGCGTGATCGAATCAGAAATGTAGAGATCCGCAAGAGAACCAGGGTTACTGACATAGCCCGAAGAATTGCCAAACTTAAGTGGCAGTTGGCAGGGCACATTGCTTGCAGAGCGGAGGCCGATGGGGCAGAAAGGTTCTGGAGAGGCGACAGCGTACCGGAAGACGTTACGTTGGAAGGCCTCCCACTAGATGGGCCTATGACCTGGTGAAAGTTGCGGGGATCCGCTGGATGCGAGACGCATGGGGTCGATCAATATGGCGACGCTTGGGGGAAGGCCTATGTCCAGCAGTGGAGGTCTTTCGGCTTATATGATGATTAATTCATTCTACTATAAATATCAATTTGAATGACCTATGAACTGCACCCACTTTCACATATAAAGTTAAATAGACAACCAAACCTTAAAAAGCTATTAATATTTATCAAGGACTGTTAATTCACTTATGCTAACTCTAGTTATCCCAAAGGGATCATATGTCTTAGTAATAATTGCTACAAACGATCTTAGGGGATAATATTGTATTTACCATGCTCTGTATTTAGGTTGGTGATCGTACTATGTTGCTGTGAGAGACTGTATATCACTGAGGTATGCCTTGTAATTCGAACTAATATTATTCATGACAAAGTCAGTATGTAGGTATGGTTGTTTGGTCATCAATAACGACTCAACAGCTGGAAAGATTTGGAGAAAATTTAGAACACGGGTAAGTCAAGCCCTGGATAAAAACAACGGATACTTTTATCAGCCATCCTCTGGCAAAGGTATTATGTACTTTAGACTTTGTTAAAGCTTTGTTGGTAAATTATTAAAAGATAATAACTTTCTTTTTGCAAAGAAACTGAATAAAAATACAGTGGATGAATACTTACTGCTGACAACATGTTATTATAAATACTTAACAATATACAACAATAATTTAATGAACTGTTTAAAATAAACTGATTAAAATGTCCGATACCTATTACAATTATAACAAATAATAACAGTTACAAATCCACCTCATATTAACAATACATCTGACTTGTTTCAATACACACAAACACCAGTACCTAGAGAAAAAAAATAGCTATACTTTATAAATTCCCGTACAATATTGCAACATAATAGTTACCAGTAACCAAGTACGGAACTATGCGTCGGTGCGCAAAATGAAAAAATACTCGATATCCATTCTTGTGTCTGTGTACGCCCGATTACACCCTTCAGGTCGTTCGCATGAAGCTTTGGGTGTAAAATAAAATTAATAAATAGTTATAGATGGTAACTGGCGTTTTAGCTATTAATGATCTTTTTTTTTAAATTTTGGTGTGTTGACATGAAATAGAAACCGAGCCGTAGGCGAGATTTTTAATATGCCATGTGACAGAGCTGAAATAAAAATGTTCATCACAATTTTAACACACTTAATTAATACAAATATCCCTATTAAAATCAGGCTGTGGTAACAAAGATTTCATTAAACAAAACTTTCATACTTTCTGTAAGCACTAAGTGATTTTTTAAACTCAACTCTCCTTAAATATTAAAACAACTGTTACTCTGCTAGTTAAACTTATTAAAGTCAAAGAAAAAAAGTTGCCAGTTTGTTCTTTGATTGAATCACTGTTGGAAAAGTTAATAATTAGTTTTATTGTAGTTGTTGAATTGAATAATGAGAGTAAGTAAATATACTTAATATTTTCAAATTGTGTTTTATGATATTGACATACAGTTGAAATTGAAACGATTCACGGTTCTTAATTGGTACCTATATAATAAGGAATGTGACAGCGTAGGAGTGTGTTTGAGTTCAATTTCTTATAATTTGCGAAGTCTATTCGTTCTATTTTTCCTCTTGTATAGTATGAATAAGAAAATTAATTAAAATGTTTGCAAGTCTCAGATCTTTTCGACAAACTAATTAAATGTCGCTTAGAACAGTATTTTAATAGAATATTTATTTTCACATTTCTTGGCTACGTCGTTTATAAGTTTCTACTGAAATATGTGTGTACTGGTGTGTGTATAGAGACAATTTTCTATTAACATTCTTATGATTATGGACTCATTTCGTAGCTGAGATGAGGAGTTCTACAAGAATACACATAATCGGCCTATAATGTTCTCTACTGCTGGCACGCAGGCCTCTATGAGAGGGTGTAGACCGTAATTAGGCTCTAGACAGATGGACTGCATTTCAACTGCACTCCGACTGAAAAAAACTGCATACCAACCGTGCAGTCCAATTGCAGTCAGAGTGCAGTTGAAATGCAGTCAATCTGTCTAGAGCCTTATCCAACACACGGGCCCAGTACGAGTTGATGAACGTCACAATGTGCCCTAGATTTTTAATGTATAAGACAGGTTTCACTTTAGTAGTATATCAACCACTATGTTGAGTGCGGCTTCCAGTCTAACCGGATGCTTTTTACATGGAGCAAACGCCTATTGGACTTCCACAACCCAGTAACTGGGTAACAAGATACCTCTGGGTAAAACTGGTGTCAGATATTATGGCTTCTGACTACCGTAATGACTGTCAACGATCTTTAAATGACAGATGGGACCAACAGTTTAACTTTAGTAGTCAAAATCAAATAGTTTATTCCAAATAAACCATAGAGGTACTTTTGAAAAAAAATTAGGAAAAGATGACTTTAGTTGCAAATTCGCAAGCATCAGTAGGTTTCAATGAAGAAGAATTTGCAAGAAACTCCACGGACACTCCTTTCCATCAGTCTCAAGTGAAAGTATTTGTTAACATCATTCTTGATAAAAAATACATATATGTGAGAACAATGTAAAAAAACTTGCACATAAATGCGTCTAGAGTCCGAGGCAGCTAAGTTATGACCAATCCCAACTGATGGCGCCTATTTACGAACATGACGTATGGATCGGCACCACTCAGCTCAACCATCATGGATTGAACCGAATGATCCAACACATGTGCCAATGTCAGAGCGACAGTAAAGAGAGCATGGCACACTCAACTGCCAGGGCACACAGGAAGTCAACAAACGACACACAGGTACAGTGAATGGTAGATTTACAGTCGGAACACAATATTCACACATGTGCTGTGCAGTTATATAATACTAAAAGAAATTGAGTTTATACATATATAGCAATAGTAATATATAGTTTAACAATCGTCTGAATCAAAATAATGATTATGATGAATCAATCAATTATTCTCTGTTCAATCGATCAATCAAGCCTGTAGCAATCCACTGCTGATCTCCCGTCACAGTTCAAACATTCATTAGATCAAGCGGATTTTATCAATGATTGAAGTAATTTCAAAGCGTTTGTGAACCCTGTTTAAGTGAGGTCAACGCAATTAGCGCCCGTGGACACTGGTAAGCTAATATTTATCTTGTCTAAATAGTATAGGTTGTGTAGAATATGAGTGGTCGTGTAGTATTGATTGACTACCTACTTTGTTATCCCATAAAATTGGATACAGGAACTAAATAAAGGATGGTATTAAAAAAATATAGAAATAGACTTAAGCTTTTGTAATCGAGATAAAATATGGAAACCACAAATTCTTATTCTTATTTGTTGTCTTTATTGCTGAAGGTCATACCCGTCTTGGAAATCTTTGACAGTTTCACTACGGCTTGGAAACAACTCGTCAGAGTTGCATCCAAGCCACCCTGTCTTCGGCTCTTCTCAGGCCATAACAAAATAATTCATAAAAGCTTTCAAAATAATTGAGATCATTAATGGCCCGTATTCCAGATGCTCATTCACGACTCAAACTCAAAGTTGGCCACCAATCACAACTCTCGAGTTTGTCATAAGTTTATTTAGCTTGACATATTTTTTTTTTTTTTTTTGTACTTTATTAGTAAGAACAAAATTCTTAATAATTAATTACGATCTAGCCTAAAAGACTAATAAGCAATTTAACTCTAACTTAATATGTTACGTGATAGATTATGTTAAAACTAAGAATAGTGTCCATTTGCACTTTTACATAAGTCCGTAGCACTTTCTTAGAGTCTGATATAATTTAAAAACACTATGTTCATGTGTTATATGTATAGCACAGCGTGGTCACTATTATTCATTCACTTTACACTACACTAATTCAAAAGGTTTAGTTCTTTTTAGCCTACGCACTAAGTTTGTATTGTCTAGCAGCTGAATAGCCTCAACATTCACGTGTCGATGAAGTCTGTATTCGTGGGCTTCAGCAAATTTTTGGATGATGGTGGTGACGGATTCCGTTTTAAGGTCACGGTGAAGATCGTCATTTCTTATGTACCACGGTGCATTTACAGCATCCCTAAGCACTTTATTTTGGAATTTTTGGATTATCTTGACGTTGCTTTGTTTAGTACAGCCCCAAAGTTGGATACCGTACGTCCAAATTGGCATCAGTAAATGCTTGTATATGGTTATTTTATTATGTATTGATAGACAGGATTTCCTTCCGAGTAACCAATACATACTTTTATAACGTATGTCGAGTTCCTGTCTTTTCTTTTTGACATGAGCTTTCCAACGCAACTTGGCGTCGAGAGTTATGCCAAGGTATTTAGCTGTATTAGCATAAGGCACTTGCATGCCATTTATGTAGACTGGGTGATAGTCCAAGTGTTTGTTTGTGAAGTCAATGTGAATTGATTTTGACTCATTCAGTTTGATCTTCCATTTTTGTGTCCAGTCATAAACTTAAACATAAACAAATTGAGCTGGAAGAGTAAAGAACCACTCAATATGTTCGTTTTATCATTTAATAATGACGAAGATGTCAACAAAATCTATGGTATAAAGTACATTTTAGGGTGTAAAATTGAAATACACCCACTCAAAAATCCTAAACTCATTCCCCAATGCAAGAGATGCCAGGCATATGGGCATACTCATAAATATTGCAGAAAAGAGCCAAGGTGTGTAAAATGTACTGGCAAGCATCTTACAGCCAACTGTACCAAATCTCCGCAAGAGAAGCCAAAATGTGTTCACTGTGGTCTGCCTCACCCTGCCAACTATAGAGGGTGTGAAGTAGCTAAACAAATACAAATTCTGAAAAATAAAAATATTAAAAAGAAACTTGTGGTACCAACTACCCAGCAGTCTCTTCCTCTACAAAATCGTGATAAACAGGCACAGAAACCAAGTGTCCAGTCAACTGCAAAACCCATGCAAGTAACCAACACTGTTTCCTATGCGGAAGCTGCAAAACAAAAGTCACAGCCTTTGAATTTAGATGATAAGATTAATCAGATCCTAAAGTGTATTACCTCACTTGACAAGAGATTAGAGAAGCTAGAATCGCGCTAAAACAGCTGTTTTAAATCATTCAAAATGAATAACACTCTTAAAATAATGGCGTGGAACTCTAATGGGCTCCTCAAACATCAAAATGAGTTGCAGGCGGTCCTAGACACAGAAAATATAGACGTGTGTTTGGTCTCCGAAACGCACTTCACCAAGCAATCTTTTGTCAAATTTAGAGGATACGTGGTATATAATTCGCTCCACCCTGACAACTGTGCCAGAGGAGGTAGCGCGGTTATAATCAAAGACAACATTAGTCACTACGTGCAGTGTAAATATGAAGAACAAGACATTCAAGCTGTGGCAGTATCTGTTAAAACCAAATATTGTCACGTGTCTATTGCAGCCATATACTGTCCTCCACGGCATATGATAAGAAAAGAGCGATATTTACATCTATTTGAATTATTAGGCCAGAGATTTATCCTAGGCGGTGATTTTAATGCCAAACACACGCATTGGGGTTCAAGACTTACTACAACTAAGGGAAGGCAGCTCTTAAGTGCAGTTAAAGAAACTAATTCAGATGTTATGAGCACGGGTAAACCAACGTACTGGCCCACTGACCACCAGAAAATACCGGATCTTATAGATTTTTTCATATGCAAAAATATATCCGCCAACTACATCAGTTTGGAGGAAGGTTTTCATATGAACTCGGACCACTCTTCAATTATATTAATGCTTAGTCAAAAGATCCTACTCAAAGAAAGCCACTTAACCCTGGTTAATAAGTTTACAGATTGGGAAAGTTTTGCCCTTGAACTAGATAATATTATCGACCTTAAAACTCCGATAAAAAAGCAAGATCAGCTTGACTCAGAAGTAAACAAATATGTTGTTAATATCCAACAATGTGCGTGGAACAACACACCGCAATTAAAACGTAAATATAAGGGATTTAACTATCCTAAGGCAATTGTAGATTTACTATCTGAGAAAAGGAAACAAAGGAAGCTGTGGCAGCATACAAGGTGCCCGCGAGATAAAACATCACTAAATAACCTAACTAAACGATTAAAGAGAAAAATTCTACAGTTTGAGGAGGAATCTCTAAATACTAACCTTTTGCAGCTAACCAATGACAAATCAACGGATTACTCCCTTTGGAAAGCTACAAGAAATCTAAAAAGACCAATTAAACAAATACCACCCATCAGAGATAGCGACGGAAAATGGGCCATAAGCGATGACCAAAAAGCATTAAGGTTTGCTCAACACTTAGAAGAAACTTTTCAACCCAATGAAAGCTCGATAGAAATACTTGAGAGTGAAAGATTGTCACAAGACCAAAGAATTAAGCTTGTGACTCCTAAAGAAGTAATGAGAGAAATACAAAATAACATTAGCTCGAAAAAGTCTCCGGGTTACGACCTCATTACAGGGGAAATTCTTAAACACCTCCCACCCAAAGCCATAGTAAAGCTGACCAAGCTTATCAATGCTGCATTTATCCTAAAATATGTACCTGAGCCATGGAAGGTCGCTGAAGTTATTATGATTGCGAAGCCTGGGAAACCACCCCATGAAGCATCATCATATAGACCTATTTCTCTGTTGCCCGTGTTATCTAAGCTATTCGAGAAACTGTTATTGAAACGGTTAAAACCAATAATAGAAGATAAAGACCTTATTCCAAATCATCAATTTGGCTTCAGGGAAAAACACTCAACAATAGACCAGGTACATAGAATAACAAACATTATTGAAAAAACGCTTGAAAATAAGGAAGTCTGCGCCACCGTTTTCTTAGACGTCGCGCAAGCTTTTGACAAAGTTTGGCATAAGGGTTTAATATTCAAGCTCAGACGCATGTTACCAGAATTTGCAGATATTCTAGAATCGTATATAACTAATAGAATGTTTAGAATACGGCAAGAAGACGCATATTCCGAGTTAAAAGCTATAAAAGCTGGGGTACCTCAAGGAAGTGTGCTAGGCCCAATTCTGTACTTGTTATACACATGCGATATCCCAGAACTGGAAAATAACACCATTGCGACCTTTGCAGATGATACTGCAATTATGGCTACCGGATCAAGCCACAGAGAAGCAGTTAAAAAAGTTCAACTAGCTGTGAACAAAGTTTATGACTGGACACAAAAGCTTGACATATGTGTACTCAATAGAGCTCAGACGCCCCAGACAAAATGTGGTATAGGTATTGAATGAAAATGAAAGTCCAAGTTAGCAAGTACGAGTACATGCTAACACTACTCAATTCCGCTGATTTTGTGGTAAAAGAAATCGGTAACGTTTAGGGCGTCTAGGATCTTGAACTTGAGCACGTTTATGACAAAAAAACAAGCCAACCAACCACAACTGTCCATTTTCTGTCACGCGCCATAAGATTATTAAATATTATATCGAATGAGATAGATATATTTCACTGTAGCCTGATGAAGTTCACAATAGCACTGAAGTGCATTGAAAATGTTGAAACATAATTATAATTGAATTTTTTGTTGGATTGTAATGGTATTTTAATTGTATGTTATTGTGTTTATTTGAATTATAATTGGATTTTAATTGTATTTATAATAGTACGATTGATTATATTTTAATTGTTATTTTAATTGTAATATTTAATGGTATTTTTAATTGTATTTCTATAAGTCCTAATATCTTTGTGGTAGTAGCATCGCATTGGCATTGTAGCTGTTAAGGTGTTACTTACATAAATTTTAATAAATATATAAAACAAATAAATTTTGAGTTGAGCTGGTGGAATACCGGCCATAGACGAACACGAGTGATAACAGGCAACTGTATTCATCATCATCATCATTTGAGCTGAAATACATAGAGGCCACTGCTGTAAATAGCCCCCCAAGTGTACCCCACTCGTCATATTGACTAATCCCGTGCGTCTCAAATCCAGCGGATTGCCGCAACCATCACTAGGTCATCGGACCACCTCATAGGAGGCCTTCCAATGCAACGTTTTCCGGTCTACGGTCGCCACACCAGAACTTTTCGACCACATCCGTCATCCGTTCTGCGAGCAATGTGCCCTGTTCACTTGGCAACTGTAGTATTATCTATCTGTGTATCTGTGTCTCTTAATTTTGTGAAACTATAACTGGAAAATAACTTTTCTTCTGTGTATTTAATTTTCTTTCAAAATAAAAATTGCTCTCAAGGCTCAAATGTTTTTCTGTACATTTTTTCCCAAAATCCGTTCTTCAAAGGTTTATATTCGTACATGTTCCTTGTACCGTATACATGGAAGTGACACTTAACTTTTATGTTTTCCTGTTCAAATGTGTTCGGGGTAATCAAAGTACTGAATACCTGTAGGACACGTAGAAATACATACGGCAACACTTTGCTTTTATTGGAGCAGACAAGGAACTTTTATTGAAACATGAAAAGCTACAGGTGTATTTTTTTCAATTGTGATAAATCTGCTAAGATACTATTAAACGAAGTACCGTTTCTATCACGAATGGATAGTTTAGGTTAGGTTTTTTTTCGTGAATATCCTGCTCTTGGCCTCGCTCGCCTGATGGAGAGTGATAAACGAGTTTTACTAAAAGACGAACGAGTCCTGAAGACGCCTGATCACTCTTTCTTTGAAGGGTGATGGGTGGGTTATAGGTGGTAGAGAACGTAGTGAATAGCTCTTGGCCTTTCTCGCCAGATGGAAAGTGGCTAGCAGGTAGCAGACTCTTCCATACTTTGGCTGTGTGCATGATCAATGTGGAGAAAAAGTGCTTATTATAACTACTTAGTACGTCAAGTAAGTGCGAATGATAATCCGCAACGCATCTCCAAAGTAATTTCCCAAAATCAGATCCGAATCCCTGTTTAATTGCTACAAACCTCCAAAAAATGGATACAAGACGTGTAATAAACTGGGGTGCATTAAAAAAGAGTGCGCTCAACATTTTTTTAAAACACCCTTACTTCACCAAAACATGTACACTCGCCGCGAAAACTAATTTACGTAATAAATTTAATTCTGTCACCCTTATCTTGGAGAGCAAAACTTTTTTACTGATAAAAAAAATGAAATTAAAAACGATAAATCTTGTTGGTGGCGTCACATCTTGTTGGAGCAAATAATGTTACGTTAGGATGTCAGTCGACTTGTGACTTTTGGCGATAAGCTCTTTTATTGAATGAAAAATGATTTTAGATCATAAATTTTTGTTTTTAGAACGTTACTTTGAGTTGGAACAGATTTCATGTTTTATTCTTCCTAAATAAGTGAAAGTTTTCTTTAGCTGGTCAATTTATGATTCTTTGACAGTTTCATTGGGAAATTTCAAAAGCTACATTCAATTGTAGTTGATCGGGAAAACTTTTAAGCTGCATCTCTAAGTATGTTAGTTTTCTCAATAAACTTGCCAGGCTAATCTCAATAGATATGTTAGGTGCTAAAAGACATTTGCTGCAATTGAATACTTCATAATAATGCCCGTTGTTGAAATATTATATTATCTATCTTATGACAATTATGATTCGTCAAATTTCGAATCGATTTCTGTCCGTTTTTTTTTATATTTTGCATTGTTTTCCGTCGTCGAACTGCGAACATAATAATTTATATACACACTACTTCCAGGCTGGTCACAATATGTGACCAGCCTGGAAGGAACCCTGTCACCTGAGATACAGCTGGATATATCCTAATTTGGCTGTGATAAGTTTCTAGCTTGTTATATCTATACTATACTATTCCCTGCTGATACAGGTCAGCTTATTCAACACAGGCTTTTTCAAAAACCTACTTCAGGCACCAGTCTCTTACAATAGTGGAATATAGCAGTAGCCAAAAACATTGTTATTTTTAAGATAACCTATTATTTTAAAGAGAGAACAAATAAATGAATTGAATTGACTATTATAAAGCTGAAGAGTTTGTTTGTTTGAACGCGCTAATCTCAGGAACTATTGATTGGAATTGAAATATTCTTTTTGTGTTGGATAGTGAAAAATGTTGCAAAAACAGGAAAATTATTCCTTTTTGATAGCTTCCGTTGCGTGCGCTGCATAAGCGGTTAAAGTTACGCAACATTCATGTATGTAGGGTAGGTAGGTAGCCAGTTGACGGGAGCGAAGCCGCGTGGGACAGCTAGTGTACTAATAATTAAAAAAAAATAAACTTGCTAATTCTCTAATTCCCTATTATGCTTAAGAATGAATAAATGATCAAATAGTCTTCATTTCTCACTTCTGGTTGCGCCTGTACCATGCCATATCTACAAAACAATAATGCCTTTTAATAATGAATTATGTTTTGTTGACAGCTGTGACAGTATCAACGGTATTAACAAGTTAATTACATTACATTAATTAATTAATAATGACTATGAAATGTTTAACGCTGATATTATGGAAACAAAAACAATAATTGTTTATTAAATTCACAGGTTCCGTTTCGAAATTAATAATAGTACTTACCGTTTGTAAAACAAGAGTTCAGAACCGATTCAAACAAACAATAAATTGAAAGTTATTCAGACGGACAACATCGTTCAGATCTGATTACATTCCCTTTGAATCGGGAAACAAGGTAAATTCTCAATTGGGAAAAATTCAAATTAAACAATCGAACAAACACGGCCACTTAAAAACGCAATACGTTTTCAACTTAACCCGTCCGCCGCCACCGCAAAAACATTTCGGCGTCGAACTCTTTTGAAATTCCAAACGGGCCAAAAAACAAAAGAGCTAATTTGTCCATTCGAACAAAAACGGAAGGCTGACGAGGGGGAAAAAAACAACAGAAATCTTTTCCATTCTTCATTCGAAGAAGTGACAAATGCCCTGAGATGGGGGATGGCAAATGGCGCGAAATTAAAGCCTAATTTTTAAAAGTTGTGAAAAAAAATGAGTTTTTTTCTTTGCCGTGGATCGCGTTGATCTTAATTAGGCCACTCGGAGTGCTAATTCATCGTTTATACTCGGTTATGTTAATGTTAAGCGCTTAAGTGTAAGATTGGGGTGTAAAGATGTGACCCCAGCTTTGTATTATGACTGTCATTAAAGTTTATGAGTCTTAAGATAGATGGTACGCGAGTGCCCTGTAAAATCAGGTGTGATATAGACTATTATTTTGATGGGAGGTTATATTTTACAACGTTTCAACGGCCATTCGGGATGATAGAATACATTAACAGTTTATTGCAGAAGCTTTAAAAATAATTGTGTGTAGTCAATCTATTTCGCGAATCATGAAATTGGTTGTGACGGGTTATTGATTGGTGACTTTATTGGGCGCGTTATTTTTATTTTTTTACAGTTAAGAGTGATTGCAGTGGGGGTCTCGTGGGCTAATAATAACAGCCACGCGGATCGATCTTCAAGGTTAAGCAAAGCTTGCCAAGTTAGTCCGTGAGGAACAAAGGTAACAATCCGTTACATACCAAGGCCACTCCGTGTGTCGGAAAGTACGGTAAGCCGTTGCTCTCGGCTGCACGGCGGCAAATCGGACATACAGCCTTACCAAGAGGTATTGTGGCACCCAGTAACTGGGTTATGGAAGTACATTACTATTATTCAACTACATTTGATTATACCGAAAGTCAAGTGTTCAAAAGAGACAGATTGGTATTTTGTTTCAAAAGTGATTATGAACTCTTCGAAGCGTATCGATAGAAAATATAAATGTATGAAACCCTGATAAGGCCCAATTAGAGTTTGCAATTACTATCCTGGTGAAAGTAAATCAGCCAATCAATAGAAGTTGATTGCCCAGAGTGCGTCGAACGTACCAGAAAACGGAAAGTACGTCGCTCGGGGAGACTCCTTTCATACACCTCAAATTATATGGATGGATATTCGTTACTTTTCCAAGCAAAAATTACTGAATGGAATTCGGAAAAACTTTACTGTAATGCAGGATATAAAAAGGCAAGTTATTTGTAAATAAAACCGTAACGCACGATGTTAATTGTAAATAAAACAAAAAGTATTCAGAGAATTATCTTAATTTTTTATTATAATAGAAGGATCTATGACAATTATGTGTGAAACTAAATATCGGCCAAATGCTCGCCACGACTTTGGTGGCATACCTCTATCCGATGGTCCATATTTTCAATGACCTTGAGGCATAATTGAGAATCAATGTCGTTAATGTGCCGAATTATCTCATCCTTTAGCTTTTGATTGTTCTTGGTTTATTGATGTAGATTTTTTCTTTTAAATACCCCCAAAAAAGAAGTCTAACGGAGTCTAATCACATAATTGTGGCGGCAATTCCCACGTCGTGAGATAACACGGCTATTGAATTTCTCGCGTAAAAGGGCCATTGTTTCGTTGGCTGTGTGGCAAATGGCACCGTCTTGTTGGAACCACATATCGTCCAGCTCCATATCCTCAATTTCTGGCCACAAAAAGTATGTTATCATCTCGCGATAGTGAACACCATTCACGGTAACTGCTTGTCTTGAACTCTTAACGTGCTGCTCAATTGTGTACCTCTCCTTGGTTGAATTTGTCAAAGACTGAAACAAAGAAATGTCAAAGACTGAAACAAAGAAATGTCAAGTAAAGCAAAAAACTTGACGTTAAGGTGTGACTAACAATTAACATCGTGCATTATGGTTCGACCATTACACCTGAATAATTTGTAAAGATATTTCAGAAAGTAGTAAATTCACGCGAGCAGCAGCTATTTCCAACATAGCAGAGTAAAGGCTAGGGAGATTGATATTATTATTCAAGAGTAATTGGAAGTCGTGATAAGCATAACTCATACACCGATTAATCTCTCAAGCTAATCTTCAGTGGTCGTGAAGAAATTGCTCCACAATAATTCATTGGTGCTAGATTTTAACTTACGACCTCAATTGTTACGGTCATTAATCAACGTCTTTCGCTTAAGGATATTGTCGCTGAAGTTTGAATAGTTTTACTTTGTCAGATATCGCTTAATGTTTTACTGTTTTTTTCTTGTCAATCAAAATGAAAAGTTAAATGATTGATGCTTTTGTCTTGTTATTTGAGTTGATGTCCTTGACTTTGTTTACAAACGTGAACCGCTCACGGGTAGTTTGAAGAAGTTTATTATTATGTCTTGCATCTCTAGATATTTTCATTGTGTTTAAGTTCCAATTTATTTTGTAGTGGAGGATTTTTGTTATTATTGAGAGGCCCGCGTTTGGCCATTTTGGTATCTGATGGTGAGCGATGATGCGGTCGAGGATGGAGCACGTTTCCCTAAAATTAACCTATTCACGCTTGACTTATGATATCCATAGGTTGTAGCTATCAGTGAAGAGGAAACATACTCCGGTAAGGAATTCCACTCCTTAGCTGTACGTACTACGAAAGTTTTCTGAAAAATCTTTCGTGAGTATTGTCAGTAAGCCGATCAGTATGTCAAAATACAGTTCTATTTTAAGATACCGTTTTTTATTCATAAAGACAGAAATAAACAGATTAAATAAAAACCTCAGTACAATTTCATAGCAATACTGGATAACGTAAATCCAAGGTCAAGTGAAATAGGATCGTTTGTAGTCCACAATAATAGCCCCCAAATGGGTTAAGTTGCATTCTTGGAAAAATTGTATTACGCCTCGGTATTCAGAGGGTTAGGTTGCGGTATTTTGTGGAGGCTTTATCGTCCACTGTTAATTGTAATTTTGCCTTGTTTAAGGTTTGTAATTAAGGGATTTTTTTGACTATTTTATTTAAAAAAACGGTTTATGTTTTTAGCTTAGAATTAAAATTATTTTAATTTTAGTAAAAGCATAGCCTACTTTTCTACTAACTTACTAATTACTCTATGCTCAAAACCAGTCCAAAAGCATTTATTGTAAAACGGCCAAACGTCAAATTAAAAAAATATTAAAGTTCATCATATCAGCCGAAAGACGTTCACTGCTGGACGTAGGCCTCCACATGCGTCATCACATTGACCATGTCCCGTGCGTCTCGCATCCAGCGTTTCAAGTAATTCTTGCTGAATAAAACATAACCAAATTATTCGCGCTTTCAATTTTATGTTGTTCTATTTTTCTATCAGATTTTACCATCTAAAATAGTACCTATAAGATTACCTAGCTAAGCCTAACAATTCTCTCGAGAAAAAATGGTACAACCTCGCCCTTTAGTCAAGGACCGCAATTTATTGTTTCATTTTGTACAGATCCAATTAGGTTCTAATTGGTTTACGACAGTTAACTATTCACAGACTAAAATTGTAGTACAAATAAATAAATCCAATGTTTACACTCGCCATACCAGTTAGTTCAATCTCTATTTGCATTCTGCTAAAAATAAAATGGATTTTACTGCTCGAATGACTTCAATTTAGATTGATGTTTGAACGCTTGAATGTAAATTCAATTAACTGACCAATTAATTTATTAACACTGGCTGTTAAATCTAGTCATTTATTTATGTTGAGAGGTGCGATTGTTTGACCTGGCCGTTTGAAGCGTTTTATTTTTGAATCTGTTTCCGAAGCAATAATACAATATTTTAAGTGTTGGATTATTGTGTATGTCAGTTGCATTTAACGTGTTTCAACTGTTGTCAGAATTCTTTAAAAAAATGTATTAATTAATCAACTTAAATGGGTAATGTTGTTCACTTTATTGCAGGAGGTCAAAAAGAGAGTAGATAAAAATGTCCCAGTATTTATTATTTCCAACTTTCTGCTTGACAAATTTCCTATCTGTCTGATTTTGTCACTAACCGTACAACGGTCCATAGGCGGTACATAGTCCGTAAATATAATCACAAATTGCCTAATTGCCGTGAATTTGGACGGCCTGCCGAATTTGGACATTCGGACAAAAACTGTATTCGTATACGAATATATCTCTCTGGAATTTTCGATCATCGAACATGAAACACAGGCTCGTGTAGTCAACAAATGAAAAGCCAGGAATAAACCCAATTTTCTGTTGAAAAACAACAGAAAGCGGGTCCAATTGCTAGTCGATCCTAGACAGATTGGCGTAGGAGCATCGAACTTGAAGGTCGGTATAAAAATAAACATAAAAAGATGACTCTGCCTATATCAGTGGAAAAATTGAAAACCGTGACTATGGACATCCTGATTACAAACCTAACACAAAAAAGGCCCATTTGCACGAAAAACTTAACTGAAAGTTAGTATCTAACACTAGGTTAAAGTGTCAATCTTCTATGACAAACAGTCAATTTAACCTCGTGTTAGCAACTAACACCGAAAACACTGATACTCAGCTGAATCCGGTAAGACTGGAAGCCGACCCCAACAATAATTGGGAAAAAGGCTGGGCAGATGATGTTAGCAACTAACACCAAGACCCAGTTTTTATATACCTAATTAACTTAACCAATGGTTAAATATGCCAATTGTTGCAAATTTCAATAAAACACATTTTTTTTTCACAAATGGTAAAATAAGTTGGAGAGTTAAATATTTGACAGTTTGTTAGACTAAAAGAACGAATAAACGCGTTTTATCATTAGATAGCGTATTTAAATATTGGTTGAGTTAACTACTGATCAAAATATTGAGCCTAGTTAAGTTTTTCGTGCATGTTTGCCTCAGTGTGTTAAAGTAATAAAATTGCAATTATAACATCTACAGTAATACCTATCAACTTACTATTTACCCAAGCACCATTATCATCATTCTTCTGCCATATTCCCAATTTATAGGATTAGTGCAACAAAACTTCTTCTCCAATACTTGTTTATTAGTCGTTGTTTAAGACATCCGTAGTCCTCTTGCCATATCATCTTTTATCTTTTACGCAGTCAATCCATCGTCGCTGTTGTCTAATACGCAGTCGATCCATCGTCTCTGTTGCCTTTTACGCACTCGATCCATCATCTCTGGTGTAATTTACGCAGTCGATCCATTGTCTCTGTTGTCTTTTACGCAGTCGATCCTTCATCTCTGTTGTCTTTTACGCACTCGATCCATCATCTCTGGTGTAATTTACGCAGTCGATCCATTGTCTCTGTTGTCTTTTACGCAGTCGATCCATCGTCTCTGTTGTCTTTTACGCAGTCGATCCTTCGTCTCTGTTGTCTGTTACGCAGTCGATTGATATCTCTGTTGGCTTTTACGCATTTGATTCATCATCTCTTTTTTCTTTTACGCAATCGATCCATCGTCTCTGTTGTCTTCGCCTATTCTTATAGCCATCCACATTCATACCCAAAACATTCCTGTCCACTTATTTCCAATCCGAAAAACCCACAGTTTTACAGCTCTACTAATACAGACAAATTAGTTCTTTCAATTAGACCATTAATAAGCACTTTAATAGCCACAAGTCTAAACAGTTTTTTCCAGTTAACGTTCTAAATTAACACCGGGACGCCAGCATGGTCTATTTTTCATTAATTCTCAGATCCCGTTGATAATTTATCGTTCCCAGCACCATTTCTTTTTTTTATTTAACTTTTATAGAGGACTTGCACCGAGATAATTAATATTTAGTACTCCAAGAGCTTTCTAAGCTGTCTTGGGGAAGAAATTTTATGGAAATCCAATGTATTTTACACTTAAACATTTTTCAGTGCAAGCGATTTGTGTTAGTTCACTTGAATAGAAGAAAACTTGAAACTACTTTAGATTTTTTAAGTGAAATTTTGTATATCAACATTCAATAAGAAAAATAATGACAGGTGGCAAAAGCAAAATAGTTAATTGTGTTTAACGATTTCATAACTGATTACAAAAGAAGAGTATTTTGTAGAGCACAGCGTCTTCGTTTCATTTTGCTTTCTTCATACCTATTTCTGCTGAACCCAATAAAATTATAAACTTTTTTACAAAAAAATACTACCGACTTCCAAATAAGAAAACTAGAAAGTGAAAAAAGTCGATAGTATTTTTTTGTAAAAAAGTTTTTTATTTCACACTTTTTAGTTGTACCTACCTAATAGGGAAGTAGATAAGTAAGTACCTATAACGACAGAATTGATTACCCGAATAACATGAAACTTGAATATAACCGGTGAAATGGGCGGATCTGTATACCCCTTTCGAGCGTACTGACGTGATGTTATGTTATGAAATGTTATAAACAATAAACTGACATGCGATTGCAGCAATCCCCTAAATTTTCCGTTATTTATTGAAGAGTTCTGTTGTATATCTCCGAAGTTCTTCATCAGATCTTCACCAAATTAAAATGGGACCAATTCCGGAATATATTCTTTCAAACAAAAAAAGAATTTTCAAAATCGGTCCACAATTGACGGAGATATCGGTGAACGTAAATAAAAAAAAAACTTAATGTCGAACATAGAACCTCCTCCTTTTTTGGTAAGTCGGTTAAAAAGTAAACACGTACCGTTTTATTAGCTACGGAATGAAAAGCGAAGTCCTTTTCAATAAATGGCAAAAAAAACTGTTTGACCTCCGTCTTCCAATTTTAAAGTTCATTGCCACGATAAATACTGCCATCAACAGTATCTACAAAGAAAAATAACATTTCAACTCTTTCAGTCTCACTTTCAATTAACTTATTAAACAAAAAACTATATTCAACGTCCAGATTTATAATACAAAGATTATTTTCTTAACAACCGACGACTAAGAGCGTTTTTTTTGTCTCGGCTCTTTTCCGCTGCGTTGACTTAGGCACCAGGACTACACTAGATTCTGATTAAAACAGGTTTTTAATTAAAACAACCCCTGAAGTTAGCAGTATCGGTTGGGCTGAAGTTCTAAGTGAAAAAGTTTAAGAGATACCTGGGATTCCTGACCGGGAGTTTGAACGAAATGATTTGATGAAGAGTGGTTTTTTCGGGCACTTAGGGGAAAATCGTGTTTGGATGGCAGCATAATTTTGGGGAGAGATTTCATTCAGATTAGAAGGTTGTATGCTGTATTAGAAGGTTTTATAACTTTAGTTGGGATACAGAAGAATGTTTCGTATTATTATTGGACAACATTTTGTTATGTTTTTGTTTTAGATAGGCTACTATTTTGGAATAGAATAGAATAACATTTATTCGCATAAAACATGGTATAGTAGATGGAACAAAATTAAATACAGAGCATACATGTTCTGCTTAACATTATAAGCGTGCAAATTTTTCGTACATACAATACAGTCATTTAAAGTTTTTGTCAAAGAACTCTTTTACACTATAAAAACTGTTAGTGGACAGCCAATTATGTGACAATAAACCCACTATTTTGTGTGTGTGTGTCAATTATGGTAGTTTTTTTTGTGTGTTTTGTGATAGTGTGCACTTAATAAGTACACCCTGATTTTGTTTATTACCTTACAGGTCACCAGTCAATATTTTTGTAGTTTCATGCTAACTTTAACACATCGGGCATGATTTTTTATAAGACTATTATAAGGACTGTCCATCAAATATAATACTAGTGCGAGAATTTTAAAATCAAAAGAATAGACATAACTAATAGTTACCAAATCAGAAACGCAAACAATCACCAAAATTTTATTAGATGCAGTCAAGCGAAATCCTATCATTAAATTTAATCAATTACCAATGTTTCCGAACCCAATGAAAATGTCACGATTCAAAAGCTATATTTTATTCCAAACGATTCGATATTCACCTAATATTAAACTATTCCGAGGTCTAAACTCTAACGGTCAAGGGGTGAGTAACAGCGACCATCAAATTTAAAATTATACGGGTCTAAGTGCAGACCTCTATAAAACTGGACTTGTATGATTTTGGCATATAGGTTAGAGTCTAGAGTAATAGAGAAGGAACTAGAATAATATCTATTTGGACTAGTTTAGTCTTATCGTCTTTTTAACCGCGGGCTCCCTGAGACGGCGTCGTAATTTTCTTCCCATAACCACTAAAGTTGCGATAGTACAAACTCTTCTTCTCCCTATCTTAGACTATGCTGATGCCAGCTATCTTGTTCTCACCCAAGACCAATTGGATAAGCTTGAGCGACTTCAAAATCTCTGTATCAGGTTCATATTTGGCTTGCGCAAGTATGATCACGTTTCTGAAATTCGTACTAAGCTCAAATGGCTTCCTATTCGCCTTCGCCGGAATACCCACATACTTTCTATCCTTTACAAAAAGTACATTATACTTTTTAATCCTTTTACTCCTTTTTATCTCAAAGAACGCTTTCAGTTCTTCTGTGACACCCATTCTAGGTCCTTGAGATCATCGGAAAATCTTAAATTAAGTATTCGTATGCATTCCACTTCCTTCTTTGACAAATCTTTCACGATTCAAGCAGCTTGGTTGTGGAATGCATTAACTATTGAAATAAGACGTGGTCAAACACTGCCAACGTTTAAGAAAATGGTGTAGGAGCATTAACTTTCACTATAATTTTTATTCTTCTCCTTTCTCTGTTATATTATGTATTAGTATATTTTGTTATATTGTATGTTTGTATTTTATGTTATTAAGTCTAAGTAGTATATTATTTATGAGAATTTGTACACTGACAGCCCTAAACTCTTCTCCTATCGTTCAGTCCATCCAAAGGTTGTCTGTAAGAGATTGCCTAGTGCGATAAGACCGCCCATTGTACACTTGTTATTGTGAACGTTTGTCCTGTATGTTTTACTTTGTGGTGTACAATAAAGTATACAATAAATAAATAAATAACCGGCTTCCCAAAAAGGAGGAGGTTCTATGTTCGACTTTGTTTGTTTTTTTTTTGTATGTTCACTGATATCTCCGTCAATTGTAGACCGATTTAAAAAAATATTTGTTTTGTTTGAAAAAGTATGTTCTGAAATTAGTCCCATTTTAATTTGGTGAAGATCTGATGAAGAACTTCGAAAATATACAACAGAACTCTTAAATAAATAACGGCAAATCTCTCAGGATTGCTGCAATCGCATGTCTGTTGATTATTTTTACCATTTCATAACATAACATCACGTCAGTACGCTCTTTAAAGGTACGCAGATCTCTCATTTCACCGGTTATCTTAAAGTTTCTTTATACCTATACCGCCAGAATAGTATAATACCTTACTAAACAACTTGCCTATTAGTTAGGTACAACTAAAACGTGAAAAATAAAAAAAGCTTTTTTGCAAAAAATTACTACCGACTTCCAAATATGAAAATTACAAAGTAAAAGATAACTTTGTTTTTAGAAGTCGGTGTCTTTGGTAGGTACAATTTGTTGACTGCCAGAAACAAAGTTATTTTTTACTTTGTAGTTTTGTTATTTGGAAGTCGGTAGTATTTTTTTGCAAACAAGTTTTTTTATACTTGTAGTTAATTGTCATCTTTGCTATCGTCAACTGTTTGAACATACTAGATATTATACGGTGCTGTGAGATTTGGTATCCTATTGGCTCCTTTACATTAGGGAAATTGTAGTTGAAGCCTATCGAACTAGAAAACAAACTAGTACATTACCTGCCAGAAGAAAGTTACCGAAGCGCATAAAAGCACATCGAATTTTACTTCAAATAAACTTGCTTTATAAAACTTGAAACTCCATCATCTAAATTAAACCATTCGGCAATAATGGTGTTGCCATCTCGCTAGAATCTTCTTTCTTTCGGATCATAAAATTCTTCTTCATTTTGGGGTCAGAACAAAATGATTAAATTTCACGTTTCATCTAACGTCTAAATTACACGTTTAAACTTGGAAAAAGTGTCTAAATACCCCAAACTTTGGTTGAAACCCTCCGGCAGTTATGACTGTTTCAAAATTCTTATTTACGTTGTTAATTTATTTAGGGAAGTGAATATATTAAAAGTCTTAAGGATATTAATGTTAGGAGTTTAAGATAATGATATTATTATTGTTGTAAGAGATTTTAGTTGGCCATCTTTTTTTTATTTTAACGTTTTTGGTTCATAGTAAAGTTGTGGGCTGGAGAAGTTGGTAAATACTTTGAAGATACTTAATGTATAGTAAGTTTATATGATAAGTTTGATATTAGCTTGTAAGTTTTATTAGTTTAAGGGATGAAATACAAATATTAAATCAGTCACGAATTTTAACCAGTGTCTAAAATGTTAAATGTCAGTCCATTTTCGACAAGAAAATTTCAAATTACATATTTCATAATATACAAAAAGAAAATTCCGTTAGGATTTGCTTTAGGGAAATGATTTTTCGAAAATCCTTCCTGAACGCATAAAAAAAATAAAAAATTATAAGCTATTTTTTAAACTTTGCCCCACACTTGGAATTTCTTCCTGTATCGTGAGTGCGTTTACAAACATTTAAACTCACATACACGAGACACCCAGATCCGGAACAACTACGAGTATCTGTAGGCCATACAAATATTTGTTCCATGCGGGAATCAAACCCGCGACACGCAGCTCAGCAGCCGATCGCTCAACCACTACGCCATCGGCAGTTTATGCTGTGTAATGTATTTAAACGAATGGCTTTTATAGTTTGTGTGTTTTGTATGTATGCCTAAGGCATTAATGCCGCCATTGTACCTTTGTGCGTGAAGTAAATAAATAAATGTATAATTATAAATTGTACTTCAGGACTACGAAAATGAAAGATGTAGCATACATTGGACATATAAATGTCTAACTTAAGTACTTCGTATCCTCACCCGCCTTGACCCAACCTTAAGACCTCGAACACCACACGTCAATATCATTACATCAGACCCTTGAGTCCTTCAAATTCACTTCCCTTGTTATCCGAAGCTGGTAAAGTACCAGTTGACCACATGGGAGCTGTGGTTATTGAGCCATTACCTTTGCTGATGGATAGGAATTATTAATGCGAGCTGAAACCGATGATGGGTGGTTAGTTGGCGAAAAGTAGTTCAGGGTTGGAGTGGATATAGAGTACTGGAGAGCGGTTGACCAAAGAGCATCCGTTATGTACCTATCTATATCTAAAAGTGATAAACGATTTTATTTATGGTGGCTTAGGTGTCGAGAAGTTTTGTATTTGTTTTTGTGGAGCTCGTTTCAGTTTTACAGTTTAAGTAAATTTTTGTGCAGCTGTTTGGCTTCCAAAAAATGGATGCTAGATTAAAATTGAGAGGTAAGTACTATTTTTGAAATTAAGAAAAATTTTAATCCCCGCCGGAAAAAGTGGTGGAGGAGTTTGACGTTTGTTGCTGTGTATCTGTGTAACTGTATGTCTATCTGTGGCATCATAGCGCCTAAACGGATGAACCGATTTTGATTTTTGGTTTGAAAAGTGGCTTTGTCGAAAGTGTTTTTAGCTATGTTTGAATAAAATCGGCTTAGCTGTTCAAAAGTTATTCACATTTTACTCTTTCAATCTGGATTATTTCGCAAGATATCGTGTCATTATTACGTGTTACGATAGATTGTCGATTAAAGCGTGTCTGCTACTAGGTATATTATATGTAGTTTAAAAAGCATGAACTTAAAATTAAAATCGGGGGATTTTTAAATTTGTAATTTTATCTTGTTTGTTATTTGCTGAGAGCATGCCACAGTTTTGTTCCCAATCAATAACTCGATTATTAATATAAAGTGCTCTTCAACTATCCGTTTCTCATTGTTGATCTGTTCTGCCTTACTTAAGTATTCAATTACATTGTGTTACAAACCACGGATTGTACTTTGTATGAGTTGCAAATAACACACGTTGACTTTCCTACACTCATATCCACAAAACCAACAAACATCAAAACAACATAAATTAAACTAAGAAACAAAACGGTGACATCCAAGAAGTCTTTAATTAATTTAATGGCAACCATCGTGCCATCTCGTACAGTCGCGATCATATCAATTTAAAGGCTCACTTCCGAGTAGACCGACTCCGGCTACACTGACACTGATAAAGCAGCAAGATGGTATTTAGCGCCATGCTGCCGTCTTCACGCTACAATGCCGCTATCTGACAAATCAAACATAACCAAAATCATATTTTGAAGAATATAATTCTGAGGTGAAGAACAAAAAAAAGATATAGCTGGAATTTATTGATAGTAGAAAAATACTGTTTAGACAGATCTATAGTGAAGGTCGCGGCGGTGGCGGAGTGGTGACTCCTTTTTCAGTGAATTTTAGTGTCACCGCGTCTAACCGCTTGTACACGCTAAGCAAATTCACCGAGTCTGCTGCAGACAGGACCAATTCATAATTTACACGACAAGAATGTTGTCTGCATGACAAACAGTCGTGTCTGCAGCTGTTAGGAAAAGAAAACACCACTTCGAGCGGCTGGAGCGCGCCGTCCACGCTGCAAACACATCTGTGTGACCCACATGGCATTGGCGTGTGGGTCGGCGAACTACTCGGCGTAGTACTCGACGTAGTCGAAACCTCTCTTTTAAAACCATAATATTGTTTGACTGGGACAGTTGATTTGTGATTATAACGGCATTAAAATCATTTGCCTATTTAATACAGTAAACTCATTTCATCTACGAGAGCGTGTCGTGACTAGCGCAGACAAAATTTTCTCTGCTTCAGAACCGTAGCAGTGAACACAGTTCGTGTGTAACAACGACAGGAATTCTTGCGTCAGTCACTGGGCCGACTTTTTTTTAGCATGTACGCCACCATGTACTCATTGTCACCGAAGCCGTTATGCTCGGAAGTGAAGCTTTAAGGAGCCATACCGACTTGGACTTAAGCCGCTCTTAATGTGTCAGATGTGGTTTTGGCGTAATACTCAAGACGGTGATATAAGGCTATGGGCAGACAATGGAGGGTTCCATGGCTTAATAGGTTCGGCTTGAGACTGTAAGGGTTTTGAATCCAAGTAGGGAGCTAATAGAGGGTTGTTGTGTGTTGAGCTTATGATATATGTGCGTATTATCCATTCCATTCTTAAATTATAAATGCGAAAGTAACTCTGTCTGTTGCGTTGTCACGCCAATTTTGATACACACAATGATAGGTCCTATGCCTTGAAGAAGGATATAGGCTACTTTTATCCTAGGAGTATAATATTCCCTTGAGATTATCTCAGACTTCTAAGCAGGCGAAGCCGAACTTTAGATATACCAAAATTTTATTGCGAATTTCTACAGCTCCATACTCAGTTCACAGCAAGCAGAAGGTTAAGATTGGTTGTTATATTTTCTACTATTGACAGGTTCACCTTTTAGCACCATCTTACATGATAATAAGCGATGCATTCAAATTTACAGATTATCTATGAATACATTATTTTTGATGTTACTAAATTCAAATAATGTTAAGTACCTATTTTTGTCGCTGACTTTAACTTTGTCCTTTGCTGAAGTTTATGAATTATGAAGAATTAGAATAAAGGTAAGGTATAGGCTCGTAAAGTATAGGTTTCAAGCATGACGTCACATGGCATTTCACTACAGATTAACATACTGTAAAAACGTGCAGTACAATGTAGTGTACCACGACTTACAGTCATCCAAAAACAAATGAATCCCAACGCTTTTAATTATTCCGTCACCAAATTTTTTACCTTTCTATTCCATTAGCACGAGTTGATTCCTACTTCATAATTTATAAATGAAAGGGTCTTAATTAATTAGCGATTGCAATCCCACTAAGTTGTTTCAATGAAATATTACCCTATTAGAGTAATGACTTGTTTCGTACATTTCGGCTGAATCGAGGGATATTTTAATTAAATTATGTCTTCTGTAATTGCGGTGTGTTTATAATTTATTAGATTACCGAATAATATTTCTTGCTTTTAGCAGGAAAATTGGATAATTAGCCTATAATTTTCTCACGGCTTAGGCAGAAGTCTCCTCTAACAAGAGAATGTGGGCTGTCTCTAATGCACCACTCCAGCCCAGTGTAGATTTATAGATCAATGTCACATGTCTTCGGTTTCATTACGATGTTTTCCTTCATCTTTTTGTGAGCAGCCGTGATAAAATAAATTTTAAAAATCCCGACTGAATATATTAAAATAGACATTAAATATTATGATGTGCTGCGAGCGGTGACAAACGAAGCTTTGATAGGTTTTTGTTTGTCCTCGCCTATGTAAATATTACATTATTACCTTAAATTTGCCAACGTCCATAAACATGTTACAAAACAGTATAATTATTTTGTGCATTCTAGATTACTTCACAAATTACACCTAGTACTTGTTTTTCTTTTTTCAGTTTTTTTTTTTGTCAGTCGGTTTTTTGTTTTTTATAATAATTAAAGAATGAGTCCTCCAAATAAATGATGTGGTAAATGGTTATGAATACTTAATAATATGGTTAAGTGAATAAAAATGTTTATGATTGTTTCATTTATTTATTTTGCTATCAAAGCTACGCTTATCTTGAATTTGTGCCAAAATAGTAACATAAAAGTGTTACGATATACAATATCTTTAGAATGGTATATTTAGTAGCTTTCATTTGATACCCATATTGTTATGATAACGAAAGAATAATTGTATCAGCCCTTTTTTGGAGGGAGGCGCCATATTTCAAAAGTTATGTAGCCTATTTCACTACCACAATTGGGACGAATCCAACGATACCTCATATGTCAGAATCCGTCAAGCCATTTGGGCTAAAGAACGTTCCAAATTGACATACATACATACACACACTCGAGAAACATAACCCTGCTTCGGCAGTCGGGTATAAATAAAACGCGTGCGGTTCAAACCTATAACTATAAAATCGTAAATCTGAGCTGGGTCACCACTGAATTTGTTTACTCAAATTCACCCATCTGAGCAAAGTTGCCGCTGAAAACTAGATGAAAATATGTAACGTTTTGGTTGACAATGTTGCCCAACCGGTTGTGGTATATTGACCTAGTTAATTGATTGCAAAATTAGCAGTACTATATTGAAGAAAAAGTGTTACCAATTTTTCCCCGAATCAAAATCAAACGAAACCGAAAAACTACTCGTAACTAACATTAACATTAAAAACGGGATATTTACCATGTTTACTGTTTGTTTCGAGTTTCCGATATTATTAATGTTAGTGTTAGTGACCATGACAGTTTAAAAACTTATATTACTCGTAACTAGGTTAGTTTGGAGTAATCTAAATATTCAATACCTGTCTCTCTTAGAAAACGTGCGTAAATAGTTCCTGAACCTACGTTTCCCATTACCTATGAATAATAAAACGTCTTTCCAAGAAAATCAGCAAGATAAATCAATATAATTCCTTCCCTCCTTAAAATCTTTGTACTCAAAATAAATCACTTAATACGACACTCCAAAAATCCCACCTCACATTATTATTCGTAGGGCAAATACAAATTCGATCCTGTCCCATCTCTTTAGTCTGTCTCGACATTCTATTAAATGTACTCCAAACACATTTGCCTTTTTCGTCGAGGAAATTGGTTCCTCGGCTTATCTCGAAGAAAAACCTATTTTGTATGGCACTCTTGGTTTATGCGTGTAAGTAATTTAATGTAACTTTTAGAAGAGAATTCGTCACACGCTGAATTTTTTAAGTCTCCTTCGAATTGTAAATTGAGAAGCTATTTTCGAACTTCGAATTCGGCGATGTATTTTTTATAACTCCTAAAAGTTTTGTGTGCGATTGTACTTTCTATTGGTGATGTTTTATAGGGTTGCCCGCTTTAAAAAATTTTATACTGTCATAAAATATGACGTGGCAATTCTTAGAAAATATCCTTTTTATATGTCAGATCTCTATCGGATCGAGGTACATTTGCTCGATATTTCAATATTCTATAAACATCGTGGACACTAAGTAACTCGTCATTTTTACCTAAGCTTTATGACTTGTGTCGAAAGATGAAAGAAAAACTCATAAATACTGACATAAAAGTACGTCTGCCTTTACTAGATAAACAGGTTGACTTGCTCATATAAAAATGAATGAGTACTTAAAATATATTAAGAAGAAGACGCTGTTTAGACGGGCAGTAAATTATATTGCCCAAACAGCAGACGCAGCAGTATTCTTGTCACTAAAAACATCGGTATTGGGTATAGTATTTTTTGTGACGCATTTGAATATTGAAAATTTTAATAAACAGGGCACAACTACTGAATAGGTACTTAATAAGTAAATTTACAGGATCACTTATTTTGCTGGCAATTTTTAAGGATTTAAAATACTCAGAAAGAAAAATAAATTTTACTATGGGATCAACCCCGGAAAAGATAATTCTGTTGCACATTTATATTTGCATAACTTGATAAAATATAAGCGCTGCTACTATTTTTACGTTTTCAGAATTAATCCCTATAGTAAAAGTATAAAATTAATCCTCGAAGAAATCAAAAATAGGATAGGTCTGTCATTCATAATTAAATATATTTATGAAAGAGAGACCTAACTGTTACCTTATTATACCTGCATTATTATACTTTCATACCCCGTACAAACATACCGTTGAAAATACGACCAACTTCGGAACTAACTTAAGATATAAAGTGCATATATCGCCTTTATTGCCATTAAATTCAGGCGGCTTACAGATTTTTATTGGAACTAGGTTCTCCTGCGATTCTGTTTGTGTTTGAACGGAAGTCTTTTAGAAAATGAAGTCCTATTTTACAGCTCAGTTACTTAAACTCCTTCGAGTTTATTGCGTTATAAATATAAATGAAACTGCCAATGCAATAATTTTAGTTACCTAGCAAGTACCAATAATTTTGAAAGTGACAGTCATTTGTTTTCGTCTTCCTACTAATACCTATCACAAATGTGAAAGTTTATGAGTATAGATGGATGGATGTTTGTTTCTATTTAAAACCTACTGAACGGATTTGGATGAAATTGTCACTCAGATAGTTTCTAACCTGGATTAAACACATAACATACTTTTATCTAGGTATTAGGTTCTTTTGGGATAATTTCGACATTCACGCGAGCGGAGTTGCGGGTCGCAGTTAATAACTAATATTACGAGTGGCCCAAAAACATACCATGTAATTAACGAACCTGCTTACAAAATTTCACGAGAATCGGTTGAGAAATGCGACCTGTAGAAAAGAACTTTAGGACGTAGAAAATAATTTTTGCCCAAACTGAAACGGAGACGTATCGCTCGCGCTTTACGCTCGCTCTGTCAATAAAGAAATAAAATTTAATGTTTGCTTAAATATCTGCAAGAGGTCAACTCTGTCATGATCCGATTACAAAAAAAATCTTTCATTGACAGAAACTAGTCACTATGATCATAATATATATACTACTTTTAATCCCGGCAATATGCATGGTTTCTGAGCAGCAAAACCGTGGAAAATAGTTAATATCATTGACTATAATGGATTGTGTGTATTGTATTAATTGTAGCATCAATCTTCATTTGAACATAAAATAAACAATGTGATTCAGATTTAGTACACGAATTTCTTTCAGAGCTCGACCTACAATGATAATTTCATCAAAAAATCTGTCCAAATTACGTTCTTTCTTGGACTGACTATAATAAAACGTGCTTAAGCAAGGGTCCGTACATATTACTACGCTACGATATTAATCCCTTCGTTTGTTATCAAACCCACGGGTATTTTCGTCTCACCCGAGTAGGTACGCAAGGCTGTATTCGTATATCCCTTACAATAAACAGAGACAACCCTATTACCATTTTATATAGATATAGCTGTATAGCTACTAGGTGCGTATGTACTGTCACCGATATAATAGCGTCACGTAGTTTCAAAACATCGAATATAACAAACATAAATATAATACTCGCTCACACGTACCGAATATAATACAGTTGATCTTGTATACCGTTTGCTGAGGGTACGTTTTTATTTTTATTGGCGAATAAACTTGAACATTTTTCATCACTGCGAAAATAGCGATGTGAATGTCAACTGGGTGCGAATGGCTCTTAAAACGGTGATGCGAAAATGAAAGGAATATAAAAGAACAACAATATAATATTGATAATGTCAAGTTATAATAGCCGACTTATAATTGCATCATAAAGATTTTTCACTTTAGGTTACTTTGTGTTATTTCGTTTGCCTGAAAAAGGTGAAGGATTATATTAGAAGCACACCTACGTGTTTGTAATAGATAGGTTTTAAATTGTGACAAACAATAGTTATATCTGCATACCACCTACTTTTAAAATATAGATTTCAATCTTCTTCTCTTCACAGCCCGCTTCAAATTGCTTAGACGATATGAGAATTTTATGTTATCCTTTATAACCTCGATAAATCTAGTCCAATCCCATAAAAATTCAATATTCAGCAGCTGACGCCGTAACCAAGTATTGATTTAAACTTTCTAATACATCCGTCTACTATAACGTGCCTACAAGCTCAATCAGATTGATAATCAAAGCCGTGTTCCAATTGTTCAATCATCTGCTACAGTCAGAATCCTATAATGGTGAACTAAATACACAGGATACATCAGCTTCCTCAATAGGTCTCAAGCGTACAACCAGCCTATCAATAGGTACATGTAGGCTATAAGCACAGAGACACATAGAAGTAAGCCCTCCCAAGAGCGACTATGTCACGCCCCAAAACAGTATGTGGAAACTAACAAATCACATTTCCACATCGTATTAAATAAAACGGGGAGAAACGTGGCTAGGAAAGAAGCGATAAGGGTTCGTTTTGATAGTAGTCTGGAACATTGCCTGGACTATATTGCGCTTTGTATTGTGGGAAATAAAAGTATATATTCTGTAAGAAAATTCTTGGAAACCCAGGCTAATTTTGGACAAGTAATTGTTATGCCAGGATACAGACCGTAGTACACGGTAAAGTATCATTGCCACAGCAAATATATAATTTTTATATTATCCTACATTGTCACTTTTCTGGTAATCAAACCAGCATTTGCCTAGAAAAACCTTAAAAATCTAATGTCTCTAATAAAAGCACGACAAAAACCTTTTAAGCGACTAATAACCTGCATCACATCTCTGATCTCGTTCCTGTGATAGCATTCATGAATTACAAGCAGATTTCGTTCACTCTATTACGTCCCCACCTCGCTTATTTTCCGGCTCCAAAGCACAACTAGCAAGCGTCGTAACTTGTGTTATATATTGACAATGTAGTTGTGAAATCGTGCTTACTGCGTACAAGCTACTGATTGGAACTAAAATAAGCGTGCGAATGTACCAGCAGAGGATTGTGGGCACCTCATATTTGTATTGTCAGGGAATGAGGCAGGAGTTTATTTTGCTGTATCTGTTGTTGATTAGGAGTCGGTTAATATAGGGAGGTTTTGTTGACCTAAAGCTAGAAGGTTTTAGTGTTCTCATTAAGGCGCAGACACCCCTCAGTAGCTGATTTTTAAATGAGAGAATTTATTATAAAAATATGTATTACATAAAACCATTTTTTTTTAAATATGATTTAAGAAAATTTTGAGTTTTATTCGTATAACATAGTGCAATTAATTTGTAAAGTTCTGTCTAACACGGATCAAAACTCGACAATCACACCATAACCACCGGGCGTATTTTAATCAAATTGCCACCATGTTAAAGACAATTATTACATTACCTACATTTTGATCTAAAGCTTTTTGTAAGTCATAGAATAACAAGAAAAGTACAAAAAAACTACTGAATTTTGGGTCACGCGGGTGTGAAACAAGTGCACGTTTTGTTCCCTCAAGGTCGTCATCTTAATTATTGCGAGCGTCTGATGCTAGGAGACATCGCAGTAGGCCAAGAGGAAGATGGAGAGATGAATTTGTCTTTTACTGGAATGACTGGCCAGCAACGGCAGAGGGTACAACATGTCCGTGGAATAGATAGAGAGACGTTTGCCAAGCTAGGACTAGTTAGATTATCTGAATTATCTTTATCTTGTCTCAATATTTCATTAATGCTTATTCTTTTCTTTTACTGTTTTCTCTATCTAAATGATAAGCCTGTTATCTATCTATATATATAAAATGCTTTGTCCTGAATGACTGACTGACGGATCAACGCACAGCCCAAACCGCTGAACGTAAAGACCTGAAACTTGAAAGGTGTATTCTTTGTATGATGTAGGCATCCGATAAGAAAGGATTTTCCGAAATTCTACCCCTAAGGGGGTTAAAAAGGGGGGCAAAGTTTGTATGAAAAATCTAATTCCTTCGGCTAATATTTTTGAAACTTGGCACAAATAGTAATCTAAGTACATGATAAAGATTGACATTATTAGTTTTTTGAAACTACCCCCTCAAGTCGATTTAGGGGTTATTGAAATTTGTATAGCAGAATCTTATTTCATGGGTAACTAAACTTGAAACATTACACAAATACTAAAATAAATAAATAATTAAGGTTGTTATTATTAGTTTTTCGAAACTACCCCCAAAAGACGATTTAGGGGGTGCCAAAGTTTTTTTGAAAAATCTTATTGTTAGGTTAATAAAATTGAAACTTGGCATAAATACCCAACTAAGTAAGCAACAAAAGGTTGCAATTATTAGTTTTTAAAAAATACCCCCAAACGTCGTTTTTTTTTAAGAATCTTACTTCTTGGGTTAATAAACTTGAAACTTGACACAAATATCAACCTAAGTAAACAATATAGGTTGTCATTATAAGTTTTTCGAACCTACCCCCAAAATTCGATTTAGGGGGTGTTAAAGTATTGTTGGAAGAATCTTATTTATCTATATAAAAGCTAAAGGTCACTCATTCACCTATCACGAAATATCGAAAACTGCTTGACGTATAAAGATGAAATTTGGCAGGGAGGTAGTTTATAGTTACTAGACGTCCGCTAAGAACGGATTTTACGACAGGGCCGGATATAGGGGGTCTAAGGGCTATCGCAAGTTAGTATGAAAGTCCTTCATTTTTTGAGCTACTAACTTAAAATATGGGCAGAGATGTAGTTTATAGATAGTAGACGTCCACTAAGAACGGATTTTGTGACAGGGCCGGATTTAGGGGGTCTGAGAGTTCTCGCAATTTTGTATGAAAGCCCTTCATTCTTTGAGCTACTAATTTAAAATTTGGCAGGCAGGTAGTTTATAGATAGTAGACGTTCACTAAGAACGGATTTTGCGACAGGGCTGGATTAAGGGGGTCTAAGGGCTATTGCAAGTTAGTACGAAAGTCCTTCATTTTTTGAGCTACTAACTTAAAATATGGGCAGGGATGTAGTTTATAGATAGTAGACGTCCACTAAGAACGGATTTTGCGACAGAGCCGGATTTAGGGGGTCTAAGGGCTCTCGCGAGTTTATATGTAAGTCCTTAATTTTTTGAGCCACAAACTTAAGGCAGGGAGGTAGTTTATAGTTAGTAGACGACGCTCAGAACGGATTTTGCAACAGGGCCGAATTTATGGGGTCTCTCGCAAGTTTATATGAAAGTCCTTCATTTTTTGAGTTACTAACTTAAAATTTGGCAGGGAGGTAAATTATAGTTAGTAGACGTCCGCTAAGAATGGATTTTGTGACAGGGCCGGCTTTAGGGGTCTAAGGGCTCTCGCAAGTTTGCATGAAAGTCCTTAATTTTTGTGCTACAAACTTGAAATTTGTCATGAAAGTATTTTATAGTTAATAGATGTCAGCTAAGAACGGATTTTGCGACATGGCCGGATTAAGGAGGTCTAAGCACTCTCGCAAGTTTTTATGAAAGTCCGGATGTCTTTTTGTACTACTGTCCTGAAATTTAGCAAGTCTAGAGTTTATGAGTAGGAGACATAAGCTAAGAAAAAATGTTGTGATACTCTATATATTTTTTCTAATTCGTGCTTTAAAAAAATGATGCTTAGTGTGATAGGCATTTTCTGTTGACTGAAATATAAAAATAGTTGCGTTAAACCTCATTAAACTTTATATCTTCATAACCACGCGGACGAAGTCGCGGGCAACAGCTAGTATACCACTATTAAGCAAAGGTAACCTTTTTCCATACACGTCTTTTGCCATTGTGAGGCAGTATTTTCTGTAAGAGATATGTTCATCCCTAGATCTTCGTCTTGCGAATTTCATAGAATTTTACAATTAGATGCGGTTGTTTTTATGTTATAGATATCAATGATTTGATAATATCGCAAAAGCCCTTGGTTAGACTAAAACATTTATTGATAAGAAAAACCCACGCTAAATAAACTTTAAAATCTAACTAAAACTAACATTCAATACCGTACCAAAAGACCAAGTAGTATTTATTACACCCGAAATTTTACCCTTAAAAATTACAACATCCTTACGTGTAAAAAGACGAAATCCTTCAAAAGAGTTTTTCAACGGAATAAAAATGAAAGAAAACGCTAGATTTTTATCGGCTGTTCATTTTGCGCAGGTTGTAAGAATCGTGAAGTAAATGGATTGCTAGTACGCTTACAAGCGACGAGGTAGCTAGCTGTCACAATATCTCTATCAGGCAATAACTTACACATGGCTCCAAATCGCTTTAAAAGATTTCGAACATCAAGATCTTCGATGTACGGTATAGAAAAACGGAAGCCGTATTTGATCCCAAAATACATCGAGAAATTGCTTAGAATATTTTATTGCTATAGAAAGTAATGGAAGCTTTGAATTCAAAGTTAATCTGTTTTTCTAGAGGCACTTTTGATATAAAGATTAAATTGTTTTAGTTCGTAAAAAGTAATCTCTATTAATAGTTTAGTACTGATCAGACTACGATTTTTTTTCACCGATAACACTCAGTGTCATAGGCAATCATTTGAAAGAATTCACGGTTTCTATAATATAAGGCTTCGGAAGCAAAACCACGAAAAAAGTTTATTTTGTACTTCGTTACGACAACCATATTTTTTTTTACTTATATGAACTAAAGTAAGCTAACTAAGTTTCAAATCGCCTATCCGCCTTGAGGAAGCGATGTTAATAATTCTCATGCCTTCTCTGTATGAGAAGAGGTCTTAGCGCTGCAGTAGGATCGTGAGTAGCACGCTGGTATTATTATTATGATCAAAGGATGCGAAGGAATATCTTAATGCTCTCTCTAGCATTAAGATATTCCTTCGCATCCCATTAATATTATAGGTAATAGTTGTAATACCAAGAAGTAGGCATTTCGAACGCCATTAGTCATATAGCTTCTAATACGTTGACTATCGATATGATGGCTGACACGCTTAATTGAAATTCGTAGAATTGTTGTTGTGAGCCCATTGCAAGTGCAAGCAGTATTAGGTCAGTTGAGGTCAATCGTAGTATTATATGCGATAAGGTTCAAGTGATTAATACGGAATTTTACATAATGCCCAGACAATCAGATAAATGCTCAATATGAGTAGACAATATGCTAAAAACTATTGGAATAATTAAATTGACCGAGCTTTCTGAATAATGCCCATCAGATATTGGGTTAAGTAATAAATTTATGTGCTTTTTTCTTAATTATTTAGCAGTGGTGGCCAGTAGTAACAGCCGCGACTTACAAGTTGCAGGTCAATGGTTTGAACCCAGGCATGCGCTTTGCTTCGTGTAAATTATTTCATCACCACTGCTCTCAAAACGGTAAAGAAAAACATCGTGAGGAAACCGGCATGTCCTAGAACCAAAAATTCGACGACATTCACGCACAGGATTACTGCCCATTACATCTCTCACAGAGAGGAAGCCTGTGTCCCAGCAGTAGGTACAGTAAAAGGCTATTTCTGTCTGCAGGGTCTAGAGTATCCTAACATGAAGGAGATGACGGATCTTCTCCTTCAAACCTAACCCATTGCGTGTCAGGATGCCCTAAGCGCCCGAGCTCGCTTCTCTCACTCTTGGATTAATTTTTTACCTTAATTATTGAATTACTCAACCGTGCCGTAACAATATTCTTAATGACCAAACAATGTGATAAATATAGAAGAATTTAGTGGGCACAGACAATTTGTCAATGGGGCCGAAAAGTTCTGGAGTGGCGTCCGCGAACCGGTAGATCATCAGGTGGAAAGATGACCTGTTGATGGTGGCGGGAGTCCGCTGGATGCGAGACGCACATGGCTGATCAATGTGGCGACGCTTGGGTAAGGCCTATGTCCAGCAGTGGACGTTTTTCGGCTGATATGATGATGTCTAATGATCATGCTAACGATCTTGAATATTTAAACGATGGCTATACCTACGATGAAAAGATCGACGAAGAAGCAAAAGCTTTTCTCGTGTCTCCTGTGCGGGTCACAAATATATATTTTTCTTTCTTTCTTTCAAATATCCTACCAATAAGTCAAAATCTTTTTATTAAATTTTATTGAATATATTCATGTCACATTCAACATTTATAACAACACAGTTCAGCTCATAAAGCAAAGAAAAACTAAAACTTTCTAAACAAACATAAACACATAAAAACATTTCTTCACGCGAAAAAAGCTTTGCGAAACAAGTAAAAATGTGCTACAGAGAGGACAAAATTAAAGTTAGCACAAGTTGGTTCCATTGTTGTCCCCGACTTCCTTTCAGTTCAAAAGAATGTGTCGAACTATGTTCCCAGGTTTGTTTGTCTCTTAGTATTTAGAAAGTTCAGTATTAACGACTTGTTGGCCTTTGAAAGAGACATTGTTTTTGAGTTCGTTTCGTTTAAATATTGTTCGTTATATCTGGTTCGATTTGGGTTGGAAGGATGATTTATACAGCTTTTTTATTTATTTGATTGTTCTTGTGTTTGTGAACATTGTGTGTTTACTAAATAGACATTCGACAATTGTGTGAAAAATCAGCAACATTTAAAGGTAGCTCATTTACACAACCCCGCTCCAACACCGCCTCTAACGGAAATGACTGCTAGCTGTCCACGCACCGACAACTAGCAGGCAACCAGCTGTCCACGCGCTTACAGCTAGTGGTCACCTGTCTGTCCACGCACCGATAGCTTTCGCCTTCCTTTTTCGACAAGCTAGCAACGTGCTTCAAGCAAACAGTCAGCGTGCGTGCAGCGCGCGGGCCACCCGTTTGAAGCGCGTGGTAAGCATGCGGTACGCGAGACGTCAACTATTGATTGGTACGAGCTTATGGGAGTGACCTTTGCTCTGCTGTGGGATGATGCTAGCTAATAGTAACCGTCATCCTAGGGTATGTTAACTTCAATAGCAGTGTGCAGGACTTATTGCTCGCAGAAAGGTTGAAGGTCAATAGGGCCGAAACTTTCTGGAGTGGCGACCGTGTACCGAAAGACGCAGCGTTAGAAGGTCTACCTCTAAGTCAGGGGTCACCAAATGGCGGACCGCCGACCTATTTTATGTGGCCCATAAGTAAACAGTACAATATCAATTACTTGTGTTGAATTTGAAAACAGATCCGCAGATTTCAAGAAAATTAGGAAAATGTTCTAAATCCACAGCAAAATTTACTCTCTGTATCCTGATGGTGAATGGAGCAATGCAGCTGCTAAGTTTTCGGACATTATTCACATTACTATTTGAAATGCCTCTTGGTATTTACTTTTGTTGATTACAATCAATTTGTTTAAAGGAAATACACATGAAGATGTAAAGGCCGGTGGCGAGGATAGGTAGCTAAATATTACGGACTGCGACCGTCAGAAAATAATTGGTGACCCATGCTTTAGGTGGACCTGGCAAAGACTGTGGGAATACGCCACGTTCGAGTGATGTGGCAACATTTTGGGGAGACCTAAATCCAGCAGGCGTCATTCGGCTGAAATGGTGATGTTGTTTCACCAGCAGATGTAAAAATTGCTGTAGAAATGTTCGATAATACCAAAATATCATAACAAAATGCCTCACAATGGTTGTAGCTAACGATACAGCCATCGTTACAATATAAATAGAAGAAAGAATGTAATGTACTCAGTAATACAGAAAACTACCAATACAATTTCACTGCAGTAAGTTGCCGAATGCAGAAAACGCTTCCGGAGTACGCGGGGAGAGAAAAGTAGGCTAGGCCCGTAGAAGCTTTTACAACAAAGAACTTAAGAAACAATTTAGGTACTTTTTTATACCAAACTTTTTGATACAACTTGGTCTCTAGCTACTTTTGTAGCACGTTCGGAAAAGAGGTCAAGATGAAATGGTCGTGTTGAATTAGGTAGTGGACTTTGGTATTTTTTAATTTTGTTTGTTTATCTAGAAGGTCTTCAGGGAAACTCTCCAGCTTAAAGTAATTACTTTCAGAACTGACATATTATTTGATAACTATGATAATTTGATTGAAATTTCTACTTATTTTTTTTTAGAAATATTAATCTTAACTTTTACTATATCCTACTAACAATTAAATTACTATATTAAATTCAAATATTCAAAACAGAAATTTGCAAAATGAAACAAGGCATTAAAATCTGCCTCTAATAAATGAGTGTTTTTCTATACTAATGAAAATATTAAATTGTCTGTAGGAGTTAATCTCTGAAACTACTGGTATGAAAAATATTGCACTCATACCAAGCTACAATATAACTACAGATAGTGTAATCGAAAAACAGGAGCGAAGCCGAGGAAAAATTGAAAAATTGAAAAATTGATTAGAGGAGGATTGGATTGTGGGTAGTCAAAACACAAACAAAAAAATTTTTTGTCTCTTCATTTAAAAATTTAATTAAAATAGTAGTAGTCAAGAATTTTATATATTAATGATAAATATTAAGAGTTAGTCATCACTACCTGCCAGTAAAGTGTTATCAGCTCCAAAACACAACATTTATTTTTACAACCACACCATGGAAGCTATCAACCGCACAATCTCGGATATGAGCAATCTATTCAGTCTCAGAATGGCTGAATTTGAAAAGGAGTTGCTGAAAACTCCATGCGCCACACCAATAACCACCTCAGGATTGGCGGCAGAGTTTTCATCATTCCGGACGTTTATTGTTCAGGCGCTTGGTTCTCTCCAGCAGCAAGCTACCATGCTAGCACAGAGCCTGGACAACATGGAGACGCGTGGGCGGCGTAAAATCCTGTTGTTGCACGGAGTGTCGGAGCACCAAGACGAGGATACTGCACAGATGGTGGCTCAAGTTGTCACACAACGTCTGAACCTTGAATTGGCTGTTTCTGGCATCAAGAGGTGTCACAGGATGGGGCGCAGCGCATCTAACAAACCAAGACCTATCCTCTTCAAACTCCATGATGTGGCTCTCCGGGATAAAGTCTGGTTTAGCAAAACCAAGCTGAAGGGGTCTGGTATAACTATATCGGAGTTTCTAACGAAAACCCGGCATAACGTCTTCATGGCAGCACGGAGCAAATTTGGCGTGACCCATTGCTGGACCACAGAAGGCACCGTGTTCGTGCTGGACGCCAAGGGATCACGACACCGAGTGACTTCCACTGCCGACCTCAACAACATCGCGCAGCAATCGGAACAGGTCTCTGGACAGCCGGAGCCGGGCGTTGCTCAACCAGTCGCAATCGGAAAGGTCACCACAATAAAAACTAAGCGTACTGTGGCCAGAAAGTGAAGATCGTAGTCGTTTTTTCCTTTTGTGGTCCAGGTATTTGTTTGTGCATTGTGTTTGTCAGTAGGTAGGTATAATTAACTTTTTATTTTTTCAAAACTTCTCACACCAGTCTTATTTAATTTCACTTTTGTTTGTGTACCGTAAGTTTTTGTTGCTAAATCGGTTTCTAACAGCTAACAATGTCATTATGTTATGTCACTGTCACGTCTGTCACAATTTGACAGCTGGCAGCGTTTGTCGCGTTCCATGCCACTCTGTTGACAAATGGGTGCAGCCGTTCTAAAGTGGTGCGCTTGCATGCATTCGGCAATTGGTTTTTATTTAAATAGATAGATTAGTTGTAGTAAACTTGTATGTAGGTGCTTTTTTTGTTTCTTTTTTATGCCTGGACTACGAAATCATATTTAATTTTAATGTTTTGTTATTTTTATTTTTAATTTTTATTTACTCTTGTGTTAAGCACAACTGGCAGGTGGACAGTAATATTTGTATTATTGTTATTTTTTTTTTATTTTTTTTACCGCCCGTCTTTTATTATTGTTTTTGTTTAAGTATATATTTATTTTTCTATATTTATGCTCAGCCTTGAAAGTAGCAGTGATACTGATACTTTTTATTCGTTGGATAGTGATGATGAAAGCTTTTTATGTGTTCCATCTTTAGCTGACACTCTTGTTTCACTTTTTTCCGATGTCTCCAGGAACTTTAATGTAGTCCACATAAACGCCCAGAGTATTCCGGCTCACTTCTCCGATATGCTGGCAACCTTTGACTGTAAGAATATTCATGCGATTCTTGTTTCTGAATCTTGGTTGAAACCTTGTCTTCCCTCTTCCTCCTACTCTCTTCCAGGTTTTAAGCTTATCAGGAATGATCGCGCGGTCGGTGGTGGTGGCGGGGTGGCCATTTATCTTCGTAATTTCATTCCATTTTCTATAGTTAAAATGTCCACTCAGCCGCCCCCGTTGAACGCCGGTGAACATCTTTTCCTGGAAGTTGAACTGCATCATTCCAAAATTCTCCTTGGGGTATATTACTGCCCTTCTCTTCGGATTAATTTCTTCTCTTCTTTCGAACATATTTTAGAAGCTTTAATTCCCTCTTACAGTCATAGTATAATAATGGGCGACTTTAATACATGTCTCCTTAAAAATGATTCCCGCTCTTCTTCTCTTCGTCGTGTTATTGAATCTGCCAATCTTTCTATTCTTGATCTTGGTGCCACTCACCGTTTTCCTCACTCTGTTCCCTCGCTTCTTGATCTTATTGTTGTTTCATCCTTCGATCATGTCGCTAAACATGGTCAATGTTCAGCTGATGCCTTTTCTTATCATGATCTAATTTACACTTCTTACAAAATTCGACCTCCTAAGCATAAGTTTAAAACTCTTCTGCTTCGCAGTTTTGATGGCATGGACATTGATCGTCTTCAGGAGGATGCCAGCAACATTGACTGGACGCCACTGGTTACATCCTCGTCCGTCGACGAACAAGTTGAAATCTTGTCTGCTACCCTCATTCAGCTTTACGACAAACATGCACCTATTCGAGCCGTGAGAGTTAAACATCTACCGGCGCCATGGTTGACTGACGAAATTAAAGTTTTACTCAGCAAAAAAGCAGCTGCGAAGTTTAGGTATAAAATTCGGCCCAATGACGTCAACAGACAAAAATACATATTAATTAGAAATCAATGCAACAAGGTGTGTAGGAACGCTCAACGCCAACATATCCACAATTCTGTTCAAAACGGTGATCCAGCCAAAGTCTGGAAATTTCTCAAATCATTAGGTATCGGAAAAAAGGCTCATGACACGGTTCCTAAAGACTTGGACTTCAACTTACTTAACAGTCATTTTTCTACTTCGCCCGTATTGGATAGGGCCACCAAAGCAACTACGCTTAGTTATCTTTCAAATCTTCCGATACCTGATTATTCCCCTTTTGTCTTAAATCAATTCACTGCCTGTGATGTTAAAAAGAGTATTATATCGATTACATCTAACGCTGTTGGTAGTGACTGTATCAGCCGTAAGATGATCATCCCCATCCTTGATAACTTAATACCTGTCTTCCTTTATATCCTCAATTTCTCTATTTCCAGTGGTGTCTTCCCACAATCCTGGAAAGATGCCCACATTATTCCTTTACCCAAAAAATCTCAGCCTGCATCCTTTTCTGATTATCGTCCCATTTCTATTCTTCCTTTCCTATCCAAAGTCCTTGAAAAACTTGTCCACCATCAACTCAGCACGTTCCTTACCAAACACAATCTGCTAAATCCTTTCCAATCTGGTTTTCGACGCGGACACAGCACTACCTCAGCACTTGTACACATTACGGACGATATTAGGTCAGGTATGGAGATGGGAAAGTTAACGGTACTTGCTCTGCTTGATTTTAGCAATGCCTTCAATACCGTTGACTTTGACATTTTGCTTGGCGTCCTAAGCTCTTTTAACATATCTCCTCCGGTAATTGACTGGTTTCGTAGTTACCTGTTTGGCCGCCGGCAGCGTATTTGCACTGACGAATATTTCTCTTCTTGGTGTCACACCTCTGCCGGTGTGCCGCAGGGTGGCGTTTTATCTCCTCTTCTCTTCGCACTCTTTATTAATGCTATCACTCAACGACTTTCTTCTTTCTATCACCTGTATGCTGATGATCTCCAGATTTATACCCAAGTCCCTCTTGGAGAGTTACGAGATGCCATTGAGACGATTAATGTGGACCTGGCTCGAATGGGTGACTGGAGTGCGCAGTTTGGACTGAAGATTAATCCGACGAAGACCCAGGTGACTGTTGTTGGTAGTTCCCGGACTGTTTCTGGAATTGATTGGTCGACGCTTCCCCAGGTTTCTTTCAACAACACCATTATTCCTATAGCTAATACTGTGAAGAACTTGGGGATTTATATCGACAGCACTCTTTCCTGGACCAAACAACTGCAGGAAGTCAGTCGTAAACTGTTTGCTTCAGCGGGCTCCCTGAGACGTCTTCGTAATTTTCTGCCCATCTCCACTAAAATTGCGATTGCACAATCTCTACTTCTCCCAATCCTGGACTATGCTGATGCCAGCTATCTTGATCTCAACCAAGACCAATTAGACAAGCTTGAGCGACTTCAAAATCTCTGTATCAGATTCATATTTGGCTTGCGCAAGTATGATCACGTTTCTGAATTTCGTACTAAGCTCAAATGGCTTCCGATTCGCCTTCGCCGGAATGCCCACATACTTTCTATGCTTTATAACGTGCTATTTAATCCATTAACTCCTTTTTATCTCAAAGAACGTTTTCAGTTCCTCTGTGACACCCATTCTAGGTCCTTGAGATCATCGGAAAATCTAAAATTAAATATTCGTATGCATTCCACTTCCTTTTTTGACAAATCTTTCACGATTCAAGCGGCTCGGTTGTGGAATGTATTGCCAATTGAAATAAGACGTGCTCAAACACTGCCAACGTTTAAGAAAATGGTAAAAGAGCATTACCTGTCACTGTAATTTTTATTCTTCTCCTTTCTCTGTTTGATATGTATTAGTATATTATATAATATTGTAGGTATGTATTGTATGTTATTATGTCTAAGTAATATTATTTAAGTATGTAGTTTTGTACACTGACAGCCCTAAATTCTTCTCCTATCGAACAGTCCATCCAAAGGTTGTCTGTAAGAGATTGCCCTGTGCGATAAGACCGCCCATTGTACACTTGTTTTTGTGAATGTTTGTCCTGTACATATTTTTGTGGTGTACAATAAAGTATATAATAATAAATAAATAAATAAAAAATAAAGCGAAAAATAACGAAAACCAGATGCTTTTCATCTCAAAATAGACAACGAAAAAAAATCCTTATCCATCTTAAAAATGTTCACTACAAATCTATAGATATTTTTACTCGCACGTAAAAGATCCAATTTACAACTGCGAGTTAAATAAAAGGCAAACTCAACCCCAATCGGATTATTGAGTGCGAGTGATTAATCCAATTACTTCAAGGGAAGAAAGAGCTTCCAAACTTCATTTTGTTTCGTTAGAATCGAATCAAATCAACATTTTCGCAATACGAACGACTGGGGTTCGGTTGTGGGGGTCGGTGTAAACGAACGATTTCGGGCTGCGATTTAATTGTCGAAAAGTTTTCTAGAAATTATGTTACCAAATATATTAAAACTAGTTTTTGTCCGCGGCCTGCGTGGCGATTAAAAAAAAATCACAGGAACATACTACCGGGATGAAAAATATGCTTGATGCGTGTCACACATCATCTCAAATCAAATCAATCTGTTGAGGCGTGATTAATAAAAAAAAACCAATATACTCAAATATCGAAAAATCTGTAAAAAAGATTCATATTTTAATATTACCAGGATTCCAGATTAAATTTGATGTTGCAGCAGTGTTGGTTACTTGGAAGCACAAACTACGATACCAATATTAAAATCGCTGAAAAAAATCTGCTGTTTACTACATTTAGTTGAGTAATGGTCATATAAACATACTGAACACCTGATTGTTACCTCTTGAATATCCCATAAAAGTTATCAATAGTAGTTTAAATATCAAATCGAATAGTATTTTCTGTAGTAAGTCTCCAGCATTTTTCAAACACCAAAAAATAGTGAGGCATTTAAAAAACAAGCCTCCGAAATATAACGCCGACTAATCGCAAGTGTACACCTGCCCCGAACTTACGTACAAAATCTCTATACGAATCAGAAAAATCCTTTCTGCCCGAGCGGGCGTTGTTTTCCCCTCGATTTCCATTCACTCCTAGAATCCGGAACGTGGATCCGGATTTGTGCGCAGTCGTACAAATGATTTTTATAGAATTTTAAACTTATTTCACTTCTCCTTGTTGGATCCGACTAGAATTTAGTGTTGCGAAAATTCAGTTTTTGTTCTATTTTGGGAGCTTTCGAATATTTTGTTCCTGTGCGTTTGGTAGCGTGGATAAAATGTTTCTTTTCACGCACGTATTTAGTAATACCAGATATATTTTATGCCAGACCATTAGCTATGAATCCTATGATTTACCATCTTGTTTCCACATTATTTTTCTTGATCTTAACAGCCTTATAACTCACCGTCTTTATGAAGGTAAAATCTGGTTTGTACCTATTTGTAATTTCAATAGCCAGAAAAGAAACGGTCAATAGAATTTTACTTAATATAAAACGGAAAGAGCCTTCAGCTATGAATAATACAGCAATAAATACGCAATTAACTTTTTCTGCTCCCGCCCATAATTGATTGGACATGAAGATAACGAGATTCAGCGCTCCATTTTCTTGTTAACCAGAATCAAAAGATTTTCCTCGTCCAAAGAACTGTACTGTAAAAAAACTGCTTCATCTACATATTTTATTGTGACTGTGGAATTGAAAGAGAAATGTGGAAAATTCTATCAAGTGGTTCCGGATTTGCAATTTTTTTTATCTGCGGTTTCTGCAGCTGTGTCGTTCTCAGGCGCTTAATACTGATACTGCTATCTTAAATCTTTTTTCTCAAAAATGCTGTAAATTTCAGCTATAATTTGACAACCTTCTTCATAATAAATCGAAATTGATGTACTGGCCAAATACATGCGAGCAGCGGCCGGCAAAAGTTGTATGAAAATTACGTAGTAATCTCACAATTCTGTTGTGTAATTTAAAAATGGAACGATCTTTTACTCCGAAATATGGCAACCATGGAGGTAACTTATCTAAGGTTTTATTGTATTTTGAATTGGCTTGCAAATAGAAAGCTGTTTTTTGAAAAAAAAAACAAATGAACACGCTTCAACGCGGTTTAAATCATTGTTGTTCATCATTGATTTAGAAAAGTAATTGTATTTGACAAAATAAGTTCTAGGTATTACTTAGTTTTAATTTCCGCACATTATTTGGGAATATTACATTGTGATATAAGGGTGGAAAGTAGGTTATTGCAAACGAGCTGTCATTAACAAGCCCGAGCCGAAGGCGAGGGTTTTTAATGACACGAGTTTGCAATAACCTACACGCCCGTGTATCACACGATATTTTTCAATACAGTTGTGGGAAATAGTAAAAACAAATCAAAGAATTAGATTTGTTAATTCACAAAAAAATAAAATTTTCGCGCGTTTTTGCAACTGGACATATTTTTTTGACAACGAAAACAGCCTACACAGCCTATTCGATTTTTGACAAATGTTGATGTGAAAATAATTAAATTGAAACTGGTAATTAAATATATTAAACAACCATTTAAAAGACTTTTGAGAATTAAATGCTAAAACGTACGGAATCACTCATTTTTCCTCGTATAAAATCTATTCCATTTTATTCTATGTATGAAAACTCCTTGCTACTAAACTTTTTTAAATTGACTTATAACTAAAGGCGCGTTTTTGCGACTGGACATTTTTTACAACGAAAACAGCGTATACAGCCTATTCGATTTTAGACAAATGTTGATGTGTAAATAATTAAATTAAAACTGGTAATTAAATATATTAAACAACCATTTAAAAGACTTTTGAGAGTTCAATGCGCAAAACGTACGGAATCATTCATTTTTCCTTGTATAAAATCTATCCCATTTTATTCTATGTATGAAAACTCTTAGTTACTAAACTTTTTAAATTGACATATAAATTTAAAACTAAACTGCAAAACTAATGATCGAGCTCGTAAACAAAAGTCACGACCGCGTAACAGAAAGATGCCTATGCATAAGATTTAATTTTCGAATCATAATTATAGCCTCTGAAAGTACGCCATGTTTAACAACTGTATTGAAAAAGTACTATACAAGCCTTGGCCACAACTAGGCATTGATAGACTTACGTATGTGTGTTTACAGGTTCGTCCATTAATGCGTCTTTTGCTGGCTGTTGCAGTAATGTACTACTGTTTATGTATGAAAGAAAATTTGTTTTATAAATTAGGAATTAAATACCGCATACGATATGATATTTTCTTATAACATTTTCCTTTTACTTATTGACTTGGTTTTATTGTCTGTTATTTCGTATTAAGGTTAAGTTAATGTTATAATTTAGAAAATCATTCGAGATTTTTTAATTTTTTTGTAAATTTTATCGATGCACCATGTGTCCCATTTCCAACTACAATATGTTTTCCTAACATTAAAACGCACAAGAGAAACAAAGTCCTAAGATATCTAAAACATCCGCAAAACTTCTGCCAATACATCTGCCGATACACACAACGTATTTTTCCTCACTTCGCGTCCATACATTGTATACAAGACGCATCCCAACTTTAAATTTACTTTATATATAGTACGGAACTTTGCCGTTCCACTGCATACGTACTCCGTTGAATAAAAAACTTACGCTCCCTGTTCGCGGGTTTTGCTCCTGTTTCCGAACAAATATTTGTTTAGTAATAGACATTGGAAAGAAATAGGTTTCAGTTGGGCTCTTCGCACTTTTAACTTTGTTAGGAAGTTTCCGCGTTGTGGTGCTATTATGAAAAAGGATTTTCTTTAGTTTGTAAGCGGTTTTTGTAGTTCTTTTTGTGTAAAGTTACTATTATTTTTGTTAAGATTGACATTTACTGAATAAGTTTTCTAATAAATATTTTCTATATCTGTCATGTCTATTGTCTTTTTATTTCAGTTAATAGTTTCTACTTCTTTGATTTTAAGATGCAGACCATTAGTTAAAGGCTCTGCTATTACAATCTAGACAGTTACATAATCATTAACCACGGTAATAGGACAATTTGCTAATATAGTAATCCTGCTATTAATCTTAGGTTTATCTATAACTTACCGCACTAAACTTTACATCAGTCACTACCTTAGTAATTTACACTACTTAGGATTACGGAACCTAAACCATTAAGGCCGTCTTCAAACCCAAATTTATCAAGAACCTTCAGTATCTAAAGCCCCGATCACGGGCGTTCTCCGAAATTTAATTTTCCCCTTAAACACAAAAATTATAACACAATAAATTCCATTCACAAAAAGGCGAGGGTAAGCCCTGAAATCCCTTCCGTGGATCAGTTGTAACAATACGGGTGTTTCCGAAAGGAAACGGAAGGTGGGGCAGACGTTCCTGCGAATATCTTTGTGCGAAACAATATTCGTGCTACGTATATTATTGTTTTCGTATTTCGAAACGTCAGCTTTCCGACAGCTAGATGTTGCCAGTGATTCGTAGGTATCAAGTTATTGTTATCGAATATATTTCGATTAATATTGACTTGCTCACAATATACACATTAACTATCACATGTTTTTATATGAAAAAAATATATTTGCAAAACATTTAAAATCGCGGGGTCTGTTATAAAAATAAACACTCTGCTTTAAAATGGAGGAAGGGTTCGGAGAATTTAAATGAGAAGCTTTGATCTCCTGCTTTTATATGCTTAATAAAAATAAAAAAATTGGAAAAGTTAAAACCCACATGTATAAAATGCTTTTTTATGTAGTCATGGAATCTTTGGAAGCTTTAATATGTTGGAACATGCAATTTAAAATTCCGTGAACGAAAAACATTTTACGAAACCTAATTAATAAACCTTAATAGCATACGTTGGTATGGCAGCATTTCTCAGAATTATAATGAAATCTTTATTCATATTTACATTACATAAAGCGAAGGAGATCAAAAAGCTGCTACATCAAAGTGTTGTCAAATGATAATTAGCGTGATTTTGCATATAATTTATTATTTGATTACTGTACTCATTTAGTAAGTATTTATACCTGTACCCTGATTAATATATATCTGATAAAGCGACTTAAATTATATACCAAAAATTACACAATTGACACATTTTTGCAACAAGTGCTGATGAATAAAATCGATATAATATTGTATCAATATAAAAAATTGGCAATTTACTTTTTTAATTTAGAAGGTTTTATTTGATATATTCTTAACTTCATAATTAAGAAAGTATAAAACAAACCCTACTTTATTAACTAACACGACTGTACTATACCTATACTTTAAAAACTAATGCTAAAGTTTGATAATTTTTCAGCCTGAGTTTCAAAATACCCATCAAAATTCAGAAACCAGGGAAAAGGTAAATCCACTTCGCTTTAAAAGTCAGTTCTTTGGATAAAGCAGTGATTGATTCAATTATCCACCCTCTGGAAAGCAAAGAAACACAAATCAAGCTGCAAATTAAACATGATAAAAAGAGCCTCAATTTTCCTATAAAACCAGCCGATTCTTTACAGGAGCTGTTTGAAAATTCTCTCTATATGCTAATAAATAAATTAACCTCGGGAAGAATTGATTCGACGTCTGGGTAATGTCGCGACGAACAAAAAGTCGATCGAGAATGGAAAAGCAATTATCGGCTGAGTCTTCCCTCACAGGGTTTTCAATAAACGCGTTGACTTTCGTAAATAAACTAACTGTATAGATTTTTTGTCTTTCAAAGTTAGTTAAGCTTATGGTTTTGGCTGCGATCGTAACGAAATAGTAAGAGAGTTAAAAAAAATAACAGCCATACGGGTTAATCGTCCAGATTAAGGGCCTTCCACGCTTTAGTGCCGTAAATCGGCTAAAGCATATTTGAAAATATTATTGTTACATCTATTACCTTTATAAGAGCAAGTATTTAAGTATGTACCTATATAATCTGAATCTCGGCAACGGCTCCAACGATTTTCATGAAATTTAGTATGTAACATATTCTATTACTTTGGACATAACTACCAAATAATTTGTGTTTACCTCTCAAATGATTATTATATTATTTTTTAATTAAATTTTTGACATTTATAATTTTGTTGTTATTTATTTGACTTATTATATTAATTTTGACATACCTACCAAATAATTTGTGTTTACCTCTCGCATGCTTAATATTTTATTTTTCTTCGTATTTCGCATTGTACGCTTCTTGGCATTTTTATGATTATGATTATGCAAGGGATTTCGGGGGCGATAAATCCATCTAGCTAGGTTTCATTTTTAGAAAATGACGATTTCTCTATATTCACTCGAGCAGAGCTCGGTCGCCCAGGTACTGTATATTATTTGTAAAACATGTTTTTTTTGTGTAACTAATAGTTTTGCTTTATAAAAATGAACAACACGATATCTTTGCGCTACTTTTGGATACTCTTCCAATATTTTTACACAGAAAAAATTATGACTGGAATTTCTACCTAAATATATATATATGTAGGATCATGAGGGCCGAAGGGTATATATGGTCTGGATTTGGGCGTTCCCATTTTTGTTGTATAAACAAGAACTGTACAACCAATAACAAAGTTGTTAATTACAGTACCAGTTTTACCAACAAAACAATACAAATGGTAACAATACAGTTAAACGAACAAACCCTTAAGGTTACAGTTCGTACAGCAGCCTAAGCCACCCAAATACAAAGTGTATCGTTCGCCATCAGCAAGCCAATACAGCTATGTGAATATACAGCAGCGCTGTACCAAATAAACCGACAGTTTTGTCGGGAGCAGGGGAGCTCTTTATCGAGTCTAATCCGAAGGTAGCCTGACTTGCATACCGTTGCAAGCTCTCTTATACCTTGCTATCCCTCCACAACAACTCTGTCCGATGACATACGGAAGTACGTCACGTGTTTACTTGATACAAAACACTGAAATTTGCTAAATCAAATTAAACTTCGATTCTAAAATCATCAAGTAATAAAAGAATAATTGTCGTAAGCTAATAATAGTGATAAGACAAAGAATAATCAAATTAATATGTCAAAAATTGTTTTGAACTTTACCATCGATTACAATTATCGAAATAAGTTGCCAAAATCAATTAGTGCGTACACAGAGTACTCAATAAATTATGATTTGATTTACTAGGCAATAATTGATAGGAAAATCACTTAAATTAGTAATAAGAAAACAAATTATTACAAATCGATGACTACCCGCAATTTTAATTAATAACCAACTCCGACACGGCCAGAACTGACATTCCAACACGTCCTCGTGTGTTTCAGAAAATAAAAATCACTTAAACCTCAACCGATCGGCCTTTCTGACAAACAAAATCGTTACCTTAAAACGTTACCAAAACGTTACCTTAAAACGTTACCAAAACGTTACCTTAAAACGTTACCAAAACGTTACCTTAAAACGTTACCAAAACGTTACCTTAAAACGTATGTTGTAAAGAAAAATCCTGAATTTGTTAAATAAAATCTGCATCAACAGCAGATGCATGGCAACCATTCAAAATGACCATACTGATACTGACAATACTTGACAAGAAATTCGGAGTGGCATAGAACAACCCGCATAGGCGTCAACATAGACCAACCCGCATAGGCGTCAACTTAGATCAACCCTCGGAGTGGCATAGAACAACCCGCATAGGCGTCAACATAGACCAACCCGCATAGGCGTCAACATAGACCAACCCGCATAGGCGTCAACTTAGATCAACCCTCGGAGTGGCATAGAACAACCCGCATAGGCGTCAACTTAGATCAACTCTCGGAGTGGCATAGAACAACCCGCATAGGCGTCAACATAGAACAACCCGCATAGGCGTCAACATAGAACAACTCGCATAGGCGTCAACATAGACAACCCGCATAAGCGTCAAGGCCAACATCCGAAAGCGTCAAGTCCAACATCCGAAAGCGTCAAGTCCAACATCCGAAAGCGTCAAGTCCAACATCCAATTAAGAGTCAAGTCCAACATCTGATTAAGCGTCCCCAATTCAGCTGTAGTATGTCAGAAGCAGATGAATCATTATCCTCATTGTCAACATTGACATTATCACTAACAGTAACAAGACATTCAGGCATTTTTCGTACACTATCATGGGCTAATTTGCAAACTCTGTTACCAGTTAAGTAAGACAGAGATCACCTTCAAGCAATTCGATAACCCCTTTTTTATTATGAACAAAATAGCAAACATCAAACTTTACCAGTTTGAGCCTTATTATTATCAAAACAGGACTTCTCATAGCATAGCTAACACTATCAATCTTTCCACTACCAATTCAGTGATTGAACATAAACTTCGAAATTGAATCTCTGCACAAGAGAACATTCGACTTCATTGTCGAAATAAAATGGAAGCTACTCACCGAGTATTCCATTCCAATATTGAGCTCTTGACCACACAGCTGTTGTCATAATGGTCGGCTACCACCTGCGTACTGCTAGCCTGCCGTTTGGTCTTAACCTCTCAGATCAGCCTCACGAGTCCAGCAGCAGAGGCTTCACTATGACACAATATGGTATCTGAAACATGAAAAACACTACGAGAGTACATGTTCACATGGTTATCTTAACCATACACAGCTTTGACGGAATTTAACCGGTGCAGTGGTGTAGTTACCTAAACCGGCACGGCAAAAGGTGTCATTATGGACACCGAATGCGATTACAGAGTCCCTATCTAAAATATGAACCACACATAACTATCTGAAGAGTTTAACCAAAACTTAAAAAGAAATCACATAATCAAACTCTATTAACTCAAAACTAATAATTAAATTAGGAATTATGATAATTTCCAGAATGATTTGTTTGGCACGGCAATGCTACTACATTGCTCTAATGTCCAAACAATAATAGCCAGCTAAGGACCAGCCATTGACAGTAGAATAATAACTTCAGCAAAACTCAAACTTGATCAGCGATAACTAACATGAGATTATGACCCGACATGGGCCATAGGGTAAACAAAACCAAAATTTTGAATAATGAACACTCTTGAAAAGAAGTCATAACAAATTGAAAACGACTCACCAGGTTGGCATAAACATCAGTGTATATGGATCATTCCACACGTCCTCCTTGACATGTCCAGTTGTTGTGTTGCTAGCAGGAAGCCTGCGATTCCTGGGCCAGGCCTATCCCACTTCTGATGTAGGATCATGAGGGCCGAAGGGTATATATGGTCTGGATTTGGGCGTTCCCATTTTTGTTGTATAAACAAGAACTGTACAACCAATAACAAAGTTGTTAATTACAGTACCAGTTTTACCAACAAAACAATACAAATGGTAACAATACAGTTAAACGAACAAACCCTTAAGGTTACAGTTCGTACAGCAGCCTAAGCCACCCAAATACAAAGTGTATCGTTCGCCATCAGCAAGCCAATACAGCTATGTGAATATACAGCAGCGCTGTACCAAATAAACCGAGAGTTTTGTCGGGAGCAGGGGAGCTCTTTATCGAGTCTAATCCGAAGGTAGCCTGACTTGCATACCGTTGCAAGCTCTCTTATACCTTGCTATCCCTCCACAACAACTCTGTCCGATGACATACGGAAGTACGTCACGTGTTTACTTGATACAAAACACTGAAATTTGCTAAATCAAATTAAACTTCGATTCTAAAATCATCAAGTAATAAAAGAATAATTGTCGTAAGCTAATAATAGTGATAAGACAAAGAATAATCAAATTAATATGTCAACAATTGTTTTGAACTTTACCATCGATTACAATTATCGAAATAAGTTGCCAAAATCAATTAGTGCGTACACAGAGTACTCAATAAATTATGATTTGATTTATTAGGCAATCATTGATAGGAAAATCACTTAAATTAGTAATAAGAAAACAAATTATTACAAATCGATGACTACCCGCAATTTTAATTAATAACCAACTCCGACATATATATATAATTCAATAATTATTTTCTGACACTGTATTCCATAATATTACTTTCATAAGCATTACTTAAAAATTTATCAAATATAAATCAAAATAAAATGTTATTCTTTAGCAATAGACTTTAAAAATACTGAAATCATTATAATTATATCCAAGCCAAAATGCAAATAACAGTCAGCAATACTGTCATAATAATATTAAACATGTCAGCAAAAATGTCACAAAAGTATAAAAATGTCAGAGAGTTATAACTGGTTTTTTTTTAATTTTAGATAGGCTCGCGCTTGACCACTATCTAACTTGGTAACCGATAATGTGGTCGACGGTGAAGCACGCTTCCATAGAAGTAACCTATTCACTCTTGACTAAAAGTCCCCGAGGTTGTAGCTATCGAGAAACACAGACTCCGGCAGGGAGTTCCACTCCTTAGCTGTACGCATAATGAAAGTAATTCCAAAACGTCTAGTGCGTATGGCTGAGATATCCACCATGTACCGATGGCGCATCGCCGTACGTCTTGTAGTCCGATGATGAAACGGGCTAGATGGAATTAGATCATACAATTCCGTCGCACACTCCTCGAAATGCAACCGATAGAAAACCGACAAGCTGGCAACTCGGCGACGATGTTCAAGGCTCTGGAGCTTTGACTCGACCAGTGCCTTATTGCCTTTGAGCTTTTGGCCCGTTTTTGGCCCTCATGAACTCTGACAACAGTCTTACCAAAGGTGTTTCGTATTATCCAGTTTCTAGGTTATGTAGGTCATATAGGCAATCGAATGTAAAATACAGGTACTCAGTTGCTTCAGATTGGACTGGCCGCCGACCCCAACTTAGTTGGAAAAAGGTTGAACGTTTCATTGAAGTTAAGTAAAGGATTTTTGGTGTTGGATTTGGCTTCGATTGTTACAAAGTTGTCTATTAAAAGTTTCCTATCTTTGTCATCCATTTCTAATTTTATTGTCGTGGAGGCCCAGTAGGTAAGACCTCGCTTTTCGTGTTTGAGGTCGTGGGTACAAATCCGGGCAAGTACCAATGTGACTTTTTCAAATTCATATGGACTTTCTTAGTTTATATTGGACGTCACAGGCAACGGTGAAGGAAAACGTCGTGAGGAAACCTGGACTTATGTAGATAATGTAAGTCGAAAATAACCAAGTCAGAGGACCTCTGGGAACCCCACAGGTTCCCAGAGGCGGCTAAAACTGACACCAGAGATGGCCACATCATCATCATCATCATCTTCCTGCCCTTGTCCCATGTTTCTTGGGGTCGGCGCAACACGTTTTCTTCTTCCATACCGTTCTGTCCCCCGTCACGCTATCACTGACTCCCTTTTCTTTCATATCACTCCTAACACAGTCCATCCATCTTTCATATGAAAAAGAAGAAGAATTCTAATTCAGACCTTATTTAGTTAACAGTTATTCTAAATTTGTTGTCTCTTTCAGATTTATTAAGATCACTTCAAGTATTTCTTGATTAAAAATTCTCTTACGTAGAAATTTGAATTTTATTTGTTGATTGCTCAGTTAATTGAAACTGTAAGATCTATCAATGGATCTTTTTTTTCCAATATTAATTTTAATTTCAGATGTCTGACGCGTACTAATATAATTTATTACTTTAAATATTTGATTTACTTTCGGCATAAGAGTCCCTGGAAGGACTTGGAGGAGGCTTTTACCTAGCTAGAAAAAGAATCGACATACAAAATAAATATTTGATGTTTCATGTAGTTGTTTACTTATGGATCTTCCCGAAGGCCGAAAGTAATTTAAACTGCGTCAAGAGGCTATATCGCTTACTTATTTTTTAGGACAATTTCAAGTGCAAATCAGCCAAATTGCATTGCGTCCTTGTAAACGCCTGCAATTTCGCTTAAGGCGTATAATATTGCCCAATGTTAACGCGGTACTGCCAGTGCGCCCTCTCGGTACCAGAATAACAATATTGAACAGTTTTGTTTGTAATAGATTTTTTGATTTACATATCCATGGAGGTTAAGAAGAAATTCTAACAATCGATTTTTCTGAGTAAAAATACTTTTTTAACATACAAGTCGTTTTGGATGCGATGCAAGCGAAAAAATATGGTGTTGTTATTTTTTTTTTAAAGCAAAAAGTCATACGAAAAAGCCTTGTTTCACAAAAAACATACATCAATCTTATTTTACTAATATTATAAATGCGAAAGTTTGGATAGATGTGTGTATGTTTGTTACTCAATCACGCCAGATGGAACGGTTGAACGGATCTGGGCGAAATTTCGCATAGATATAGATTTTAGTCAGGAATAGAACATAAAATACTTTTTATCCCAGAAATATGGTCTCTCGGGATAATTTTCGACATGCACGCGGGTGAAGCCGATGGCAAAGCTAGTTAATAATAAATATATATATAAGTTTTTACTTTTTAACCTAGCCATTACTACGGAGTATGCTTTAGAAAGTAACCGTTTTATGGCACTAAAGCGGAGTAAGGGACCTTAAGTAATAAAAAAATATTCATTTAAAAATCTTTTTTCCTAACAAGCTTTTTCGTACTCTGAACAAACCCTTTCATTTGATACCCATATCATAGCAGTGCACAAACATAACTAGTCCACTATCTTGGGCCGTCCGCCATATTGGATTTAGAATGACGTCACTAACCATGCACTGTCATCCAAACTAAACGTGTATGCAAAATTTCATCTTAATCGGTGGAGGATAACTGCTTTAAAATGGGTGCTAATTAAACAGGCTTCTTTTTAATATCATTATTCGCCCCCAAAAATGTATGTTGCCTTCTAAATTACTAAGTCAGCCACAATTAACGAGCATCTAAATAATACTATGTTAGCCACTAGTTATCTTCTATGTAAACCACTCTAAATACAACTCAGCATGATGGTTATTTTTTAGCATCTAAATTTTTAACATGCATTCTAACAGTAAATTTCTAAAATACTATTAAATGACATCAAAAAATATATTTATTTAGCTTCTAATTTTTTAACTCAGTACGTTTAAAATGTAACTCATCCCATATTAATTGATCGTAAAAAATTGGAAAAAAAATTCATCAAGTAGTATATTGGCCACTAATATTACCAGAAGCTATTGAGGAGAGACAAAATAAAAGACTTTATTTTTGAAAAACAAATTTGTTTATTTAATCACCATCATTTTACTTATAGTAAATAATAGAAACATAAAAAAATGTAGGTATAATGAAGGTAAATGTTATTTTAATAATTCAATTTAATAAATATACACAAATCATTTTTTTTATTTATTGGTTTTAATATAGATTAAGTGCAAGTTGGATTAGTATTTATGCGACAGAGTCGACGGAGCCCCGCTGCGCGGGGCTCCTATTTCTGTATGCAGGGTTTAAAGTAACCTAACACGAAGGAGATGACGGGAGCTGAGTTCGCTCGCTTTGCTCGCTCACTTCAGCTCCCGTCATCTCCTTCGAACCTAACCTGTCCGTGTCGGGGTGCCCTAAGCTCCCGAGCTCGCTACGCTCGCTCTTGGACTTACTTGATCAACTCAACTCGTAGTTACATGAATCGAATGGCGCTCTCTGATTGGTGCAAATGGCCGGTCGCTGTCGACTCGCGTACTCGCGCCAAATCATGCAGTGGCTATTTTCACGATAAAAGAATTTGATGTATTATTTTACATGCTAAGTTATAAAAAATCTGTAGAAGCTTGAATTATATTTTTTTGAGGATATTGCGTTGAAGCTGTAAAACGTAAAATGGTGACAAGATGTAAAATCCGTGGACGAGTTAGTAAATTACGTGGCAATGTATAAATAAGAAGGACAAGTCACAATAATTGATGATCTTTACTTGAAGCTTTCTGTAAAATATTTAGTTGGCGTTGCAAAAAAGACGAATTAGTTTATTAGAGGCTATGTCATTTTCCCATTGCTTAGTTATAAAATTAGAAGTTTAATCACGTGTCCAATAAATAATTTTGTGGCTAGACTTATAATTTCCCCTTTAAAATTCAGTTGCAAGATTTGACCTAAGCACACTAATATAAACTGCCGAGCAATGAAAAAGTTCCACCCACAGAATTTGAACACAATATTTACGTTTTTAGTTGGTAATATTGTACTTCAATATTGCAGACGGCGTCATTAAGCTAGCCTTTCCCGTTTAGGAGTAATTTGGTTCTATGTCACTGGAACTTTTTCATTGCTCGCTAGTGTACATAAATCGCAAGTTAAATAAAAGCTGGTAAAATCGCTTATCATTGCGATACTATGTATATCTATCTTCTATCTATATTGATATCAATCGAATCGCGTCAATCCATCGTTAAGGTCACTTAGTATGATGTGGTATGTGGTGAACATTATCATTGAGCATAATGGAATTTATATCTATATGACTATGCCCACTCGTTTAGTAGTCAACACCGCTATGACCATCAGCCATTAGTCTGCCAAGTTCACTCCTTTGACTACTTTATTGGCCGTTAGCTTAGTTGGTGAACGCGTACTCTCATATATTCTCATCCCAATTGGCTATCATACTTGACTATCAACTGACAAAAACCCTGCAGAATAGTGTAGCTATTAAACTAGACAAAACTATCCTACTCCTTCTCTAGAAGAGTTTGTCTGAACGAAGTAAATAGTTATGTTATTATTTTAGTATCAACTACAGAAGCCATACAAAAATCAACATATTTCCATCTTCACTCAGTAAAGACACTAATTGCACTAAATCATTTGAGATTACTTTCATTGTGCATACAGCTAAGGAGTGGATTTCTCTGCCGGAGTCTGTCACTGTCTGTTTTCCTGATAGCAACAGCAGCTCTTTAAGTCAAGAGTGCTTCGACGACTGCATCATCGTTTACCATCAGGTAAGATAGTCGATGGAATCCTGTCAATAATAATAAAAAAGATTCATTAACCGGTCTTCAAATCCCGTAATCATCCAATGAGCAAGACAAAACGTATCTTTTATAAAAGAAAAAAAATATTTGACCTTCAATTAAAACTTTCACGCTTCAAGCTAGCGCTTAATTAAGGAGCAAAGAAAAGGTTCAAAGAAGCAAATACTCCTAACCTTTAAACACTGCCGTGGGGAGCCTTTCAAAGTATAAAAGACGTTTAAAAGAGAGTCATTAATCAAAACAGTGAGGAAAATGTGTCCAGGCTCCTGAACTGTGAACCTCGTGATTTCTGTTTCGGGCTTTAATCTTGAGAGGCTTTGCTAAAGGAGTGTGCTCGGCGTGAATCAACGGACCTGAAATATTCAAGTTTCTTTTTGTTAGAACAAATTTAGGATTTGTTTAGAGTGATTTAAAAAGTATGCAGATAGTTAACACTTTAATAAAGTATGCCACCAATATACTTGAAAGCCAATTTATTAAAAGGTGTAAGATCCAGTGGTATCGGCCGTAACTTACAAGTTGTAGGTCGTGGGTTCGAGCCCAGGCAGGCGCTTTACTTTGTTTAAATTATTTCATCACCACTGCTCTCAAAACGGTGAAGGAAAACATCGTGAGGAAACCGTGTCCGGAAAACATGTCCTAGAAACAAAAATTTTAAGATATGTGACATCCACCAACTCGCACTGGGCCCGCGTAGTGGATTACTGCCCATTCCCTTCACAGGGAGGAGGCCTGTGTCCCAGCAGTGGGAACATTAATAGGCTGATGATGTGATGTGTGTACCTAAGTAATGGTCATCACGACTAATAATCTCAGGGGCCGCTGGATGCCAGAATCACAGGACTGGTTGATGTGGCGGTAAGAGTAGGGATTTGTGTAGCACAGAACCTCTTTTGGCTTACATAATGATTTTGACTAGAAAATTAATCAGTAACACAGTGTACGTAGGAGGACGATATGTATAAAGATTTCAAATAAAAAAAACTGGCCAAGTGCGAGTCGGACTCGCACACGAAGGGTTCCGTACCATTATCGCAAAACACTGCAAAAAAATCACGTTTGTTGTATGGGAGCCATAATTTATTTTATTTTAATTTAATAATTATTATTTTTTGAAGTGAATATACAACTAAACATTCTGTGAATATTTCAAGCGTCTACCTGTTGCCGTTATTAATATCGAGCAAAAAACGGCCAAAAAATAACGTTTGTTGTATGGGAGCCCCTCTTAAATATTTATTTTATACTGTTTTTAGTGTTTGTTGTTATAGCGGCTACAGAAATACATCATCTGTGAAAATTTCAACTGTCTAGCTATCACGGTTCATGAGATACAGCCTGGTGACAGACGGACAGACAGACAGACAGACAGACGGATCGCGAAGTCTTAGTAATAGGGTCCCGTTTTTACCCTTTGGGTACGGAACCCTAAAAAGCACTACAAACTTATTATTTTTTTCAGGATCAGCATACCTGTTTTTAAAATCATGTAGATATAAAAAAAAAACAGGAATATTTTGCCATTTGATCTCAGCACTCGAATTACTCAACACCCATTATTTCGGCGGCCTCTACCTTTAATTTTGTTCTCACAGCACCAGATTTAAGAGTCTCGCTTACAATACGGGTTTAAACCTGCAAGATGCCTGAAAAAACATCTGGGAATTCTTCACGAGGATTTTCATTCAATAAGAGTTCCGTAGAATTTTTACTAAAAGAAAAAATACATCTTAAGATGAAGACGTTTGTGTTTAAAGTCGTTATTCGAGTGGACCTGTTTTTTTTTGGATTTCTTCTTTTGTTGAAAAGAACGTTTTAATCCGATTTTTAAAGGATTCTTAATTTTTCATGCGATACGGGTGGATAAAGTTCATAGTGAAATGCGAGAAGTGATTCTTTTCGGTTTTAATAATGAAGCTGGACTTACACTGAAATGAAAACCTAATCCGTTCTCTTTAAACCTTGATATTTTACAAGCTTTTATTTAACCTTCAATGTATGTATGTGTGTATGTAAGTGTGTTCGGGTCAAATCTTGCAACTGAATTTTCACCAATTAAGATGAAGTTTTGGATGACAATGCGTAAGTGACGTCATTCTAAATCCAATATGGCGGACAGCCCAAGATGGCGGGCTGGTAATTTTTTGTGCACTGCCATGATATGGGTATCAAATGAAAGGGTTTGCTAAGAAAATACGAAAAAAGATTGTATAAAAAAAAAAAACAATAATTTTATTTATAATGAAGACTTCAAAATAAAGATCTGTAAAAATCTAGTATTTTTTTTTAATGAAATCTAATATTTTATTAGAAAATAAATAATATTTTCTAAATCTCATGGTTTTACATACACAACACAACATAATCAGCCTATAATTGCCCAATGCTGAGATACAGGCATTCTCTTTTTAAGAGGGAATGGGCCAAAACCTACCACGCGGGTCCAGTAGATGTCATGTTTTCGGATTTTAGTTCATGTACATATACGTATACTCACGATGTTTTACTTCACCATTTTGAGAGCAGTGGTGATGAAAACACTAAGTAATGCGCCAGGGTTCAACTTCACGACCTACGACTCATAAGTCAACGCCGTAACCGCTAGACCATCACTGCTATCGTGGTTTTTCATTCCAACAAAAACATCCAAAACCAATCTTACTTTACACGCGTACGAAAACAGCAAAGATAAAAAATAATTCAAACGGGATTTCTCGCCATTCGGTTTCCCACGCAATAACCGATACCATTGATTTTATTATATGCTCCCAAAAATATATTATCAATGAGAAATTTTCCATTATGAAGCTGAAATTAAATTGCTTTCCGACGTGTTTATGCACCCACCCGAATTAATAGAGTTGGTCTGAAAACTTTTTATTATGTACTATTTTTATTGGCAAGTTTAAATTGGATAGCTTTATTGGAAAAATTTCTGAATATTCATTAACTAGTGCAGATGTAGTTGAGTTATTATTGGAGACTTTACAATTCATTCTTGTTCTCTTTATCGCTTTTTATTCAACTAAATAATTGTTTTGAAGCTGTGTTATGCTTGCTTTTTTGTACATTTTCATGTTTATTCATTTGATGTACAAAGTTTGTATGTTTATATTGATTTTAGTGTTGGTTAATAGTTGGTTGAATTTGAAATTATTATGGGGTTGAAAACACTTATTAACTTTTACTCAACTTTTACTTCGGGACCATACCACTGGAATCTCAAAAAAAAACATCAGTTCCGTATCTATTATTTTTTAATCATCTGTTTTTAACGAATTAAAAGAAACTGGATTGTTACCTTTCTCTATTCAAACCTCTCATTATTGGACCGGCAATTTATTAATAATTCATCACACCTAACGTATAGATAAATTAATTATTGTATTACTTAATGTCCCGTTAATTAATTGGGCGCACGGTTGGCGCAGTGGTTGAGCGATTTACTGCTGCACTGCGTGTCGCGGGTTCGATTCCCGCACGGAACATATATTTGTATGACCTACAGATAGTTGTTCCGGCTCTGGGTGTTTGTGTATTTGAGTTTATATGTTTGTAAACGCACCCACGATACAGGAAGAAATTCCTAGTGTGGGGCAACGTTTAATAAAAAAAAAAAAAACTAATAAGCAAAATGTAATTTGGCATGCGAGCTTCCGACAATAGCTTTGGGATCAAAATTAACACAATTTGAAGAAGGATCGTTTACATTTCAAGTTAGCACTGTGTTATTTTGTCTACGTAATGGAAAGGATACATGTTATACGAAATTTAATCTGTTTTCAATTAGAAACTCTGAGTGAATAAGTATTTGAACAGGAATTACTATAGGTCAAATTCAAAATTTCTTTATTCATTTAAGCGGCACTTGTGAAAGTCAAAAAAAAAAAGTACCAATAATTGATTCTACCGTCCTTTCGGAAATGTAGCTTGTTATGGAGAAGAATGGACAAGAAACTCCATAATTACTCTTTTGAAATAAAAAGTGTTTTACAAGTATTTGGTTACATCGTTTCTTGTTGGAAAAAATACATATATGTGAGAACGATGTAAAAAGACGTGCACGTAAAAGCTTCTAGAGTAAACCAAACAATTAAAAAAAAAACATTACATAGGTAATTAAAAACAGGCCGAGGCAGCTAAGTTATGACCAATCCCAACTGACAGCGCCCGTTCACTAACATGACACATAGATCGGCACCACTCAGACCAACTATCATGAAGGGAACCGAATGATCCAACACATGTACCACCATCAGAGAGACATTAGAGAGAGCATGACACACTGTTAACTGCCAGGGCACACTAGTATAGTCAACAAACGACATATAGGTACAGTAAATGGTAGATTTACAGTTGCTACATAGTACTCACATATGTGCTGTGCAGTTATATAATACTAAAATAAATTGAGTTTATACAACACAAATATATTCATACAGTCTTCAGTAGGTCCAACAATACTTCAGAACTTTTCTGCTTATCACTTGTTTTTGTGCCCTAGTGGCTGTGGAGCAGGAGTGCAACTAGCGTTGAGCCAAGCATTTTTATCAGCGATGTAATCCCCCAACCTATAATATGCCTGCCTGCATAGTGTGCGTTTTATACAAGTTTTGAATTTCGACTCATTCAGTCCTAGAATGTGGGGAGGTATTTTATTGTAACATTTTATACAGTACCCCATAAAAGATGACGCTACTTTAGCCAGCCTGAAACCTGGTTGAATTAATTGGTCCCTATTTCCAGTAACATAATTATGTCTATCGCTGTTTTTACTAAAAAGATGTATATTCTTTCTAACGTACATGATGTTTTCATAAATATATTGACAAGCTACCGTCATGATGTTAATGTCCTTAAACAGTTCCCTTAGAGAATCTCGCCGACGAAGATTGTATATCGCTCTGATGGCTTGTTTATGCAGAATGAAAATTAACTCAATGTCTGCAGTCCTTCCCCGTAAGACATGATACCATGAAAGTAACTAAAATAGACAAGCCTTGCGGTATCTACATCAGTAAACTGACGTTTCTTTCTAACAGCATAAGCTGCCGAACTTAGCCGCCCCGCAAGGGATATCAAATTAGTACCCCATTGCAACCTCGGGTCTAGCGTGATCCCCAGGAAAACCGCTTTATCGACGAATTCTAGCTTCTCATTGTTTAATATAATGTCACAATCATAACTTTTGACATTCGGCAAGGCAAATTTTACACACTTAGTTTTTTTAGCATTTAAAACTAAATTATTAGCATTGAACCAATTTTGAACTTGCCGCAAGGCATTATTTACGTCGGCAACGTTACACGTACGTCTATTTATCTTAAAAATCAAAGAAGTATCATCAGCAAATAACACCATGTTTAATTTTTTTTTCCAATAGATGGGGTAAATCGTTAATGTAGACTAAAAATAAGAAAGGACCTAAAATTATGCCCTGGGGTACCCCCATTTTCACGTTCAACCCCGACGAATTGACACCGTTTATTTGAATTAATTGCTGTCTATCATTCAAATAGGATTTTACTAAACTTAATGCTGATTGGCCTAGCCCGTAATGCTCAAGTTTCAAATGCAATGTTTCATGATTAACGCAATCAAACGCCTTCGTCAGGTTGCAGAAGATACCTATGGCATCTTGTCCTTCCTCCCACGCATCAAAGATGTGTCTTAATAGGGTGACACCAGCGTCGGTTTTACAACGTCCTTTGGTAGGTAGCAGCTAAGCAAGAAGCTATAAAGTTAGAAGGTTTATCTAAAAGTTAGAATCGCATATCGAATGTTACAAAAAATTAATAATTAATATGAAGGTTTAAAATACGAGTAATATGATTATCGAAAAACTCTATTTCTCCTCCATTTTTAGTCCTGGATTGAAAAATCAAGTCAGTAGCGGCATTTGCCAGCAGAAGTCTGATGCAAGCTAACAGTTATCTGCAGTTTCCTCCTTGAGTAGTTTGCTTTTGCGTCGTGATGCTGGACTAAACCTTTTGACGATCTCCCTCCATTTATGTCAATCTTTGGCTACGATCTTTGGCCTGTACCTACTAGTACTTCGGAGATCTGTTGTCCAGCAGTCGCTTAACTTGGTCAGACCATCGTGATGTCATTGTTCGTCTCCTAGATCTCATTCTTTCCATCTTACCGGTATACCAAGTATGATCTTTTTTAGTAAGTGATTTTAACCATTTTTAAATCTGCACCGTGACTTCATTATACACGATTCCTAATAAGATTTTATTAGGAATCTTGTATAATGAAGTCACGGTTGCGTTAGTGGGATTATCTCGAAAATCTGATTAAGACGCAGTCTTCAGACGCAGTCTGAAAACAGTCTGAAAACTCCGCAAATGTATTCGCACCTGCAAGTTTTAAGTGGAGGTCTTAAAAGGATATTGGCACTAAATAAGCGAATACCCTTTATTGCGGCGGACGAAAAATGTTAAGTGAGAGATATTAAATTTTTTGCTTCCATCTTGTTGCCGTTAAGTATTTTATTAAAAATGAGCCTTTCCCTTAAGTTTGTCACATGCAAAACTTCCCACAATTTGATCCTTATTAGCGACACTATCGAATGCAGCATGAGTATTTTTTTTCAAAATCAACGTGTTCGATTCTGGCTAGGAATATTGATATTTAAAAAATCCTAGATGTGGTTTTAGTTTCCATCAAAATCGGCGGGGTGACTCCTTTGAGTGTTTAACGCTATTCCTCATAGTTTGGTGTTTGGCCACCAACTCAACCTGTATAAGTACATAGTTTACTCGTTTTTAAAGATTACCATGTCATTATTTTCTGTGGCAGTAAAAGTACACGTTAAGAAATCCTGCGCCATCTCTGAAGCCGAGACCAAACTCTGAATCTCCACATCCGCAAAGATGGCTTCCATAACGTACCTAATTAAACCAGTGTTATAATGATGCCTGTATTTGTTATATTTGAATACACAGTGCTAGTTACATAGCACCGTGTGTATAATTATTATAATTAATATGAGAATGCTTCCGGGAAGGTCTTTTCCTAGTGGTATTAATTAAAGTTGGCTGATAATATATTCTATAGAAAGGAAGATGGCGTAATGAAGGCAGTTGTTCATTGATTATATCGGCCTGTTATTTTGTAGAAGATTATTATTATTGATTAAATAAAGAACGATTAGATTACGTTCGCGAGTTAAACTTGGCGAGAGTTCGTGCAAGACAAAGAAGTTTGGATATAGGGGAGGTTTTCGGCCAGCATTGGCATATAAATCACGATAGAAAGAACCTTTTTACAAAAAAATACAATCGACTTCCAAATAAAAACGCTACAAAGTAAAAAATAACTTCAATTTCGGCAGTCGGTGTTCCTGTTTTCGTTTCTTCGTTTTTTGACAGCGGCTTCCAAATAACAAATGAATCATCAAAATCGGTTCACCTAGTAAAAAGTTCTGATGTAACACATAAAAATTAAACAAACGTATTGATAACCTCCTCCTTTTTGGGAAGTCGGTTAAAACACAAACAAGAATAAATATCGTTGTCACACATAATGAACTCGGCTAAAAGAGACTCATTTTATTTTTTTGAAAAAGTTTATAAGTTTAAGTACGTACGCACTACGTTTTAATGTCTCTTATTATTATTTATTTATTCACACATATTTTCTTTTACAGGTAAAATCACAAGCTTACAGAAAATAGTACTACTACTACTACTAGTTGCCGGACACACATACGAAAACAAGGTAATATAAAGCTTATAAAAATTGACAGAAATTGTCAGAAGTGGCGTCTCTGATTGTAGCAATGAGACACACGCCTAATAACTAAACATGTCCACTGCTGGACATAGGCCTCCCCCAAGCGTCGCCACACCGATCGGTCATGAGCGTTTCGCATACACCGGACGCCCGCAGCCTTGACCAGGTCGTCGCTCCACCTTGAGGGAGGCCTTAATGCTGGGTCTTCCGGTACATTGTCACCACTTTAGAATTTTTCGGCCCCAACGGCCAGCCATTCTGCGAGTAATGTGCCCTGCCCATTGCCACTTTAGTTTGACAATTCTTCGGGCTATGTCTTATTATCCAATGAATCTCCCGCTCTGGGTAAAGCGGGAGGGCGTGTCAGACTTTACTGACTAATATCCTCGCGTGTTCCTTCAGTTGCTTGAGCCAGGGCCACAGTAACTCTTTTTCAAATTTATCCGCGACCCAGACAGTATGACAGTAACCTTGGTTCTCTGGAGGATGTCTCCATTTCTGATTCGATCACGCAATGTAACTCAGAGCATAGCCCTCTCCATTGCCCTTTGGGTGAATTTAAGCCTTCTGATGAGGCCCATTGTGAGCGAACAAGTCTCTGTCCCGTAAGTAATCACTGGCAACATACACTGTTCATAGGCTTTCGTCTTGAGACACTGTGGTAAGTTTGACGAGAAGGTACCGCGCAACTGCGCAATTTCTATTTGATAACCGTTATTTAAGCCTGGTTTTTGTAGTCCACTAAACCTAAATATGCTAACCAACGGGTTGTTTTTTTTGTTTATAATGCGTTTCTCATCAATTTTTAGCCTCACGTATGGTTAAATAAATTGGAGAGTTAATTATTTGACAATTTTTTTTAGATAAAAATTGATCAATAGACGCGTTTTACCGAAATTGCAAACAAAGAATCAAGTAAGCATATTTAACCATTGATTGAGTTATCTACGGATTAAAAAAACTGGACCTTTATCAATCTATTTAACTTTTTTCAACTACTTGTATATAAGGATCGACTTCCAGTTCAACCGGATGCAGCTTTACCAATATTTTACAAAAAGCGAATGCCTATCTGACCACCAAAACCCAGTAATTGGACAACACGATTCCGACGTGTTGTGATTTCGAACCCAGGCTTTACTATGTGTAAATTATTTCATTACCAAAAATTCGAAGACATGTGACATTCATCAACGCGCACTGGGCCCGCTTGGTGGATTAACCATTCAAGTGTCAAGGACCTTTCTCAAAGAGAGGATGCCTGAGCCCCAGCAGTGGGAATATTATAAGGCTGATGATGATGATGATGATACCGCTTGGCTGAGATTTTATGGCACTTGATTACCGTAACGACTGTATCTACAAATGGCAGCCGGGAGCAACGGTTAAAATGCTTTCCTTTACGGACTGAACTCGGCAAGCGTTGCTTAATCTTGAAAATAGCGACATCTGAAAATTTGTTTAATGTCCAAAGTCAAAGTCATTAGGGTAGATTAATAAAAAATATTGGACACGTATTTTTTCTTTTGACACGTAAACATAAAGTGACGACGATACAATGTGTTTAAATATCGTTTGACGTCATACCGTTAGTAATCTTATTCTGACATAGTGACGTGACGACAAGCCCCCACTCCTGAACTTTGATGCGCTTTATCTTTGTCAATTTTTATTGATTTGGTAAAGCAAAAAAATACGTGTCCCATATTATTTGGTAATATCACTGTCAGACTAAAAATCCGGGTGGCTGTTTTTATTTAGCCATTAGCAGTTTTTTTACCAACTTATTCCACCAAGTGTGAGATAAAATATTCTATCATAAGCAAGTTGCTGGTTTATCAGCATTGATCACCACAGGGTGTGGTAATGCCTTCTGCGTATTGGCGTACTTTTGACTCATTAGAGTCGACCAAAGAGAGAGGAATTACCTCACAATGATTCCCTTTACCTATAATAACTCACTCATTTCTCTTCCCCTTGCCCTAACTTGCGACATTCTAACAAATTATAGGATAGTAACACATAAACAGACCAAACTTAGTACATTAATACTTAGTTTACGCGAACTCTATACTTAATTGCTATACTTGGGTTAGCTAACACTGATATTCAAGTTTGAGCCTTACTTAGGATCTGGAAGTTTTGTTGACAACACTAGGTCTTAAACATATGGTTTCAGACTGTTGCCCTAATTCCTTAATTTACTCTTTATGTAATTGATTACTACTTGGAGCATGGAGGCTTTAATTTAAATCATTTTGGCAACAAAAGATATAATGAAATTGTTAGCACTTTATATCATCATCAACCGCGTGCCCCTCAATAAGCCTTTCTTTATCCTTAATTGTACACCAAAAACAACATTACATACACAGTGATAATAAAGTACATGTACAAAGGCGAGCTTAACTCAAAGTTGAGTTCTCTTACAGCAAACCCTAGGGTGACAGAGAAATATGATGCTATAGAGGGCAGAATCCAGTGTGAAATTTTAAAATAACATAAGACGAATTACATAAAAAAATATACTTAAATAAATATATATTTTTATGTATATACTAATATTATGTCATTGTGCAAGGATATGATCTTTAATCTTCCTTTTGAAGACCTTCAGAGAAGGGCTGTCGCTTAGGGAGAATGGGAGAGAGTTCCAGAGACGCACTGCAGTTGCAGAAAAGGAGTCATCATAGCACCTGGAAGTATATCGTGCAGGGCGAAGTAGAAGATAAGTGGCAGTGCGACAGCCTTCTTTTTTTAACTTGTGGAAGTCCTCATGGACGTTTTTCATCCCGGGCCGGGTGATGGGGTCAAACTGTTGGACTCTAACTGGCTAAAACCACACGGTGTTTTGAAGCTGCCTTTTAGACCGATAGCGCTAGGTTTTGAGGATTCAAAAATATTAAAGTTATTCGTGTTTCGCATATAGTCTCCGGACCATTTGCCCAACCTAATACCTAAGTTTGTGTCGTCCTAGGTACTTGCATAGGTAGAAATTTAGGTATTTGTCTTTTCGTTCAATACTGGTCGAAAAGAAAATTAGAGATAATAATTTTACTTCCATGATAATAACGAAGTATTAACTGATGTACATAGGCATTTTGTGTCATCCTTGTCCACGGGAATCCTAATATTTAACCAGTACCTAACACGTCGCCCAACTAGCTCTAAAAGAATATTACAATAGGTTAAATAAGTGTTACTCGTTTTAGAGTACTGATATCTGTTGGTTAAAATATTTTGTGTCGAATTCATCCACGGGTTTTATAGATATTTTATTTTTTTATTACAATACCCTATAAAATACACAAAAGAAAATGCAAGTTATTAGAGTTTACGTGTTTTTGATTATTATGGTGTAAGAAAACACTATTCATAATTTGTGTCGTTTTTATCCACGAAATCTTATTATTTAAATAAAAAATACTAGACTTCTTCGCACGAAGGGCGAGCGCAGAGAAAAGAGCGGGCGCGCGCGGCGGGTGCCTGCCGGCCAGCCAGACTCGCCGCGCTTTTATTTGTTTACATTAGGTCTTTGCAAGTTGCAACAAACAAGTGCGTACGTTATTTATAATGCATTTGATTGATTAATGCCCACTTGCACTAAAAACTAAACTCAGAATTAGTTGCTAACACGAGGTTAAATTGACAATATTGTATAACAAACAGTCAATTTAACCTAGTGTTAGCAACTAACTATGCGCACGTGGGCCTTAAAAGTTAGTTATGAAGCTATGAAAGAATAAAATGGAGGTTGAATATAATAAATATGTTATATCGACACCCAATATTATTAACATTGTAACTCAATATAGCATGGTACAATTTTAGGTTTCTTGTTACTAATTTTAATTGTTCTTTCAGTTTTGATAAAACCACTGCAAGTATGATTTTTGCAATGTCACAATGTACAGATTGTAAAGAATTTTTAATATGAAAAGCATTGTAACGACCGTTACACTGGGGTCATGATGGTATTTGAAGAAAGATTTTTTCTGTGAATATTATTGTATCTTATTGTACGATTACCAATTATACCGACAATAAAATCATTGATAAATATTATTGTAAGCAACAATTACATGCGTGTCAATGTTACATTCGGATAAAAAAGACATGTTAATTGCTATGGAAGAGCTAATAAATTCGCTTTTCGTTAATTGCTATGCTTAATAACGTTAATTTTTTTTTTTTTTATCATTTTTCTTACACCAATGCAGCGATCATGCTGGAGGGGAGATAAATAAGCTTTCGTTAGCGCTAATCAGCCAGCTGGTTCAGGGGGCAACGGCAACGGGGGATGTTGATTCGCACAAGGCCAATTGCTTGGACCTTCTGCTGACAACAGATACAGACCGATACTCTGTGTCGATAGTTTACCTTGGGTTGCGAGTCACGTATGTCAGAAAAGAAGACCTTCAACAGCGCTGCCAAGTCGAATAGGGACATAAGTTGCTTCTTACCCAGCAAGTGTTTTGGTCCCTGGGTAAGTCGGTTAAGTCGAACTTCTGCCATCCTTCATTACCACCACTCTGCGGGTGACGGGTCGCTGGCCCGCTTCGCTGAGGAGAAGACAAAATTATTTGACTCTTTTTGGGGCATCTTTGCGTCTGCATTCTGGTGATGCGCGGCCCTTTCTTTCTCCTGGTAGGTGTGAGACATATGTCAGACATTCGCATCCATCAAAAGAACATTCGTAGAGTGCTGGGCAACCTCGACTTGAATAAAGCTAATGACCCCGACGGAATACTAGCACTTGTCCTTAAAACTTGTGCGCTCGAACTGTCTCCCATCTTGACACGTCTATTTCACCTTTCGTATGCAACTGGAAAAGTGCTGATGCTTGGAAGGAAGCTAACGTACAGCCCAAATACATGGCCAATTACAGACCCATCTCTACGTGTGCTTAATATTAAGCTCCTGGCATACCTAGAAGCTAATGACATCCTAAGTGATTGCCACTATGGTTGCCGCTGAACTCGTTCTACAGGGGATCTTCTAGCGTATGCCATTCACATCTGGAGTGAGGCAATCGAGAGGCACAGGGAGACGCTTGCCATCTCCCTCGACATCTCGAAAGCTTTCGACAGGGTCTGTCACGGAAGCCTTATTAGTAAGCTTCCTTCATTCGGTTTGCCTGGTGATGGTATATGTGATTGGATTGCAGAATTTGAGTGGTTATCGATCGGTGCTCGTTGGACCAATTGGATATTAATACCGGAGTCCCTCAAGGGTTTGTACTCTCAGCAGCATTATTTTTGCTGCATATAAACGATCTGCTAAAAACTTGGGTATGCAGACGACAGCACTGTTGCTGAGAGGTACTTGTCCATCCTTGTACTTTGTGAGGCTATAGTGGAGCGTTTGAGCTTATCCTTGAAGCCAGTCTCCAAATGGGGCGATGCCAATTTGGTCAGGTTCTTTGCTGCTAAAACCCAGTCGTGTCTTTTCTCTGTTAAAATGACCCAATTCCACTGGGCTCCTTACTTCTGAGGTGTAAACGAGCTGATAATGGACCATCTTGAGCAACTTGGCGTAACGTTCAACACGATCCTCGATTTTAGTTCATACATTGAGGCAAAGGCTCAGCTGGCTGCTATAAAGTTGGGTATACTCGCAAAGGTGAGACGGTTCTTCACGCCAGAACAGTTGCTCAAATTGTATCAAGCGCAAGTTCGTTGATGTATGGAGTACTGTTCTTATTTCTGGGAAGGATCTGCCAAATACCAGCTTGATGCACTTAAGTTGATAATAAAACGGGCCAAGAAGCTCTTCGGCAATGAGGAACTGGTAGAGTAAAAGCTCCAGAGCCTTGAACATCGTCGCCGAGTTGCCAGCTTATCGGTTTTTTATCAGTTGCATTTCGGGGAGTGTGCAATGGAATCACATGATCTCATTCCACCTAGCCCGTTTCATCATAAGACTACAAGACGCACGGCGATGTGCCATCGGTACATGGTAGACATCCCACCCATACGCAATAAACGTTTTGGTAATACGTACAATATGCGTACAGCTAAAGAGTGGAATTCCCTGCCGAAGTCTGTTTTGCCCGATAGCTACAACTTAGGAGTCTTTAAGTTAAGAATAAATAATTTACTTTTAGGCAAGCGTGCTTCATCATAAACCACGTCATCGCTTACCATCAGGTGAGGTAGTGGTCAAGCGCAAGCCTACCTAATATAAAAAATAAATTCCCCCTATTGCAAATTGTCCACCCAGTGGACAGTAGAACATAGAGCAGTGATAGCCCAGTGGTAACGGACGCGACTTACAAGTATGGTCGTGGGCTCGAACCCAGGCAAGCGCTTTACTTTGTGTAAATTATTTCATCACTGCTCTCAAAACACTAAAGTAAAAAAAAAACTGAGACATGTAACATCCATCAATCCACACTGGGCCTGCGTGGTGGATTACGGCCCATTCCCTCTCACAGAGAGGAGGCCTACACGCACAATGGACCAAATGGGAGTCTAAGTTCGGAAAAGAGGGTCCATCTATCCTATCCTTATGCTTATCACGCCTTTCGTTTGCAATTAATTCTTCACACTTTTTTTATTATTCTACTTACTCATATATCTGTAATATTGAATAAGTCTAAAAACATTTTTATTACATACCTACTCTTAGTTTTTCTCCAAGACTATTTATGCTGATACCATTAATGATGAACTAAAAACCTATTATCGACGTCAACACTGCATCTTTCTTTACAATGATAACATTTCAAATAAGTGTTTAGATTTAAGAAGAAAAACAATATATGGTTAGAATAGTAACTTAAAATTCCAATATGGTTAAAATATAAATAGTCCAAAATTTAAAATGTATTACATTGTATGTCAGTATAAAATGACTTTATCACAAAGAAACCCTTGTTACCAAAACTTTTGTGTATTGGAATTTGATCTACAAGTATACTTCAATAGAAACATCGTTCATTTATAATTACAATGCAATTATTCATTTCACAAAAGGAGTTCTTACCTTACTCTTACTCATAGAAATACGGTTAAGAGGCAGACGAAAAGGTCTGTTCTTGCTGATTTTATGATATAAAGTTGTAGCAATGTGTAACTAAAGTTACAATGTTATTCATATTGGGGGTCGATATGTGGTTAATGAAAGGGGATTATTAAATTTCATAGAATCGAGCATTATAAGGGATGTCGGAAAAGCAGACTATTTTAGGGACCGTGATGAAATAAAACTAATCACTATCACCACACAACAAAAATATCTAGTATTTTTTTTACTTCGTGTACTATTTGTTTTGCTGACTGTACACTACCTACTCGAAGCGGGGCGCGGGATATTGAGAAGCAGTATAACGAAAAAAAAGGTAGGTACGTATCGGCATATCAATCTACCTACCGCTTTCAGGTTCAAATTCGAAGCGAATTTAAAGCGTCAATCCAAAAAATAATATTGACCGTCTTCTAAGCATGGACCATTGACAATCGTAGGTAATAAGATTTCAGAGGCGTGCTTTGTACAAAATTCGCACGTCATTATGTTTATCTCTATAGGTTACACATTTTTTCATTACGTAGCGGCGATAAATGTCAATCAATATTCGATATAATAGGTATGTTATTTATTTATGAACGCTTCGCATCTAAGAAGAAATCGTACCGAACGAACGTGTGTGCGTGCGTATGCCGCCTGGCCGCCTCCGCCCGCTTCCACCTCAACCATTGTTTTTGTGTTTTATTCATTTAAATACATATGCGTGCATTAAAATTACATAAATTTACAATGTCGATTATTCATGCATTTATGATATTGAATATGTGAACTCTAATGATTGTTATATTTTTTTGAAGCGTTTGTAGCTTGGTAAAACAAAATAAATTAAAATCTTAAAATTCCGTGCTCTAATTTGGCACAAATTTATTTAATAGGCATATGTAAGTGATCTAAGAAAGGAAATAGTTATTTCATAAATTGTAATTTTTTTTTGCACTATTTTTTACATACTGACTGTATGTCAGTTTGCACTGGGCAAATATGACACAAATTGGGTTTGCACACCCCACAAGCTATCCTAGTTAAGATACCATAATTATTTTAAACTTTAATTATTTTTAGCCTGTTTTAAGCAGAATAAAAAGAATCAACCACAAAACATCGAATTACTGTAAATGCAAGTAACAGATGTGACACAAAATGCAAAAATAAACTACATAGGTACGACTGTATCCACAGGCAAGGAATAAGCAACTTTAGAATTTTTTAAACTTATGGCATCAAAATAAGCCAGCGCTATCGGTCTATTTAACCGGGGCGCTGGGTTGCTTGCACATTGTATCATGCTTAACGTTTTGGCCAATCAATAATCTTAAGTCTGCAATCAATGGGCTCAACTCACTGACTTGCTGAAGCCATGTTTGTTAGAGGCTTTAAATTTAGTCATTATTATATTTTTTATCTAAAAAAACCACAGACAATATAATACTACCCTACAGATGCCTCATCTCATACACAGAAACCGTGCCGACGTAACTAGCGTTTATCGTCGGACTAATCCAACTAAATTACTAAAAGTACATCGAACGCGGACGGTTTTGGCCCAAGCAATAGATGGTGTTAGCAGTGCCCTGCAATTAAAAGGGTTTACTCGGTTCGTGAATATTTATTTATTTAAATACAGTGATGATTTGTTTTATAGTATTTATTCACGTTTTTTTTTCAGTTTCATTGTACCAAAATGTGTTACAATACAAATTTAAAAAATCGAGTGGAATGCCTCAGAAATTTCAAACCGCGCCATCTATTGGAATGGATTTTAAATGATTCGTTCGAATAGTCTGTGAAATATCAATTAAGAGCCCAATATTCTATATTTTTTGGTAGGAGAGTTGATTTAACAAGAACATACAATATTTATGATCAATTCTAGAAAATGTTAATTTTATACAAAATTTAGTAACTAATCGATGCATATCGCGCCATCTAGTGGAATTTATTTGAACCAAATATTCTTTCATAGCATGGGGATCCAGTGTCAAAACGCGGCTACGATCAAAAGAATTCGTCTCATACGGCAACGTATGGAAAAAAACCCATGTGATATAAAACTTACAAAAGATGATAAAAAATAGACGCACATACAACTCCTAAGGAAAACTGATTAAAGCCATTCATTACTTAGCACATAGATGCTTAATCAAACATGTGGCTTTTACTTGGATGAAAGATAATAATTATTAGCAACGATTCCTAACCAAAGCAAACAGGCCTAAAAGTAATTAACTAGGCATAATAACTCGTTATATCAAAGGTAGGATAGGGGTGTTAGGTCAGGTTAGGGAACGAGGGACATGTTCTGCGGGAGTGTAGTACATGCTTGTGAAAATGGACGATTTTTATTATGGGTCCATCCTCAACAAAGAAAAAAATAGGTGCTATCTACATTTTGATTACAAGTATTGCACATTTTACAACGGTACATTCCATATTTCACTCATATATTATTTATGTTGTCTAGTCAAACTATTAAAACATGCAGTGCTAGATCGCTTATAGAGTTTAGTTTACTCGCGATCAAAACGTCGTAATTAAGCGTCTTGAATTTCAAGGCGCTTCGTTTCCTTCAAAATAGTTTAAAGTAAGGTGTACGGATTTCAGTACAGTTCAGTCGGACAGAGTGAGCGTTTGGATCGCCAACAAACGTAGTATTTAAATATCGATGGGGGTAAGTATTTTGAATACCAAGTATACAAATACTTTTACATAATACAGTTTATTCTGCGTATTTGTTGCTCCAGGCAGCCTAATCACGAAACTTGCACACAAATACCTCAATTTGGTTATAACAAATGCCACAAAAAAATATTGAAAATAAAATGGCAACAATGCTCCTTCAGTAGGTATTATTGTACCGAAATTAATTACATAACCTACAATTGCTTTATATTGATAGTAGGTAGGTAATAGAAACATCATAAGGTGCGTTCACAATGCAATAATTTGTGTAATAGCTTTGACTACGAGGAAACGAGCTTTAAGCAGAGAGTTTACTAGACGGACTTTTCAGAAATAAACATTATATTTGTGATGGATATAATAAATTGTTTATTAAATATGTGACTGTCTAAGACAGATAAACCCAGAGAACACACAACAAACACAAATTAATGAAAGAAGGAAGCGTATCCGCAAATGTTTCAAAACAGTCTCTTTAATTTGGGTATATTAACATTATAGTGTTACACCAAACATATCTGCACGTAACTGGGCAGGCCAAACAGTCATAGGTTCACTTGTTTAAAGGCAATGTGTTCTAAGCCAAATGCTCGCAGTGTGGACGAATCCTTACAAAAACATCCATATACATAAATACTGAAGCCTGATTCTATTTACGTAATTCAGGATACACGTAAACATGTTTTGGCAACATAAAGTTAATAAATTACTCATGTTCGGTGACGTACCCCGGTCCGCATAGTTCCGACTCCAAATTGTATGGATCACTTATGAAGAGGCCTAAAGACTTTTGTGGACTTTCGTACTGTTCAAATTGATATCTATTTGTAAGAAAAGAGTTTCTTGGAATGTTGACGTGATGTGATGACGGAACTTTTCTTGTTAGATAATCGAAAACCAAATTACATTTTATGTTATCTATGTCATTCGAGACATCCATTTGATTTGTTTGTCAATTAGCAACTTAACTTGCGCAGTATAGTATTTTAATAGAGGTCATATGCACTTTATATTAGTGTACATTCAAGGAATAAAAATGAGAAGCACCCTAAGAAAAAAATTCTTCACTTGCATTTGTTGGCATTTATTTTCCTAATTTTGGCTCTTATTTTCTTCCATTTTATTATGTTTTCAACTAGGATCTCAGTTTCATAACAAAATTGGGGCCAATATATTCAATATCTAAACCTCGACATTAATAGGGAAATTCCACTTATCTTGTATCAAATATTTATGCCTATTTTGATAATAAGCGCGTGGATAGAGAATCTGATCATCTACCCACAAATTTCTCTAGGGGTTTATAGATAAAGGTAAACCGATATTGGGAACACAAAACATGTGTATGATATTATAGTAAATTTTGAAAATTAATATAGGTTGTGGTAAATATATTGCATTATTAATAGTGTAACGTTTAGTGTTAATCTAGATAATTAGTAAATTATGATAACAATATTTGTGAAAACATTTCTAACATGAATCGTGCCAACCGCAATTTAAAATATGCTAGAGATCAAAACTAATCGGGCACATACGAAATAAACTAGCCATCAACAGTAGCATGATTTATACGCATGGGTGGTTGAATATTAAGGGGCAAGTTCAGCGCGCGACCGTGACGCGGAGTCGCATCGCGGTGTCGACCGCGAACGCACCCTGTGTTCGCGGGTGAAACCGAGAAATCTGTCGCGTCTGTATGCGAGAGAGAGAGTCTGTACTCTCTTCGATTTTAATCGTTAAAATCAGTTACATTCTTGAAAATTATTATTCCACATTCCAATGGCGAGCCAAGTTATCAAATTACTATTGGAGGAAGAAGAATAATAAGATATGATAATGTCATAATATGATTAGCATAAAAATAAACAAAAATTGGCTATCAACGAATTATATACAACTAGAGGCCAAAAGATAATATTATCATTTTCAATATGGAAGTCAATCAAAAAATGACTATTTAATTGTTAAATGACAAAATGTTCAGGCAATTCGAGTGCCCCACGCAACACCACCGTGAACAAGGCTGGATAGAGGTCTTCCGTCACGCGTCGCGGCGTAACCGCGCGAACTCACCCCCATACAAAGCCTAAGGACAAGTGGTGTCGATATATGGGACGATGATATGACGATGTAGGAGACTTGGTCGCCTGTCGCAGTGTCGCGTCGCGGTTGCACACTGAACTCGCACCTTTAGGTAGGCAAACATTTCTCGACCATGTAGATAATCCGGAAGATAACCAAGGTTACCGACGTATGGGTAAAAGGGCCGAAAGTTCCAAAGTGGCGACCGCGTTTCGTCGCGGCGGCAGCTTTCACAAGGTGGGAATTGGGGGATCCCAATCCCCTTTCGCATTTGGGGTGTTCCTTGAATATAAAAATTACAAGACTATGTCGTTGTGGCAAAACTTGGGGAGGTTATGTCCAACAGTCTGAAATGATGATAATGATGAAACACTTGAATATTGCTGGTGAAAGCAATTTTTTTACCAGACTTAGCTTGAGAAATATCCTTAAATAAGCCACACCTAGATTTTTGCTAACACCTTTAAAATAAAGCGTGAAACACACGATCCACGTTTTAATTTTAAAAGTTGTTTCGTGATGTCGCCATTTTAATATAATAATATACAGAATTAATTTCAGCAAAATGTATATTTAATTAAACTTAGTCGGGGAACACCTGCCTCTGTTCTATAACATCTATTACGGCTTTATTCGTTCTTATTGGTGTGACATATTGCATATAAAACGTCTTCAAGTTTTTGTGTTTTGTTTTCTTTGTCTTGGATTTCAGGGTCGAAAGCTTGATTTTGAGGTATCCAACCAAATCAAATATTTTGCGCCTTGTTAGGTATTGCCTTTTGATTACATTCTTGGTTCTATTGGCTATGATGCTGATAGGTTGGCTTATTGCAAAATTGATGTCAATCTCTCACCCTTCTATCATTTGTCTTTTATGCCATTTGCCACTGATTTGGGTCTTGAAATAAGCCAAAATTAATGGTACAAAAAGGAGGAAATATAACATTGAAATTAAATGTTGAAAAGTAAATAAACCAATGTTGCTTGTAGCTAATCATGATACTGAGTCTCAAACTGTATCAGAAAAACTAGTCTTTAGTCTTTGTAGTTTGGGACTCAGTCTTTATGAATACACTATGAACCATAATTATAGTAGTAGTAGTTGTAGTGCATTTTCGTTATTATTCTTCAAAATCATAATAATTTGTGGCATGTAACATTTTTAACTGACAGAAATTACAAAACTGACACAGTAACCAAAATATGTCCACTTACAGCTTCACAGTTGAATTTAAACTAAATTATTCCGTCAAATATGAATACGACTTCAGGCAACTCAACGCAGCTCCGCCGGAATAAAAGATTCAATCTTATACTGTCATAAGAATCTAAACGTACCCTTCGCATAATATCTTTCCGAACACAAATATTGTCGAAAATATTCGGGCGACGGAATAATGTGGTGAATGAAATAAATTCTTCGTATTACCATAACATCTAAACTTTTAAGACACCTCATTTATTTGCTGAAATAATTGATTTTATTCAGGTTTTATGGAGAAGGAAGAAGATCGCTTATTCTAACTTATGGAGATGAAATTATTAGTGTGAATGTAAAATGGCAAAATAAAAAGATTGAATAATTTTCAAAACGCTGCATTTCAATATGACACCGTTTAGCAGTACCAACATAGAGGAAATAATAATTTATTGGCATATAAAACAAGTTACACAACTAAAAATGCTCGTGAAACTCGGGTGCCTGTGTGGTAATGAGAACCTGTATTACAGGTACCTAAAATAATAAAATCCCAAGCTAGGTGCAAGTAAAATTGACCAAGAGGTGCCTAATATTTTCATTCTTTGATTATTCAGTAATAAAAGATTTTGTGTATCGATAAAGAAACAATATAAGCCTCTTATTTTATAAAAAAATATTACTCAAAGAAAAGAACACATTCATTCAGACTTCTATAAAATACATACAAAAGAAAATATCACAACATCGACCCACAATTTAGCGATGACCTAGCCTCATTCCACTATCCTAGGCTTCGCTTTGAACGGAGTGGGGCACTACAAACACGGACCTATACTTTGACCTACCAAGAATATCTAGGCATTTCTCTCAGTTATTCAAGAGATGGAGGAATGACAAGCGTGCCTATTTTATTGCCTGCCTACGCAATGAGCGATGGGTGGTAAATACAACCAATTTAAGATAAATGTTTAGTACAAAACACTCCGCTTTTCGAGTCTGTTTGGATATCATTATTAGGTCAGCTGATTGACTTTGCTAAGTCTCGATATATCAACGGTGTTTGTGTATAGTATATGCATAAACACCCTATGATCTTCCCACTACTGGGACTGAGGCCTCTTCGAGAGATGGAGTGGACTGTAATCCAACAAGCGAGGCAGATTAGTATTAGATGTCACATATTTTCGAAGTTTTTGGTCGTAGCACCTACCGATTTCTTCATATGTATATAAGAATGTCTTGTGCTATGTGATTGCGTATAGTTTCACTAAACTATAGAATGGATTTTAACGCGATTTTCACTATAATTTATTACACCGGACGGTTTACGTGCCTAAAAACATTACTTACTTGAGAAGAATTGAAATGTTTTTCATGTCGTCAAATCAGTAGATTGCACCTGAGCGAAGCAAATACGGGTCGCTATTTTTTTAAGTCTAAGTTAAGATCATATTTTTTATTTCAACTAGGCTATTATTGCCACTTTTGAACGTCAAAAAATTAAATTTAAGAGTAATAATAATTGATTCTGCCGTCCATTCGGAAAAGTAGCTTGTTATGGAGAAGGACATTTACTTGAAAAAAAAGTTATTTAAAAAATCAAAAAACCCGACTATTTGAAAAGCAAACTAAAAAGACGTAAACAAGAAGAAAATCATGCTGTGCAGTCGGAGGATACATATTCGCGAGATGGCGAACCAAAACCAGATGTATCCTCCGACTGCACAGCATGATTTTCTTCTTCTTTACGTCTTTTTAGTTTGCTTTTCAAGCAGTCGGGTTTTTTGATTTTTTAAATAACTTTTTTTTTTTACAACGTTTTAGTTATTTTTTTTAGAATTAGGTACATTTAAACATATAAGTGTTATAAATTTTTGAAATTGCCTCTTAAAATCCTTTATTTTGATACCCCACACGATAGGTTTGGAAGAAAAAAAAATATTCTTCCCCACAAAATGGCGTCCAAAATCCGCAGTTTTTGTTTTTTCCAATTTTAATGTAGCCAGTGACACTTGCAGGATTAAGACGAATCGATTGACGTAAGAATCATCAAAATCGGCCAACGCGTTTGGTCTCTAGAATGCCACATAGGAACAAACATACATACATACATTCATACATACATAGACTGATAAACACATTACCCTCCTTCGGCAGTCGGGTAAAAAAAAGTGTTTTACATTATTTACATACATACATGAATTCATATATGTGCAAATATAGGTAAATTACCTAATTTACAAAAATGGCACAGTTTGTGAGTCTATTTCTTAAACAAAAAAAGAAGAAAAAGTATATAAAAATAAAACAATACTATAATTATGAATATATAGATTAATCAGTTTGATTTTGTCTACACTAAAGATTGCCTATTAGATTATTATCTTGAATATAATAATCTAATTTGTAATATGCTTATTTACAAAGTGTGGTTATAACTTTTAAATTTTCTTTCATTTAGTTTTAATATATCACAAGGTTATAGAATTTAACACCGTACCCCATGAAAGAAGTGTGTGAACTTTAGCTAATCTATAAGATGGTTGATCTAACTTATATTTATTTCTAGTATTAAAATTGTATCTATCACTATGATATATATATACATATACTTTAATATGACACAAACTTACAACTTAAGTCAACATTAAACATGCTTATTGCGAAATATAAACAAGCGCACTAACTTTATTGCTATTAAAAGGCAGAAATTTCTGAGAAACACTCAACTAGCAGAAACAACAGCCACATTGTGCAATGTAATTTTTTCAGCATCAAAGTTGTTCACGCGCTTACAAACGCTTTGATCCGATTTTCTGTTACCGTGCCGTTTTTATCCTGTTTCTTTATAATGACAATAGCAACCAATAGATCCGTAAAGTAACGTAGTAATAAGGATTATAAAAGAAAATACATAAAACTGTTTACTTAAGTACGTAGTGTGATTAACAAAAAAATATATTTTACTATATTTTTTTTTAAATCACTCTATGTGTTCTTAATTTTAATTTGTTAAAAATTATTTTCTACCTTTTAGTGTGGTTATTTTTAACAGACCTAAAGTGCCTCAAGGAGTTTCAAAATTTTTTGTAAAATAATAGTCATAATTGATTCTAGTTGGATCAATTATAATGACTAATTGCAGTTTCAAGTCTATTGGCGAAGGTAGTTTCATAATTTAGAAGAACTATCAAGAAAGTTCATTCAGCAAATTGACACACTTCGCAAATTGGCCGTGTTATAGCCATTTCATTCAACTGTCAGAGAACAACAGTTGTAATTAATAATACAAACAATTTATGTTAGCAGACAATTTGCTAAAAAACTTCTCTAACTTTACAAGCCACTTCCCCTACATTTACCTCCAACACTACAATTAAAACCCTACAATAAGCCCTACAATCTTAAGCTCGGTACATACCTGCGGACACATAGCGGATCAACAAAGCACCGCAATCGCTTTGAGCACTGTTTACTTTGTGTTTCACCTATGCATACCTAGCGCTTCAAAAAACAGACGTGGCCGAAAAATTCAGGTCACATAGAACGCATGGATGAAGGAATTGTGTTGTAAATTGTGGACTTTGAATAGAAGTGTCGGTTTATTTATTTTTTGGTTTGGAGTGCTTTTGTAGATTGAAATCATGCTCTATGTTTGTGTTCGATGGTGGCTCATGGAATGGTTCATATTGCTATCACCTTTTCACTCTAAATATTTTTCTCACTGCCATATTTCATAGAAAACAGAAATGGCGAGGCGATAAGCCTTTTGGGTCTACCGCGTCTCTATTCCTCAACTTTCCGTCGCTAATGGCATTATGACTCCTATCTGAAGATTTGGTCAGATATTGCAACAGACTAAGATAAATGGAATGATACATTTGCCTTGCATTTCTTGTAGGACATAATAGGCTTATTATAATAAAAACACAATCCCTTTAGAACCCGTGTCACCAAATCATTGTCACCATCTTCACAAAATTCAAATGCTAGGCTCACTAAGCTTGTAGCAATTCTCTTTGTAATTTTTACGAGAAAGAGGCGCGCTTGGGGACGCTACCGTCCTCTAAATGCAATATCTTAGTCACCTTTAACACACTCGGCAGTAGGGAAGGTAACTAATCTTCACCGGAAGCACACGCTGCTTGCAATTTCATAAAACAATCTTGCTGCATGGTCACATCTGCGGTACATAATAGACTGTCTGAAACCACTCAAAGCTCTTCCCAAGCAATTCTCAAAGCGTTCTAAATCTGAAAACTATTCACATATTATTACTAATTCTGTGCACACACCGGCTGTCGTTTATTTAAATGTACTCCGCGAGCAACTCAGGCGTGTGACTTAATTCCGGAATTCTGTACCACGCTTTTCAATGTCGGGCTTGTACTTTACACCGAGAGATTTTCGACGTAATATTGACAATAAATCCATTTAAAGAAGAGACTAACGATCGACTAGTTAACTACTTAATGTCCGTCGGTTGAACTTAGATTCGGCATACCACTTGATTAAATTTTATCATTAACAGCATTTAAGGCGAAAGACTTCCTCTGCTGGACATAAGCCCTATCAAACATCGATGCTTCTACTGGTCCTTTGCTTCTTGCATCCAGCGACTCCCGTGGCCTTTACCATCCTTGAATAAATGATGACTACAAGTCCGTCAATTAAACGCCACTTTCATGACATAGATAACGTTGTGATATTCTATCGGCTTTATATCATACATTTAAGTTATTTTCCTATCATCATCATCATCATAATTTCAGCTAAAAGACTTCCTCTGCTGGACATAGGCCTCCTCCAAGAGTCGCCAACTTGACCGGTTCCGTGCTATTTTACTTTACGTACGTTTAGGAAAATACCGCGGAACCGGTCAATTACCTCGGTCGGTGACCTAATTTGTAAAAATATTTCTTTCTTTTTTTTAGGGTGTTTGCAATGACTCAAAATCTGAAACTAGTTGGTTCAGAAACGAGAGTACAACATTAATTATAATATAAGGTTTAGTTCGAGCAACATATTGTTTTGTTAGGAGTGTACCTTTTCCATCAATCTTATTTGTGAGTTTCTAGTGAATAAGGAGCTTCTATACGATTCTATCGTACCGGTCTATTAGGCGTCCCATTTTTGGAATTGGAGCTTTATAGGCAGCCTTGTACAAAAAGGCTTCTCTTAGAATATTTTTCATAATAATATCTTCATAATAATAATGTCTACTTATTTGCATCGATTTCTTTAGTGCTCTTCTATGGCACGTTTTTCAATGCACTTTTTATCGTAATTGCCTTTACTACCATTGAAGTTGATTTTCGCTTGTGTATGATATACCTAGGTATGTATATTCGAGTAAGTTTAAGATAATCAAATAGAAAAATAAATCCGGGAATACCTCAACAACTAGGATGTTATGGACTTATGAAAAACGCATCTTCAAATCTCTGTGGTATTTACGAAAGCAGCTCTATCATTCGGTATAGCAACTGTGGATTTAATTTTACTGTGGTTGAAACAGCTTCAACCAGAAATTGAAGAGGGACTCTTTTCAGTTTCTATTTGAAGTTGTTTCTAGCTACACAAAAGGTAGGCAATGTACAGTATTGAATAGTAATACACCTGGTATTCCAGACAGGTGGTGACCACTTCACCTGAGATTCTGCTTGCCCCTCTATGGTATAGTAGAATATTTCTTTTGTGCACATTTTACAGGTCAAATAGATAAGATACTTAAATAGAGCTAGGAGAGGAAATCACATTTAGAAAAGATTTGCAGGGTATTTCAATTACAGCGCTATTGCCGTTAAACATCAAGTGGACTTCCACCACTTACTCAACAAAGAATCCACTGAAAAATAATAATACACCAACAACACGACAGAATTCACACAAAACACACGATCAAGCCACAACTTTCGATATCCAATACCGTTTTCACAGCGCAATCTTCACATAAATCGAATATAAAAAGCGTAATGGAGCGTTAAGTATAAATACGACACGTATCGTCTCACAAACGTATCGGGATACGGCGAATTTTATATCGTATTTGGAACTTTAAGTAACTTTATGACAGGAACGGAATGTCTGTATTTAAGTAAATTAACAGGCTTATTTTTGGTTAAGTCGTTAAATACCCAATTCGTAAAATGCCCAACAGCTAGAAAAAGGGCTAATTCACTAAATACCTAGTTCTGAAAATACCTATTTCTGGAAATGCCTAATTCTTAAAAAGCCCAATTCTCAAAAAGACCAATTCTTAAAAATCCCCATTCTTAAAAAGGATATTTTTGCCAATTAGATGATAATTCGAAAATGGAAAAATAACATTAAATATCTCCGGGATTGAAAAAATAACATAAAATATCTCCGGAATTAAAAAAAATTAGATAATATTATCATAATTGTATTACCAATTTAGAGTAATAATGTATTCCGTTATGAATATTGGTAGGATAAATTGCACATAATATACGTGTGCAATATATAATAGTGATTCACATTTAATGGTTTTCATAAAGTTTATCTGCTGCACCATAGTTATGTACGTATATATAGAGGATATTATTTTTCGATCGTTCATAATGTGTGTATTTTTTATGTATGTCTGTAAGTATTTCCAGAATAAGTCCTTTTGCTAATTGGTCATTTTAAGAACTAGTCCTTTTGCGAATTGGTCAATTTAAGAACTAGTCCTTTTGCGAATTAGCCGTTTTAAGAATTAGTCCTATTGCGAATCAGCCATTTCCCGAATTAGGCATTTGTAGAATGCTAGGTATTTTACGAATTGGGTATTTAACGACTAAGCCTCTTGCAAACTAAAAACAATTGAGTTACCTCTTAGCTTAGATTTACTTAGTAATACATTAATTCTCAATAGCAAACCCAGCAGATTAAAATTAAATATTAGTCTTTACATTAAAAAAAAGTTACCTTTCAAAAACTAAAATGAACATGACTCAATAAACTCGGCCTATTGCAGTCCAAAGCTGGATGTACCTAAAGCTCTCCCAAGCTGTGTCACAATGGCCGGCGTTTACCGACTTTTACATTCCAGTATATCCTAGCAACTATTTTAATGGTAGGATATATAATCTATGTAGTTCCACGGTTCACCTGTCGATTGACAAATATTAATTATAAACACATATTTTTATATAACTTTCTACTAAATTAATAATAAGTCTTCAACATTAAATTATATTCAAAAAAGACAGTTGATCCACCAAAAACCAGCTCACTAAAATGCTTTTAAAGCGTAATCTCTCGAATTTCCCCTTAACAAAGAGGATTCGCGGCTTAGTGGACTAGATCTGACCGTGTGTTACTGTGCTTAACGTTTGGGACAAAGCCTCGGTTTCCTTTAATAATTATGTATTTTAATGTAGACTGGGTTGGTTTTTAGATCCTGATATCCATTTCGAAATCAAAGATTGAGAAGGGATGATGTTTTAGATCCATCTGATTTTGGTGAATATGGGTATTCGCAAAGCAATATTAGCTTAGAGAAAAGGCAATATTGAAAAACTTTTTAACAAAAAATTAAACCGACTTCCAAAAAACACTGTAAAACGAAAAATAACTTTCTTTTCCGAAGTCGGTGTCTTTGGTTCATTATTGTTTTCCGTGTTTCGACACCGACTTCGGAAAAGAAAGTTATTTTTCGTTTTACAGTGTTTTTTGGAAGTCGGTTTAATTTTTTGTTAAAAAGTTTTTTATTTATATCTTTTTAGTTTTGATAGGTACTTCCAATTGCAATAAACATCATATATAGCCAAAGTTCATCTCATGACGATTCCAATAAGCCCATACACGACTAGGATACATTGTTTTATTTCGGAGTACCAGTGCCTACCTGCCGGCTTCATCATCAGATCAGTTCGATGGTACCATTTTCATCAGCACTATTTGCTTCATCATAGTCGTTAAACTATTCTAGATATCTTATAACCCATGACATATTTACTTAGCATTAAGCCATCTGTGGTCTTCTTCAAATGTTACTTTCTGAGTGCAGATGATTGCATTGTTGATAAAAATACCAAAATTGCTATATGTATGCCTATAATATTTGAGGAGTTCCCTCGATTTCTCCAAGATCCCATCATCAGATCCTGACTTGATAACTATGGGACTAACTGGGAAGTATACCCCTTCAAACAAAAGAAGAATTTTCCAAATCGGTTCAGGCGTCTTACAGTAATCGGGGAACATACATAAAAAAAATAAAAAAAAGATTCCGACGAATTGAGAACCTCCTCCTTTTTTTGAAGTCGGTTAAAAAGGAAAACAATAGTTGAACTGTTTCGCCTGGCTTTTACAAAATGGTGTCCATGGTAAAGACGAACGATGATAAATATCAGTTGTGAGCAAGAGCTAAATGAAATAAAATTATGGATAGTTACTTAAAAAGGTGAAAAAAATATTGAAATAGACTGTTATATTTTTGTTATATTCTATTCCTAGAGTACATTTTCATCATCATCTTCCTGTTTACTCGTCATGTTAGGAGTCAGCCCCTTTCTAGACATTATATTTTACACACCATCCATCGTTTTATTTGCTTTTCTCTGCTCTTATACCCATTTATTCTTCCCGTCCTGCCAAGCCATAAAAACCTCATTACCATTATCGATCCTTCCCTCCTTCGATTTTAAATTCAAAATTAAACTCACACCTGACCAAACGCTTGAGCTATTAATCCTAATTCCTCTCACGTAATGACAAACACCTAACCTTGGGATCTAGGAATCTGTGGAACGTGGGCATCTCGAACATTCGCCTCATTAACGCGGACCCTTTCGCCACACAGATAGATATTGCTTGCGTTAGTATTAGACGGATAGGTAGATTGTGATTTTATAGTCATTATGTTTTTAGGTTTAAGTTGAAATTTATCGCTTCTAAGATTTTGTGAGTCAGAATGTGTAGGTACTTACGTGTATTTAACTTTAATCTCGATTTATTATTGTTCTTGTTGACAAAATTCTTAAAAAGACTTAAAAACATGTAAGTTTAGGCATGCACAGAATATTCTTAACTATTGACAACTATAACACCACTGAATGAAATGATTATTAGTTTGATTGCCCAAAATAGAACCGCAATCAAATCAAAATCAATTTTCAAACTAATAATTTATCGCTTCTAAGATTTTGTGAGTCAGAATGTGTAGGTACTTACGTGTATTTAACTTTAATCTCGATTTATTATTGTTCTTGTTGACAAAATTCTTAAAAAGACTTAAAAACATGTAAGTTTAGGCATGCACAGAATATTCTTAACTATTGACAACTATAACACCACTGAATGAAATGATTATTAGTTTGATTGCCCAAAATAGAACCGCAATCAAATCAAAATCAATTTTCAAACTAATAATTTATCGCTTCTAAGATTTTGTGAGTCAGAATGTGTAGGTACTTACGTGTATTTAACTTTAATCTCGATTTATTATTGTTCTTGTTGACAAAATTCTTAAAAAGACTTAAAAACATGTAAGTTTAGGCATGCACAGAATATTCTTAACTATTGACAACTATAACACCACTGAATGAAATGATAATTAGTTTGATTGCCCAAAATAGAACCGCAATTAAAACAAAATCAATTTTCAAACTAATAATTTATAATATTATTGTACAATAGTTTACCATCAACAATTTGATCATTGCTTTCACAAAAACATATTTGACGAATATTATAATAGTGACCTTGTTTTGTATATTTCACTGCGTCTTTCTGATAATGAAATAATTATCCATATTTTATCGTAAATGGTGATAAAAACAACTATTTGACTTACTTGTCCTATATCCCCTAGATGAGGCAAAGGCTGTCCACAGATGTCCTCCATCGCGATCGGTCTTGAGCTTCACGCTTCACCTCGCTTCACATCATTTCGGTGCTCGCCGCTTCTGCTAACATGGCGTGACGACAGGTTTGACGGGGACGGCCACGCTTTCTTTTCCCTCGGGGATTCCAGTCCAAAGCTTGTTTGGGTATGTGGTCGGGACCTCTTCGGAGTGTACGGCCAATCCATTTTCACTTTCCACGCTTGATCTGGTTGTCAATCAGGCTCTCGTGGCATATCCCCAATAGCTCTCTATTGGGGATGGTCTCAGACCAGTATATTCAGAGAAAGCGACCATGACTTGGATTTGGCGTGATATGTTTTCTTTGTGACTTTCCACGTTTCGCACTCGGACCCGAATATCTTGAGTTTAATCCTTCAGTTTAATTGCCACGATTGCCAAACAGGTACCAGCTGCGCGAAGGTAGCTCGGGCTTTGGCGATCCATGAAACGATGTCCTCTACACTCCCGAGGTATATAAATTTGCAAATTTACAAAACAACTAGTTACAATACCTATATTCATATATTTTATATTGACTTAGTTCATGAGTTTTCCTCAGCCCAATGACATCATTTATTCAAAGTTATAATCTCTAAAGTGCCAATGCAGCATTAGTACACTTCGAATTCTTTTCAGTGAGTAATGCAAAACTAGCATGAAGATTTTATCTCTCGGAGTGTACTGGAGCCCCTAACTGGGTCAACAGACGTATCGGAACGTATCCCGAAAGTATTTCCAGCTTAAAACTTATAATGTACTCGTACCTAGGAAGTCTCTATACAAATGGTAGCTGCCAAACATACAGTATCAACCAATTTCTCTCTATGGACTCTCACATTTTGTAGGAAAAGAGTAGCAAAAACAAATTTATTTTTATTCCTGAACGATGTACCCCGTAATTTTTTTATTTTTATTTTACCAAAATAGAAAATTCTTTTTGATAACCCATTTCATCGCAATTTCTTTCTTGTGAATTTCTTAAGATGATATAAGTAGGAGTAGCTACAGTAGTGTACTTTCTTTCCATTCGGAAATCATGAAAGAAAATTCTAAGTTATCTACCTACTTAGAATTTTCTTTCATGGTTTCGGAATAAATAAATACAGACTTATTTCTGAGAATATAATGGTCTGTAAGGAGTGTTTTCTTCTTAATCCGATGAAGTTTGTTTTGTGAAAGAAATCTTCCGGGAAGTACCTCCTACTGCCATACATTTTCAGCTTTACAGTATTCTTTTGATTTATTTGAAAGAGATTGGGTTCCGATGGAAACATTCGCAGATTGCAAATAGAGGTTTATATGTGGATCCACCACATTATAGGGCACATTGCACCCAGCATTGAGGCAGACCTCTTATCTACCGATTATTATTTATATTTATATTATTTATAGTACGACCAACATTTTTGTTTCATCGTTTACCGGCTAAAACCGGATACAATCGATAGATTTGATTATTCTGACTACAAAAATACTGATTAAAAAAAATTCGCTTCACGTCTGACCTGACCGCACTTTTTTTAAATTATTTATCAAACATTTACCGAAATGTTTCATAGCAATCTGCCTGATTTTTAGAATGTTGTTTTATGTTTGTTGTTGTTGTTTTATGAATGTTGTTGCACAATAGATTTTAAATACCGATTACATAATTTTCAGACACCAGTAGCGCCACACATACCCAGGATACTATTTGGTAACATTAAATATGTGCCAAGAAAAACAAGTTATAAATCGTCTGAAAATCATGTTTTCAAGTGAACAGTGGTTAGTTGATGAGGATAAAAAAAAATCAGAAGAAAGTGTGAAGCGAATCGGAAACATGCTTTTTTTGTTGTTTTTGGAGTTATAGGACAATTAAAAGGTGCAAAAACAATATTTTGGTAATCTCGGCAACCGTACAAAAGATTTAAGAAAAAACTGGACCTACCAAAAATTAAAAAAAATGAGCCAGGTCGTTTAAATTTTTTAACATTTTTGAAAATGCACTCTCGTTTTGTAACGCGCAAAATGTCCGAAAATGAACTTTTTCATAATAAAATTACAAAACCTATGTACATTTTTAATATCAGACATAATTATTGTAATAGAACTTTCTGTTCATTTTTTTTGACATGGCAGAAATGATACTGTGACGTTGTTGACCGGTACTACCCACTTAGCCGGATTCAGTTTTATTTAGTTTTGACCTAAAACGATGTGACATGGTTTTGGTCGTGGGCACTCGTACTATTAGGTATTAGTAATCTTAATCTTTCTACGATAAGACAGAAGAAAATCAAAACATTATATTTTGAACTGCAGTTGTCATAACCATTTCGCAAAAATGATTTGCCAGATTCGTCACTTTCTGAAACAAAAGTATGTCTTGAACAGGTTCTAAAGACGAAGATTAACAATGCCATCTTCAAAGAACCAAAAGGACATCTTTCATCGACATTTAATTCAACCCTTTTTGGATGGTTTTCGGGTTTACAATAAATAAATAAAACCAATAGCTTAACAAAACTCTGTCAATCCTTACTCAAATATATTAGGTATCTCGAAAACTTTATAAGTGTTGAAGAGAAAAGAATCTAAGGGATGGTGGAAACTTTGACAGTATAAGTAGCCGGTCAGCTTGAGATAAGGCCAACTGGATGTGGCCAGGGCGGCGATAGTGGCTGAGTTATGAAGGGTCAAGTCTGACAAGGATGCTCGAAGAACTCAATATGGCTCCGTGCTTTTTTTTTTGGGTTGATTTTTGTGGTTATATTGTTGTTGTTCAGTCAGATAAAAGTTGTAGATATCTACTAAATAAAAGGGTTTGTCGATGTTGTAATGAAAATGTTTATGGATAGAATAATGTACGTATATTTTTTTTCTCATCACAAATGTTGCAGGAAGGTACAGGAAATACTTAAAATAATACAAAAAAAAATTAAACATTTGTTAGAGACTGGTGCCCGAAGAAGGTATTAAATACCTGTGTTTACGTGATTCACGAAAACTTTCCTAGTAATTTAAAAATCCTGATTTTTTCTTTTCATTTTATTTTAATTATGAATTCAAATGACTCATATTTTTTTTTGATCATACTATAATTTTTATACATAATTAATGACATGTCTGGCAGGGTCGCGATGCGATGTGGAGGGGAAGGAGAGGTTAAATAAACACCATGATGTGCACTTCACCATGAGTCAACTGGAGACTCACTGGACTCACTGGACTGGACTGGCTGGGGTATATATATATACATAGTGCATGCGTGATATTTATTATAATAAAACTATGAGCATAACTTATCTAACTTAACTTAAACTGTGTGCTAAATTTGACGTACGTGACATCACACCACAGTATGACTTTGATATATAACAAAAACCAGTACATCCGTCACAACATTTCACACAACGAATCAAGATTTGCCAAAGTTTCTTCCAGTCTCTTCCAGGCACTTTACTCCCATATCAGTGGTAACGCCTACTTAATTATGTACTTACCCAAACTTTACTTTTATCGTCAGATAAAACCCGGTTTGTCCCGCTCCGTGACTTATTTAAAAGGGTTCCCGATGAAAATTTTGCACTGTTTCACCCCAAAACGGATTTTTACACAAAGTTTTGTCTCCAGGGTGAAAGTGTATTATTAAATTATGCTTGTTTAAATTGTTGTGATTTTCAGAGTTTGTGGGTCAAGGATCAGGCATCAGTTTGTTTTTGGGCTGTTTTGTGGGTAGTGGAATGGAAAGTTTTTATTAAACAGTTTTGGCAGTTTAGTTTTCTCATGTGATGTCGACACCTTTAATTTTGACTTTATAATGATCAAGTTACGATGTATTTTTTTTATAAAAGTAAGAATACAAGATATACGGCCATGCGCCATCGGTACATGGTGGACATCCCTCCCATACGCACAAAGCGTTTTGCTAATACTTTCATTGTGCGCACAGCTAAGAAGTGGCACTCTCTTCCGAAGTCTTTGTGCCCTGATAGCTACAACCTTGGGGTCTTTAAGTCAAGAGTGAATAAGTTTCTTCTAGGTAAGCATGCTTCACCGGAGACCGCATCATCGCTTAACATCAGGTGAGATAGTGGTCAAACGCGAGCCTATAGATTATAAAAAAAAAACGAGCGTTTTTATTGAGTGTGTGCTGTAGGTAGACCGATGCTCTTTTTCACATTTGACGGTTCAGACAAGCACTTATCCTGACCTGTCCAGACAGTGCAAGGATTTGTCTCGATTCAGAGCTTTAAGTGAGCTCAAAGAATATATACTACTAAGAAATTATAAGTTTATTAAATACTTATAATTTATAAAATTATGTAAAACCGATGTTATTATTCGCAAAATGCAAGCCAACGGACTCAATAAAAAAAACAATTACGTACATTATAATTCTAAATCCAGCCAACAAATAGCTTCACGCGAGCCCATACTTACGGTAAAAAATCGAAATTGCTCTAATAAAAGCCTCCATTAATCAATTTTTATATGAAAAGCCTGGCATTTTTTAAATTACAAGCCTTGCTTTGTGTAATGACGTAATTATCGGTACGACGACGATTTTACGCGGTTTTTCATAATAAGGCATTAAGGTACTGTTTGTGTGTACGTATGTGACTTTATTATAAGGTATTGCAGGTGATTTGTCTCACAATGCAATGGGAAAATTATGAATCAAACGATGAGCAATGTTGAATGTTGTCTGCTGAGAAAGCAGACAACGTTCAACATTGCTCATCGTTTGATTACACTACACTACTTACAAACTTCTTGGTCGCGTTGTAGCGTTACGTATAGCTCAGTTGAACTATACGTAAGCCACGTTAATAAAATTAAAGGTAACTATAAATTAAAAGTAAGAAAAGGATATAAATAACAAATTAAGGTCCGGCTTGAACCAATTGTCAGGCTAACAGACAGTAGCATAGGTGCAAGAACAGGCAGATAGAAGTGTGGAGGTCGGGCTGTGGCTTACTATGCCGATCAAAAGAGCCCTTTAAACATGAAGTGGTGATGAAATTTGTAAAATATATTATAAAACGTAAGTAAACTAAAACATGTGGAATGAACACCACATTTCCCCGAAACCCCAGAAAAATTTTCAAACTTAAGGAAAATTTTGAAGGTTGAAATATTAACCTTGATCTTTCACACAACATCTTTCATGCTTTCGTCAAACACTCTCATTCAATCACACGTAGGGGATATGGTTCACATTCAATGACGCATACTCCACAAGGAAATATTTAATTAGATAACGAAGGCTTACTTATTTTTTTTTTTTTTGTTGTAATTTTGAGTTACATTTAGGACAATCGGTTATTTTAACTCCTTTAAGACCGCATTTAAAACATATCAGATATTTAGGTTTAGTGCAAGTTTTTAAGGAATGACCCGAGATACGACAGCGATAACAAAAGTCTACTTTAGAGTCATCATTAGTTTTAGTAGCAGAAAGAGGTTGTTTATCATCTCTAATTGCATTTGTATGTTTTATATTTGGAAGGCAATTAGAAGTAGAAGGCCGATAAGCAAATTCGGTAGCATATGAAGCTGTTTCATATTTAGGTTCAGAAAAATTACAATCTTTTTCAGAAAATTTTTCGTATGTTTGACAAGCTGAAATTAAAGAGTCAATTGTTTTAACATCTTTAAGCGCTATAAAGACTGAATAACACGGTCTCACATTATTAAGTAAAATTTCAAGTTGTTCATTTTCATCTAGTTTCTTAGTAAGGCGAGAAAACATTCCAAACATAATGCTCACATACACAATAATGGACTCTGATGCACCCTGAGTTCTGTTTCTAATAGCTTCGAGCATTTTATAGTCATAATTATGTAAACCAAAATCTTTGATCAATAAAAGATGGATTTGACTCCAAGTCAAGGTAGGATTTCGATTAAATTGAAATCGAAACCAATGAAGTGCATCATCAGTGAAAATTTCAAATGCGTGTTTGCAAAGCATTTCTTCAGATACATTCCTAGATAAGCAAAATTCTTCTAATCTTTGGAGGAATGACCTAGGGCATGATTTGCCATTAAAAGAAAATTGTTTAAGTTCTCTGGCACTCTCAGTTCTGATAGTCACCTCATATTCGAGTTCAGGTTTGTTAAAATGAGAGTACTCAATTGACCTAGCCATGATTAAATGACAAGTAAGATAGAATCAATTCGAGTAATAATACTCTCAGTTAAGGTTAAAATATAGTTGCAAAATTACAACCAAAATTAAAAGATTTATCAAGAAAATTTGTTTAAAAAAAATTATTAATTGAAAATGATTTAAGAGTTATTTAATTATTTGTAGAGAATTATTTACTAATGCATTTTAAAGAATTAATCCAGAATTTATTAAAGAGTAAATTGTGAAGAAAAAAAAATAAAAGTACTAGCAAAAAGAAATGATAATGAGGTGATGGCCTGAAATAGATACCAAAAGTTATTCAACTTACTTGTGCAAGTAATGTTTTTGAATTTTGAGAAGATCGAGCCCACGTTAAAAAAAAAAAGGTGTAGTAAAAAAAAAGGAAGATTGTGGGTGATGGGGTGAGTTCTAGAAAAGTTGGGCGCCAAACTGTAGCGTTACGTATAGCTCAGTTGAACTATACGTAAGCCACGTTAATAAAATTAAAGGTAACTATAAATTAAAAGTAAGAAAAGGATATAAATAACAAATTAAGGTCCGGCTTGAACCAATTGTCAGGCTAACAGACAGTAGCATAGGTGCAAGAACAGGCAGATAGAAGTGTGGAGGTCGGGCTGTGGCTTACTATGCCGATCAAAAGAGCCCTTTAAACATGAAGTGGTGATGAAATTTGTAAAATATATTATAAAACGTAAGTAAACTAAAACATGTGGAATGAACACCACAGCGTGTGTGTATCTGTTGATGATTGCCGACTTTCGTCCGATCAATAAATCAGCTCAAAGGTTTGTGTTGAAAATTGCATTGATTTCTCACCAATATAATATATTTTCCATCTAAAAATATTTATATTCAAGATGTCATTCATTAAACATTAGTAGTGGTAAATCAAAACTCAATTTAAAGAAAACCCATTAAAATAAAAACTAAAGTCGCCTGAGCTCTGTGAATCAATCAGACACTTATTCATTTAAAATCTATAAAAAAATAAAGCACATTGACATGTAAACAATGTAGGTGGTCTTTATTTAGGCGTTAGTGAATCAACTGATTAATATGTATCATGAAATTTTGATTAAAAGCCGACCATAATTAGCTGTACACACTGATGTTGGTGTTTTAGGGCTTAGATTTCACAACAATATACCTAAATTTCTATTGTGTTGTAATTCTAAAAACATTAGTGTGCTAAGGAGTGGAATTCCCTGCCGGAGATTTTGTTTCCTGATAGCTACAATCTAGGGTCTTTATTTCAAGAGTGAATAGGTTACTTCTAGGCAAGCGTGCTTCACTGTGCGTCAACCACTTCATCACTTACTATCAGGCCAGATAGTGGTCATACGCGAGTCTATGCTTAAAGGAAAAAAATTGTGTTGATCTAAAAGCCGACAGCCTATTGGATTAATTTAATTTACAATACAATTTTCTATACAGGATGGATTTTGAAGTAGAACTATCGTGAAGGCGTCGTTGGCCCAGTGGCTGCCAGCGCAAATGCTGAGCTAGATGACCGATTCTCGGGCAAAGTATTTTTATTTATTTATTAAAACTTCATGCGACATACTTCATTCATATGTTTTTAACCGACATAAAACTTCACTTTTTTTTGTTGGAAAGGAGATATCCCAAAGGTAGTGCCATGGTAAGGAAACCAGGATCTGATGATGGCATCCCAGAGAAATCGAGGGAACTCCTCACATATTATAGGCATACATATAGTGATTTTGGTATTTTTATCAACAATTCAATCATTTACACTCAGAAAGTGTCATTTGGTGATATGAAACTGATGAAGAAAACCATAGATGGCCACTGAAACTCCTTAATGCTAAGTAAGTAACGGGTATAAGATATATCGAATAGCTAACCGAATATGATGAAGCAAATACTTATAAATAAAAGGTCACGGGGATAGCTGCAATCGCATGTCTGTTTTTTGTTTACACCATTTCATAACATAGCATCACACAGGTACGCTCTAAAGAGGTACGCAGGTGTGAACATTTCACCCTGGTATTCTCTCATTCCACCGGTTTTGTTTGTGTCACGTTATTGGTTTAATCTTTTCTGGCATCACTTTGGCCTATAGACTATAGAACTGCACCACAACTAAAAAGTGAAAAATAAAAACTTTTTTACAAAAAATTACAACCGTCCAAGACAGACAAGATAGACCAGTTTTTTTACAGGACTTAATATAGGACTAAAATTATGTTAAAATGTCTTTTATAAGGGGTTTCGCGTGGTTTTTTTATAACAAGAGAATCATGTTCTACCGAGATAAAAGTATTTCACGTCGTAATCCAGGTCATGGTGGTGGTGTCCAAGTTTTATCCGTGTACCTGACTACCAAGTTGTATCCAAATACATTCAGCTGTGGAGGCGTAGATAATTAAGAAAAATCGAAACAAAGAGAATTAATAATATTATATTAGTCTACTCTATTTATTATATATATTTATATTAGTCTAGTAATATTAATATATTTATTATAAGTCTAGTCTATGTAATGCAGAAAGTAGGCCAATCTTTGTGGAGAGGAAATAATACATTATATATTGTATTACTATTTATTATTGAGTCTCGAAGTATACTGCGAAGAATTTGAGAAGATGATGAACCTTTGTGAAACTCATATCCCTTGGTAAAGTTTCGTAGAATATGTTATTATGATGGCACTACCACACAATATCTATTTATGTTATTAATAACGGCAATTATTAATGATATTAATAACGGCAACAGGTAGACGCTTGAAATATTCACAGAATGTTTAGTTGTATATTTACTTCAAAAAATAATAATTAATAAATTAAAATAAAATAAATTAAGGGGGGCTCCCATACAACAAACGTGATTTTTATGCAGTGTTTTGCGATAATGGTACGGAACCCTTCGTGTGCGAGTCCGACTCGCACTTGGCCGGTTTTTTATTTACTCGGCTGTTCGTAAATTTAGAAATAAATAAGTTTATATCGTAAAATATGTACAAAAGAATAAATAATTTCGAAAAAAATATAACAGTAAATACAGATACAAAAACTTTTTACGAGAAAACGTGAATGTATGAAAATGAATTCGTTTAATATCTGCCTATTTATAATATTATTACCTTTTTAAACGAGTTATGGCGACTCTCTTTATGGCTACAACTTAAATGTTTTCTTGACTTGGATTTTAGTGCTGAAAATTCGAGACAATAAAGAAACTCGATACTCAATATATGGTTTTAATTTTGGTCTCAATATGTGGTTTTATTTAGATACTAGCTTTTGCCGGCGGCTTCGCCCGCATGAATGTCAATTATTATCCCAAGATAAACATATTCCCGGGGTAAAAAGGATCCTATGTGCTATTCCTGACTATAATCTATCTCTGTGACAAATTTCATCCAGATCCGTCCAGCCGTTTGAGCGTGAAGAAGTACCAAACATACAAACACACTCACAAACTTTCGCCTTTATAATATTAGTGTGATTTTCAAGAACATTCTATTTTAAGTTTGCTAATCTGGGCTGTACACTCCATATATATTTATAAAAGAATTTTTAGTTAAAATGGATGAGGATTTTATAATATAACACATTGTTGAAACATGTCTGTACCCCAAGATATGTATTTTATACACACTGTAGATAAAAATAACGTCATATATTATGAATCTCCCTTCTTGATTATATTTGGGTCCAATTTCATGCACTATTTCATGTACGCGTATATTATTCCGGCTCAACTGTATTCTAGGCCTTCCAATTTATTTGCAATTTCAACCGAAGCCTTCCTAAGATTTGTTGATTTCGGCCCGTTTTGTGGGTCAGAGTAAATAAGATTTATTTTGTTGTGACCTATCTTTTCTTGCACGATTGTTAGAGTGGAGATAGAGCTTCTAACAATATTTAATATTAGCCTTTCACTGTCGTCTCAGAATAGAAATCTCAGCTAACCGTGCATTTTTTCCGGAAAAAAAAAGCCTGCAACACTAATCAATAGCCGCATGGGTCGATCTTCAAGGTTAAGCAACGTTTGCCGAGGTCGGTCCTTGGATGGGTGACCATCTTTAAATAGCGAGTTTCTTCCGTGCCTCGTTAAGTATGTTAAACCGATGATCCAGGCTGTCATTTGAAGATCTTTGACAGTCGTTAAGGGTAGTCAGAAGACTGATAACTGACACCGGTCAAGACAAGGGGGTACCGTGTTACCCAGTTACTGGGTTGTGGAGGTCAGATAGATAGTCGCTCCATGTAAAATACAGGTACTCAGCTTAAGCCGGTTAGACTGAAGCTGACCCTAGCATTATTGGCAAAAGGCTAGGTAGATTAACTAAGCAATAATACAGCTTTATATCTGTATCACAGAAGATTTTGGATGGGCTGGATGTGGTGACACCGTTGTGTTTGTGCCACCAGGAACACTGTGACTTCCACTTTTTCATTTTTTGTTTCCTGGTAGACTCTTTTGCAATTGCAATTTAAATTGTTAGCAGTTAGCAAATTGCAACTTAGTTTTTAAGCAGTAATATTTGGTGTGGAGACCTTGGCGGCGATTAAGGAATAAATAATGCTTTCACGAACAGTCCGGCTGGTGACTTGCTACTAGTAGACTAGTGCGCTATGTTGAATTATTTTGTTCTTTGTGATAAGGTGGGAGGAAAGTAGCAAAATCGTAGTGTTTATTGTTAAGTTGTATTAATTGTTTTATTTTCTTTTCCGCAACAAACCTCACACACACACATTGTAGTTCACTATACACTTATTCTTTTATTATTCGTTTGTTATTTATTTACACAACCTTATATCGTATCACTCATATAAAATTATGTACAGATACGAGTATTCTTTTTATTTTTTATTTTGTTACCCACGTCCGTGTGTCACTGCGGGGTGCCAACTGAAAACCAGTGCTGGGTTTCTGATGCCCAGCAAATGCTGAGTTGGTAACCCTTTCGGTATGGGCACGTCCGGCGCAATTTCTCTTTGCACTTCTTTTTTGTCTTTTACTACACGTTTGTTGCTGTTGTTTTGTGCCTGTGTCGAATAAATATATTTATATTTCAATAAGGTTCATAATTGAATCAGTTATACTAGCAGAGTTTACCTCCTCAAACAAACAATTGTACTCTATAATATTAGTTTAGACAAATCTTGAAATGTGCTTCGTGTTCCAGTTATTTCCATTGAAAACAATATTCAATTTTATGCCATCGCTTTTGCACTCAGTATCCAGATCAAAGTCAATATATTGATAACATCATATTGCAAAAGTTTCTTCTCTTTAGGGTTACTACATAACAACAAGAAACTTGAAAGTTATATAATTAATTTGTTGTACAATACAGTATAACATTATATTCTAAAAAAAAAACTTTTGAACGAAAAGATTATACCAACGTCCAAAACAAAACACTATAAAGGGAAAAATTACTTTGTTTTCGGCAGTCGGTTTCTTTGGTACCATTTTTTTTTGATCCTGACTGCCAAAACGAAAGTTATTTATTGCTTTGTATGTTTTCGAAACAAAACAAATAAAAAAATTAAAAATCTAATTAAATTCAATTTATATTTAATTATTTTTCTTTGTTTTGTCAGTAACTTTTTTGTTAAAATGTTTTTTATTTTTTTCTTTTTAGTTTTGAAAAACCTTATGTCAGTTATCTAACAAAAAATGCACTGATTCTGAAGGTGTACAAATACAAGTCCAGTACTTTTGCTTTGATATCAAAACTTAACTGCTTTATTACAGGACTTTGCCGTGTAGGATTACATACAGCAGGCAATTTAATCAACCATTCTTCTTGCCACTATCTTATATCTTCAAGGCAATCTAGTCTTCTCAGTTACCAGCAGTATTGAAGCTTAGCAGCCCTGGGGAATGCTTGCGAACGAACAAGCAGTGAATTTAATCACAAGACCGTATTCTTTTGTTTTAAATAGGCGAACCTCTCGTGATTCTACTAATAAAAGGCATTTTAATTGAAGCGGCTTGAAAATCAATTGTGTTGAGATGAAGTTGGTTATTTTAAGTGGATTCTATTGCTCTAATTGGTTTTATTAAAGATGTTTTGAATAGAATTTTATGAGTAGTAAAGTTACTTGGGTGAATTTATTTGTCTGGTGAAGTACTTTAAGAGATTGCCTAGTGCTATAAGACCACCCATTGTACACTTGTTTTTGTAAATGTTTGTCTGTATGTGTATGTTTTCGTGGTGTAAAATAAAGTATATAATAAAAATAGTCGTTGCAGTTATTTCTGTATTCAGGTTTGTTATGTTAAAGTTTGATTTCTGAATTTTGGTAAAATAATAGTTGGCTCTGTAAATCATTATGGTTTTCTTTAATTTCATTTAACTCTGAATTACTACTACTATCAATATAGTTATATTAGTCTTGAACTTGACTTTCTAGACGTACGGCAATGCGCCACCGGTACATGGTAGACATCCCACACATACGTACGAAGCATCTTGCGAATAATTTCATTGTGCGCACAGCGAAGGAGTGGAATTCCCTGCCGGAGTCTTTGTTTCCTGATAGCTACAATCTTGGGGTCTTTCAAGTCAAGACTGAATAGGTTACTTCTAGGCAAGCGTGCTTCTCCGTCGACCACATCATCGCTTATCATCAGGCGGGATGGTGGTCAAACGCGAGTCTACCGATAAATTTAAAAAAAAATTACATGTACATACATACATACATACATACATAGACTGTTAAACACATTGCCCTCCTTCGGCAGTCGGGTAAAAAGGAGGAGATTCTATGTTCGACTTTATGTTTATTTTTGTTTATTCACCGATTTCGCCGTCAATTGTGGACCGATTAAAAAAACTTATTTGTTTGAAAGAGTATGTTTTTTTTTTTGAAGATCTGATGAAGAACATCACGCCAGTACGCTCTAAAAGGGTACGTAAATGTGTACAGTTCACATTGGTATACTCTCATTTCACCTGTTTTGTTCAATTTTTATGATAATGCCAGAATAGATTAGCCAATATATTGTGACATTATAGGTACCATACTATTGATGTTGCCTATTAGGTACCTACCACAACGAAAAGAGCAAAATAAAAGAAAATAAAAAAAATACAACCGACTTCCAACTTAATAAGATTTATTGGATCCACAACTTCAACTTACCTGTTATGTCGAAATTGCATATGCATTTCATCATGCCCAACTGCAATAAAAGCACCAGTGCAGTTATTATTGAAGTGAATTCCAACAAGTTTATAGTTTGAAATCGACATAAAACTGAATACAGTTCCGGGAAAGAGTTTATGTCTTCATAAAACACGTGTTTTCCTGATGCAGATAGATGCTTCCGTAACAATAAAAGTGGGCAATAAAACTAGACTGCCATTCAATCTGTTCAAGTTTATGCATACGTTTTGAGTCATATTTATTCTCCTGGGGTGAGTCAGCTTTTTAAAAACAATTCGAGGGTTGTGTTGTTGTGCCTTTTTGTTGTATTCATAAGCCAAATATTAGAAGGAATCTAAGCCTATATAATGATAATCCAAGTCATTTTGAAGGTGGTGAAGGAAACATGGAGGATGTCGGAACTCGGACTCTAAAATAAACTTGGATTATTGACAATAAAAAACAAGTTTCCAGTGTCAATTTCAAAGAGTCGAGTGGAAAGAAATGACTTAGAATATCTTCGTATATAAGGTTTTATGTAGGTTGAGGTAAAGAATCTAAACGATTAGAATATTGTGAGCCTATCTGTTGAGCGAACAGTTGAAATAGCTTGTACAGCATTGGAGCAGTTTATTGTATTAAGTGTATACAGACCCCCTTCAGGATTGTATGACTGCTTTGAAAAGGTAATGGATGAAATGTTACACAAGATTTGTAACTCGAATAAATCCATTATCACTTGTGGTGATTTTAATGTTAATTTATTAGAAAACTTAGGTTCTTGTAGTAAAATAATAAGTCTGTTTCAGTCCTACAATCTTGTAAACCTATTTTCGGAGCCCACAAGAATAACCCCCACTAGTGCCACATGCTTAGATAAAAATTTATACTAGTTATACCAGTCCACAAAGAAATTATAAATTTACTAGATTTTGATCATTGCGGGCAGAGGATTACTATACCAAACCAAAATAACAAAGTGGCTAAAAAGGATATTATCACTATTAACCCCAAAACTGCAAGTCGCTTGGCAGCTTTTAAAGTTAAAATTATTAATAAATTACCAATTTTGTCAATTCATGCTAATCCTAATCTATCTTCTATCTATATCTGTAAAAGCGAAAGGTGACCGACTGACTGACTGACTCACTGACTGATCAATCAACGCACAGCCAAAACTGCTAAGCCTATATGCATGAAATTTGGCAGAAAGGTTCCTCAAGTGACGTAAGTGTGCACTAAGAAAGGATTTATGGAAATTCTATCTCTAATCCTTTAGAGGTGGAATTTAAAAAGGGATTTTTTTTAAAAAAGGGAGTTGAAATTTTGTAAGAAAAATCTAATTCCTTCGGCCGAAATTCTTGAAACTTAGCACAAATAGTGTTCTTAAATGATAAAGATATAAAGATACACTTGTTAGTGTGTTTAAATGATAAAGATTGACATAATTCGTTTTTTTTTTGACTTATTTTATATCTTGGGTTAATAAACATAAAAACTTGACAAAACATTAACCTCAATAAACAATAAAGGTTATCATTAGTCTTATGAAACAACCCCCAAAGTCGATTTAGGGGGTATTAAAGTTTGTATGGATAAATCTGATTTCTTGGGTCAAAAAACCTTGTAACTTGCCACAAATACTAACCTAAATGACAAATAAAGGTTGTTATTATACATTTTTGAAACTACCCCCAAAAGACGAGATAGGGGTGTTAAAGTTTTTTTGAGAAATCTTATTTTTTCAGTTAATAAAGTTAAAACTTAGGCGATGATAGCTCAGGGATAGTGACGTCGGATACCGAGACGAAGGTCGCGGGTTCGAATCCTACAATGAGCTTGAGCTTTCGGTGAAGGAAAACATCGTGAGGAAACCATAGCACGGTGGTAGGGTACTTTGTAGTACCCGCCTGGCTGGCAACCACCCTCAAGTTGAAAATCTGTCGCCAAGCACCTTCCGGTGTGTTCCGACAGCAGCACTTGAGAGCCAGTTCCCTTCTAGGCTTTGTGTGCTTACCACCATCGGCCACATCATCACTGACCACGGTGAGATTGTGGTCAAACACAGGCCTATATATAGTAAAAAAAAAAAAAAAAAAAACTTGACATAAATACCAATCTAAATAAACAATAAAGGCTTCCATTGTTGGTTTTTCGAAACTAAACCCCAAAAGATGATTAAGGGGATGTTATTTTTTTTTGAAGATTCTTATATCTTGGGTTAATTAAACATGAAACTTGACATAAACACTACCCTCAATAAACAATAAAGGTAGTCATTATTAGTTTTTCGCAACTACCCCCAAAATACGATTTACGGGGTGTTAAAATGTTTTTGAAGAATCTTATTTCTTGGGTTACTAAATTTGAAACTTTGCACAAATACGTTGGTATGTGTGCAAAGTTGCTAAGGAAACAATAAAGGTTGTCATTATAAGTTTTTGGAAATTAACTCAAACTAAGAATCTTATATCTTATCAATCATGCGAGACGCACGGGACCGGTCAATGTGGCGACGCTTGGGGGAGGCCTATGTCCAGCAGTGGACGTCTTTCGGCTGATATGATGATGATGATGATAAAGAATCTTAGTGGATAGGGTTTCATTTTTGATGTAGGGTTCTAGGGGAGCACTAAGCCGCGGTTTTGCGGTAATTCAAACTTTAAGAGGTGAAAAGGGCAAAGATTAGTTTATATGTAAAATCGAATTCCTTGCGGATAAAGTTGATAATCAAAATTTACAACATTTTTAAAACTACCTCCCAGATAGGGTTAGGGGTGTTAAAGTTTTTTTTGAGGAATCTCACTACGAAATCTGACTAACATAAACGATAAATAAAAAAGAGAAGAAAAGAGTGAATAGCATATTTAGGTTGTTCTAAACTCGACCCTCAACTTGCCCTGTTGATAGGGGTTGATAACTTTTTAGGGGAGGATTTTACTTTGTGGCGGTAACCTAAAATTTATTATGCTTTAAGTCAAATAACGAATCGTCTCAATCCCATAAGTCCTGTATATCTACGATACCCAGTTTTTTATTGTGTTAATAATAGCTTTTTTAGGTCGCCTTCACTAACTTCATATAAGAAAATCTCGAATATATAGGATAAACGAAATCACGCGAACGAAGTCGCGGGCGGAGTGCTAGTCATCTATATGATGTTTTTTTTTAATATACACTGTAAACAATTTAATTCCACTTTTATTCCCAAGATTATCTCGGTTAATAGTAATGCTTCATTCGGTGATTGGGCTACCATTGGTATTCATAAAAGTAGAACACGGCTTTATGAGCTGTACAGTGAAAGGACTTATGTAAACACTGCTGAATTTAATTTATATGTTAGAAATTATTCAATATTATTTAAAAATGTTTGTTGTTTGGCCAAGTCGCTTTATTTGAGTTCGAAGATTAAAAGCAGTAGTAATGTTATTAATACGACTTGAAATATTATTAATAATGAAATTGAAAGATCTGGTAACCGAGATATTGACTACAGCCTGTCTATTAATGACAACATCATAAAATCAGACTCACAAGTCGCAGTGGCTTTTGAAAATTTATTTTCAGATATTCCCATTTCAATGACTAAATCCCTAAACTCATCACCTTCTGTTGCTGAGTCTATACTAAAAGAAAATGTTAATGTTTGCGATTCGGAATTTCTTTTTGAACATATTACTTGTAGAGACATAATTAAAACCTTTCACACTTTAAATGTTAAAAAGACTGCAGATCTGTGGGGACATTCTGTAGAAGTTGTTAAGTCTATTATTGACATTGTTGCACCTAGTTTTGCTATTATATTTAATAATTGTATCGACAGTGGGGAGTTTCCTGACCTAATGAAAAATAGTAAAATAATACCTTTGTTTAAATCAGGTAGTACTACAGACCCTACAAATTATAGACCTATTTCAGTACTACCTACGTTTAGTAAAATATTTGAGAAATTAATTTTAGAGCAATTGCAAAGATTCAAAAACACAAAACAAAACAGTTCGGTTTTACAAGGCGTCGTTCAACTACTGATGTGTTGAGCTTTTAGGACATATTTATAATGCATGGGAAGATAAGTGCATGGGAATATTTTGTGATTTGTCCAAGGCATTTGATTGTGTTCTTCATGAAACGCTAATCAGGAAACTCCGCCACTACGGGATGCGGAACAACGCTCTGACTCTTCTTACTTCATACTTGAGTAATCGGATCCAGAGCGTCGACGTTAATGGAAAAAGATCTCCCGGATCTATAGTAACAATGGGAGTCCCGTAGGGATCAATTCTTGGCCCTTTCTTGTTTCTTATTTATATTAATGACTTGCCTTACCTCATAAAGGATAACCATGATATAGTGTTGTTTGCGGATGATACTTCACTTTTGTTTAAACTTAAACGTCAGCAGCTAGTTACTGACGATGTAAATAGCGCGATCTCAAAAGTAGTTCTCTGGTTCAAAGTTAACAATTTACTTCTAAATGAAAAAAAAAACCAAATGCATTAAGTTTACCCTACCTCATGTTAGGCAGGTGAAATCTGATGTGATGATAAAGGGCGAAGAATTGAATCCTGTAAATAGCACAGTATTCTTGGGCCTAACTTTGGATGCTAAGCTTTAGTAGGGCGCACATATTGATAAATTGTCAAAGAAGCTAAGCTGCGCAGCATATGCTGTTAGAAAAATTCGTAATTTAACTGACATAGAGACAGCCCGTTTAGTATACTTTAGCTATTTTCATAGTGTAATGTCGTATGGTATTCTGTTGTGAGGAAATGCCGCCGACATCCAGACTATCGTTTTTTGCAGAAGATAGCTGTTCGATCAATTTATAAATTAAGCCCGAGTCACTCTCTCAGTGAGAAATTTAAGGAGACTAATGTAATGACTGTGCCTTCTCAGTATATTTATGAAAATGTTTTATATGCCCATAAAAATATAAAATTGTTTAAAAAATACAGTGATATCCATTACATAAATACTAGGAATAAACACAAATTTGTAGTACCTACAATAAGGCTCAACAAAATAGGTGGCTCGTTTAGATGTCAATGTGTATGCTTTTATAATAAGCTTCCAAGCCACGTACAAGGTCTAAGTGTTAATAAATTCAAATCATTCATTAAACGTAAGTTGTGTCAGAAAGCGTTTTATAACATTAAAGATTGCGTTGAGGACAAAAAGGCTTGGGATTGAGCTGCTCCAAGTAACTTAGAATTTTTATTTATTTATTTTGCACCGTAAATTTAGTTTTTTTTTTTTCTTGCATTGATAAGAATATTTACTTTTTAAAGTATTATATTATTTTATTTTAATTATTGTGAATGTGAAGACTATGTGGATCATTCTTCTTTTTATTTTTATTTAACTTAGTTAGTTTTTAATCATGGTCTGGCAGTTTGAGTATTTATGCGGTCTACCCGAATGTCCTTTCTTTGGTATTGTTCGTCAATTCGTTGAGCTCCTCAAATTCTGAGTTGAGCTGCACGGTTATTGACGAATGCGTGCACTGACTGGACAGGTCTTCACATGATCTAACCAAGATTTTGTCTGGACTTTAAAAGAGACTGTGACCTCTGAGTTTGTTTCGGCTTTTCTTCTCAGAGTAGTCAGACAGGAAACGCCGACCTCATCTAGTTTTAAAAAATATGACTGACATGTAAAAATGTTTGTACAAACCAAGGATAGGTATATAATAACAAAATAAATAGCCCTCTTGTACTACAATATCAACATATTTTTATGTCTCATTACAAGTAATCTGTCCGCCAAAGGAGTTAATTTTTTTTCCCTTTGTAAGGGCATCAATAACAAACACTTTAAGTGTCTTATTGGGTTTTGCGTTCAGTGCTGAATACTGTAAAAATCTTACACGTCAGTCATGTAAGATACTGGTATTCAGTTGCATCTTGTTCGACTGGAAGTCGATCCCAAATATATTTGGCGGTGAAAAAAAGCCTGAACAGATGATTTTTCATACTATCAATTAGCAAATAACATCAAAGGCCTCATATGACACACAGATTAAATATTCCATTTGCACAATATTAAAAGAAATATAAAACCCTCAACAATATCCATTAAAACTATTAAAAGCAGACCAGGGCCATCACCACAACATTGGAGTAAAAAGATACATAATTTGCCTGAACCACATTCAGGACAGAAATACTACAGCCAAACAAATTAATACATGCACGTTAAACTCCACATTTAATGCGTTTAATGTGAACTTTTATATTTTAAAAACGTACTTTTGGTATGAAAAGCTTTAGAGCATAAAACTACTCCATTTGAGGGTCCCGTACCATTAAAATATTCAGCCATGGAATTCGGTTTAGAAATTGCGACATACAACGTTGCCTTTTTGATACTTTTTAAGATGTCTCGGCGAAATGTGATCTTGTAATGGTTTTGGTTAGATACCTAGCTTTAATATATGAGAACAATTTTAGAAGAATCATGTTAAATATGAGGGAGCTTTGTTGTGGATTCTTTTTAGGGTTCCGTACCCAAAGGGTAAAAACGGGACCCTATTACTGAGACTTCGCTGTCCGTCTGTCTGTCTGTCTGTCTGTCTCTCTGTCTGTCTGTCTGTCACCAGGCTGTATATCATGAACCGTGATAGTTAGACAGTTGAAATTTTTTACAGATGATGTATTCCTATTGCCGCTATAACAACAAATACTAAAAACAGTATAAAATTAATATTTAAGGGGGGCTCCCATACAACAAACGTGATATTTTTGCCGTTTTTTGCTCGATATTAATAACGGCAACAGGTAGACGTTCGAAATATTCACAGAATATTTAGTTGTATATTCTCTTCAAAAAATAATAATTATTAAATTAAAATAAAATAAATTAAGGGGGGCTCCCATACAACAAACGTGTTTTTTTTGCAATGTTTTGCGATAATGATACGGAACCCTTCGTGTGCGAGTCCGACTCGCACTTGGCCGTTTTTTTTTTATTCGTTTTCCTAGGATTGAGTTCATATTCAACTTTTGGAAATATATATGACCATGTGTTGAGCTGCAGATCTGAGCTCAAATGGATGACTATTTGGCAGAGGAGAAATTTGCGCGCCTTGACCACGCTTTTCTCTCTTCTCAACTCACCCACAGCTCCATCTTTTCTCATACCTCACTTTCAATATCTATGTACTCCACACGCTAGGAATTTTCGTTCGTCTAACAATCTTCTCTTGCTTTCTCCTTCTCATACTCCTGATTTTATTCATTCTTCTTTTTAAATTCAGTCCATTCTTCTTTGAAATGCGTTTCTTCTCGATATCAGGACGGCCACCAGCCAGTATGTATTTAAGCGAAAGTTGCAGAATTATTTTCTACATGAATAGCAGAGTCGTCTCAATAAAACGCTTTTCTATTACTTTATATAAAGGGTCTTTCAACAAGGACGGGTCGATGTTAAAATTGAATAAAACTTTATGCCAATTATGGATGGAATATGACATCGTTCAAATGTCCGCCGCGGCTTCGTATGGTGGCACGAATCCGAGAGGTCCAATTTTTAATGACTCTGCTGCATAGATCCGGCTGAATCCGAGCGATGGCCTGAGTTATGTTGGCTTTCAGGGCAACGGTCGCATGTGGTTTATTGGCATAGACCTGCGACTTCAGAAAACCCCACAAGAATAAGTCTAGCGGAACTCTAACTCTACCCTCAAACCGTTCATGCAGAATGTCGATTGTGTCGTTCGCTGTGTGGCAAGTAGCGCCATCTTGCTGGAACCACATGTCGTTCACGTCCATATTGTTCAATTCAAGCCAAAAGAAATTGTTTATCATTGATCTGTAGCGCTCGCTCGATCTATGCAGCAGAGTCATTAAAAATTGGACCTCTCGGATTCGTGCCACCATACGAAGCCACGGCGGACATTTGAACGATGTCATATTCCATCCATAATTGGCATAAATGGGTCTTTTAAACAAAATATTAATTTCGTTAATATCTCACACACATCTTGTTTTATTCAATTTTAACATCGATCCGTCCTTGTTGAAAGACCCTTTATATATATATATATTTAAGTATTTATAGTAGTATATGTAGATAGAATAAACATATATATTTATGTTTTTTGTATCTATATATACTTTTGTACTCAGTTTTCTTTAATATATATTTTTTATAGTCCTTCCACGTTGTCTCCGTTGGTTGACTGGTAGAGAATGCCTCAGGCGTTAAGTTTGTTTATGTACCTTTTTTGTTGCATGAAGTTTTAATAAATAAATGAGTTTCTCAACTCAAAACAAAACGTTCTAGTTTATGATTTTTTAACATCACGCTTGTCTATCCCCGAGGTAAAGACCAGATTTCAAGTTAGAGTTATATTTAATTGACATGTGAGCACAAGCCTAGCCATCAATTGGACACACATCCAGAATCCGGCTACTGGGAACTTCTAGAGGAAAAACTATATATATATACCTCCCTAACAATTTTCAGCCAAATCGGTTTAGCCGTTCTTGAGTTATAAATAGTGTAACTAACACGACTTTCTTTTATATATATAGATGATATATATAATATGTAAATAGTATTTTTAATGGCTGATCAAAAACAGTGGAGGAAGCAGAAGATCGGAGTCGGACTGGAAAAATAAGGGGTACGAAATAACAGGAGACCAGAATCATGAAGATCTATTGCCAGGGTTAAAATCATGGGTGGTAAAGAACCACCTCCAAAAAACCAGGAGACCAGAACCTATTAGTATGGTATAACATTTTGAATTTCCCTATGGATCCAATTCTGTAGACGAAGTCGCAAGCAGAAGCTAGTTCCCTATAAAAACAGAGCATAACTCAAAATAATTCCCAACTTCTGTGAATATTAAAGCCTACATTTAACGAATAATACTAAAAACAGTGCGTTAAAGGTACTCACGATTAAACAGAAAATGTTTCTGTTCCACCAAAAAATACGGTAATTATGTGCACTCGACTCTACGAACGTATGCAGTTTCTTTAACAAAAAAAAAAGCTTAGTTTTTGTTACTCTCATCCGGGTGTTCGCAGAATGTAGGTTACCCGTTTTGCATACGATGTTAAAAAAGCTTTAAATAAATGTGTAATGTAAGTTTTGGCTTTTGGGATTTTCTTGCGTATGAGATAAGCTGTGGTTAACGCCATTGTGGAGTTAAGTTTAACTATTCCAGGGAATAAAATAAAACGTTTTCTTGCAATTTCTTGGCAATTTTCATCATCAATATGTTTCATTTTTTTTATTTTTAGCTTGAGCTGTCCCACTGCATTGTAATGGTCTGTCTGCCTTTCTAATTCTATTTCACTTGGTTTTAGACAAGTGTGGACCAGTCCTGTCTAGTTCATCCACCGTCTTCAACTGAAGGATATTGCCGGAAATCTTGTTCATCAGTATGTTTGTTACCTTAACCATGCATTAGGACCAGTGTATCTCAGGGTTTTCAAACCATTGCGCTTCACCTATAGACTGGTCAGAGACTTAAATTTTTGAAACTGACTTTTCCGACTTCTCGTTTAGGGATCTAATGACCTTCTTCTTCTTCCAAGGAAGCTATTTTCCACTTATTAGTAACTTTAGGCTTCTGAATTGTCTAATACCATTACACTACTCCAGCTTGCCACTGGTACTAACAAGCAGTACTCATTCCATAAGAGTTAATATGAAGTCTCTCTACGATGCGTGGAGATTATAGTATTAAATCCATAGAATTAGTCGTTGTAGCGCTCTAAGGACCAGCTGTAGGCGTTTATGGTTTGATATGACGATATAAATTAATTCTAAGCCTGTTAGGAGGCAACCCTTGAAGTTTATTATAGTTATGTGTTTTGAAACTTAAGTGTTAATAGTTTAGTTGCCTTTAAATACGCTTATGAAAGGCAGTATCCCATGGTAATATACGAGTCTTTAAATGTTGAATAAAAACTAGCATTTACTATAACATAAATAAAATCACAAACACTGCTTGAAGTCCTTGGATCAATTTCCAAGTCGGGTAAAAGAGTTATTTGGTTTTTGAACAATAATTTCTCAGTTGCCACCCGATTCTGGGTTTTGTGGTCAGTTGATGTTGGAAGGCTCGTCCATAACCAATTGGTCAAATATAAGCGAGCCCTTCGGGGAATACTGGTATTATTTTATATTTAAGAAAAATACGTAAATTATCGCCGAAGCCCCGAAGGTTCTACTAAGTACCATTATTTTATATTTTCATGTTGACTCGTAGCTACTTTGGTATTACAAGTACTTACTCGTACCTAAGCAAAGTAACTTCTATTTGATCCCTCTAACTTTGCTAAACTAAGCATTAGCCGAACCTAAAATTGTGTTAATGTACTAATCATGGCTCGGTCTAGACTAAAATCCAAAACCAAAACATTACGTAGCCTAAATGGCTTGTTAATCATCACTTAGCGCTCAATAATCTAACAATAATTTTGCCTTTGCTAGGGATCAATTGAACGAGAATAATTATAATAAATACTAGCTTTTTCTGCGACTTTGCACTCGTATCTTATCCCAAAACCATGCTTTTTATAGGATAAAAATTATCCACCACCTATAACTTTGTTATCGTTATCTTTGCCTTACTACATGATACTTGGGGTTAGTGCAACACATTTCCTTTTTATCCGACTGCAGAAGTAGGGTAAATTGTTTATCAGTAAATGTATGTTCCTATGTGGCGTACTGGAGGCCAAACGCGTAGGCCGATTTTGATGATTCTTACGTCAATCGATTTGTCTTAACCATAGAATCTGACCACACTTAAATTGTAAAAAGGAAATATGGTGGCTTTTGGGCGCCATATTAAGAGGGCCCCAATATTTTTTCTTTTCAAACCCACAGTGTCGATTATCAGAATGAAGGGTTTTAAGAGGTGATTACAAAAACATAACACTTATATGTTTAAGAGTAATTCGTAATAAAACACGGCAATTAAAAAAACCGACTGCTTAAGATGCTAACTAAAAGAAAGTTACTTTTCGCTTTGCTGTGTTTTTTTGAAGTTGAATAAAAAAGGCGGTAACAAGAAGAAAAGAATTATTTTGAATTAACATTTTTTCTATTCTTCCCCGTTAACCACGGCGATATCATTCAGTAGTAGTATCTTTCATATAATTCCACACACAACCAATCCATTCAAATGCAGATGTGGATTACTGTACGAATTATCCTTGTTGGATCAGTAGGTACTTCAAGAGATTATCTCCTGCAAAAAACACCCGCAAACGTTTAATTTAATCTTTTCAAATATAATTTTAGACAAACAGGTTAAATGTTACAGCAAATAGATGTTGGTTAAGCCCTACGACATAATACACTGGCTATAATCAACAAATCTTCTCTACCAAACCGCTAAGGCACACATCCAACATTACTAACCAAACTACTGCCATCAAAAGCCTATAGATTATCAACTACAAACCTGTCAGTTACTCCTGCAATCTTGGCACAAAGGCTCAAGCCTTGCAGCGTACCAAGCTTGTTGATGTTGACATCGTTCGGAGTTCTGCTTGTTCCGCTAAGCCTACAGTTTCGAACTCAAACTAAAACTGCAATTAAAATGTTCTTACGTTATATTGAAATAATAATATGTTATGCTGATGATGGTATATTTGCAGCGGCATTTTATCTCTTAATGTACAAATGACAAATTCAAATGAATAAATTTAATGTAATTTCAATTTTCATTTTGACAAAGAAACGATGAATGGACTGTATGAAAGATGATAGAAAAGGGGTGACTCTGACTACTGAGATAACGACTGAGGGTAGAAGAAAAATATTATAAAAATATATTATACAGACTTCCAAAAAAAAAAAAACTAACTATTAAAATTAAAATAAAGTTATTTTTCGCTTTGCGGTGTTTTGAAAGTTAGTTTTTTTTTTTTTTGTTTAAAATATTTTTTTTTCTTTTTGTAGTTTTGGGTACATTATTTCGAAAAAAATACGCATTATTAAGGATAACATAAAAACTACTAGTCAGATCTTGATAGAATTTAAATGGAACCATAATTATGAGAAACATCAGCTTTTAAATTTAAAAAAAAAAGCATCATAATCGGTTCATAATTGATGGAGTAATCGCGTAACAAACATACAAAAACAAACAGTCCAATTGAGAACCTTCTGCTTTTTGAAATCGGTTGGAAATATGTTGCGCCAACTGCATATAAATTAGGTTACGACCAAAATAATGATGATGATGAAATGGCAGCTCCTTAATAAAACTAGAATAAAAGGTGTAACAATACTCTTGTGGTTATAAAAAAAACAACGTTCAAAGTTTAGCATTAAATGAAACATACTAGCTGAGAGTAATCCAAATACAATCCATTGTCATCAATACTTACAAATTATCCAATAGTCTTCAGTTTCTGACTTTCACATACTTTGAAGATGACATAGAGCAGATGGTTAATCTATATTTACTTTCAATAAAGTCTTGAACAACGCCTTGAAGAAAAGCAAGAGTTAATTCATTTTAATACTGTCGTAACAGTAAAGTGTTCTCAAGGAATTGACGAACAATCTGACTCGGGCTAAAGTAAAGCAATTTTGAATTTATTAATATACACCCACACAGATTTTAGTAGTGCTTATATATTTATGAAGAGTTGTGGTGAGTAGGTACATATTATATATACTAGGATGTTTCGTAGTATCGTAAAGTTCTTGCGAATGTTCGACAATATGTGCGATGAGACATTCGTAGCGTACAAGCAAGCATTTACTTGTATCATTCCTTACTGTTTTTCATTCCATCTTACCTTACTTTTTGGCCACGTTACTTTGCAAGATAAAAATTTTTTCGCATTTATGTAAGTTTTCAGTTTGTTTTATGCATATTTTTAGTTAAGTTCAGTTATTAACAAAACATTGCTTTTTTTGCTTGGTATTCATCAAAGGGCTTAAGAGGGTTCGATATTCTCTCGAATATAAATATGTATCAACCTTTACGTTGATAATATTATGAAAAAAATATTCTTTGATAAAAATGTTGCGTAAATGTAATGAAGTTTATTCTGATTTCTTTTTCATACGACGATCATGATTAAATTCCGTTCTAGGAAAATAAAAAGTTGTCATCTCGCTCAAGTTTTATAAGTCAAACAGAGTATAAAAGTCGTTGCGGTGCTCTGGTTATATGAAACCTCTATTTGATATGAATTATATTGGAAGAGTAGTTATTATTAATTAATAAGTAGGTTGATATGCTACGCAAAGTATATAAGGAAATATGACATAAGGACATATAAAGCGTATAAAGACATAGTTTGTTTCAAAAGCGTTTCTATAAGTAATGGTTTCAATCAAAGATGGTATTGAGATATTTTTACGATTTTTGGTGAGTTCTTGTCCCAAATTACAACATTATTGTGCACAAAGTTAAAAAAAGGAGTAAATAAGAAATACCTGATCATACCTGAAAGATTAATGCGTTATTAAGTACATACACAATTATTTGTTTTTTTCTCGTGTTAAACTGCAGGGTGCCTCTATGTTCTTTCTACTTCACTTTGTCCAGACCTGCGAAGTAACCGTATTTATGCAAGTCCACTTTATCCTGGAATCTGTAATCTTTACAGATCATTTAAACCAGTTTTCACTTGAACATTCACCACAGGAAATAATAATTACAACAAGCGTATGAATACCAGGAAGAAAAGTCTTTAGGGCAATCCCATTTGAATCTAGATCTTCAATACAGGCGTAGATACCATTAGTTTTTACAACATCTATACACCTAAAGGTGTACTAGTTTCTTTAGAATTCCGTATCCAACTGATATTGTTCTGATACCAGGCATTACCATTTTCTCCATTGTCCTTGTTACACAGTTTATCTACTAACCTTATCCAAAATTTACATCTTAACTTTCTAGAAACAAGGTTGAAATTCTATCAGCAGTAGGATTCTTAGGTGTTAGAATGGTCTAGTAGTATAAAGAATATGAAGTTGAAAAAATCTTCGTCGTTGAATTTAGAAAAGATGTCTCGTTTTATTTTTAGAGCTGGTTTTATTCTATCCGAAACGAACGGCCAATTATCCGTGTATCTTTTGTACATGGTTTATTATTGTTGATCCACGAATGAATATTTAATTATTTATTCGCTGAAAAATACTAAATATACTAGAACTGGATTTTTCGCTGATAGGTAACCAGTTTAACAGAAGTTATAACATTGGAGAAATTGTACCGAATTATTAAATATAATTCAAAGTAAACCTTAACTTAGAGGTAAAATACCAATAAGCTATTGGTATATTACCTCACTGTTGAATTCAATTATGAATCCACTAATTCCAAATAGGCCTGACCTAATTATGCTTTAATGAGATTAGAACTTCAAGAGATGTTGACATCGGGGTAATCAGTTTTCCTTTCCTAATAATTAGTACCGTTAAAACAGTAGTATACATACCTATATAGGTAGTGTAATAATACACATTAAAACTACCGTAATTCTATATTTTACTCGCACTAAAATATATAATTTTCAGAGCAAACAAATTAATATGAAGTGTTGTGACTGCCTTCTCATCCCACGCTTCATTAAGTAAGACAAGATATATAAACAATATTACGCCCACATATAATCTGTCAACCTAAAAATCTTCCCTCAAATTAATCTTTCAAAGTACTGAAAGAAAATGATATTATTCCTCGCAAAGAAAATCCAATACAGCAAAGCCAATTAATAAAGTAAAGCACATGGTCGAGCAGGAAAAGATGACAAAGAAGAAACGGGTCGATATAGCTATAGACTTTCACGTAGAATACCAGAGTGGTGTACGTTGACACAAAGGTGGAAATTTGTGGGTGCATACGCCTCTAGAATGTTAGCGGGCACATGGCGATTATCTTGCTAAGGAGTATCTTCCGAAATTCTAAGTGGGTGAGCAAACTCATCAGGTTGAAACTGCACTAGAATTCCTGAGAATTGGGTTGTGTTATGTTGTTAATGTTAACGTGCTTGTTAGCTGTTTCGTTCTGAATTATGACGAGGTTATTTTGAATGAATATTTGTTGAGACGTATTTTGTTTTTCTTATATATCCAGTTTATCAGTCATCTTATAGAAGTCACATTTTTTTTAATTCTTTTTTTGCAATGTATTGTATTGAAAACTATAAGCCAAGTAAATTTAACATGAAAGAAAACCAGTTCATAAAACAGGATACTTTATTAAATTAACATCTTGTATACCCACACAAATTTAGTATCCAACACAGAGCAGTTTCAGAAAATCGATGACCCTTCGTAAGTTTGTCAGCAATACCAAGTTCCTAGACCAATTCTAGCCTCCAGAGTTTTCTAATCAAAATTATTAGCACGTTTTTGGCACAGTTTTAGATCAAGTGGTGCTGTTGAAGGCCGGATTTTCTGAACGGGGAGCCAGTTTTACGAGTTTAGCGTAATATGTTTTGGTACATATCAAATTCATTTGAAGTGTGTGGGAGTTTCAAAGCACGGATTATATGATTAGTAGTCGCGTTGGCACATCAAAGGATGAGATAATACTGTAATGCTGTATGGTTACTAGGAAACGTTACTGAATAAGTGGCACGTACTGGTAAAAATAGTACAGATTAATTTATCTACTTATATAATCGTACTCAAATAGAATGATTTTACAAGCAGATTATTTTATTGATTTATTTTTCATGTATCATGTTTAAAGAAAATTGAAGTATCTGAAATCATTATAAATTTATTTAAACTAAACGGATAAAAATACATCAACAATAGAGTAAACTCGGAAAATTGAATCAGTAATATTTTAGCTTAAAAAAATACATTTAAAACAGAATCCTCACATTTAAGACACTAACCTAACTTATAAAATAAAGTGAAATAAAATGAAATTTTATAACTAATTCCTTTCAAAATATTATATGTCAGCATAAACTAGCCGTCAGAATACCCAAAATTGGACTCGGGTCTGCGTAACATTGTAAATACCTACTAGTCTTTTCAAGTCGATATAAATAGGTCCTAAAGAAAATACTGTCGAAGTCTTGAATGAAGAGGGTTAACTTGCGGGTGACATCTTTTTAATGGTGAGCTGTCTTTAAAGTCGAATGGTTGGAGAGATGGGTCGGTAACGCTGTGTTACCGACCTACGTTCGGGTAAAGAGGCTATTGATGGACGTGATATAAATGTTAATGAAAAGAGAAATATAAATGTGGATATTTAAACATGAGTGTTATATAATTTATACCAAACAATTAAATATAGAATAAGACGAAATTGTTTAACCTAAGAAATATCCCACACATTAGCAGATGTAAATTATAGAACAATACCGATAGAATAAAATATCTGAAAACAAACTCTAAGATAGCAGTTGATATCGCTACTCCAGTGATTTTTTAAAGCTTTTCCGGTAAACCTAAAAGCTATATGAAATAAAATAAATTCTCATAGAAAACTTTCGCTAACTTCCATGACTCTCACACTAATTTTCCTTTCAAATCTTCCCAACTCTGTCCTCACTACGTTGCCCCAGCTCCGAGCTTCTATCAAATTTATTCCGTCTATTACAACTGAACCCAAGTTCCTTAAAGAAGTTTCTTTTTCTGTTTTTCACCAACCATAATTTTTGTGAATACAATGAGCTAATGTATAGTTCTGTTAAAGTTTCTAGTATTATAAGTATACATTTCAGAAACTTTACTCTGGTTTGCGTGGATGATTGTTTTCTTTGTTCAAAATGTGACGCAATTTCCTCTTGTTATTTTAAAGGTTCTGTAGTTGTTATATCTTTAGCTTTATCTTCATGATTCATTTATAAGAAGTATATCCTATCGGATCAACGTTTTAGTTTGATATTTCGAAATGCCGTTTGGTTTATGGATTGCAGCGTGAAAAGCTCGCGAATAAGGACTTCGTTTGAAATAGTCGCGAATATTTAAAACCTTAATCTATGAAAAACCTAATTAACTCCTAGTTCTATTTTTATTGTTTTGTCCTAGCCTATGTTGACCTTTTTCTGTCTTTCAGATTGAAAAAAAAACGGGCCCTCAACAAAATTTTTGTATTATTTCTTCAAACTATTACCAAAAATAAATTTTAAAACAAAAGCGAAAATACCAACGAAAATTATCTTAACAAAATTGAATTCTAGCAAGATGGTATATTAGCAGAGTAAATACTTCCAACAATTTAAGTGTAAAAGATATCTCTTGAATTAAAACGTCTCTAGAGTTTTACTTATTTCAATAAACAATTCAAAATCTAGGGTCCTTGATGTCTCTTGAAACAATTTAGTTGTCAGATAATTGTAGTAGCTTTTTAATCTAAAATCTTTTTAAGTCTAAACGGTTTTTGGAATTCAATTAAATAAAGGTGAAAGAACTTGGGAATAGAATTAAAAGGATTTGAAAGATATTTAACTACGTGCAGTTTCTGTGTCTTTTGAAAGGTATTCTAGTGACAGCATTTTTTAAACTCTTTATGTTCATTATCTCTACCGGTCCATGGTGTTTAAAAATTTAATGTACAGTTAAGCTTATTTTTTTATGTATAGTTAAGCTTTTATTTTTTTATATATATTTTCGCATAGAAGCGAAAACATATAAAAAAACCGGCCAAGTGCGAGTCGGACTCGCACACGAAGGGTTCCGTACCATTATCGCAAAACGCTGCAAAAAAAACGTTTGTTGTATGGGAGCCCCCCTTAATTTATTTTATTTTAATATAATAATTTTTTTTTTTGAAGTGAATATACAACTATACATTCTGTGAATATTTCAAGCGTCTACCTGTTGCTGTTATTAATATCGAGCGAAAAAACGGCAAAAATATCACGTTTGTTGTATGGGAGCCCCCCTTAAATATTTATTTTATACTGTTTTTAGTATTTGTTGTTATAGCGGCAACAGAAATACATCATCTGTGAAAATTTCAACTGTCTAGCTATCACGATTCATAAGATACAGCCTGGTGACAGACGGACAGACAGACAGACAGACAGACGGATCGCGAAGTCTTAGTAATAGGGTCCCGTTTTTACCCTTTGGGTACGAAACCCTAAAAATAAAACATATACTGATGATAAAATATGATTATGAATGATTAATGCCTGTTTAGACAATAACATGACTGTGCACATAAAATATTTTAACATTTACATAAAGGACGTTTTTAATTAATATTTTATCATAATAATTTTGTCTGACATATTGTTTAATTGCGTTAACTAATAGTTACAACTCAAAAGCCTTCAGTATTGTTTTATGTTTCAAACCAACTGCTAATTTCCAACTTCATACTCTTCAACACAATTGTGTAAGTTTTAATTAAACCCAAGAAATAATAATATTTCTTTATCTTTCAGGTATGTGCCAGAGCAAGATGTTTTAATATACGGGCAGAAGTTTTGTCGTTTGAAGGTAACAAGCAAATTATATTGTAAGCCGAGTTTATGTTAGTTCGGTCTGGTTTGGGAACCCAGATGTTCAGATGTTCAGTTGCTTGAGGTTTTAGTATATAAATATATTACTTACGTACGCTTTTATTTTATTCTGTTTTCGTTTTTATTTACTTTTGATATTTATTGGAGAGTAAAGTAGGGTGGGGAAGTAGTTTGGAGTATGTAACTTATTTCATTTCAAAGTCTTTAGTTTGTATCATTTTTGATAGATTTTTCTGCTATAATGGTTATTTTCTTTGGGAATCTCCGCTATTTCATTTTGTTTATTCATTCATAAACAATATACATTGTGTAATTGTAAATGTTTTGGTTTCAACTTTCATATAAACTATTTGTACATTTTACCTCTTTAGATTTAGATAATACTACCTTCTGCCAGTGGCTTCGCCGGCGTGAAAAGTGTTTTTTTCATCCCAAGGGAACATTATACCAGGACGAAAGGCATATGTGGTACTCCCGAGTATATTCAATTTCTGTGCCAAATTTCATCCAGATCCGTTCAGCCGTTCTGGCGTGAATGAATAACAAAAATAAATCCACACACACAGATACATCCAAACTTTCACATTTATAATATTAGTAAGATAACATCTGACCTTTGAAATTCGCTCAATATGAAGAGTCTCTTCAACCTCAGGTGAAACAATACAATCTGGTAAATTGCAAAACCTACAAAACATCAAAACACAACTACTAACCAATTTAGCCATGTCACAACTATCTCCATGAAATTGTCCACAAAGGTATAAGGCTGCCTTAATTCACAGAATCGGATATACTTACACAAATCCGTAGGGACGGTATTCCTTTAGACAATTAGCTATGCCTCGTGAACAAATTGCGAGTGTTGAGAAATAGAGATACAAATCCCGTTTTGTCTATGTATTAGGATGTACATGTCTTTGATGTCTTCTCTGGTTGTTAAATTATTTCTTTGGAAATTGAAGATTTTTTGGGTATTTGAGAGATTTCTTTGGAAGCCATATTATGAGTTTAATATAACATTTATTTGATTATGTTGTTCAGCTAGTTATTTATGCAAATTGTGGTCTCATGTAACTGAAATAGCACACGTAAAATAATAAAAGAACCCTGTGTATCATTGTGATTTCTGTAAGTTTTGTCTGAATACCCTTTGTTAGACACGCAAGTAAATAGATAGCTAACTAAATAACTTGAAAATTGGTTATTAGTAAAAAAACACAATACAATTATAAATAGGTACTAATTTCACGGTTATTACGAAGCCTGAAAAATATATAAGTACCTACTTAGTCAAGTTTTCTGTTTGGAGAACATATTTTTCTTTTAAGTGTCTGTTGATTTAATAATAAAATCTAGCATTATAAACTAAATGAAGAAAAAATATTTAGAGCAGATAATTCTGTTTATAAAATTGTATTAGATAAATGTTTATCGTTATCGACGGTACAAACTTTTGCAGAACATTTAGAACCATTCATCATTTTAGGCCCACTTTTCAGCATTGTTCAACAGTGAAGAATTGTTTGTCATATGAAAGATCTTGAAGTGTACTTTATGACATTCTATGGCAGCTAAATTCAAATCTAGCGGGAAAATGTTAAAAAACTGAAAATATGAAAAAAGCTAACTCAGAAAAATAAAAGTCCATCCATAATATAGTTGTGCCGTATTTTTTTTTGTTGTTTTTGTTTTATTTCATCATCTTCACAAGTTCTTCTTTCTTAAGCGGTCACGAAGTCTATATTAATCATCATATTTGGTTCTAGCGAAAACAATTTATAAAAGTATTAATCACTTATTAAATCTTACTCCAACTTATTTGCTATCCCCAACAAACGAAGAAGAAAACACATTAATATATTCCATAAATAATAATTATTCCGCACTAATCCAGATCGTGTTCCAGTGTTCGATTAGATTAATGTTAAGCTCGCTACGGGGTTATTATTCGCAAGTCAGAATACATAAATTGTCTGTCTTAAATTGATTCTATGTTTACTACTAATGTAGGTAATATTCATTGAATGCAAGGATGTTGCTGTAGAACTAATTTTGGATTATTATCTGAATGATTGTTGTTGTTGTTTATATGTTGGTCATCCGAAAGCGAAATGGATCGACGACTTTGTTCCCATAGCGGTAGGACCTTGATAAGGGTGGCACAGGAGCGTGGGGATTAGCTCAGGAAAAGAGTGGCCTATTCCTAGCTTTTTTAATTTCCACAGTGATTGGCCTTAATTCGGACAAGCTCCTCAATTTCATTTAGATTTTTCACTGTATTAAAAATAATATTTTCATGTCACAGCAGCTATCAACCATGGATTTTGTAATGATTAGAGCTTAAATTTACTTCTTTCCAAAACAAACCCTTGCTATCAGTAAAAACAAAATAGTCCACCAACCCTTACTTAACTTGAATTACCAACCCTTTCAATCCTTTTAAATAGGGACGGTTCTAGTCAAAAAACGTCTTAAAAATAAAGCTGGCTGTGGATAATTGTTCACCTGTGTCCCTTAAGCGATACTTCTCCGATTTCGCCTCCGTCTTGCGTCGAAGATATTACGCCAGACCCAACAAATTGCGTTATAGCTAAATTAGATTCTCTCTGAGCCCCTGGGGTCTCTGTAATCCGTATAAAGCCATGCCTTAACAGACCATGAGTGAATTCCAGTTTGCAAATTCGTTGGTGGGAATGTAAGTCTTCTTTCAGGAAGCCAAAAACTTTCGGATTTATTTACACACTAGCCGCACCTCGCGGCTCCACCCGCCTGAAAGTTCGGCATTATACCAAAGAAACCAACCTACAAACCTGGCAAAAACCTACCTGGGCAAAAAGTATGCTTTGTTTTAATTCAGGTTATAAACTATCTGCATGTTAAATTTAATCCAAATCTGTTAAGTAGTTTTTGCGTAAAACAGTAACAAGCTTTCATCCAGCCATACTTCGAAACTTTCAAAATTTATAATTATTAGTAAGATTTTCCATCAATGTGGCACCTAGGTTCCGGAGGTCAGATTGGCAATTGCACTATATAAAATATTGATATTCAGCTCCATCACATACAAAAGCTAGGTCGGTGATGATTAACACACTTGCCAACCCCACAATGAGCGACGGAATGTAATAATTCAATGTTCAACGGATAAATTGGAGTATTGGTTATGTTTTCAATTCCAGTAAAACACGATAGTGTGGTTACGGTCCAATATTAGAACAATAGTGCCGATGACAGATATTATTAAATGATGTGGCTTGATTTCTGAATTATGTAAAAATTTTAATAATGGTATTTATTTTGTGTTTATAGAATTGGAAATGTACGTAACTAAACTAGAGTTATAAATATAATTTTGATGGCCACAGAAAAGATAAATGAATTGTGAGAAATTTAAGAGAGTTAATGGATAGCCTGATAGTGGACAGAGGATTTTGGAATAAACAATTGTTTTGCGCTAACCAAAGTAAGAAAGGGCAATGAACCCAGGCTGAGTTTTAAAAGATTTCGAGCCTTAAAATTGACAAAAGACCGGCAGATACAAATGTCTTTTCAGAATCACTCGATTTGATTGAGCCTTATTTATAGACAATGAACCACTTAAAAAATCTAATCCAAATAAGAAGTTAAACTTAAAACCAGCATCATATATCCGATAAAAAAAATCAACGAGTTCACTCATTTTAACTAACTCACACTTGAACAGCAACAATACACCAAAGCAATTTGCGAATTTCAAGTCGTGACGTAACAGTACACATAAATTTTGTTGTTGTGTCTAAACAAGGCAATTCTGCGTTCTGACATTAATTTAAACGCATTCATAACCATTTTACTTAGAGCTCCCGAATTTGGCTAAGATATAATTAATGCTTGAACTAACTGCGCGGGTAAACCAACTTCACGCATTGTTTGTTGTTTGACTTATTTTCTTCTAAAGTGTGGGAAGTGTTTAAATAGGTTCCTGCTATTCTGTTACATTACTGAGTGTGTTTGTAGTACTAACAGCTTTTTGAATGGGAATATTTTCATTTCCTTACTCTAGAATACGAAGAAAATCCTTGTTTACTTCAACAGCATTATCACTAAGATTTTTCAAGCAAAACAGGTTGTATCTACATCAAACAAAAATGTCTGATGTTTTCCCGTCAAAATTAGTTAATCAACAACGTTAAATAAATACGCCTTGAATCCAAGATCTTTATTTATCTATCCCCAAACAAAATCGTTAATTTCTAAATCACGAGCCTGTTTATTTAGAAACCCTTCTACCCAAAGTTATTCGAACAAATGGATTCTATTCCAAAATAAACATTCGCCAATTATCTTCACAAACCAGACGTCAATGTGACATTATTTTGTCATTTGAAACGTAGTTGGAGCCGTGTGAAAGCCGTATCTCTTGGTGTTGGCTAAATAAATATGGTCTAGCTGATTTCCGCCTGAGTTTAGAACTTCAGGGTGATTTTAATTCGTGGCAGCCCTCACGAGATGTTTGTCTGTGGGTCTTGCTTATATTGTATTTGTCTTGATTAGTGTGAGATTGTTTTGAGTTATTCCGAATTTGGGAGTTAATTAATGTGGTAAGAGAAGGTTGGTTAGAGATTTATTATTTCTATTTGGTGAATGAATTGTACTGTTAGTGTTTTTAATTAGGCACAGTTGAATGGTTTTGGAGGAAACAAAATTGAACATTGAATTGAAGAGTAGTCCACGTGAAAAGCTATTTCAGCCACAAATTGGAGCACCAATTAAGCTATTGCTTGGCACAAATTAAACAAAAGAGAAAAAATAAAATAAATATCCTTGATATTTAAACGTTTATATATACATTTGAGCGATAGATTTTTATATATAGACAGGGAATATTTGCTATCAACCTGAACAGAAGCTTAAAATCGGAATCATGATTTTCATGTGTTACAGTTAGTGTCAAACGGTTCACGGTTTTTGCTCTTTAGAGTTCAATTATTATTTATAGTTAGCTGTACAATTTACACAGCTTGGTAAATTCAAAATATTTGTTGAATAATGTTTTTTGAATTTCCCACTAATCTGGTAGTCGCAAGTATTTAAATCCCTGATTTCGATTCCAGAGTCGTTCAAAGTGTTATTGAGATTTTTGATATTGCAATTTTCAGTATTTATTGTATTCAGACTGTAGTCTGGTTTGGACACGGTTCCCATAGGCTCTTTTTTTGTAATTGTATACTAAAAATACAACTTCAAATGTTAATCTACTACTTGTTTATTACGCCTTTGCCTGTTTGATGTCTTTTTTTCCTCTGGACTGCTGGAGAAAAGCCCTTTTCACCTTTGTTCACGTATCTATCAGGCGTCATTTATTATGTTATGTTTTTTTTTCACAAATAGTATCTATTTCCACATCATATACAGCATCCCCTACTCTTGGATCCCATCCAGCTCCATATTTATCATCCCTACCTTCATGAACATTCGCTGTTGGTACTTAGCCGTTACAGACGACATTTATGACTGGACCAGCTGATACCTTGAGAACGGAATGTGAGCTCGCTACACTAACCGACATAGTAAGATAACTCATGTCATAACTATGCTAACTACTCAGCCGTTGTCTTGGAAATTAGTATGAATTTTGGAGAAAAGCGAGTGTAATTCTAACGGGTTACCTAGAATTATTTATATATAGGAGTCTGTGTTGTGTTAGGAGCAGTGAAAGTCTTTCGGCTGATATGATGATTATGATGAGGAGTCTGTGTTGTATAATTTTGTAGTTTCATAAAATAAAATTACGAAAACCTTAATAAGTTACTTAATATTTTACTTGATATCAAAATCTAGGCATAAATTATTTAGCACCAAGAGTAAAATTCACTAGACGAGTAATTATTTATGATTGCGTCCTATTTTGCAGACAATTGCTATTCTGAATTATAAAGCTTTATTAATGCAGGGTACAAAAACTACCAATTGAGTAGGTTTTTTGCCAAGCTTTGAATTTTTTACTGGGTCGGATTAAAGTATATTTTTAGTAGATTAAAAGTTTATTTATTTAAGCATTATAGCTGAAATTGTTGCCGCGTATATAGCCATATCATTTTCCACGAAATAAAATTGAGCTCCCAACATTTTTTTTTTTTGTAACAAACCAATTTATAGAATACATCGAAACGTTTGCCTCTCAAACATTTAGCCTAAAAATGTTGACATGGTAAAAAAGTTATTTTATTAAACTGAATTCAATACAAACGGCTGTTTGCCTGCCAGAACAATAATAAACTGAGTAACTAAACAGAACCCTTCATAATTAACGAAACTTTAACGACGTTGGCAATGGACTCGACTGAAAAAAGGATAAAAAACCTATTTGAACTGGTCCATGCAAATTCACTTGGGGATTTACCTTCGTTTCATTCTTTTAGCTTTTATTTAACTTTAAACTTTATAAAGAAGAGTTTAAAGTTGATTTTAATTTGTGCAAGATGATGGCTTAGTAAGTGTTTGAATAAATTGTGTGATTAGCGCTGTTGAGTAATAGTTATCCTGGTTAAGATGGGTGACAGTTTACGTCACATAGTTGTTTAAGTTCTAGCTTTGTATAGTTTTGTCTATACGTGGTTTACTTTCAGAGCCGTTGGAGTTCAAACAATAATGTCTTCTGCATTGCTCTTATTAAATAAACGTTTCTGGATGATAAAAATCTTAATTTGCTTGATATTTTCAGACTGCTTCGTTTTCACGTCTGTCTTTTTCGATGGGTCAATTTTTATTATATGTTTAGTCAATCATGCAGGTACCCTCGATAGAAGTCAAAATCTCTGTGTCATTTTGACCCTTTGAAATGTTAACGAAACCTATGTTTTTTTTAATCACTGTTAGGTTTTGTGGTTAATATTAGGCAGTGGACTTTTGTTACCTCCAGACATAGTGGTTTCATAAACTACTAGAAAAGCCTCATTTTTAAACCTTAAATTAGTGTATTATTTTAACTACACTTTCAAATATAACAGGCCAGATTACTTCAATATCATTATAAATGAGGTTGTAAATGATGATACTACCGAATAATTAAATTCTATGTGGGAAACAATTATGTGAAATTGACATTAAGGCTCGAAGGTACCGTAGAACTTTCTTAATTTTACTGGCTAAGTTGAGCTTTATAATAAAGTTGAGCAGCTGGATCATAAGGCCGAGTATAGCTTTAAAGTTATCACTTTTGTTCGAACAAGAGTTTATATGCCTAGAGCTGTGGTAGGCAGCCCAGAAGTAAATAGCATTTGCTTAAGTCGCTTACGTTCGCTTCGTTTAGATTGTTGGTTCCTTCCCTATAGCATGCAATTACATCATCCTCATCATTCACAGTCCGACTTCACCTTTTCTCTTGTGCTTATTACTAAACTTCTGAACTCATTCAAATTTTACCAGAGATGCAACAATAATAAGATTTTCAAAAACTCTTTCAATCCGTATATGCCACATCCAAACTTTTTTAACCACAGGACTGAAAACGATGATATATAACTTTACAAAAAACTGGCATGTTCTTGAACCAAATAAAATACAATTCGAGGACTTGTAATTGACATGACTAAGGGCTCTTTCAATTTAGACGTTTGGTACGGGAATGCTTTGGTACCGCAGCGTTGCGTTTGTCATGCTGCATACGACCGGTTGATTTTTTCCATACAATTTATGCACACACAACTCGCCTTGAAGTCGTGCGTGCGAGCTCGGCACCGGCGCTGCCCTGCATGCTTTTTTCACCAAACGTCTAAATTAAAAGAGCCACATTTAACAGTACACTCTCTTAATCGGATACGAGGTCTAAGTTCCAGCAGTGGAAACATTGTAGGCTGATTATTTGCGTGTATTATATAGATCGGTCAAGATAACTGAGCACCCGAAATGTCAATATCACTCTGACGTTCAACTCTCGCTATTGGCTCACGAGGCGACGCGGGACGCCGCGCGGGTACCAGGGAGATTGCGGTCATTTGACTTTTTGATTGCTCAGTTGTCTTGACCGAGCTATAGGTCTCACCGAGACTTTAGCGTCACCCAGTAACTGGCTTAAGAAAGTCAGATAGACAGTCGCTCCATATAGATAAATATTATTGGTATTCAGTGTCATCTTTTAAACCCGAACCTGACCCCGAAATATTTAGGAACAAGCAGACAATGATGTATGAAGTGTAGTTATATAAAAATCTTTTTTACAAGAATATACTACCGACTTCCAAATAAAAACACTACAAAGTGAAAAATAACTCTCTTTTTGGAAGCCGGTGTCCATAGCGAAAAAAAATTAGTACCTGCCAAAGGCACCGACTTCCAAAAAGTAAGTTATTTTTCACTTTTTAGTTGTACCTTAATAGGCAAGTTCTTTAATAAGGTACTTATAATGCCAGAATAGATTACCCGAGTATCATAAAACTTGAACATAACCGGTGAAATGAGAATGTACCACGGTGAACTGCGTACCTCTTTAGAGCGTACTGGCGTGATGTTATGTTATAAAATGGTATAAACAATAAACAGGCATGCGATTGCAGTAATCCCGAGAGATTTACCGTCATTTATTAAAGAGTTCTGTTATATATCTCCGAAGTTCTTTATCAGATCTTCACCAAATTCAAATGGGACCAATTTGGGAACACACTCTTTCAAAAGAATAAATAATTTTCAAAATCGGTCCACAATTGACAAAAAAATCGGTGAACATAGACAAAAAAAAAGAAACAAACATAACGTCGAACATAAAAACTACTCCTTTTTGGAAAGCCGGTTAAAAATTAGGAATGTACATGTGAAACAAGTATAATATTTTAACAATGGCCTTCTGGGGGATGATAGAACATGATTGATTATGGAGGCTGTAAGTAATTTACTTTCCTAATTAACCGTCATATAGTACGTGTTAGCTTGGAATATGACCTTTCTTTTGTGTTGATTTTAGCGAAGAAAGAAAAAACGTAACTAAGTAATTCACCATCGCTAAATTTATTTTGGTGGTGGCTCAGTGGTATCGGCCGCGACCAACAAGTCAAGGTCGTGGGTTCGAGCCCAGGCAGGCGCTTTACTTTGTGTAAATTATTTCATCCCCACTGCTCTCAAAACGGTGAAGGAAAACATCGTGAGGAAACCGCCATGTCCTAGAACCAAAAATTCGAAGACATGTGACATCCACCAATCCGCAATGGGCCCGCGTGGTGGATTATGGCCCATTCCCTCTCACAGAGAGGAGGCCTTTGTCCCAGCAGTGGGAACATTAATAGGCTGATGGTGATGATGATGATGAAATTTATTTTTATATATTTATTGTATACATTATTCCATTATTATTGAAACGGCCTGAGGAGGGTAGGCAACGCGCTTTTGTGTCAACATCGGCTCCGTAAACATTTCAATAATTATTAAAACTTAATAAGCTTTTGTAGTGAAATTTATGCAAATCATCAATTTCTAAAAGATATTCAGCGAATGGGGACTAAGCACTGTCAGGAAATCTTCTAGAAGTGGTAAAACCGACGACGACAAGTAGCCGGTTAAAGTGCAAATTATATTGAAAATTGTTCTTGTTTGTGCGAGTTGGAGTGCAGTGGTTGAGCTGCGAAATGATAAGTGGACTACAGTGATACTCAAGGGTTCCGAAAGGTACAGTAAACATTTTATCAAAATAGTTTAACCTAGAAATCATCATCGTAAACATCAATATATAAGCTTTTCCGAACATAAAGCGCCATCTAGCGTCGAGCAGCTCAACTACTAGAAATAAAACGATTATAATCTCAATATCGGGCCTCCGCACTTATTAAAATGGCTGAATTGATGAAAATTCTACAAGATTTAAAGAACCAAATCGCAGAACAAAAGGAAGAAATAAAATCGCACAGCAAAAGTATTATTAACGAAATAAATGACAACATGAATCACAAATTCCAACAACTATATCTAGAAAACCAAGAAATACAATCGAAACTCGAACACCAGAGTGCCCGGTTGGACTACATAGAAAAAGAAATGAGGAAGAAAAATATAGTAATGTTCGGAGTTGAAGAAACTGAGAAAAGCTATTTCGAACTTCAAGATAAAATCCTGGGAATAATGGTTAATACATTGGAAATCAGCTGCATACCAAATGACATAGAGGCAGTCCAAAGAAGAGGTAAAAAAGTGGAAGGCAAAGTACGTCCGATCGTGATAACTTTCACTACGTTAGGTGTGAAAATTATGGCCTTAAAAAACAAGAAAAAGTTGGAAGGTTGCGCATATTATGTAAAACAAGATTACCCTAAAAATATACTGGAAAAAAGGGCCGAACTCAAGGAACAAGCAAAACTCGAAAAACAAAAAGGAAATAAAGCTATCATCAAATATGATAAATTAATTATCTTAGAAAATAATATAAATAAAAACAAACCTATGGGGAAACCTAATTATAATGAGCAAAATAACACACGTGGAGAAAAGAGATCACATACGAATTCACCCACAGGAGACGATAAAAATCGTCAGAACTCTAAGAAAAATAAAAATCAATCAATTCTATCATATGTGAAACATTCACCAACACCGTTAAGGGTGCCATCAAACTCTATTTACGAAAAGTAGCAAGTAAAAGCATTACCCTCCCGCAGTCGGATAAAAAGCGAACTCCCTCACCTCCCTCTCACCCTCCCAATACGGCTGGTCACCGCGGGAGTGGCAGACCAAAACCCTCCAAAGGCAAAAACTATGCATGTAAAACTATGCATGTAAAATTATTATTACCTGAAAAACTACTGAAATTACAAACCAGAATACAAAATATGTCTTGGCTTTTCGGGTTAAGAAGGGATACCTACTTTTGGAGGAGGCTTTTACCCGAAAGGGGTCCACACAAAACTAATCTCAGATGATTTTTGTTATGATTGTATGTTATCATAAGTTATTTAATTCTTAATCATTTATTTAACCCAGTAATTTAATTTATTTAACTCATTATTTTTATCTTTTTGAATAATTTGTTTAATGGTAGGTAATAATATCTTTAATCAATCAGATAAATTAACTTTTAATTAACAACGTTTTAATGAATTATTTTGATTATATACTACTTGATCAATTATTTATTTAATCAATCAATTTCTATAATCAAAGTTATTTTAATGTATAATTGGAATGTATTGTCTTGTTTTTTAATCTAATTCATCTATTTATTATCTACTAAAGATACAAAAAAAAGAAAAAAAAAATCTCACATAAGACACTCACTCACTCTCTCTCGTCAAAATATTGATGAACTTATTTTTGATTATGTATAATTTCAATGTTGGTATTGTTTTCTTTTAATCTGATTCATCTATTTATTATTAACGAAATATCTCAAATTTTTTTTTTTTTTTTTTGATGAACTTATTTAAATTACTTTTATTAATCTAATTTTATTTGTTAAATTTGTATTGTTTTGTCTGTGTGGAATAAATAAAGCTTTATTATTATCTCCTTTATTTATTTATCTTTCTTATTATCTACATTTTTAAATATTTTTATAAAATAAATTAAAAAACAAAAACATTTAAAAATATAAAAAATAGAGGCCCACCGGTATCGGGAACAGGGTCCAAGCTACCGGCGGTCAGGGCTCCAGAGAGAGGAACCTCCTAACAATGCGAGCCGTGTCCAGCAGTACTGCTTTCTGGATCAGGCCCTTGACCCAGCCGCCTAACGAGAGCCTCCTAAGGTGTTGGTCGAGGCTCGTGGCTATTAAGCCATTGGCCGACACGACTATCGGTACAATGATCGCTGTGTCCACATCCCACATGTCGACAACCTCGCGAGCCAAGTCAAGATACTTGATTTGCTTATCTTTCTCGGCTTTCACGAGGTTCCCGTCATGCGGGACGGTAATGTCAACAATCATTGTACGCCTCTCGATTCGGTCCACCACCACAATATCAGGCTTATTGGCTACAATAGTCCTGTCAGTGATGATGGACCGATCCCAGTACAATGTGATATTGCCATTTTCGAGAACTGGGTCGGGCACATACCTGTAGTACGGTACCTCCGATGCCACAAGAGTGTATTTCAGAGCGAGTTGCTGATGGATAATCCTGGCTACAAGGTTGTGCCTATGCAAGTACTCTTCGTTAGCTAGCCGAGAACAACCAGAGATAATGTGGCGGATCGATTCACCCGGGCGGTGACATGCCCGACAGATGTCAACCGTGCCATCCTTCACAATAAATCTCCGGTAGTTATTCGTCATGATAACTTCGTCCATAATTGCACAGACAAAACCTTCGGTTTCCCCAAAGAGGTCACCGAAACGCAGCCAGGCTACGGACGCTGACTGATCTACATCGGACCCATGTAGGGCCCGGAAAAAGCGTCCGTGGAGCTCCTTACTCTGCCATACCTCCCTGCGGTCGTTAGTATCAAGCACTACAGGCTTGCGCCAGTTCTCATTTGCCAAGGAGAGCGGGGTGAGTCCCTTGTCCACTGCCACTACATCTCGATGCATACCCACGTCAGCGTGTAGAAAATATTCTCTGAGATTGCATATCTCGCGGTTGTGGAGGTTTTTGGCATTTAAAAAGCCTCGGCCTCCACACTTCCGCGGGATATACAATCTCATGACCGACGATCGTGGGTGATGCATTCGATATGCAGTCAGCAATGTTCGGACCCGCCTATCCAGGGCGTCGAGTTCGGTTTGAGTCCATTTGAGTATGCCGAAAGAGTACATCAATACCGGCATGACCCAACCGTTGAAAGCGCGCACCTTGTTTCCGCCCGAAAGAAAGCTATTGAATACTTTCTTCAAGCGGCCAAAGAAGCGTTCCTTCAACGATTGCTTCATGTCAGTAGTGCTGATACCTAACGCTTCCGACATACCCAAATACTTATAGGTTTCGTTTGGAGAGAGGGATCTCAGGTTTATGGAATCCGCGAGTTGAATTCCCACGGATTCCACAATCTCCCCTCGCTTTACATGCATGACCGCACATTTGTCCACACCAAACTCCATCCTGATGGCGCTACTAAAAGTTTCAGTTACCTTCAGTAGCTCCATCAGCTGAAGATTGCTGGGGGCAAAGAGCTTCAGGTCATCCATATAAAGGAGGTGAGATATAATCTGACCACCTCTCCTCAACCGATAGCCTAGCCCTGAATTCTCCAACAACATGCTTAGAGGATTCAAGGCTAGACAAAACCAAAGTGGACTTAAACTATCGCCCTGGAATATACCTCGCTCAATCCTTACAGGTTCGCTATTCCTCTGGATATTTCGACATCCTGGATAGCGAAGGACTGTACTCCATTGCCCCATACACGATTTCAGGAAGGTGCGTAGAGTTGTATCTATTTTATACAATTCTAGCACCCTCATGAGCCATGTATGAGGCACCGAGTCATAGGCCTTCTTATAATCTATCCAACATGTCGACAGATCCTTTCGGGAACGCCGAACCTGTTGGCTAATGGCCATATCAATAAGGAGTAGCTCCTTAGTACCGCGGGACCCGTTCCTACATCCATTCTGAGAGACCGACATGATCGAGTTATCGTCGACGTGTTTATTAATTTTAACTCTCAAAATGGATGTAAGAACCTTATAGACCGTTGGTAAACATGTAATAGGTCTATAATTTTTGGGTTCCGCGGTGCTACCAGACTTGTGGAGCAAGTGGGTTATTCCTGTTGTAAGGAACTTGGGTAGCGAACCAGACTCCAAGGCTGCCTGGTACTGAGATGCCAAAAGAGCGTGCGACCTTTGTAGCCACTTGATCCAAAAATTGTGCAGCCCGTCCGGCCCTGGAGATTTCCAGTTCGGCAACGGACGAACTGCACGGGCTACATCTTGGGGGCTGATCGTGATAGCCCCCATTTCTTGTATTGGATCGCACGCTCGTTCGACTTCCCGAGTCCATTCACCTTCGGTGTGACTGACAGGTACCGACCAGATGCTGCGCCAGAATGAACACATAGCGTCATCATCCGGCAGGCACGTATCAGTCACACCTTGGACGGGTCGCTCCCAAGCACGATAAACCCACCTTTCATTACTTTGGAATGTACGATTCTGGGTGTATCGCTCCACTCTCCGCCTGTACCTACGAATACGGTTTGCCCATGCAAACACTTTTTGTTTCAGGAAGTCGATGCGCTCTGTGATATGGTATATATAGTCTCGGGGACTGACATCAGTCCCCGAAAACGCCCGTTTCACAAAGCGCATCACTCTTGGGCGATTATTACCCTCCCTGAAACAAATTAGTTTGCCGATGAGTGTTCTGGCCCCACCAATACGACGTTCGATCCTGCATTGCCAAGCCGGCACGGCTGGTTTCGGTCGTGTAGCCCTGTCATCTGCAAATTTGACGTGGGCTACACGACATGCCGCTACCGCCGCGCAATACATGATCGAATGTGCATCAGTGAGGTCTTCGCAGTTATCAAAATAGTTTGACAACTGCGAATCCAGAACAGCCACCAGCGCCCTATTTTTGTTATGCATGGGCAAACGAGGTAATCGTGGCCTAAGTTCGGGAGGCATGTAACGATATTCCCGAATAGCACACTCCAAAGCACTCCTCAGTTTCTCATTGCACTGGGTACTTACGTTTGTAACCCTGTCACTACTCTCCTCGTCAGCGTGGATGGAATTATGGATGGACTGTGGTGGCACCACAGCCTGCGACAAAGGGGCAGTGACACGGTTACCCATTTCCGTTCGGAGGCGATCAAGTACAGTATCATCCAACATACGATTACGCTGGATAACCCGCACCTGATCCGAAAGTCGTTGGGCCGAAACGTTGACGGCTGGCTCAAGCACCTGAAACAAAGAGAGCATCCGGACACGGTACGCGGTCAGGTTGTTTCCTCCCTCTGTAGCCCCAAAGTATGCGCGTGTTAGTATTGGAAGTACGTGTGACGTCATTAAATCATGAATTTACACGTTTAAACACAATGGAATTGCTACAAAATACAAACTGTCATATTTATTAAGCATCTACCGACAAATGTCGAAGTACCTACCTAAATTATTATTGAGTTGTCAAATACCTACAATTGTTAGAGTACCCACCTTAGTAAATATTGTTGTGTGTACAGGAAATAACTCCAAACTTACATATAAGCCATAGTGATGATATTCCTATAAAATGTTACGTAATTTATAATGATCATTGTGATGTATCCTGGATTTTATATTGCTATTTTAGTATTATAAGTCTTTTGAGACAATTAATACAAGACTGTCAGTTAGTATCAATATTCTTTCGAATATTGATTAAGAATTACTAAATGGGCGATATTAAATTCTTTAATTGTCTTTATACGTTTTAAAAAGGGTTTCATTACTCAAGAATTGATTATTGACCTAATTGTGAGATTATTTATAGAAATGTAGAAAATGGTGGGGACATTTGACAGGTCGACTCGTTACTATAAATAGTGTGTAATTCGTAAGTTGACACACTTCGTTGTGAACTACAAGCCAGTACAGACCAGTTGTTATATTGTGATATTGATATTGTTTTCCTGAATTGTTATATTCTGTGAAAGATGGACTACACAAGCTTCACGTAAGTTATTTGATATTATAACTTGATTATTGCTAATGGTTGTGTTGAAACTCTATTTTCATATTGTGGCCTTTATTTATAATGATGTTAAATTAATTTAAGGGCTAGTCATGTTCTTTGCCATATCCTTGTTGTTTTGATTATGTAACATTGTGAAATGTTACAAGATTAATAATGGCCATAATAGAATTAGATCTTTATTGTGATAAACGATATTTATATGGATGTAAAAGATGTCTATGAATACTTTTACAACCATAGTTGCTTCCGTGGAGTTTCTTGCCCTTCTTCTCCACGAGAACTAGGTCTAGCGAACGGGCGGTAAGCTATCTGAGCCTCAATATGAATTAATTGACAAACCTAATTGAAATAAATACCTAGTCTTGTCTTTCTGTGCTTTTATTCATGAAACCATTCCCTTATACACCACATACATAGGAACTCTGATACACAGTAAATAACCATCTTGACATATATCGATACTTTTATATGGAGTTACTACATGATTCTAACATCAGAAGTGGGATCCAGCTCTAGCTTACACAGTAATTCTAATGAATTTCATTTTGTCTTTTTCATAAACAACGTGTCGACGAGTCCCTGAGTCCAATCGCACCAAGGCGATGTCCTAGCGATGCCGTCCCATCCGATGGCACTGCGAGCTGCATAGCTTGCGGATCTAGAAGTTGTAAGACTATTCGAACTGCGGTTCTTCGTGCAGAGCATCGGATTCTGATGGAATCTCTTCTATGGACATCTAGCTGACAGCTGCAGCACGAAAACTGCTAAAAGTGGTAAGGCCGTCAGAGGCTTTGTTTTTATTTACTTTTGAATATCTTTGGTATCATAAAGATATAAGATTATGTTTGAATAAGCGTAAAACGATAATTCCTAAGGTTTTAGTTTATTTATCAGAAACTTGTCTGGAATTTTTATCAGAGGGTATTTTTGCAAAAATGTACCCAACTCTGTAATAATAGTTAGTGGCTACTTACATACTTGAGAGATACCAAAGATTTGCAAAGAATCATTAGTAGTTAATGGAGGCAGAATAGTAGTTTTCACCAATATTCTCACATTTACAAGAAACTCTCTGCTCTGGTTTTCTCTTGGCTGTTTTTAGAGTAAAATTATAAAGAGGTCTTATTTATGGCAAAAGCTCTTCAACAATTATTTTCATGAAGTCTGAATTAATTTAAAAATAAATATTCTAATTTTCAATAATATTAAAATAAACAATCCAATTAATATTTTCTTACCTTGCTTTTCTCTTTCAAGTAATTAGTTTTAGGGCTATTAGAGATTGAGATTTTGATATAAACAAATCGTGATCTAATGGTATACAGATACATAGAATTACAATAATTTATTGCAAACTAAACATAAAGACTATAAAATTTGCACAACTGGCTAATTAGTAGTCACCAACCTTACTGTGGGTACCCACATCATTTATTCTGTTAGGAACATAAAGATTAACTGACAAGAACACTAGTGTGTGAATGTCTAAGTATGTGTTTGTCTGTGACCACACAGCTAACATAGTCCGGTTCTATAGGGCCAGCTACATAATAAGTAACTTCTTATAATTGAGTCATGAATAACATAAAAATAACTTTATAGAATAAAAATAAATGAAAACTACATTTTTGAATAATAAAAACCATGTAGGTGTAACTAACAGAGTAGTTTGAAAAAGAGACATGACAGGAGAAAGACAGAGAAGAGTTGTAATAATGCCAGGCCTGGCCATCGGCATGGTACATTATAAAAATTGTTTTATCGTTAGTGGTACCTGTTGGGATTATTTTGGTTTTGTTTCTGGTAAATAAAGTTCGTTAAAAGTTTGGTCATTACAATGAAGCTTGACATTCTAGATAAATGTCAAAATTAATAGTTGGTACTTTTTATGACCAAGAAAGAATTTAAATATTGTCAGAATTGGCCGAGCGATGTATTGTTGGTTGGTGAAATAATATTGAGTTATTGTCAATTGTACCACTGAGATATTAAAAAAAAAATGAAATGGCTGTGCCTAAAAAAAAATGGCTGTGCCTGTGGCCTTGTGCCTGTGGCTGTGCCTAAAAAAAATGGCTGTGCCTGTGGCCTTGTGCCTGTGGCTGTGCCTAAAAAAAAAGAAATGGCTGTGCCTGTGGCCTTGAGCCTGTGGCTGTGCCAAAAAAAAAAAGAAATGGCTGTGCCTGTGGCCTTGAGCCTGTGGCTGTGCCTAAAAAAAAAGAAATGGCTGTGCCTGTGGCCTCGTGCCTGTGGCTGTGCCTAAAATAAAAATAGCTGTGCCTGTGGCCTTGTGCCTGTGGCTGTGCTTAGAAAAAAAAATGGCTGTGCCTGTGGCTTATGCCTGTGGCTGTGCCTAAAGTAATTTTCCCTCTCCTTTACCTTCTCCTTTTCTCTTTCCTTTTCCCTTTCATTTTCCCTCTCCTTTTCCCTCTGCCCTTTTTTTAGAATATTCAATTGTACATATGTTAATATATTTGTAACTTTAAAGTAATCGATTACCAGAAATGAAATTCAAGCAGGATGACCAAATGGTCATCAATAAATAACAACAAGTTTGTTATATTGTAATAAAATTATGTAAAACTTGTCTTATCAAAAATGTACTTCGAGAACGAAGTACATGTCAGAATGGCCGTGTTAGTATTGGAAGTACGTGTGACGTCATTAAATCATGAATTTACACGTTTAAACACAATGGAATTGCTACAAAATACAAACTGTCATATTTATTAAGCATCTACCGACAAATGTCGAAGTACCTACCTAAATTATTATTGAGTTGTCAAATACCTACAATTGTTAGAGTACCCACCTTAGTAAATATTGTTGTGTGTACAGGAAATAACTCCAAACTTACATATAAGCCATAGTGATGATATTCCTATAAAATGTTACGTAATTTATAATGATCATTGTGATGTATCCTGGATTTTATATTGCTATTTTAGTATTATAAGTCTTTTGAGACAATTAATACAAGACTGTCAGTTAGTATCAATATTCTTTCGAATATTGATTAAGAATTACTAAATGGGCGATATTAAATTCTTTAATTGTCTTTATACGTTTTAAAAAGGGTTTCATTACTCAAGAATTGATTATTGACCTAATTGTGAGATTATTTATAGAAATGTAGAAAATGGTGGGGACATTTGACAGGTCGACTCGTTACTATAAATAGTGTGTAATTCGTAAGTTGACACACTTCGTTGTGAACTACAAGCCAGTACAGACCAGTTGTTATATTGTGATATTGATATTGTTTTCCTGAATTGTTATATTCTGTGAAAGATGGACTACACAAGCTTCACGTAAGTTATTTGATATTATAACTTGATTATTGCTAATGGTTGTGTTGAAACTCTATTTTCATATTGTGGCCTTTATTTATAATGATGTTAAATTAATTTAAGGGCTAGTCATGTTCTTTGCCATATCCTTGTTGTTTTGATTATGTAACATTGTGAAATGTTACAAGATTAATAATGGCCATAATAGAATTAGATCTTTATTGTGATAAACGATATTTATATGGATGTAAAAGATGTCTATGAATACTTTTACAACCATAGTTGCTTCCGTGGAGTTTCTTGCCCTTCTTCTCCACGAGAACTAGGTCTAGCGAACGGGCGGTAAGCTATCTGAGCCTCAATATGAATTAATTGACAAACCTAATTGAAATAAATACCTAGTCTTGTCTTTCTGTGCTTTTATTCATGAAACCATTCCCTTATACACCACATACATAGGAACTCTGATACACAGTAAATAACCATCTTGACATATATCGATACTTTTATATGGAGTTACTACATGATTCTAACACGCGCATGACATTTTCGTTAATGGATTGTGTCCATTTCATGCGCACACTTCCGCCGGGTGCTGGGACCCTATCAGAGACCGGTAAGCCTCGAGGTCCTAAGCGGTCCGGCGGCCGGCGTCCTCCCCGTCGACGCGCAGGTGGTGGTGTCGTCGGCGGAGAGAAGTACTCGTCGCTCGAGCTCGACGCAACTGCCACGGCCGGTGTCACAGCACTCACAGTGGGGCTGGTTTCCGGCGACGGCGAGGCGGAGCTGGGCGACGAGGCCGGAGGTGGTAGGCGTGCTTTCCTTGCGGCGGCAGCTCTCGTCAACATTATTATATCTTATTCATTCCATTTTATCTTGTAATTTTCCTTGTAATTTGCGTCTGTCACAGACATGACAGACGTCATTGTTGCTCTTGGTTTATTTTTAGGTTTTATTGATAATTATATTATATTATATTTTATTATTATTCCATTTATTTATTTTATTTACATATCTTTACATTTTTAAATATTATTCTATAAAAAAATTAAATAAAAAAACATTTAAAAATACAAAAATAGTAGCCCACCGGTATCGGGAACAGGGTCCAAGCTACCGGTGGTCAGGGCTCCTGAGAGAGGAACCTCCTAACGATACGCGCCGTGTCCAGGAGTACCGCTTTCTGGATCAAGCCCTTGATCCAGCTGCCCAACGCGAGCCTCCTCAGATGTTCGTCGAGGCTCTTGGCTATTATGCCATTGGCCGTAACGACTATCGGCACAATGACTGCTGTATTCACATCCCACATGTCGACAACCTCGCGAGCCAGATCAAGATATTTGCTTTTCTTATCTCTCTCAGCCTTCACGAGGTTCTCGTCATGGGGAACCGCTATATCAACAATCATTGCGCGACGCTCTAGTCGGTCTATCACCACTATGTCAGGCTTATTGGCAACAATAGTCCTGTCAGTGATGATAGACCGATCCCAATACAACGTGACATTGCCATTTTCGAGAACTGGGTCGGGCTCATACTTATAGTAAGGCACTTCCGATTCAACAAGATTGTATTTCAGAGCAAGTTGCTGATGGATAATCCTGGCTACAAGGTTGTGTCTATGCAAATAGTCTCCGTTAGCTAGACTAGAACAACCGGAGATAATGTGACGGATGGATTCCCCCGGCCGGTGACATGCCCGACAGATGTCAACCGTGCCGTCTTTCACAATATATTTCCGGTAGTTGTTCGTCATCATAACTTCGTCCATAATCGCAAAGACAAAACCTTCGGTTTCCCCGAAAAGGTCACCAAATCGCAGCCAGGCCACGGACGCTAAAAGATCTACATCAGGCCCATGTAGGACCCGGTAGAAGCGTCCGTGAAGCTCCTTGTTCTGCCATACCTCCCTGCGGTCATTAGTATCTAATACTATAGGTTTGCGCCAGTTCTCGTTAGCCAAGGAGAGCGGGGTAAGGCCCTTATCCACCGCTACCACATCTCGATGCATACCCACGTCAGCTGCCTGGAAATATTCCCTAAGACTGCATACCTCGCGGTTGTGCAGGGTCTTAGCATTTAAAAAGCCACGACCCCCGCACTTCCGAGGGATATACAGTCTCATAACCGATGACCGTGGGTGATGCATACGATTTGCGGTAAGCAATGTGCGGACTCTCCTATCCAGGGCGTCAAGTTATTATTATTATTATTATTATACATTATTCCATAACATAATAAGCACAGGACAAACAAAAACAAATGAACAATGGGTGGTGTTATAGAAAAGGACAATCTCTCACAGACGTCGTTTGGATGGACTGAACGAAAGCTGATGTATTAAGCGCTGTCAGTGTACAAAATCATCAATAAAACCTAATAATAGATAGGTGAAAGCTCCCCTACCTTTACGTACGTCTACTTCTTAACTCATCATCAATGCAAGCATTACTTATTTGCGACATTTCGTATTCCCATCGACGTCGTCCTATCAATCTCAATCTAAGCCCCTGAAGTCAAAAGGAAGTGACATATTTTAAAAATTCACTTCCAATATCTATGAAAGAACAAAAAAGAATCCGTTGTACCTTCAGGCGAAAAACTCCGTACCGGTTCAGAGCGTTTGTATCCAGTAAATTCCGGATCATTCTAGAACTCTAGCCCATATTTTGTGCGCAGCGTGCCGACAACGCTTGGCAGTAGTGAAATTTAATTCCCAAGCTTCTTGTGCTTAGTTCAAAGCGTACTCGTATGTAGCATTGTAGACGGAAGATGTGTTGTGCACGGTCTTAGAGAAGTAGGTCACTTATATTTGTGGGTATTTGGATACAACACATTTGGCCAGTACCTAATAATTTTGTCCACCTGTCGTCTTGGTAATTCTCAAGGGACCTTTTGAATAGTGGGCATATGAATTACGAGTATTTTCCACAGTTCTAATAAGGTATCGGTCTACAATTCTGAGTTTACTTTATTGGTATTATTTATAAGAATAACTTAGATTTATTATAAGTTGGTTACATAAAAAGGTACAGTAAGTGATTTATTTAAGCTTGAGATCTATTGTGAAGGTCATTAAAATGTCACTTGGAGCAAAATTAAGGAAATTGTTACTTAGCTAATGGTGTTAGACAGTCGCCAGTTAGGCAATCTTCAGAATACTGTATTAATGGACGTCGTGTAAGACGCGGATGTGGAGGTAAAATGTAGGATGTTAAGCATGAGACATTGCTTGAGGCAACTGTGCTTCCGGTAACTGTTACTTTTTTTTTAATAGGAGATGGGAAATATAGAACTACCAACAAAGGGCAAAAAGAAAAGTATGATTTAGAAGAGAAAAGCATTTTTAGAGACTTTGGAAAATTCTTTAAAATAAAAAAAATAAAATAAAATAGAATATCTTTATTTCAGACAGTCCATAAGTTGTTAGTGATTAGTAACAGATTGTGCTTAAATGCTACATTAGTATTATTAGTAGGTACTTAAATCTATTTAAAGTAAACCTATACCTATTTCCACCCAGTGTCTTTGGATGGGGCAGTCCACTCTTCCAACAATTATTTTCAGGATGCCATTCCGAGTATTCCATTTAAGTGTATCCACACGCCTGGTATTTTTTTATTATAATTATCTCTCTCTGATGGGCAAAAATGTGAAACAAAAGAATTTCTGTTTTAAATTAAGCAACGAAAATCCACTATGCTAACGATTCTAATACTTTGTACAACATATCAGGGCACATTATATCCCGGAAAGTGTATTAATGCCTTAAAACACTCCAACTATAGATGCAGTCTCAACACCTATCAAATATAATAAAATAAAAACAATCAATAAAACACTAAACCATTAAACAACACACGATACTATTATTTGCGACCACGGAACATTGGTCTACATTTTATTCAGGAAAATGTATGGACCCCTTGGGGGTAAAGAAAGGTCGCTTCGGAAACCCACTCGAGACTCTGTGAACCGAATATGGCAACCAACCAACCTAGCCCGAAGTGTTTTGAAGAATACTAAATTGTTTTTGAACTTTTTGCTAAGTTAATTAGAAGAAAAACGGCGGCATGAAAAGTTTATGCTGAGAAATAGACGGATGTTTAATATTCATGAAAGATAGTAAGAAGCGGATGAATAAAATGACTGAAGAAATTAACAGAGTATTTAATTTATTTGAGGGTAAATAATTATGTTTTGGTAATTGAATAAAGTTTTAAGCTGTCAAATAAGGCTCTAGAAAAGTATTATTAATTTGATGTCAGCGATGGCGATTGTTGAAATGTGAAAATATTGCAACGTTTTAGTGAATAAATGTACTTGCACACATACTATTCAACTTTGACCCTAAACGTAAAGCCAACAAAAGTCAAAAAGTCAAAGTCAAATATATTTATTTCAATTAGGCCAATAAGCGGCACTTTTGAACGTCAAAAATTAAATGTTAATAAAAAATGTACAAGTAATAAAAATTGACTCTACCGTGCATTCGGAAAGTAGCTTGTTATGGAGAAGAACGCACAAGAAACTCCATACTTACTCTTTTTAAAAAAAATATGTTTTACAAAGTTTACTTATGTACATACATTAATAAATTCATATATGTGAGGACGATGCACCCAAAAATAGCACTACCCACTATACAACGTACAGGTATAAAGTAATAAAACTAACAGGTAAATTCATTAGTTTTATAAATAGGAACATGGTTCTCACATACTTACAAATATTGCAAACATAGGTAAAATACCTAATTCAACAACAACGGAACCTTGTGTGAGTCAAATTCTGGAAAAAATATAAAAAATAACCTAAGAATACAAAAACTATGAATAGGAATACAAATTAGCAAATTTGATTTTGTCCACACCAAAGATTGCCCTACGGAGCGGGACCAACATGTTGCCAAGCATTCTTATCTTGAATATAATCATCTAATTTGTAATATGCTTGTTTACAAAGTGTGCTTTTAACTAAAGTTTTAAATTTACTTTCATTTCAACGGTAGTAATATTTGTGGCGTACGTCAGGCACGTCCTAGGTTGATGTGGTCAAAAGTAGGAATTCTAGTTGTAATCGGGAGAGTTTCGCTTAGCATTAGTCAGTTAGTCCAGTCACTTTATTAAGCAAGAAAGAGGGTTTTTATTTTGCTAAGTTTCATGTAAGAATCCGAAGAATTTTTAAAATAAATCTTAATTATGCTCCGTTGCAAACCAAGGATCTCATACATTTTTGTAATTTTTTGTCGTTGGTAGAATGTCACTTGTGCAAAACCTCTTGTAAGTTTTGTGGTCTGATACATTCTAAACGTGACCTAGTTGTCCTAATTACCTTCTGGCTTCTTAGTAAAAGCATACTTAGAAGAATTTAACGAATAATGTTTCTACAAGGTTTAACAGGACACTAGGAATCCCCTAGGTATACTAGATTCAAGGCTGTCTGTAACAGGTTGGTCCAACCTATTTATTTTATTAAGGTACTCTGAAAATAATTAATCGCTTCTTTTAAGCAAAATGAAAATTATTGTTTCACGCTCAAGGAAAATTATTGTAACAGACAAGCAATCAGTTTGTTGTTTGTTGATGAAGAAATCCAACTCAAGATTACTCCAAAAATTTTGATGCACCCTTGATTATACTGTGGCCTTGTAATACGCAACTCTGCGAAATACATCAGCATTTTCGGCAAAAAATGGAATAATGCCACTCTTTACACCTGTGGCCAGAGAGCCAATTCTGTCTTTCTCTAATCCAGCAAGTAAGAAAGGGATGAAAAAATATTTATGTCACTGATATAGCAAGCAAAATTTTTAAACGAGCAAAGACTTTTCTGTTTCACTCATTATTGTACAATCATAAAATATAATACGGTCTGGATTTTAAGCTCCATTACGATTTTGTAATGAAAGAAAAACATTTTAATATAATGCGGCTTATTACTCTGTCGGTGTAAAAATGGAGGAAAGCAAAATGGCATACTCGGGCTCTTGGGGAGAATGGTCGAACATTAGTTGTTGTTCGTAATTATTGTTACTGCTGAATGCTGACCTAGCTTTAAGAAGTATAGTTTTTTATTACAAAGTGAACATTTTATAAGAATAGTTTGTAACGGAGCATAATTAAGAAGTTTTCAAAATTTTCTTCGCATGCTTACTTGAAACTTTTAGAACTTCTTGCAAAATAAAATCCCTCTTTCTTGCTTGATGAAGTGACTGGACTAACTGAACTAATGTTAAGCGAACATCTCCCTATTACAACTAGAATGCCTACCTTTGACCACCGTCAGACTTTTACTGACTAAAGCCCACCCATGTTCTTTCAGTTGCTTGAGCCAAGGCCGCGGTAACTCCTTTTCAATTTTATTTGCGACCCAGACAGGCATCGGCCCTCGCGGACCCCGTCAGTTCTGCTGACATATCTTTGAGGCGCGCGTGGAATACAACGCACCGTTGACTCGGGCCTGGTCCTTATCGGACGACTAGCTACCCATTACTCGCCGCCCGCAAGCCCGCGCCTGCGGCGGTCGGGAATCGGTTTGCGACTTCCGACGCCCAGGGCGTCTCCTGTGGTGGCTTGGGACGTGAGGGCGTCTCCGTTGCGTCTCCCTCACGCGTTCCGCCTTCTTCTTCGAGAGCATTACTGCTTCGCAGAAGAAGAAGACAGCTTGCATACTCTCTCGCTCCGTAACATGGCCTGAACCAGGGTGACCACATCAATTACCTAGGACGTGCCTGACATACGCTACATATATTACTACCGTTGGCTTTTTGTTTAGGATCAAAATTGAATAGTATTTGTGTATGCAGGTATTCAATAGAACGTTGCAACACTTTTGGTCCTTGTCACATTGTCTCCTTCATTCACAAGTCACATTATTAATTACGTCTTCATTAGCCTAGTATAGTGCGACAAAGTTCTTAGTATAGTAAACGTTTAGGTAAGTCGACCGTAATGCTTGTAATTTCCTTGACACACTTACCCTTAAACCGGAACACAGCAATGTTTGCCAAGCTCAGTGACTGAAAAACGTTGCTGATACTACAAACTACTTACTCGGACCAACTTTTTTTGTAGCAGTTCTTGTACTTGTATTATTTCTTGTAACTATATATTATGCAGATTGTAGGTGCACTACCAGTCTTACCAGGGGGTATTGTTATCATGTGATAATATCTGTAGTTGTGCGATTATTTCCAATTTAACTAATTCTTTTCCACCTTAAGGCACAGATACCCCTCAGCAGCTGATTTTAAAAGGAGCCTGAACCTTAATAATTTGATGTACGAATATTTTGTTTTTTTTTCGTATTTATTTGTTTTCACTATCTTACAGACTCAATTTTGATCTAAGGTTTTTTTAAGTCATAGAATAATAACGAAATTACAAAAAGCTACTGAATTTTGAGACGCGCGGGTGTGAAACGAAGGCGGGTTTTGTTTTCTTAAGGATATTGGCGACTGTCGTCGTCTTAAGCTACAGTAAGGACCAGAAAGAAAGAAATTGCAATATTTATGTAGAAGAAAATATTTCTGTTTGATGACGTTGAAAATATTGCATACCGTCTACTTGAAAATTACCGGTACCGTAAAACAATTAAAATAATTCCGCTTTAAATGGTTATGCTTTTCTTCATACCTCCGGTTGGAATACCGCTAATAATACTCGTTGTGACACCGTATTTTAATGTTATTGTGGATTTACAAAAAAAATAGCTTCATTATAAAATTGCCAATCTGTACAATTAGTGTTTGGATGTAGTCAAGAAGAAGATTTTAATTACTTCATCTAAAATCCTTAAAAAAGCTTTTACCCAACACTATGCAATACTTGAATGTAATTCCTAAATAAAAAAATACAAAAAAAAATACATATAGTATAATTCAATTAAACCTTAAAAGTACTTTTGATTTATCAAACAAAAAATAAAAAAAAGATAACTAGTTGCAAATTCGCAAGCGATTTGCAACATACGCCAGAACTGAAACTGCGCAACATAACAAAAATATTTAGGCACTTCATGACCTGGTGAAGGTTGCTGGAATCCACTAGATGTGAGACGCACGGGACCGGTCAGTGTGGCGACGCTTGGGGGAGGCCTTTGTTCAGCACTGGACGTATTTTGGTTGAAATGATGACGACGATGATGACTCCATGCAATCTACCAACACTAAGTAGTGAAAAGGGACATATGTTAAGCAATCACAACCTCTTTGTCAAAAGAAGACAAGAATAAAACATATAATTATGAAAAAGTTAAAAACAAGAAGCATATATTATTTTTAACAATCGCCACAACAATGTAACAACTCAATATTTTTATTCTGATAATACAAAAGAAAATTCAACATGCTATTTTCGTTCCTATTGAAGAACAACATGATGCCCATTGTCTTATCTTCCTTTATATTAAAAGAAAAGTCTCTATTCTGAATAAAAACCCTCCTCTTTTAATAACGGTACAAATTCTTATCTCCTTTGCACTCCGGCGTAATACGAAACCCACGGCTTATTCTTCAGAAAATTCTCGCCCAGGGACAGTCTAGAACGGCTCAGTTTAAGGTTAAATTCAAAAAAATATAACCAATAAGAACAAACTTGGAGCATTCATAAAATTTTCTGTAGGCATTTGTGCGCTTTTAAAAAGGACTTGAAATAAATGGTATTTTCATCGTTCCGTATTGTAAAGGCTTTTTCACTTGGAAGAAGTAATACGAGTTTCATATTTGCACCTGACTCTTTCTTTTTTGTTCGTCTCTCTCTTTCAGTCGTGTGCAAATGGGTGCAATTATTTCACTTTGTAGTTTTTGTTTCTCAAACTTTTCAACCTTTCGTGTAAATATTTTAATGAATTACGCTCCGTGTTTCATGCTCATGGAAGCTAAATATTTAATTTTATTAAAAATGAGATTCTAAAACAAAATACAAATACAGGTTGGTCAAAAAAGTTGAGGCATTTTGCACTAAAAAAAACATTTTTTTGTAGTAATAATAATAATAATTTTATTTGCTTTAACAGTGAGAAATAAATACATTAGTGTTTGAAGTGTCCCTTTAGGCAAATGATTGTCTGTGTTAGGACACTTCGCTCTTCCGAAGTTTGTTTTTATATTAAATAAGGTGGTACTCACAATTTCAGTAATAGCAATTTAAAATGAATGAAGGTTATAGCGTTATCTATCATATATATCAATTTTGAATATCTATCTTAAAAGTAACGTAATGGTTGGTTGGAAGGTAATAGATTGTGTTTTGTGTATGCATCATGGTAGCTAAGTGTAGAATGTAAGTGTGCGAGTCCGTGAGGAGTGTATGCGTGCGAGTGCGTGTGGAGCGTATGTGTGCGAGGGCGTGTGAAGTGTATGTGTGTGACTGCGAGTGTAGGTGCCAAAATTACGATGTATGCTACAAGAGGGCTTCGTTTGTAGTAGTAGTTGTAGTTGGAAATACTGCAAATAACCCCAAATGTTTCGTTTAATCCACGATTTTTGTCCACCCGGTATACATACTCTAGCCATAACTTAAATTAGGTTGGCAGAAATACGTCAAATAAAAGAGGAGAGGGTAATAACGTACAGTAACAAATAAAATACAGCGCGCTATATAAGTTAACGGAAATATATTGGCGCTGAATATATTCACACAGTTACAACCTCCAGAGACCAATTAAAATTGTGCCAAACTATAAACTAACTGAATATAATAAATTCTAAATATACTTTCGGTGTGTGCTAATTTTCAAATCCCACCTAGGACTTCTGACTAAATAAGCTTTGGAACCCTCCAAATCCCAATTTGTAGGTAAGTACCGTCAAACTAATTTCTCTGAGATATTTGTCTCTCCTACGTCTTATGAAGTAATAGGAACTTGGGCTTGAACAATATGCGGTGTGTCAGCTGTGAACAAAGTATTTCCTCTTCTCATTTCGTTTCTTGGGTGTTTGGTTCTATGACTTTTGTTTCTTCATCAATAGTTACATGAGTTTTATCAGATATATTGCCAGTTGCATTTTCTGCTTCGTTATATCAGTCTATTGTTTCTAATATATTGATAAAAGTATCAATCTGCCTATCCATTTAAAAAAAAAAAATGGGGTCGGCTTCCAGTTTAACCAGATGCAGATGGGTAACAGTATCTATATCTCACATGGAGCAACTGCCTATCTAATCTCCACAACCCAGTAACTAGGTAATACGGTACCCCTCTGGAAAGACTGGTATCAGGCACAGGACACAGGAGTCTCGGTATGTAATGGATGGTTACCCATCCACGAATCAACCTCGGCAACCATTGCTTAACCTTTTAGATCGATCCATGCGGCTGTAATTACTAAGACACGAGCCCCTAACTAAAGAAATAACATCCCTTAAATAAGCCCGAAAAAAATATTTAACCCGAGCCTACGTATTGCACTAGCTTAACAACCAAAACGTTAAATCATTCCAACAGAACCGTTGAGCTGAGTAATCCTTGCTATATGAGTGCTTGAGAATCCACTGTGTTATAGAAATTTCGCTTTTATGCTTATATAAATAAAGGCTATGCTTGCACACGTTAGATTCGTGGTTATGAAATGCCTTGTGCTATTTTGCTTCGGCGAGAGGTTACGGATTAAATTCCATGTTGGTGCAAGTTTTTGGAGATTTGGGTGTTCACAATATACTGGTAAATATGAATTAATGAAACTTTAATATGGTTTACTCGTTTTGTGTGGTGTTCAAAAAAAAAAAAAAACTAGGTTGAAACAGTAATATGCTCAAAATTTAAAACCGGTTTGAATGACGTATATATATTGGGATGGCTTTATTACAATATTGATTGATGAATCACTATTTGATGGACAGGCTAACGGATAGAGTGGTGGACGTTGGAGAGAGGTAAATGTGGGAATGGTGTAAACTTTTAAAATGACGTGAACGAATTTTTTAGCAAAGAGCCAACTATTTGTGTCGCTTTTTTGATAACAAAATTTTCTGAATGCACATTCGAGTACAGTAATACAGTAGAAATAATAGTTGCAGTTCTTAAAAATGTAAAGTTCATATCTGGTCTATTTTTTCTTCGCAGTATGTATGTAGCCAAAACTAACTACGGGTGTATAAATAAAAAATATGTCGGTAATTGTAAAACAAAAACAGTTTCTGTTTAGCTGCCAAGTCGTAGCTTTGTCTACTTGGCCAAGATACGGACATTCGACCTTCTTTGGTTCAGTGGGTCAATGTTTTTATTTACTAGTCTATAAACACCATTAAGATAAAGATGTACGACGGTAATTAAAACCTTAGTTATATTCTTTTTTTTGCATCAAAAACTGATCAGTGTACCCACAGGCAAATAAGAAAACTGAGAAATCATTTTGACTCTTGTAATCAATACCTATATAATATTTAAAGTATCTGTAACTGTAGTGCAATTTTATTACATGATTGTATAGACAGATACTAAAGCGTTCGTAGTTCTCAAAGAAATAAGTACCACCATTAGTTTAGTCTATACTGTAGAACATTCTATCTTCAGATTAAATCAGATGTGAAATTTCTTCTACAAACAAAATATAGCTTTGGATGATTGCAACTGCCCTTGAGACCCTTTGGATTATACCTACATATCTATCTTCTTACCTACTATTACCTAAATAACCTTATTCCTATTTGCCTCTATAGCTTAGTCTTCCAGTTCAATAATAACTGATCCCTAATTTCTCGACTCCGCTTCCTCTCCCACCTCGGGCAGCACAAGATGAGTTGCCACAGCAAAGCTGTGCTGTTTCGCAGATTACCGCCTATTCAGAACAATCGTAATGTTTGAATCCGGCGCCGAACCGCGGTATTTTTTATTAATCAAAATACTGTTCGTATTAAATTGAGTGCATCCCTTGTGCTCCCCGTGTGCCTGGGGATTTTAACTTTATTTCTTTATTTTATTAAGCCAGGATTTACTGGTTTTAAATTTTCATGAGTGATTTATTTTGCGACGTGTCGTTCATGGAATACAAATAGGTGGTCGTTTAAAGCATTATGTATTTCGTGTACAGTACATCTGTGGTTCTGTGTGAAGTAACAATACGCGTAACAATTGCGTTCCTTTAAAAAGAATGAAGGGTTGAATTATTTGAACAATTGGAACAAATGGTAGAGAATGCCTAAGGCATTAAGTCCACCTTTGTACATTTTGTGCATGAAGTCTAAAAAATTAATATATGTCTGCAGAATCACTGCACTTTTTTGTTAGCAACGTTGCTGTTTCGGTCCGACTTCAGTGTATTTTTTTATCTAAGGTTATCTTTTAGAAATCTTTGACATAACGTTGAAGAGTTTAAGAAATAAAAAACAGCATTTATTCCGATTTGAAAATCTTTACATAGATATTCACCGCGAAACAAACATTTATAAGCCTTAGCCACTTTACTTACATTTGCATTTTTCATAAGGTGCGCGTCATGTTAACACCATTTACTCCAAAAGAAACAAAGCAAAAATTGCAGCAAATAAATAATAAGGCAACCGCGGAACAAAAAAAAACATTGCCATATTCAAAAGATGGTATAAAAACATCAACGTAACGCTTGTAATATGATTAACATAATCTCGTAGCGGTGACTCACAAACTCTTAGATACATCCTGTATACGAGAAAGAGAAAATGATATATCGTAAAAGTTTCACAAAACACATCACGCTGTATAATGTGCTTGGTTATTTTCTGTTTTTGCATTTTCGTTCATAACTTTTAATACGTGTTCTTCATGCGAGACCTTTTGGATTTCTTTAGTGTCATTCGCTGCTTTGTTGTTTGATATAGTTTTTTGTGGATCCTTTTCCTTATTAGATGAAGAAACTGTGAGGATAACTTCAATCAAGTTCTGAAAGAAATCTTGACATTTGCCGACGACAAGTCAGCTAACTTTTCCAATTGTTTAAAGTTGTTACGAGCTTTTTCACATTATGCGTTTATTTATTAGATGTGACCTGAATTTTATTAAAATATGCTAAATAGTAGACCGTTCATACATAAAGGAAAAAACCAATGTTAGGTTAGGTTCATTATGCGCAGATGGCCTCACTTAAATGTATAATGCATGTTTCTCCAGGCGAAGCTAGCATACGAAGAATAATTTGTCAAACCTCAAAAATATTGTGAAATAGATACTTATTTTCAATGGACAGAATCAGTTTACGATACCTAAATATCTAGAAAAGGCAGTATTAATGATATAAGAACTTAAACGAAGTAACTAATTAATTAATTTATAGAAACGTGTTGTGTGTCTTTCTCATTCTTGTTAACTTCGCCATCAACCATGCTCATAGGTTTCTATTTTTCCTATAACATGGCAATATGCGGTTTCTAACTCATATGAAAGAACAAAAAGAATAAGGTACCGTTGAAAACGCCTAAAATAAATTCGTTCCAAGAATAAAATTGTAACATTGAAAAGCAATGTGATTTACATGTGCCTTTTTGAAACCATCACAATGACAACGATTCCGAAGGCATTCAATTACCTAATTGGATCAAAAAGCCCGAAAACTCCACCACAAAAAGGATTTCGGCTTCACACATTCTTTGTTCTGTTCAATTACAATAAGGCCTAGCTTAGCAAATACCGGTTTTATTCCTCCACTTTTTACTTACGCTTCAATTTTCACCACTTATGGTTTCACTTCGGGCATAACCGAATAACACACGTTCCTCGTTTCTCCGTTATTTTTCTTGTGAAAACTTTCTGGGGTATTATTTTTCAATATCATATTGTGTATTGAGTTGGTAAGTTTTCTGTTATAATATTCGAATTTTCTATATTGTTTTCTCGTGAATGAGTCAGCGTTGCTTAGGGCTATTGGTACATTATTGAGTTCGTTTCTATGGGATCTCTGGTTTGGGTAAGAGAGTTAAAATAATGAAAAAAGGAATTGAAAAGATATGATGTTTGATCAATTGCTAAATTCAATGATAATAAAGTTGTGTAATTCGTTTTGTGGGTCTTTTGGTAATAACATCGTAACTGATTGGTTGTTCCACTTTTTATTTTTTGGATGTTCAAAGTTATTATTTCATTAGTGTTAATCTCATTTATTAAAACATGAGATATTGTTTATACTTCAAAACTTTCACAATCTCTTAAATTAGCTTAATGTCAAAAAAATTTTTGAAACTTCATTTTGCATAGACACCGTGTAAAACTTTCAAACCACATTATACTCAAAGTAAATCCATAAACACACATGCGGAGTGTATTACACAATCTCACATGTTTACCACATTCAGTATACGTTACATAATCTTATCCTAAAGTGTAACCGTAGCCGTAACTTTTAGTTCTGGATTTATTTCACAAAGTTTGGCAAAAAGTGTTGAATAGGGATTCGTAACGGCAAACTCAGACGGCGAGGAAGTGGTGTTAAAATTAAATGTGATGTGTGAGAGGAACGTGCAGGCAGGGAAGATTTTTGTGGCTAACGCACAACTTAGCCTTATTTAATGAATTGGTATGTGAAGCAAAATATGACTTGGTGTTAAATACACAAGTCAATATACATCTGATTTTAACTGCCGTAAGTGATATAGAAGATTTTTATGATAATGATAGTTAAGCCCCCTCGAACGAAACTGATCACAAAATGAAAGTGACAAATTGTAGCTTGTAAACTGCTGTGATTGTTTAAATGAATTTTCATCAGCCAATCGCAATTTGGAATTATGGGTTAAACTCGCCTTACGCCTTGTACATTTAGCTGTTCTATTGTATATGTATCTGTTTGTTTTGTGTACAGTAAAGAAAAAGAATATCAATAAGTATAGTAGTATAGTTTTGTACACGGACAGCCCTAAATTCTTCTCCTATTGAATAGTCCATCCAAAGGTTGTCTGTAAGAGATTGCCCTGTGCGAAAAGACCGCCCATTGTACACTTGTTTTTGTGAATGTTTGTCCTGTACATATGTTTGTGGTGTACAATAAAGTATATAATAATAATCCTATTCCTGCAACAGTTGGAAACAACAACAAACGCAAAGCTAATTACGATTAAAAAAACAGCATAGATTTACATTGATCTGATTAAAAGTAGTGGGGATTTGTATCGAATTAATTTCATTATTTATACTAAATCAGTTTCACGTAATGCGCAGCTAAACATTAAACATTTGCAGATCATTCATGTGGAATCGTTTCAAATTGCATGATCACAATAATATCTATAATGTATTAACCTACACCGCTACATTGTTGAAAATACATGTACTTGAATGAATAAAATCACTATGTTAATTAAATGTGGTGGAATAGTGATTTCATATTTGATGATCTTAACTAATACCGTATTTTGCAAAAGTTAGATTCTCTATGGACATACAAATATAATTCTAACATAAACCCTATTTTTGTCCTCTTTTAACCAACAGCATTTAGAATATTAAAATAGCAGCACTGTCTATACCTATTTGCTGTCACCCGCACTTGAAAGGTTAAGTGGGGAATGGTTTTGACCATGCAAAACTTTTTACTGGGACCATGATCATTTCCAACCTAATTACAAACGCTGAAAGTTAGAGTTAAAGAGTCAACAGTGATGACCCCGAGAAAACGTTAGGCTAAGCTTATTAAGCTCGTCGAGAAACCAGTCAATTGGTTTGTGGTTTGTTTTTGGTCAAGCACGTGCCGCCTATCGCAATAATTAAAAAAAAAGCCAGTCTTGGATCTCTCAACGAAGTTCATCAGGAAACAGAGATTACATAACTTTCCTCAGGCAAGTGTAAGAATGTACACGTTCCGCAAGTTTGAGAAAACAGTTAACTGATTGATAAATTGATCCCGTATAGTATGACAGCTAACAAACAATAAATTCATCTTCATAACTTCGGTTTCTGGGAACTAATATTGTTAAAAGTTCTTACTTATATAATGACCATTAGAGAAAATATGAAAGAGAAGGCTACGTAGATACAGGAATATAATATCGTTAGGAAAATGTCAGATAAGAAATTATTACTCATTTGTCTTGATGACATATTTGATAAATTAAGTATGGATTAAGTAGTACAGTACAGTAACTATAATGTTATACTTATATTGGCAGACTAATATTATCGTAAGATTCAGATGCCCTGGAAGTTTGAAAAACACTATAGAAAATAAACTTGCTTTATCTTCTATAGTTTGATACTTTTAACCCTAAACTCAAAACTTGAGAAACTAAGCCAAAAGAAACAAAATTCAAATAAATCGTAACTGAAAACAACAATAAAGACCAGCTGGCTCTTCGTACATAAATATCAATACAACATACGAACAGTGATAAGTAGGCACTTGGCAACCAACATACAGCACATAAACTATGGAAGCGATATAGATTTCTGGTGCCAAGACCACCAATTATGTTGACATTCGACCATTATCTACTTAACCATAATGGAATACCATTCCAGAGCTCACGATATTCTGAAAGCAGATAATATTGGAGCAGGTAAATGTGCCAAATAAGTGTTGTCATAAGATACTTTGATTGATTCTGAGAAATCTGGTATACCAAGTGATACCAACAGTCGAGCCAGAAATAATTTGTTCTATATAGATATTATCAATAAAAAATACAGGAGTTTGTGATCGATCAATGATGCTACAGACGTCAAATTGAGATATGACTTGCATAAAGCAAATAATGCAACAACTGTTATAAAATGCTTTGAAAATATATTTAGTTTGAGCCAACTTAAAGACGAATTTGAAGTCACAGTTTTAAAACCCGTTGTCTGAACCCTACTTTTTACAGTTGAGAAAGCGAGAAACACATAACTCTACTTGACGGAACACTAACAAACGCAATTTTTCATCTCTTATATTATTTTTCTCGTTACATATTATTCTCTGGACTTGTTAGAAACTTGATATGACAAGAGCATACGTTTGCTTGAGGTCTTTAAAATTAAATTATAAAGATGAAAAGTGCTTGGATTTGTCTTGTGTCTGGTATCTTTCTTGGATTGCTTGTTCTGTGAAATTGCCCCCTCAGTGAAGTAGACTTTTTTGTCACGCTGGGAGATTGTGACAATGTTTTGAGTATAGCATAAAGTAGGTTGATTGCAAGATGGTAATCTCTTATCTTCCCAAAGAAGTCATTAGGAATTTCCGAAAGCCAACAACCACTGATTTGATAGCACGGTAAGTGCAGTAGCTGAGCGATCGGCCGCTGCACTGCGTGTCTCGGGTTTAATTCCCGCACGGAAAAAAATATTTGTATAGCCTACAGATAGTTTTTACGGATTTGTTTGTAAATATATGTGAGTTTAAAATAAAATATATATTTTGTTTGTAAAAGCTACCACGATTCAGGAAATAATCAAAGTGTGACGCAAAATTAAAATTGCTTGTTTTGAATTGTTTACTCATTAAGTTGTATTTTTTCTATGTATAATAAAATGTATGCCCAGCCATAATTAATACTTTACCATAGAAAAATCTATTCCTCTTTACATACTTCCTCAGACCACATCAGCCAATTTGCCAGCTGATCCATTATTAATACTCAATCTGTTCCGCAAGGTGGCGCTTTCCTCATTAACATAAATCATGTTGAGACTTTATACCGCGGCTGCAACCCCGTTTATGAACTGTATTGTGCTGTGTCTTTAACGTGTGAATTAATTGGGCTTGGCATAAGTATTAAAGGGCTTTTGTTTTTAATACCTAGAGGATTTGGGAGACAAAAATAGAAGCTCTAAATCTCAAGGCTTTGAGTTTGTATGGTTAGACAATATCAGAACAAAGGCTTGTGATTCATACAAGGTTATGATACAACGGGAGCTAAGTGATAGTCCAGGGGAGTGCCCATAAGATCTTAGAGTAAGGTTATTTTGAGATCGCGTAAATGACAGATGTATACAAGTCATATACATCTGTCCCTTACACACACTCAAAATAACCTCACTCTAAGAGCTTATGGTCACCCCCCAGATGTCAATATTAGGTCTGTCTTCACACATTCTCGGTCCTTGGGATCATCGGGAAACCTAAAACTAAGCATTCGTATGCATTCCACATCCTTCTTCGACAAATCTTTCACGGTTCAAGCAGCTCATTTGTGGAATGCATTACCTATTGAGGTAAGACGTGCGCAAACATTACCTACCTTTAAAAAAAAGGTGAAGGAGCATTTCCTTTCTCTGTAACTATTCTTCTCCTTTCTCTGTTCTATATTTTATATTTATTAGTATATTATTTTATTGGTATGTATGTATTTTATGTAATATCTAAGTAATATTATTAAGATAGTTTTTGTACACTGACAGCCCTATGTCTTCAGTCCATCCAAAGGTTGTCTGTAAGAGATTGCCCTGTGCGATAAGACCGCCCATTATACAATTATCTTTAAAAATATTGTCCTGTTACTATTTAAGTGGTGTACAATAAAGTATATAATAAATAATAATAATAAATAAGCACGATCACAATCATGTATAACACATGTCGTGGGCCCATGTTTTTTCCAATTTGAAATGCCCAGTAGCAGCCTTATTCTTCATCAAGTACATACTATATACAGATACATACGTCGTAAAAGAAACTGCTAATAGAAGAGGGTTGGCTGTCGAAGACCATTTATTATGACAGTTCATTTTAAAAGGAATAGATGTAAAAGCACAAAAAAGACATAAATATCAGTCTGCAATAAAAGTCCATTACATTAGGCAACATAAAAGCACCTATCAAAGGCAATTCACGTAAAATGTTGTCAAGATATTGGCATATTGGCTTAATGAAATAGTACCTAAAGTAATTGCAAGGCATCAGTCGAGTTTTCTCAGAAAATGTACGCAAAGGAAGTAAAGTGGTTTTCTCAGTATTCATTTTTGAGGTTCTATATAAAACTCATGTTGTAGAATTCAGAGAATTGTGAAGCGCCTTAACGGAATGCTTTGATCGACAATCAGTTCTAGTTATTTTACTTTTGCTGATATTCTTCAGAAAATCATTGCGTTAGAGCTCGCAGAAGTTTTATTATAAATATTCCGTCTACAGATTGTTAACAATATATTATAACAGTAGATAGTGAACAATCTTTATGGCAAGGTGGCTTAAGATCTCTCTCTTAAAATATTTTCTTATTTCTTACTTTTCAGAGCATGATTTTTTATAGTCAGGTTTTAGTTCTGAAACTACTTTTTTTTGGACATTAAAAATATCATTATATCACTAGTCGTGTGCCCAATGATATTACCCATCTGAAAGAATGCCATACTTTCATACAAAGTTGTACTTATCCCACTTTTCCTTTTAAAGAGTGAGTTTTCAAAAATTCTCCAGCTCACGTTCATGGTTTATAAAAAATCTAGTGTAAAAGTTTCATGCTTACCCAGTACCTAATTTAGACGTACAGCTATATAAAAATTCCATTGTGAACATTGAGTAATGATCAACATCAACACAACGTGGGCCCAATGCGGTTTGGTAGATGTCACATCTCTTCGAATTTTTGGTTCTAGGACATGCCGGTTTCCTGACGATGTTTTCCTTCACCGTTTTGAGAGCAGTGGTGATGAAATAAATTACACAAAGTAATGCGCCTGCTCGAGTTCGAACTGACGACCTACAACTCGTAAGTCGGGGCCGCAACCACTGCGCCAACCACTGCTCCCGTAATGATCCCTGTCTATCAAACTAGGGCTAACTTGAGATACAGATAACAAAATCTTGAGATACAGGTAATTTGAGATTTTTAAAAAGGTGGAACTTAGAATTGAAATAGTAGAAAGTATGCTGTAATAGCTTTAGCGTCAGTAACCCGATGCTTAGCTAATACCCACTCAATTCTGAGCGTCTATCATTTTTATGCATTTTGATAGTCTGTCCTCGTCGTGTCTATCATTCATGCCCAAGCCACCGAGGGGCAAAATTATATAACTTTTCTTCCGCAGGGTATTGCATAAGATATTGAGTGACTTATATTTACTCCCTGGAATCGAAATGTAGCGATACATTGTCAAATAATATCGAGGATGGAGGAGAAGCTTGAAGTAAAATTGTCTATCTTAGAGGTTCTTTTTAAGTTTTACTGTGAAATGTACATGTACATATACAATTCCATGGACTTTAGCAATCCCTTTTTAATAACCGACTTCCTTCCTTCTAAAAAATATTCAAACTGAGTCCAGCATGTTTTCTTCTTTCTTACTTCTTATTTACGCTCACCACAATTGTTTTATTATTCAAAATCAATCTTCAATCATTTTATCAAGATATTTTTGTTTTTTATATATAATTTATTCACAGTTTTATGGTCTCTTCTATCTTTTGGTATCCTTATAACCGTGCACATTCAAATTCAAACTCTCCTCAAGACATGTACAACATTACATTTAAAATCACAACAATCTTCTTCGTACTAGCAAGCTACTAAATAATCCTCAGCCAAATAGGCTAGTTAGATGCTCCAATGCCTCTGCAACACCTATCTCATGAATTTCAATAAAAAATAAATTGAGCAGCCATTTGCTTCAATGCATCTTTTACTTAAATCTCTCGCTTGAAAATATGCTTGAAAGGGATTGAGATTACACTTCATTGAGCAATTTTGCAAAAACCGAAAGTCTTTCGAGACTTTTTTTGTTAAAGATGCTATTTACCAAAATTTGGTTATAAACGGTTTTGGTGATTGCAAAATTGTAAGAAAGAGTTCTGACAGTAATATTGTTTGTTTTGATCGTTCACTAAAGTCATTATCAAGATGCACTTTCTGAATAGAGGAATTGACGTAAAGTACATGAAAGATCGGTATGTTGTATACGGCCTCATGCCTTACTCTCCACCATCAAAAGAGCTTACCTAGATCCCAAATTAAGTTATTATGTAACATCTTCAGCCTTCTAATGTTCCAACAGCTAGGACACACAAATACGTATATACCTTTCCTAATTTATACTCGTACCATTTCCTTTGTTCTAATTATTAAACAACTCAGTAATATATACCGTAAATAAGAAAATACTATTTCGGGAGAGGATACAGACATAGCCTTATTTGGCTGGCCGATCATGTGATATTTATTGCCCTATACGTCACCTATAGATAACGAAAGGGCAATCTATTCTTAGAAGTCTATTTTAATAAAGGATATGGCTAACAATACACTTCGAATGGAAATTGGTGACCCGTTTTGTTGATAGAAGCCAGTGAAAAACTAAGGAAGTTTCTAATAGACAGCGAAAAAGAAACATTAAGTTTATTAAATCTAGCATTCTTTAAGCCCCCTTTTTGCCCCCGTTTCGCTCCTTGTTTTGCCCCCTTTTGCCCCAAGTAATTTGAAATAAAGTCATGCGAATGATGTTAATAATAAAAGTAGAACCTAGACCACTGGGTCTAGAAGCATAATCAAATTTAGTGCAATTTAAAAAACAAGAGTACGTAAAGTCTAAGGATAGAATTTGGAAAAGTCTTCAAAGACATAAAAGTTTTAATGAAAGTTCGTTGATGATAATTTTTACTAAAAAGTAAAACTTTTACTGATAAAAAAATTAAAGAGTCTGTAAACGTTGAGATGATAATAATCGTTTTATAGGATGAAAGGTTACTACTACCCATCCTAATGACATAACACTTGTTTGCCTTTTATTAACTCCGCAGGACGTCAGGCCTATTCATTGCCCGTAACAACATGGCACATGTGATTATGGCGATAAAGTCATGTCATAAAGATTTGCAATGGCTTAGTTGTTTCGGCATCGTTTTATTTTATAGAAGAATACTTCTTATTTTCGTGTATATTGACTTCTTATCCTGGACAACCAAGATACAGGCTGTACCTAGTTTCGGGCCCATGGCCACTTCCATCATTCAATCCAATTTTATTTTATTTTTAACCGACTCCAAAAATGAGGAATTTCTCAATTTGACTGTATTTTTTTTGTGTTAACTTATAAGTTTTACTAGGTGAACCGATCTAGATATAATTTTTTATTTTTGAAAGCTGGTGCTTCTCATATGATCCCATTTAAATTTGATCAAGATCTTTATATGATCAGTCGTTGTTGAGTTAATCTTAATAACGCATATTTTCAAGGTAATTAATAAGGTACCAATATAAAAATGAGAAAAAAGAGAATAAATTAAACCTACTTACAAAACAAAACAACAATTACAGAATCTATCAATAACTATGTCTAGAAATTTAATTTCAAGTATTTCTTCTTTGTCAATATTCATCATCTTCCTGCCCTTATCCCATGTTACTTGGGGTCGGCGCAACACGTTTTCTTCTTCCATACCGTTCTGTCCCCTGTCACGCGATCACTGACTCCCTTTTCTTACATATCACTTCTCACACAGTCCATCCATCTTTACTTTGGCCTTCCTCTTCCTCTCCATCCATCCACATTTATATTCACTGGCGCCACTTTCAAACTGTCTCTAATATACTCATTTCTCACTTTATCCAATCTCGTCACACCGCACATCCATCTGAACATCCTCATCTCTGCTACATGCAATCTCTTTTCATCCATCTTTTTCACAGCCCAACATTCTGATCCATACAGTATGACAGGTCTAATCACGGACTTCTAAATTTTACCCTTTAACTTTGTCAATATTATTATGTTAACGTTGTAAATGGGAAATAATAAGTCTAGCCACAAAATTATTTATTGGACACGTGATTAAACTTCTAATTTTATAACTAAGCAACGGGAAAATGACATAGCCTCTAATAAACTAATTCGTCTTTTTTGCAACGCCAACTAAATATTCTACAGAAAGCGTCAAGTAAAGATCATCAATTATTGTGACTTGTCCTTCTTATTTATACATTGCCACGTAATTTACTAACTCGGCCACGGATTTTATATCTTGTCACCATTTTACGTTTTACAGCTTCAACGCAATATCCTCAAAAAAATATAATTCAAGCTTCTATCGAAGAAAGAAAGAAAGCATAATTTATTATAACTTAGCATGTAAAACAATACATCATATTCTTTTATCGTGAAAATAGCCACTGCATGATTTGGCGCGAGTACGCGAGACGACAGCGACCGGCCATTTGCACCAATCAGAGAGCGCCATTCGATTCATGTGACGACGAGTTGAGTTGATCACATCTCGATTCGACGAGTTGATTATATTTAAAATAATAAATGACGGTCAATGAATAAGTCCAAGAGCGAGCGTAGCGAGCTCGGGAGCTTAGGGCACCCCGACACGGACAGGTTAGGTTCGAAGGAGATGACGGGAGCTGAAGTGAGTGCAAAGCGAGCGAACTCAGCTCCCGTCATCTCCTTCGTGTTAGGTTACTTTAAACCCTGCATACAGAAATAGGAGCCCCGCGCAGCGGGGCTCCGTCGACTCTGTCGCATAAATACTAATCCAACTTGCACCTATTCTATATTAAAACCAAAAAATATAGTCTTTTATTTTGTCTCTCCTCAATAGCTTCTGGTAATATTAGTGGCCAATATACTATTTGATGAAATGTTTTTGCAATTTTTTTACGATCAATTAATATGGGATGAGTTACATTTTAAACGTACTGAGTTAAAAAATTAGACGCTAAATAAATATATTTTTTGATGTCATTTAATAGTATTTTAGAAATTTACTGTTAGAATGCATGTTAAAAATTTTACACGTAAGTTACATTTTAAACGTACTGAGTTAAAAAATTAGAAGCTAAATAAATATATTTTTTGATGTCATTTAATAGTATTTTAGAAATTTACTGTTAGAATGCATGTTAAAAATTTTGATGCTAAAAAATAACCATCATGCTGAGTTGTATTTAGAGTGGTTTACATAGAAGATAACTAGTGGCTAACATAGTATTATTTAGATGCTCGTTAATTGTGGCTGACTTAGTAATTTAGAAGGCAACATACATTTTTGGGGGCGAATAATGATATTAAAAAGAAGCCTGTTTAATTAGCACCCGTTGTAAATTACTTGTGTCACTATTTTTACTATTGTATGTCATGAAATTAATAAATTTAGTTGTCCTCGTGTTTATCTCGAAATTATTATTATTTAGCCAGTCGATTATATCATTTAATGCTATATTTTTATTATTATTGATAGGCTCGCGCTTGACCACTATTTGAGATATTTATCGCGTTTTCAGTAGTTTTTGCTTTAGTTAAAATAATACTATCATCTACAAACAATATAGTGAATTCATCTGTAGAGGTTGGTAATTCATTAATGTAGATGATAAACAATATGGAGCCGAGGACACTACCTTGGGGAACACCATACTGATTTTCTAAGTATTTTGGCCTATAATTTGTTTTAGTTTCAGTTTTTATACATATTTATTTATTTCTGTGCATTGCTTGTCGATCTGTCAAGTAATTTTGGAGCCAGTTATATTTTGTGGTAACTTGGGTTTGTCAATAAATAAATTATTAATTGGATATTCATAACTTATTCTTATTGTTATGCTTACTATTTGGTTTTTCCATCTGAAATTCCTCAGTAGCAGTCTGAACATGTGCCTGGTTGATTGTAAAAAACTAAGGCCCTTTTAAATGAGACTTACCTATCATTATTACTCGAGAAAATAATATGTTGGTGTATTACAAGCACACGTACACGTGTTTGTTAATTTATTCTTTTTTGACATATCCGTATTGCTCCTATAGCTCATGTTTCCCTAGTCGCTTTTACGTCAAATCTCGTATGGTATGGTACAGTCAAAGCTATCACCGATTCAATATTCTTTTCCCGTAAAACATTTCTCTAACATTTTTCCACCTCCGCTTTAGACCCAACTCTCGTATTTCCAAAAGGATCATTACTATCGTGCAAAACGTATAGTAGTTTTCGTTATAGTAGTAATGAAAAGTTTACTAACCTTTTAGATAGCGTGAAAATACATGTAAAAATTCTCTCTGGCCTTTAGCACGTCATGCTACTCTAGAGCTAATATATGAGGCTGCCTTTAAGTTTATTTTACTAGAAAATTTCTATTCGCTAAGGGATTTGTTCCACCACCAACGATCGGCGAGTAAAGCTAGAAATTTAAAACGAGATTGCTAGCAGCGAGTAGTGAGTTGTGAGTGTGTAGTTCCAATAGTTTTGTCGCTCGACTTTAAGCGAGTGTTCTTGTGCGATGGGCGATTACTCGCACCACTCGCTCGGGGCGGCCACACTGTTTGTAGAAATGCCCGCTGGTGACCAACCAGTGGTGAGTTGGCGTGAGTTTCTGACCGCCAAGGGAGCAAGCGAGCATCGCTGAGCGAGTATAACTTTTATAGGTCTTATCCCTGCGACAAGTTGTGCTGAGAGAGTACTCGCCGGCGGTGTGAACAGCTAGCGATCAACTATTACTACGTCTGTTCTGTATGTGGCTCTGTTATTAACACGGGATCTTATACCTTTATTAAGTTTCTTCAGCGAAAAAATAGTCGATAGCTAATCGCTTACTCGTCAGCGGTGGGACAAATGCCTAAGTAACGGTGTGCGAAAATTGCTTTGAGATTCAACGTCAAAGACTGTGATTTTGTTTTTGGAATCTGTTCGCAAAATGATTTTGGCGTAAAAGCAAGGCTTTAGTTCTCGAGTAAAACTTGTAAAAGATTTTCGATGTCAAAAAATAATAAAACAGAGATCGCATTTCCAGCTAGGAAAAGCATTTTCTTTAGTCAAGTCGTGACATACCTTTCTAGAAAAATATTTGTGTGAATAACTCTAAGAAACTTCCTTTGAGCCAATATCAGGAAACTGTAAACCTTTTCAATGGAAACAATCATATTAAACAGACGTGATCCGCAGGCTCTTCTCGTGTACGTCTTCTAATATACAATTCATAGAATAACTTTATTTGAAGAACCTGGATTTACAGATTACCTCGCTTTATTATATTTTCTTTATTCCCCAATCTCACCCAAAATTGCAATAAATTATGTACCGCTGTATTAAACTTTGAAAAGCGTACTTTTTAAACATAGCAAAATTTTGAAGGCTTCCACGTGTACAGATTTCGTAGTGTTAAGTCCTCCTCCGAAGAAGGAAGGAAAAGAGGGGTGTTAGTTTGACGTGTGTTGCTGTGTATCTGTGTATATGTGTGTCTGTCTGTGGCATCATAGCGTCCTAACGGGTGAACCGATTTTGATTTATTTTTTTTGTTTGAAAGGTGATTTTGTCGGTGTTGTTTTGAAGGTGTTCTTAGCTATGTTTCAATAAAATCGGTTCAGCCGTTCAAAAGTTATGGGCGTTTCACTGTTTGAATCGGGGTGTTTTCGCAAGATATCGTGTCATAATTACGTGTTCAATAGATTGCCGATCGAAGCGTATCTACTATGTACTAGATAAATTATGTAGCATGAAATAAAAATATAACGCGGGTTTTTAAAATTTTGAAATTTTACTTGTTAATCAAGTCACATTAATATAATTTTTTACCCGACTGCAAGGAAAGGGTTATTTTTTTGCGCGTATCTTGCATGTATGTTTGTAACATTATTTATTACTGTAACATTAATTGTTACATGTCTTGGTTTTAATTTATAATGTGGAAAACAAATGCAAAATTAATCAATTATTTACATTTATCTACATTATTTAAAAATTAAGAAAGTCTACTAGACTATTTACAATACTAGATTAAATATAAAACAAAAATAAACTAATAATGAACGCACCAAATCAGAATTCTGCATAGCTACAAATTATCACCACATTCGTATTGAAATAAGCGACATATTAGGCACCCAGTGACTGTTCCTTTGTTCTCGGCGCAGGCGCATCGTTCATGTTGTTCATTCACGACAGAATGCTTCCACATTGCGGAGACCGATTCTTGGGGTCAAGGCTAACGCACGTCAATATTTATCGCGATCTCTGATACGGACAAACCCGTAAAAAGAAAAAAACGGTCGTCATCGCGAGATTTATTCCATTAACGGCGTCACTACCGCCCCTCGACCATTTTATTTATATACTTAATTATTGTGTGTGATTTGGAAAACCCCATTTGGGGTTCAAGGATCACCCTTATTCTGCTCGCTTCCCCGCGGTGGACAGTAGCGAGTCAGCCCACCTATTGCTGCACCTGCATCCTGAGCGACCTGGCGATCGACGCGCGAGCACTCATCTCCAGCAGTGGGCAGTGACGTCAGGGGAGTGCTAGACCAGTGGGAGAAGTTGTAATCGCTGTATAGGCCTTAACCTACTAAATCAACCCACCAACCGAGCTAGACTTTTTTTATTAATATAAATGTTCCGAATTATCTACCTACCTGTTTTTCATTTACTCTCCTCCTAGGAACCTATGCCTAGGTTAGGTGGAAAAGGTAAGGATAGTTCTTCAGATCGGGACACTGGCGCCCCACGTTGGGCGTAGAGTAAATGAAAAACAGGTAGGTAGATAATTCGGAACATGTTATGTTATGTTAGGGGGGTTTGGTTTCCGCACTTAGTCCCTCAAATGGACTTTTGTACGTGGTTTCGGAAATGGTCGAGGGAACGGTAGTGACGCCGTCAATGGAATAAATCTCGCGATGACGACCGTTTTTTTCTTTTTACGGGTTTGTCCGTATCAGAGATCGCGATAAATATTGACGTGCGTTCGCCTTGACCCCAAGAATCGGTCTCCGCGATGTGGAAGCATTCTGTCGTGAATGAACAACATGAACGATGCGCCTGCGCCGAGAACAAAGGAACAGTCATTGGGTGCCTAATATGTCGCTTATTTCAATACGAATGTGGTGATAATTTGTAGCTATGCAGAATTCTGATTTGGTGCGTTAATTATTAGTTTCTTTTTGTTTTATATTTAATCTAGTATTGTAAATAGTCTAGTAGACTTTCTTAATTTTTAAATAATGTAGATAAATGTAAATAATTGATTAATTTTACATTTGTTTTCCACGTTATTAATTAAAACCAAGACATGTAACAATTAATGTTACATTACCTCATATCTTACATCGTTAGATAGATATTATTCTTAGATAAGTGACGTTAAAAAAACAAACATAGCGGATTTTGAGCGCCGTATTGTGGAGGTCCTAGATGACCAGTCTCAACAGACGTCACCTGTTCACGAAAATGGTTCGTGGATCAACTATCAATTAGCTCAACCATTTTGAAGAGAACTGAATGATCCAACACGCGCACACTTAAGGATACTTATTACTTAATTATACTTCTATACGAAAGCCATACATATTAGCCCTGAATCACGTGTTTAGTTTAATTAAGTATAACGGTTTTCGCAATAAGGTTTCTTCTTATTCAGAGTTAACGAACCAAATTATATGGAAATGGAAATTTCCTTTTCATGGTTTGAGATGAATTTGATAAAATTTGCTTTTTAGCTTCCAGGAAAGCCAAATGGAGATCAACGGATTTGGATTCAACCACTGCATTATTCTTGAAAATAATACAGTATTACAATATTACTGCTTCATCTTAATGCGTTTCGTTATGTCCTTAGCCATTCAATGAAAGATTGATAAATGAAGTTATGATCAACTTTGCAGCTTAAAACACGAGGTTAAACGATTATCAGGCGTTTTCATGTTCGCAATGTATTCTGCCAATCAAAGGAAAGCATAGATGTGGTTTGCAGATGGCACTAAGTCAGTCTAACGAACCAAACTGTATGGATATTTGGACTGCCTTTGAAGCCTCGTTTCCACATTTTGAAAGCGAAACGAGTTTCAAGTCGTATTATTTCGTTTTACTTGACATTTTGGCTTTCATTTCCACTTTTTGCTGAATTATCGTTTTTGTTTCCATGTTATTGCACCAGTTTTGGTGCCAAAAGCGAATTTTTATTGGATAAGTATTTTTGGAGGCGTCCGGTTTTTAATCAAGTTTATTTTATTGCTGTCTGGTATGATTCGGATCTTGACTGCACATAATTATAATTTGAGATTTTTGGGACATTGAATAAGTAGGTGAGTAACCTATATCATTTATCTTAATCTTCAATTGGGTCAATGTTAGTGATCAAACGAGAGGTTCTCACAAAAAAAAAATGTGAACGATGTATCTACAAAGACGGAACTTGTGAGAAATCAGAAAAATATGTAAAAAAATATTAATCAAGACGGGAGATCTATTCCAAAAATATGTATGTAATTCAACAGCTTCTAATTCTCAGATTATATCCATGCTTATCCACTTGGAAACACCCAACAAAAAAGATTTCTATAATAATATTTATGCAGAATATTTTTTCATAGAACAACTTAGATGCGACAGCTATAAATTACTTCACGTTACACACCAGTGGAGGGTACCATCGGTCTCAAGTCGAGACAAATTATACAAAACGAGACGATAATAAGAGGTCAAGGTTGGGAAAGATGAAAGGCAAGGAGACAATCGTAAGAAAAATGAGGATTTTTTTCTGTAATTATTTTCGCCAGAATGATTTTTTCGCACAAAGGAACGTTGGATTTATGTAGGTTTTCAGTGGTTTGGTTCTTTCTGGACGGTTTCAAGAAGAATATTGGCTAGAAAGAGAAGTTATCCCTTTCTCTCGTATTACGATTGTTTTATCACAATTTGGTTGCAAATGGAGAAAACATACAACACTCATAACCGTAGTGCGTATACATAAATGCAAATAAACCAATAGAATTTGAGTTGGTGTTCTTCAGAAAGGCCAGGTGCGCAGTACTTATAACAGGCGTGCATGTATAATGGATGTATGAACGAGAGTTAAGTATGTAAGGATCGTAGCAATAGGAATGTTGACAAAAAGATATTGTTGAGTCCGTCAGGATGATTAATTTAAAATATTGAACACTTATTTTTCTTTTGCCATGTTAACAATAAAATACGACGATACAGTGCGTTGAAAAATCGTGTGACGTCACGGTGTGCTTCACTTTATACTGACAAAGTGACGTCACAAGCCCCCACAACTTTGATGCGCATTATCTTTGTATTTTTTTAAATAATTTGGTAAAGCAAAAATACGGTTCAAATATTATTTGATAATCTCACTGACGGACTAAATAGAATTATCATATTTCTGCCTAGGTTAGTTACTGCCTACCCCCATTGGAAAAAAAAAATGAATGTATGTATGGAGTTGTACTAGCGCAACACATTTAGTCCTACCTAGCAGAGTCGTAGAAAAAATAAAATTGTATTTTTCATCAAAAATATTTTATCCCTCAGACGCTTTGCATACTAATCCGAAAGGATTTAGAGATGACTAAAAGTTTTAATTTCAACAATAGAGATAAACTTCATAGCATAAAAACTTGATGCCATATTGTATTTAAAATTTAAAACTAGAATTTATATTTAGGGTTCCACAAGCAACCGCAGAATATAAATTTTTAACGTGTTAAGAAGTGTGATAAATAGCGGCACTTGGCACCTGCCGCTAGACATAAACTATCTCCACCACGTGCTAGGAGTTTCTAGTATTCACCACAATTACCTACATATTATAGCTAGCTACCAGTATGAAATGTAAGAAGCTTTATCTTGTCTTAAAATGAGACTGTTACAACCAGTCTTTTGGGACCTAATTTGAGATGTCGTTAACAAGTCACAAATTGGGCCGGTATAATTTTACTAAAAGCAAAAAAAAAATATCTCACTTCAGTTTTGGTAAAACATCTTCGTACATTTAGAAGCGATTGTTTACTAATTAAGAATAATTCTTAGAATCAAACATGAGCTTGTATATCAAAAATTCTATCTTCTTTATCTTTATATATCATAAAACAAAGTCGGGTTAGTTACACCATTTATAGGACGAGAACGGCTGGACCGATTTACATAATTTTTCATTTGTTCAATTTATCTCCGTCCCGAATGACAGAATAACTATTAAATCATCGAAAAAATTCACAACAAATATATATTTTTTAAATTCATTTTTGCGGACATCGCTGGTATATGACATAATTATAAAAACAAAAAAAATATAGGTAGGTGTGAGATGGAACACCGGGGTGGTTTTTAGTCAGTAGGAGTCTGACAGACCCCTCCGTCCCCCCCAGGGCGGAGGACATCCAATGAGGATTTTCCACCCCGGAAACAAAAAAAAAAAAAAAAAATGTTAGGTAGGGTACGTATGGTATGTATGGTTGGGTAGGGTAGGTAGGTGGGGAGCGAAGCGCGAAGTGGGCACAGCTAGTTTATGATAGAACGCTGAATCCCATAGGCTACTTTTAGTATATTGGGATGAGCTACGAGTGCGAAGCCGCTGGAAAAAAGATGGTTCCTAATAAAATCCTTATCACAAGTTGACACAAAATGGCCTATATATAAACAGGATTACCAATTCTCTTTATAACAATTAACTACATTTTTTAACAATTTTATCACTGAAAAACAATAGTAAACTATAAACTGTTAAACAAAGCGTTTGTTCTACTGCAAAGTGTTTGTACTAATGTTCTTTACCAACTAATATCCAACACAGATCTATTCAAAATTCGACCACACCACCTAAACGTGTGGACTGTGGGCACTGCACGTTACCACACGGAGTTCCGTCTCGAAACTCCGTAATTTGTTTCAGTCTTGTTCTGACATGGAATCCTGCAGTACAGTAGCGTGGTATTAAAGTAAAGTCATTTACTACGTCTTTCTGTTATTATACCATTTATACGGGCGATTCAATCCGGTTGCTTGACAAAGTTTTTAGAGCAGCGAAAATGAAAGAGGGGTGATGCAGGATCAGTTTTGGTTTTTGCTTTCAAAACTATTAATGTTACAGAGACGTAAAAGTTTTTCTTTGTTGTTTCTAGAAGGAAATTTCTGGCAGTTTTGAGTCGATTACGAAAATTCTTGCACTCATAGTTCTTTATTTAAGTGTACATAGGCTAGTTTTTATTCTAGAAAAGTGCAAGGTCACGTGAATTAAGCCTCGAGAACGCACGCAGAGGCGAGGAAGAAGCTAGTATTCAATTACTGTACTATAATATCGATTACCTCTTTAGAAAAAAACTGTAAATCTCTTGAATTTGCCCTTCATAGAGTACGTTGTATTTTTGACAGAAATACACGTAAATAAGTTTCATGAAACTAGAAAGGTACATAAATTAGACGGATCTATTGCAATCCCTTTGAAACACTGTGCAACTAGTTCCAAATAATACCTCTGTGGTTTCATATTCCATTTTGATGTAATAACTGCGACTCAGTGAGCGCCACAGAAATGCAGATGCAAGCGCCAATCGCAGTCAAGGATAACTGACAGTCGATTAAGTTCCGGCTCTGACAAGAAATCTGTACATACTAGGTTCGATTACGGATGACCAGTTCCAATAACTGGTGACGTATCGTTTCCTTTACTTTGACTGCTATTTAAATTATGCTTTGCGGAGTTGGTCCAATCTTATCTATAGCTATTTTCTTTGGTACTCTATTAGAAATAGAGTACCAAAAAAGACAGGCAAATAAAAACAATTTTAATTTCTTTTTTGAGTAGTTTGATAGAAATTCATATCTGTTCTATTTTATAACTTGGCCTTATGCCTATATTCTCAAAAGGATTAGACAAAGGTTTACCAGTAGGACAGCCAGATTTTGCGAGTTACGTTTAAATTCTTTGTTATATAGGCCGAGCTAAAGGGCAAAAACTACAAGTCAGAGATTAGACCTGTCGAACTGTATGGATCAAAATGTTGGCCTGTAAAAAAGGAGAATGAAAAGAGATTGCATGTAGCAGAGATGGGAATGTTGAGATGGTTGTGCGGAATGACGAGAATGGATAAAGTGAGAAATGAGTATATTAGAGGAAGTTTGAAAGTGGCGCTAGTGACAGAAAACTTGAAAAAAACTGTTTGTCCTGGTATGGTCATTTAATGAGGAGGGATGAAACGCATGTTACTAAGAGTTATGAATATAAATGTGGGTGGGTGGAAAGGGAGGCGCCCATGTGCTGTGTTCTGGTGCGCCGATGATAGGGGTGCATCCAGAGAGTCCGGTGACGGAAAGCCGCGGCGGGTTTGCGGTGATTGCTAACGAGTGCCCGTGTGACCAACATAATTGGTACAGGAGGACACCGTGGAGTTTTAGTGGATTGTAGTCCCACATAACTGTGCTATCATATGCATGAGCATTTAACCACGTTAAAAAAAGACCTCAACTCAGCAGTGGCGCTTATGACTTAAATCAGCGAAGCAGTTCTATTCGAAAAGTTTTAAAATTAAATCAAAACCAAAGTATGACTAACAAGGCGTGGGCAACTGTTACCGAACCAAAAAACACGATACTTATAAATAGAAGGCAAAAATCTTCTTAATAAACTAAAAGAATTGAGTTGGAAACTTTACGATGTTTTGATAAACAAAACTGTCAGTCCACATCAGTTGACAAAAAACAAACAAACAAGACATTGTGGTGTCTACAGCGGTGGATAAATTGGGGCGAGAGTCTGTGGAGTAAACATAGACACTCTTTGGCTTGAAGACGTAGTAGGAGAGATGTGGCAACTTTGAATAAAGGTTTCGGGTTAAACTGGCTTTTTAGTTTCTTTGTACTAAAGGAATTATCTGTTAAATTGAGAAACTGGAATACTTGCTTGTTCAATTTATTATTAAATAGGTGTGTTGCTGGGGAGTTTTTGCATCGCTTTAACTTCCAGCTAAATTAGGAAATGGTGAAAGACAGATGTTTTGGTGGACTTTCTGATGTTATTTTTGACAATCAAGAAGCGCTTATTTGCAGCCTATTTAAAATCATTGATATGTTATTCGAGATCGATTTTGTATAAGTTTTAACAATCGCTTTCAAGGTTTGATTCCGAAAATAAAAACAATCCAAATGACGATAGAAGTTTTTACTACATTTATCCTCCTGCAACAAGTTCTATGTGGGGATCGTATGGTCCATGGCACTCAATGGAGCTCCAGTGTGGGCGGAGAACCTGACACCCCACTACGTTGCAATTCTGCGAAGACCATAAACAGCAATGGCCGTCAGGGTAATAAGAGGATACCTTACGGTCTCTTTCGAGACGCGAAAATCCTCGCGTCCCTATATCGGGGTCGCCGGGACGTGCTAGAGCGGGGCGAGCTCCTGATGCCTCATCATATTGAGGTGTACAGGGGTGAGCTCCACCTGATCCTAGTGGTGGATTATGAGCGGCGACTTGCGCAAGCTAGCGCAGGGCACGACACATGGCGCTGAACAAGACCGAGGCCGTGTTCTTCCACGGGCCTCGGCAGCGCCGCCCTCCTGACGCCCACATCGTCGTGGAGGGCGCCCGGATAGGGGTCGGGGCCCAGATGAAGTATCTGGGCCTCGTGCTAGACAGCAGGTGGCGCTTCGGCCCGCATTTCGGCGGGCTGTCGACGCGCCTGCTGAAAGCCGCGGACGCCCTCTCATGGCTCCTCCCAAACCTGGGAGGGCTCAAGGACCGATGCCGGCGCCTCTATGCCGGCATCCTTAAGAGCATGGCGCTCTACGGGGCACCCATCTGGGCGGACTCCCTCTACAGGAGGGAGAATGCAACCGCCATCCGCAGGCCCCAAAGGGCCATTGCACAGCGGGTGGCGAGGGCCTACCGCTCGGTGGGTTTTTCGGCGGCGTGCGCTCTGGCCGGCACCCCTCCCTGGGAGTTGGAGGCATGGTTGCTCGCCAGAGTGTACGAATGGATGGCGCGGCGTAAGGCGCTAGGCCCCGCCGCGGAAGAGCTTGAGGCCGTGCGGCGGGAGGCGAGGGACGCCATCGTCCTCCATTGGACGGAGGACCGCGCCACCGCCGCCTTTGGCCGCCGGACGTTGGACGCGCTCGGTCCAGTCCTGCAGGGCTGGCTCGAGCGGCCACACGGTTTCCTCTCGTTCCGTCTGGTGCAGGTGTTGTCCGGACATGGTTGTTTCAGAACGCACCTGCACCGGATCCGGAGGGAGGAAACCCCGGCGTGCTATGACTGCGGAGCAGTAGAGGACACGGCGCAGCACACCCTCGAGGTGTGCCCAGCCTGGGCTGAGCTGCGCCGTGCCCTAACAAGTGTGATCGGGCAGGACCTCTCACTTCCCTGCGTGTTCAACTCCATGTTGGGGAGTGAGGAGGCCTGGGCGGCGGTCGCCTCCCTTTGCGAGGTCGTGATGTTGCAAAAGGAGGCGGCAAGCGTGCGCGGGAGGACGATCCTCTCGCGCCGCCGCTGCTCCGCAGGTGAAGAAGGGGTAGGAGAAGGCGGTTATTTTACCGAGTGCCGCTGGGTTATTTTAATGGGTATACCGGGTCAGTCAGCCCGGGGAGTTCCACATAGCCCCCCATTCACCCAATGGGCGGGTATGCGTAATGCATTTTTTCCCAGCGAGACCAAAAAAAAAAAAAAAATGGCACGACACATATTTATTTTATATACAGCGGTAAGACCTATGGGCAAGTGGCTGGAGAGACGGCATGGAGCTCTTACTTTCCAGCTGACACAGGTACTAACCGGGCATGGGTGATTTGGGAAGTATTTTGGCCGCTTAGACCGGCAGCCAACGTCCAGTTGCTACCATTGTGATAACTGTCTTGACGGCAAGGCGCAGCACACCACAGAGCAGTGGCCAGCTTAGGCAGTGCGGTGCCTTAACCTCGGCGCAGTGGTCGGTGCTGCCATTAGCCTTTTGCTTCCGATCGTGGTCTAATCCAAGGATGCAAGAGCAAGAGCGCGTGGGGTGCCGATGCGCCTTATTCCGCTGAAAAAAGAATTGCTGCGGTGCATGTCCGTAGAGGGTGACGGGGTCTGCATGAATCTATGCGGGCCAATACCTGGCTGGGGAAGCGTGGCGAAACACGAAGGCTCTCCAGCGCCTCGGTCAAAAGTAGCCGCAGAACACCGTGTGGCTTTAGTTAGTTTGAGTCTGACAGACCCTTTTGCCAACCCCAGCACGGAGGAAACTCATGAGGATTTTCAAACGTTAAAAAAGGCACCTAACGAATTTGTTTGAAAAATGAAGGTCCTCTCGAAAGATCTCCACCAGAAAGTATTGTATCATATATAGATGACTGGAGGAGCTGTATGACTTCTTTAAGAATTTTAAAGAATGATCACAGAGGATCTTCGGGAGAGTCGACCTTTGGGAGAAACGAGGCAGGCCCAGCAATGGGACAGAAAAGAGTTTTAAGAATAAAGTGATCTGTCTAGGGTCTTATCTTGTGAACTGGAACTAAGGGTAAATAAAACGATGCTTGGCAAAATAAGTCATGATGGTAGTACCTTTCACAGAACTAAGCCACAAAGCGCTATCACAATAATCACATGCATTTAGTCCGTACCATTTAAATCCACAATACAACTGAATACTTCATCACTTGAACACTCAATATGTATAATTAATTACCTCCTGGGTGGTACGGGCGATCTGTTAGGATTAGTTTCCCAACAGTTTGTCAATGTCAGTTGCAAGTTACCAACTAAGTTGAACTAGTATCGTGGTGATTGCTGACGTCAAATGTAATGCTCGTCATCGTTCTATGTAGGGCACTTGAATTGTTGGTGTTTTAGACTAATTAGTTTGATTTGTGGTGTGGTTAATGTGTGTTGAGTTTTCGGGTATTTGTCAATGTTGACCCATATACTGAGTATTTTTGAAGAATACTTCCTTCACTTCACTAGACTCAATTACCATGACAACAAAAAAAACCATCGAGTCGAAGACATTAATGACAATAAACAACAAGCTTTAACTGAGAATTTCACTAAGGGAGGCTGAGTCAAGGTGGAGTGTGTGTGTCAAGTGGAGAAAAATTACTTAGCATTCTGATGGTAGTTTAGTAGTCAATTAGTCACCCATGTTATTGACATATGCAATACCAAAAGCATTACATGTGAGTTGTCATTGCAGGCTTTGAGATAAATCTGACTTGATCGATCCTTAGCCTGTAACTTTACCAGCATACATATGCTTTAAATCAGAGCAGAGAAAAATTTCTTGGCGGCACGACTAGTTACGTTGTTAGTGCTTTTACACACAGTATTTTATCAAGGACAAGTTTTTAAACAGCAGTGTCTCAAGACGAAAGTCTATGACCAGTGTGTGTTGCCAGTGATTACCTACCATAGAGACACTTTATCGTTCACAACGGACCTCATTAGAAGGCTTAAAGTCACACAAAAGGCAATGGAAAGGGCGCAGTTACCTTGCGTGATCGAATCAAAAATGAAGCAAGAGAGCCAGGGTTACCGAAGTTTTATTTAATTTATTTTATTTTATTACTTAAGAAAACTTACAGCTAGGATACAGATAGTAGACAGTTAGTGAAGGAAGGTAGACAGTTAGCAATTAAAAGTTTTCACAGACAATTTTAGGGTAGCACAAGAAACAGTAGACATGCAAGAGTTCGTAAGAAATAAGTACTCGTAGATAATGAAAGATGAAACAGAATAAGTGTCGGTGATCTTCAAAGAAGTTTTTACATAACATTTTTTTTAGTTTGGGAACACTGGTGGAGAACAAATCAAGGTCATGAATACTCTGACACATCGAGTTGTATGCCCTGCTAGCTCTTATTATGTAAGAGTTTTGTCGATAAGTGCATTGATGATTCCTTAAGGTGAAGGATGGAACACGCAGTCCAATTTTGCTCGTCAGTTCAGAACAGTCAGTTGAACCATTAGCCAAACTGAACAGGAATGCCATGTCGGCAATTCTTCTTCGCTCAATTAGTGGAAGAATGTGAAACTTCTTGCAGCGGCTGTAATAGTTAGGTAAATAGGTTTTGGATCTATACTGAATGTACCTTAAGAACTTCTTTTGTATACCTTCGATGCGATTGACGTAAGTATTGTAGATCAGATTCCATACTAGAGAGCAGTAATCGAGATGACTGCGCACAAAATCACAATATAGAATTATGAAGGTTTTTACGTTTTTAAAATCGGCTGATAACCTCAAGATGAAACCTAGTGCCTTAGAAGATTTTTTAATAATATTATCGATGTGTGTGTCAAAAAGAAGTTTCGAGTCAAAAGTGACGCCCAAATCTCTAATCGTATTAAGTCTGGCTAATGAAATGTCGGCCAGTTTGTAATCGTAAAGAATAGGTTTAAGTTTACGAGTGAAGGTACATGTATAACATTTTGAAACATTTAGATCCAAGCGGTTGGCCGCACAGTACTCTTGGAATCTGTCCAGATCATGTTGGAGATGCTCAGCATCTTCATAAGTTCTGATATTACTAAGAATCTTCATATCGTCCGCAAACAAAAGAACTGTTGCGTTAGAGAAACATGAAGAGACGTCATTGATGAAGATGTTAAACAACAAAGGTCCCAATAGCGATCCCTGTGGAATCCCTAAGGGGATAATCATAGTTCTGGATGTGTATCCATTAAGAACAACAGTTTGACATCTGTTCGCCACATAAGATGAGAACCACCTGAAGAGATTTCCACTGATACCTATAGCCAACAGCTTGCGCAGAAGAATAGCATGATCCAAGCGATCAAAACACTTGCTGTAATCAGTGCATATTACATCCACTTGTGTGCGATTAGCCATACATTCAGTCAAGTAGTCACCACACAAAATGAGATTAGTGGTTGTAGACCGACCTCGCAGGAAACCATGTTGGCGGTCACTGATGCTCAGTTTAAGATTAGAGTAAAGCTGTTTGTAGATAATTTTTTCCAGGATTTTAGCGAAAATGCATAGTTTTGATATGGGTCTGTAGTTCTCCATGAGTTCTCGAGGCCCTTTCTTGTGGATCGGAGTAATTAAAGCCGACTTCCAAATTGCAGGCACCTCACCCAGATTTAGGGAGCGCATAAACAGGAGTCAGACTTTTTGCACAGTTGAGTATAAAAACAGGCGAAATATTGTCTGGTCCTGCAGATTTTGTTAAGTCAATACCTTTTAGTAGATTGAATAATTCTAATTCATTAACTTCGACCGAATGTATGTCCGAAACAATATCGCTCACATGCAAGTCTGAAGCCTGCGCGTGGTCAGCCGAAAGATCGACGTCACCATTAATACCACATGCAGAACCGAGAAAATTAGAATAGAAATAGTCGGCAAACATGTTGCAGATATCCTCTCCTACACTCGAAGTGCTATTCCTATATTTAAGTAAGAAGGGATAAGCATTTATTTGATTTTTAGATTTAACGTACGACCAAAAGGCTTTGGGGGACTTAAATATGTCTTTTTAAATTTTTGTAATATAGCAACTAAACATTTCATTTTCAACCTCCTTGGCACGCTGTCGGAGCAAAACAAAAGACTCATGATCAGACAGGTTTCCGTATTTCTTAAATTTTGCGTGGTACTTCGCTTTTTCCTTTAAAATTTTTATCAGAGGTTTCCTGAACCAGGGAGGGTATCTGCTGCTTGGAACGACCATCTTAATAGGTACAAAAGAGTTACGTAGTTCATTGAGAGTGTCATAGAAAAATGCTACAGCATCCTCGAGCGTCCCAGTACTCACCTCGTTGAACCAGTCGATCTGGCTCAGCCGAAGATTAATAGCCGTATAATCGGCTGACCGATATAAATATTTTATACGAGGTCGCACAGGTAGAGTATGAAGTTCCACAAAGTCAGCAGACACACAAAGAGCCGTATGATGTGGATCTTCCGGCACCAGGGGATCAGCACAACTTGCCACTAAAACCTCGCTATTAGATAAAACTAGATCAAGTATTTTATTGTTGACATTTACGTGTGAATTGTATTGCGAGATATTGCAGACGGTAAAATTATCAAACAAATTGAACATGACCCTGGATATTACTAGGGCAAACAGACTGACCATCATCATCTGGTGCCCAGTTTATATTCGGAAGGTTAAAGTCGCCAAGAACTAAAAATTTATCAGCAGGATGCTTCTGGACAATATCCGTTAGGTTATTAGAAAAATTAGTTAACTGACCTGAGAGTAGCCAAGATTTTTATTGCAGATGTACACTACACAGATATGCATTTTACATACGATACTCGCGGTCTCTTCCTATGAAGGGTGAGGGTAATCCACAAGTCTTCGGCAGACGAAAACCACTCACTGCGGAGATCACTGATAAGCTCGCGTCGCACTGCAATAAGCACACCACCCCCTAAAGTTTGTTTCGTGCTAGAATAATTTATATCGTGCCTCCACACTATGTTGTGTTTTGGGGTGGGTATGGGATCTACCTCCTAGCGGTCCATCCCGGGCAACGGCACCACAGGCTTGCCTGTGGTACGGCTGAACGATCCCACTTAAGCGGTGGTAGGCTCCGCAAGGGGCCGCCTGGCTCGCGACCACCATCCCACCGGAGTCCGGCGCCAAACAGCTTGCTGTGTTCCGTCGGTGTGTGGGAGTGCCAGTGCCTTTGGGGGAGAAGGAGGATGTCAGTTGCGCTGTTCAGAACCGGTCTTGGTCTCTGGGCAAAACTTGCCAGGTAGCTCATTTTGGAGGGTAGCGGGATCCGAAGCACGGTGCCAGCCGTTGGCCGACCGCAGTCAGTAGGGGGCCCAAGTAGCACGCCAGCCACGTGCCAAAGGCTGCCCCGCCAACTCGCGAAAAATCCCGGTATGCTCCACCGTGCCAGCTGGCGACTGGATGGGAGGACCCGGTGGCCATATCCGGGGGGGTTCGGGCGTCCCCGCAGTCTCCAAATGAGTTCCCCATAGGTTGGGTTAGCACCAGTGTTCCACATGGTTCACTGAGCAGCACCTCGACAGTTCGACTTCATCCCCAGCAAACTCTATAACTAAAAATATGACCAAAGCTAAGAAGAATATGGTGAAACAACGGCTGCACTTCCTCCCACTAAAAGTGCACCTCACTAACATCAGGGGGCTGCACTCTAATCTCGATCCGGTCCACCACCTTGAGACCGAGAAGCCGCACCTGTTTTTCCTAACGGAGACGAAGATAACAACCCCGTCGGACGTGGCGTACCTCAACTACCCGGGTTACTCTCTTGAACACAAGTTCAAGAAGCAAGCTGGGGTCTGTGTGTACGTCCGCGATGACATTTGTAGTCGTCGTCTCCGTTGCTTTGAGAAATCGGGGTTTTCTGCCATATGGCTACTTGTGGACACTGGCGTGGAGAAGTCTCTCTACATCGGCGTCTATCGATCGCACACCGGTGACCAGGAGACGACAGCGCTTTTTAATTTCCCCGTAGAGTCAGCTGACATGGCCCAGCAACGGTACCCAACAGAGAAGCTTAATTTTCTGGGGGACTTTAACGCCTATCATAAAGAGTGGTTGTACCCGTACCGGAAAACTGACCATGCTGGGTTGGAGGCGCGCAAGTTTTCTCTATCGCTAGATCTAACCCAGCTGGTGAATGTGGCAACGCGGGTACCGGATGTTGACGGCCATACACCCAATTGCTTAGACCTTCTGCTGACAATTGATCCGGACAGTCATTCGGTGTCGGTCTCAGCCCCGCTGGGAACGTCTGACCACTGTCTGGTGAAATCCGTGTCGACTTGCTCTCCTCCAGATGACAGACCTAGAGGCACGAGACGAGTATGGCGATACGAGTCAGCAGACTGGGACGAGATACGGCACTTTTTTGCGTCTTATCCTTGGCGGCATGTGTGCTTCTCCTAGGGTGACCCCTCGAGCTGTGCAGACGCGGTTGGGGATGTGATTCGACAGGGAATGGAGTATTTCATTCCATTCTCCGACATTCCGCTCGGTCACAAATCCCGACCTTGGTATAATGCAGAATGCGCCCACGCAGAGGCCCGAAAAGAGTCTGCCTACAAAGCCTGGGTCGGGGCCCGCGCCCGCAAACTTAGAGCACGTAGGGTTCGCGCGAGCCTTTAATTCTGCCGCCAAGTTCTGCAAGCGGGTTCTACGTCGGGCACGTTTTGACCATATTGGACGTATTGGGGCCAAGCTGGCATCAGACCCTCCGGGTAGTAAACAGTTTTGGTCCCTGTCTAAAGCGGTTGAAACGAATTTCTGTCGTCCCACATTGCCTCCAAAACCTGATGGGTCGCTGGCTCACTCTGCGAGTGAGAAAGCAAATTTATTTGCATCTCTCTTTGCTAGCAATTCACGTCTGGACGCTGGCTCCAAGCAACCACCCACTCTACCTCATTGTGACTCTTCGATGCCGGAGATCGCTGTGCACACTAAAGAGGTCCGGAGAGTATTGTGCAGTCTAGACGTGATCAAGGCCAGCGGGCCTGACGGCATTCCAGCGAGAGTGCTGAGGCAGTGTGCGCCTGAACTGTCTCCTGTATTGACACGCTTGTTCCGCCTCTCTCTTGTAAAAAGAATGGTGCCGAAATCCTGGAAGCTTGCAAATGTGCAACCAGTGCCCAAAAAAGGCAACCGTGCAGACCCTGCCCATTACCGTCCGATCGCCATCCTCCATTTTGTCCAAAGTTATGGAAAGGGTACTCAACAGTAAGTTGCTGACGTACCTTGAAGACAATAATCTCCTCAGTGACCGTCAGTATGGCTTTCGCCGGGGACGGTCAACTAGCGATCTTCTTGTGTATGTCACGCACTGCTGGGGCGAAGCCACGAGAGACACGGCGAAGCACTTGCTGTGTCACTTGATATCTCGAAGGCCTTTGACAGGGTCTGGCACGCGAGTCTACTCAGTAAGCTTCCTGCGTATGGCATCCCCGCTGGTTTTTGTAGCTGGATATCAGACTTCCTCAGTAAACGGTCGATCCGAGTAGTCATTGACGGCTGCTCCTCTGACCTTATGGCTCAGGGGTCTGTTCTCTCTGCAACTCTTTTCCTGCTGCACATCAATCACCTACTTCAGCCTGGTATTGTTGGGTACGCAGATGACAGTACTGTTTCAGAGAGATACCTGTCCAGCGCAAAAACCAGCGTGGATGAAGTTCATTCCTTGAGAGAGGCTATGGTGGAGCGGACAGATTTGACCTTAAGCCTTGTCTCCCAGTAGGGTGATGACAATCTGGTCTCCTTTAACGCCACCAAAACACAGGCGTGTCTTTTTACCGCTAAAAGGAGTCTTTTTGATCATACTCCTACTTTTCGGGGTACATCTGTTCCTGTGACTGATCGGCTCGAGCTCCTAGGCATGGAGTTGACATCCAATCTCAACTTCGGCGCCTCCATTGAGTACAAAGCCCTAATTGCGGCCAAAAAACTGGGCATCCTGAATAGAGTGAAGCTATACTTTACGCCTGGACAGCTTTTAACTCTTTACAAAGCGCAAGTCCGATCCTGCATGGAGTATTGCAGCCATCTTTGGGATGGCGCAGCTAAGTATCAGCTTGCTGCGCTTGACTCGGTGGAACGCAGAGCCAAGAGGCTCATTGGCGACGTTGAATTGGCGGATGCCAAGCTACATAGCTTGGCATCGCCGCAAAGTTGCCTGCTTGTCGGTCTTCTACAGACTGTACTTCGGTGAGTGTGCTCAAGAACTCCACGACCTCATCCCACCAGCCCCCTTCTACCATCGGACATCTAGACGCCATCCACGACACCATCCTTAGCTTGTTGCCATTCCACCAATTCGCACCAAGCGCTTCCAGACATCCTTCATAATGCGCACAGCGAATGAATGGAACTCACTACCTGCGTCTGTGTTTCCGAACGCCTACAACCCGAATCTCTTCAAAGTTAGAGTGAACAGGCTTCTTCTGGGTAAACTCACTCCATCGTCGACTCTGTCTCTGTCACCTCTGACCTAGACTAGAGTCAAGAGCAAACCCATCAAAAAAAATAAAAAATAATGTAACGGTCGTCAAACAGTTCACCTTCTTCAATACCCTCAATAAGCCAAGTCTCAGTTAAGCAAATGATATCGTAGACATTAATACACAAATTACGATAAAACATTGATGTTTTTGTACGCAATCCCCGAACATTTTGGTAAAATATACTAATAGGTGGCATTGCAAACAGAAAAATTACTTATTAGTGCTACAATAGAAATTGTTATGTGAGGTACATTCAGTTTAAAGCAAAAAATTAAATTATGATACATTGAAAAAATGAGCGAGATCAAGCCGATCTCAACCTTAGCTTCATGCAAATTGGATTCAATAGAGAAATAGCTTTGGTCAACATCGAGCGATAAGAGAACAAAAGGACAGCGGTAATGAAATGCGCAAAAAAAATGGCACCAGTGTTTCTCAATCTATTAGCGAAATGCGTGCGAGTATACAAGCAAAACATATTATAAAATTGACAATACATTTTAGTTCAAAAACTTTTTTAAGTCGAGGTCCTTTTTATGTGATGGGTTGGAGAAGTAGTATTTTTCTTTATAAGGATTTTGCAACCAACTACCCAAGTGTATAAAAAACCTCGTTCTTTAGCAAGTTTTTTCGTTTTGTTCAACAGCATTTTGTTCTCAAAAGTTAGATGATCATTGACGTAGATGACACTGTCGGACTGCAGACCCAACTTGCTTGCAGTTATAGATGATTTAAGTTTTTTTGTTGCAGCCTCGAAATCATTTTTGAGGTATCTGTTATGTACTGAGCAAATAATATTTTTACTCTGTTCATTGTTTCGCATCGGAACTCTCGCTATGAAGTTTATCTGCTCTTTAGGAATACTGCATCCAATGATTTCACCTATCTTGCTAACAATTTCGTACAGATTTTTTGAATTGGTTGTTGGAACACCCTTAATTTCTAAGTTGCTCATTCTCGATCTCTGCTCATTTTTACGATGTAGATCTTCAATCTTGGAGCATCGATCATGCAACGCCACCATCTCCTCCCTTGTCTTCTTAAGGCACTCCACCTCACTCTCCAATCCCGACACTTTGCTGGTTAATGCCTCCACCGAATGGTTCATAAAATCAAAATCTGTTCTTAGACTTGAATACTCCGATCTAATCGACTTGAGCTCCGCCAGTTCCGATTGGATAGCTTTCACGTTCTCGATTAAAGCAGGTAAGTTATCCATCTGGGCTGAGAGGGCCTTCAGTTCTGACATATAGCCCGAAGAGTTGCCAAACTTAAGTGGCAGTGGGCAGGGCCGAATGGATGGTCGATGGGGCCGAAAAGTTCTGGAGTGGCGACCGCGTACCGTAAAACGTAGCGTTGGAAGGCCTTCCCCTAGGTGGAGCGATGACCTGGTCTAGGGTGTGGGAATCCAGTGGATACAAAATCACTGTGACGACCCTTGGGGGAGACCTATGTCCAGCAGAGGACGGCTTTCGGCTGAGATGGTGATGATGAAGTTTTTTATTAACTTCTTTTAACGTATTTGATTGTCTGTACTCCAAAACAAATTACTTGTCAGTTATCACGGCTAACAGTTTTAATATCCCAACGTACGTTACGTTACTTCTCACTTAGTTTTCTTTTCATTTCAAACGAACATAAAACTGTTTATAATTTCATATTTTAAAAGAGACGCAATAATATCACTCATAAAACCGAGTTCCAACAGCTGTAGTTTTTATTAACTTCGAAATTTCACTTTCCTTAGCTCATTCATCAAATTTTAATTCCATTGTAATAACTTATTTACAGTTAACTAAATTCTGAATAAAATATTAGCTGAATATGAAATTATTAAGTAACAACAAAGTCTATTTTAGTTTCGAACTCATTTTAGAAAGAATAAAGGAAAAATATTTTTGGGTCGGTTCTATAAGTATTCTAATAAAAGAGTTGATATAAGCAAAAAAAGTAATCAGTCTTTTTGTTAAACTTTAGCGGAAAGTACTTTTGATAAAATTTTCGCTCCCGTCAAATATTAAAATATTCAATTTCAATTTGAAGCATAAAGGCATTATTTCAGTGTTGCCAAATCACCTTGCAAATTAATATTACATACTTAATATCCATTTTCCGTACCGAAAAGCAGAAAATTTCGGCTTTTCAAGCATCAAGTATCCACTAAGAAACAAAACACGAATTATATCTCATAACACAAAACATTGCCTCTTTTCTTCAGAACAAAACAATAACGCTGATACCAAAAGCGCAATGAATAACAAAAGTATTGGAAATTTCTCGAAGCCCTTCATTTTAATAACACCCATTTGAGGGCTCGTTCGACCCAAAAGGATTTTGTTTATAGCCCATTAATGAATTTCGTTCAAGAATCATTGGGAACAGACCTTTCATACCTTAATTTGTAAAGGTATTGGATATTTAGCGGTGATCTGCTTTTGTATGACGGTCCGTATTGTTTGAGGTAAATGGATCCATAACTTTTGCTTAAGCAAAAAATTTTTGGGACGTACGTATTAGGTGAAAATGAGATTTGGATTTTTATAGATAGCTTTATCGTTTCAGGAAAACTGTTGTTACACATACACACAGGGTTAAATAAGTATTTTTTATATTTTCCTAGCTTACTCGTGCCTTTTGAAGTAAGCGTTACGCATAATATAAAACAGTGTGGGCTGACACTTTTAATCCCATGTGTCTGAATGTAATTGCAAAAATAATGTGGCAGTGGGTTGGTATACATATCACATTTTTAATAAGTTTACATAATAAAGCAATTATTTGATGATAAGAATGTTTCCTGAATAACAAAAAAACAAATCTATTTGGTATTTCAGTTAGAATTATGGACTCGTATTTACGCCATTTTTATTTTCGTTACAGAAAAAGAACTGAGCATTAATAGATTTCAATATTTTTACTGACTGAACAAATAAATATAGTTTTTTCCAGGATATTACTCTATCACTAAATATTAAAAAAAACGCACTGCATCGTTCCCGTTTTCGTTTGCGTGACAAAAATAAAAAATATCTTTTTCTTTCTAATATATTTTTTTATCTAACTGACGGAGAAAATATTTTTTTAAGAAACAATCCTATTCCACATAAAGATAATTATACCATCCAAATAATATATCTAGAGACGAAAGCTCTGAGTATAAACACCACGCAATCACACAGTATATTTATAACCGACATCTGATGAAAACCATCATCCGAATCCGCTTCCTATTCACAAAAAAATCCCCTATCGAAGGCTCACATCTAATGGAATATGATGCAGTGATTCCGGAGTTTCCCTCCGCGTCAAAACCACGCTATGATGGATGATCGGTCCATTCATAATGTTATTAGTTCAATTGTAACGTGAGGGTAGATGAATTAATTTGTGGAGTTCATTTATGTGGATGATGTGGTCGGTTCTTCTGAAACATTTTTATTTGATTTATTTTTTGGATTTGCCTAGTTATGGTAGATTTTGGGATTTTTTGGGAAACATAACGGAATTTGGAGAGGGTATAGTTACCCTTTCCATATTATACAATACTTTATAATCTATACTATAATATTAATATTATAAAGAGGAAAGATTTGTTTGCATGTTTGTTTGTAACGAATAGGCTCCGAAACAACATGACCGATTTAAAAAATTCTTTTTCCAATAGAAAGCTACGTTATTCTTGAGTAGCATAGGCTAAAAATAAAGATATAAGTTATTATTAGTTATTATTGATTTAAGTTTTTAAATCCCGAAAACGGGCCCTGTGGGTTGGCCCACAGGAGCGATGCCGCGGGAAACAGCTAGTATACTATAAATATAAAATCATTATTTCATACCACACTATAGTATCATCATCATCATCATCATATCAGCCGAAAGACGTCCACTGCTGGACATAGGCCTCCCTCAAGCGTCACCACATTGACCGGTCCCGTGCGTCTCGCAACCAGCGGATCCCCGCAACCTTCACCAGGTCATACTATAGTATGAAATAATTATTTTATCTTTTGTTTATTTTTTACCTGGGTATAAAATTTTTATATAAAGCTTGTAAAAAAGCTATGGGGAAGACTTTGCCTAGCAGAGTGACAATATAGGTTCATCATCATCAGCCTTTTAACGTTTTCACTGCTGGGACACAGGCATCCTCTCTGTGAGAGAGGAAATAGGCCATAATCCACTACAAGGGCCCAGTGCGGGTTTATGGTTGTCTAGCATGTTCTAGTACATGCTGGTTTCCCCAAGATGTTTTCTTTAACGTTTTTAGAGCAGTGGTGATGAAATAATTTACACAAAGTAATGCACCAGCCTGGGTTCGAACCCACAACCTACGACACGTAAGTCGTTAGAGAGCAGTGGTGGCCCAGTGGTAATATAGGTTGACTAAAAATACAAAGAAAACGTTTTCGCGGAAGAGTGAGATACAAAATTAATTAAACAATTACAATAGATGTCTTTAAGGTACAATGTATTTCTTCCTCTATTTTCAAAATAAGTATCATGAAACTGGCTCATGACCTAATTTCAAACAAAAGCATAAACATAAAACTGAGCTTTATTATCCATCCTATCATAATAAAAACAATTTAGCCCCTGATACAGAAACTCCAAGACTAGCAAGTTCCATGTACTTAAATTGTACTTAACAGTAATTTTGACTGTCCACTTAGAAGTTTTGTATTGTTTATGATTCTCCATTTACACTGTTAAGGCGATATATACGCCCCAATTTAAACGCAGTACTGGCCGTGCGCCCGCTCGATGCCAAAATAACAATATTGAACCTCCTTTTGAACAGTTTTGTTTGCAAAATATTATTTAATTTACATAATTATGCTATGTTAGTTATGAAGATATACCAGCCATCAATTTTTCTGTGTAAAAATATTTTTAAACATCCAAGTCGTTTTGGAGGAGTTTCCAAAAGTTGCGAAAAAATATCGTGTTGTTAATTTTTTTTTTTTAACTATTAGTTACACGAAAAAAACTTGTGTTAAAAATAATGTACATGAATCAATAATAAATATATAATTTTTTCAAACCTTCTAATTTAGCCGTTACTAAGGAGTATGCTTTAGAAAGTAACCGTTTTACGACACTAAAGCGGATGTAGGCCCTTAATTAAATCACTGTTTTTAATGATGTAGGTAAAATTTACAGCAAACATTGTCTTATTTCTATGACAGGAGAAAAGAAGCCCTTATAACCAACTAAAATAAATAATACCTACAAACAAAATTAATCATTTATTTGAAGTATGAACAAATAATACGAGTTACAAAGAAGGAAAACAGACAAATGAATAACACCTACACTTTTTAATTTAGTAAATAACATTTTTATTTGATTTCTATGAAAAATTTAATTGAATAGGAGCTCGTGGCTAAAATAACAGCCGCACGGGTCGATGGGACTGTGGGTGGGTGACCATATTAACATAGCGAGTTTCCTCCGTGCCTCGGAAAGCAAGTTTAGTCGTTGGTCCCGGCTGTCATTTGAAGATCTTTGACAGTCGTTACGAGTAGTCAGAAGCTTGAGATCTGACACCAGTCTCACCAAGGTGTATCGTGTTACCTAGTTACTGGGTTGCGGAGGTCAGATAGGCAGTCGTTCCATGTAAAACACTGGTACTCAGCTGAACCCGGTTAGACTGGAAGCCGACCCCAATATAGTTGGGAAAAGGCTAGGCAGATTTATCCAAAATTAAAAAACGATGATCTAGAATTTTGAATAAAGTAGATGAAGTTACCTATAAAAATGTTTGTAGATTTTATTAAATTGTTTATTATAACTTTTGTTAATCCCGCTTTTGTTGATCAAAATATGTAATTGGGGTTAATTTTTAGTCCCAACTTGGTACATAATTTGGTAAAAGAGTTGCTTAAATTAACTCTGATATAATTATATTTAAATATCAGATAATATCTAATCAGATAAAATCATAATCTGGTTCCAGGAAACGAATTCATTAATCTTCAATCATGTTATGATAAAAATACAATAGTTATTATTCCTGAAAATGTTTAATATCATCGGTCCCGATTGTTATCATTGAATTAAAATTTTACGGAATTTATATGTTATGTAAATATTCATGTGGTTCAAACAATATTGTTGTAACATAATAATTAAATGGAAAACAATACATTAATCTTACAAACACAAAGCTTTTATACAATTCGATAGACAATGCTTTTCGTTGATTTTGTTTTGCTTAGCTTTAGTTCATTTTGTTAAATTCACAACTTAGTTCAAAAAACCTGTGACATTTTTATTATTGACTAGCTATGCCCGCGGTTTCGCGCCCGTCAACTGCCTACCCTACCCTACTTACCTACCTACCTACCTTCCATGCCTACCCGACTTGTCTTGCTACCTACTCTTCCTACCGACCAACTTTTTTTCTAGTGTCATTCTTCCACGGAGTATTTTAACACCTCCATTCAGAAAATGACTTCAAGTTCACTGTGCGAGTATCTGAATTGCGTGTGTTGTGATATTTTACTTCTTGAATACTTTAAATTCATCTAACTTTTGATAGAGTGAACCAATTGCGAATGAAACGCTAAAACTAATTAATACTTCAAGAAACGCACAATTTTTATGTATAAAAGTTATCTACATTGTTTTCGTACATTTAACGTGATGCGTGCACAAATAACAGACAATAAATCCAAGAATGCTGTCAATGGGTTTTGTTGGTTATCCTTTAACACTCCTCTAACACCTGGATATTTTTTTTGGAAATATTTTCGATGTACAAAAACGACTTTTCTACAGATTCATTATTTGTATTGATATTGATTAATATTTTTTAAAGATTTATCTACGCTTTCGAATATGCACCTAGCTTTATCTTTTGAACTGTCCAACTTCTTTACAATTCAAAAGTGCCTTAATTGAAACGTAAAGAATTAAATAATTTGAGTTTGAGTTAATCTATCTTGATTTCTCACAACCGGATCCAGCTGTTTATAAGTATTTTATATGAAACTACTTACTATCTGACCCTTATAACCAGAGTGGGGGTCAGACAGGCAAGACTGTCAGGATCTCAGCCTTCTGTCTACTTGAATCTCAAACCTAGACAACATATTTTTTTTTAACCCAATAGGGTTTGAATGTAATAAGGTACTTGTTCAAGTATCGCTTGTACACTATGACTATCTTGTACCTGACTTCAAGCGTTATTAAAACATCTTCAAGCCAACTTTCTTGCTTACCGAGAAAGGATGATAATTTTATTACGAAAAAAAAAACTACTGGTGTTTACCGGTCCTATCCTCAGAAAAAAAACCTATTCTGTGTCTAACGTTAGATTCTCTAATTTAAACTATGTACTTAATCAACCACCTTTTACAGCTTCAAATTACCAATCTACGGAACATTACACCTCCATCAATTTCCATTTATCTAGATGACATACTCCTACCATCACATTAATAAAACCATAGCGGCATTCATTTAGAAAACTGTCTCCAACAAACTAGTCAAGTCCAATCATCTGACCGTTAACTTTCCTTTTATGCTAATATAATGAAACGAAGTCAGCCTGACTGCGAAACTTTCTTAATATAATATTCCAAAAGTCAAACAGTGGAGGGTTTGCCGTTTATAATTTTAGGCAACGATAGCTCTGCCCTTTCTAGTTTGTTATTCGTTAAGTTCTGTATCCATTTCATATTTGGTTTGTGAAACCAAATTTAACGGTCGAATGAGGGTATTTTGAGAATGGAATTTTATTGACCCTTTTATATCCTGTTTATCAACAGCCAATATTCCGTATTCAATCTCAATATGTGGTTCTTTGTACAGTTGTCGATGAAAATTTAAAACTCTTCAATCAATTTCATACGTTTCACTGGTTTACTCGAAACAAAGGTTGGCATAATTAACGGATCTATTAAATATTGCGTTAATTAACGACTGTTGTATAAACAAATTATTTTATCATCAATGCCAGTCGGTAGCTGAAATCAATGAGTACTTAAGAATTTCTGGCTTGAAGTACCCTTCAGTTAATTGTACCTTTACGAGCACCAATCCTCAGCTTATTGCTTTTCGCCTGGCTATTTTGCAAACGTAAATACCTGATTAACGTCAAGTTTTTTTAACAACTTGGCCTGAGTCAATTACAATGGGTATTAAACTTAAAGATTTTTGAGCTATTTTCCTTCGGGCGTGATGATAAATAAAAATATTATTATTAATATTAAACTCGATTATACTGAGATGCTAAGATGGTTTAGCAATGTTGAGAGGATGATTGACAGGCAACTAAAAAAATTGGTTGTCTGTAAAGTCAGTTTACGGACGATAGTTTAACGTGACAACGTCATGATTAGGGCATGCATTTCGATATTTCGAAATTACATAGTTTCAAAATTTCGCACCATATTTGCATGTTTATTAATTTCTAAATTGACACCCATAAAATCGAAATTTCGAAACTGGGTTTAATTTAAATATTATGTTGTTTTTTTATACAATTATGAAATGTATTATTGAAATCAAAAGAGGATCAACTGAAAATTGATAAAAATTGATGAAAATGAGTCTGAGTACGAATGCCGTTGCGTAGGGCCACCTTGTGCCCATGTGTGCTGACATTATGATAAAACAAAGGCTAACCATGATGTTTAATAAATAAAGAAGAGCGAAAGAAGCTCGTCCATTTAAAAAAAAAACAGGCTGTGTGGTATTTCTACCTCATTTAAAACAAACCGGTGATCACCATCAGCACTTCTTAAAATACATTCTTGGGGAGACTATAAATGAGTCTCCCTTGAGTCTCACTGTGTACGGTGATCGATTTGCCACTGTCTTGCCTGAGGTCAATCGGTGGACGGACAGAGTGCCCACTCCGAGCGCCCGAAACCCCGAAGTCCACCTGCCTTAAATGAGGCTGGGTTTCGGCGTGTCTACATCGAGGTGGTTGCCTCCATGATGCCTTCTTCTCCGAGTGTGTTGGCCTTCTCACGATTCCTCTCGGTGGCTATTTCACTCTAGTTTTCTGTCTCCGCCACCATATTCCTCTCTAATACTGGCATAGATAAGTCTCGCCCAAGCCTGGCGGCTAAGATCCAGCGCTCAAAGGCCCAAGAAAGCACTCCTCGAGCGTGTGCTGGGCAGAATCCAAGTTGCCTCTACAATGATGGCAATTTACCGTGGCCTCTCGGTGGAAACGCCTGGAAGAAGACATACATACACCTTATTGGTGATGTTCTTCAGAAAGTCCAGGTGCGCAGTACTCATAACCGACGTGCGTGTATGACTAGATGTATGAACGTGAGTGAAGCAAAAGAGGTATGTAAGGCTCGTAGCAGGTGACATTTTGTAGTATCTGCCTACCCTCTAAAATGCGTGAGTTTATCAAATCAAATATCAAAAATATTTTATCAAGAAATTTTTTAACAAGAGCGCTAAATTGAACTAAAACAAAAACCAAATAGGCGAGAAAATACCAAACAGGACCCTTTTCTAAACCAGCCATAGCCATCAAACAGCAGATTTCCCTTTGTGTAACCAAAAACAAATTACATTTACATATAGCCGATAATTCTATTCAGTCAGAACCATGGCCGACCTCATCGATAACCCGGAAACCCTCAAAACCCATTATGGTTTTATAACCTTTGTTATAAACATTGAACAAACAATGTCGAAAATGTCGCTTCTAATAAATCAAAGGAGACAGTTCCCCCCAACTGTTGAATACAGCATTTTAGATTTCAATTTCTTAAACAACTACAGCATTTTAGATTTCAATTTCTTAAACAACTTGTTATGACGACACTCTGAATCGTTTTTTTAGTGATTTGAAAAATGGTTGGTTGGTTGCTACTTTTATTTTGTCATCAGTTTTAAGACTGAAGACATGGTAGTACATATTATTTATAAAGGAATATTTATTCTGGAAAACACAAACTAAAGTCCAAAAAAAAAAAAAAAAAAAAAGGTGTTCAGTGACTGACTGCGAGAAATTTTTATTGTACTTTTTTGCTTTTTTTACCCCCGAAGGAAAAAAGAGGTGTTATAAGTTTAACATGTGTTGCTGTGTATCTATGTGCCTGTGTATCTGTGTGTATGTCTGTGAGATCAAAGCTCCTAAACGGATGAACCTATTTTCATTTTGTTTATTTTTGTTTGAAATGTGACTTTGTCGAGAGTGCTCTTAGCTATGTTTGATTAAAATTGGTTTAGCCATTCAAAAGTTATCCGCGTTTTACTTTTTGAATCTGGGTTTTTTCGCAAAATATAAGGTCGCAATTACGTGTTTCGATAGATCGTCGATTGAAGCGTGTCTACTACAATTTATATAATTCGTAGTTTAAAAAACAAGAAATAAAAAAAAATACACCGACATAAAAACCTCAAAAAAGTAAAAAATAAGCTCGTACTCGCGTAAGGGAACCGCTAAGTAAATAAAATATTCTGCTGTAAACGTTGGCGGTTCCCCGACGCGAGTACGAGCCTAATTTTTTTTCTCTGTTTTTTTTTGTGTTTGTTGCTCTTGTTTAGTGTCTGCGTTGGATAAATGTTTATATTATATTCTACGAGTATTTTTAAATATTTGGCCAAACGAGCGCCACTTGTATGTCAAAGTTGGCATTTTATTTTATAGTTTTGTCGGTACATCTCTCTTCTATCAGGAAAACAATTAAATAATTCGCTGCACAATCTTCATACAACATAACTCCATAGTTAACAACCCAGATTTCACTTCTCTCCCCGCTGTCTTCTCTAAATGGAACCACAGATCTAATTTGTTGTAAGATCCTTGCAAGTTCAATCAATCACGGTGACAAAGCACTGACTCTGTCGACAGTGGCGAAGTTTTGCCGATTTTAGTCGATTAGCCAGTTTCGGGAAGAGCGAATGGGTAAGCGGGTCGCTTGACAGATTGTTACTTAAGGAGAAGCTCTTTTGTTCCATTTGGTTATTAAATTCGTTGCTACTTTATTTAAAAAAAAAGTTTTTTTATATTTTTAGTTGAAATAGACTATAGTTTTTTTGTAATTCGAATAAACTCGTCTTAGTTCCATAAATTTAGTTACTTTAATATTGTAATGCAGCTCTGAAAACATCTTTTTTATTGAATATACATATAACAATCAGCAATCAGCTTGTAGCATTCCATGTTCCAAGTTCCAACAATCAATTAGTATTCACGATGACAATTATGAAGCAATCCAGAAGCATCTCGTTGTCCACCCTTGGCAGTATTGTTCAATCTACGGCTATATAAAGTTTGAGTTTGTCGTCTGGTTCTAAAATATGGTCTATAAATAGCTGCAAACTTTTTCATAATCTGCCTGTCTTAATTTTGTGCAGCAGCATACTATTTAATACCAGTTTCGTGTAGCAGGTTGGTTGCATTAGCAAGACAGAAGAATTTGATTACGAAAAAATAAATTGTGTACTAAGTTGAATAGAGTAGTTGGAGTTAGAGCAGTATGGTTATATTAGGTCGATTCAAATCAAATCAAATCAATCAAATGTTTTTTATTTCACATAGGCTTGGCACTTATAAAACGTCGACAAAAGGCGCACGGTTCGGGTTGGTCGTTTCCTGTGGAGAAGAACCGGCAAGAAACTCCACGGTTACACTTTAAAAAAAATTTTAGACGTTAAATTTTTTTTATTCAAACTTAAAGACGGCTGTGAAGTTTTCTTTTCACTCCTTGGTTATCCACCAGTCGCTTCACCCCCACTATCATAATTATAAATTCACTACTGCGCAGCGACTCACCTTTTTTTTCCGAACTACCATAAAGTTTGTACATAATCGTACTATGTAAAGCAATTATTATATATTTCGATGAAACTGAAATATATATATCGTGCAATAAACAACGCGACGTTGAAATTGATTCATCAACCATTTTAAATGCAAACAAATCTTATACAGACAGAACGAGAATTAATGGCAATCCTATTTAAATAGATAAAGAAAATATAAATACAACAAACGAACTCGAAGTTGTGGAACGAACAATTTGTTCTCACAATCACGTGCAATCGAGAAGCATCGGCGTTGAAACTCGACGGCGGTATTGTTCACTCGACGATTGTACGAAGTTGTCTCTGTGTGCGCAAAGGGAAGTTTTAGTTAGTAGTAGTAGTTTAGTTCTATATAGTTCTAACGCCTTATCTATAGGATATATGAGAGTATCTTCTATATTCAGGTGTGGTGAGTTATGTGTAATCGTGATTATTGTTTTCGTTAATTTAGTATTTAGATGGCCATCTTCTGTATTAGAAGATTTATTGCCTTTGCAGTAATGTCTCTAATACGTTGAAAATTCTATATTAACTTCATTTTTCTTTGGATTTATTTTAATTAAAACATCCTAACGTTATATAGACTGAAAGCGTTGCTGTAATGAGAAAAATAGTTGCTGTTTACAAATTATTATTTACTTTTCACTTACGTGTAGAAAGTTTACAACTTGAAGCCCAACATAATAACTTAATCAACTCAAATAATTTAAAGACTACGACCATTATATTTCATCTTAAACAAAATTTCTGGCCAAACTTTAAAGATAATTGAAATACACAAAGCGTAATAAAAACAAAAAGCCGAAGTTTGTAGAATTACTCAACGTTTCCAGCTAGGCTTATACAGATGTTGAGAGCTTACCCTTAACCCCTTCCAGTTGACGAATGGTACGAGTTAAGATTAAGAGAACTGCCTCCTCATGCTAAGAAGCGGGACAAATTCGCACCAACTAAGATATTCTTGGCTGTAATTAAAGGATGAAGCTCAAAATGTATGTCGTTAAATTTGAATGTCTTCATTTTGTTGCTGACTTACAGACCCTCGGTGGATGCAAATATAAGGGCAGCGCTTGCCTCGGTTCCTTGTGTTTTCATTGCCCCGAAATCATCTGGTAAGGCTTTTTCATCTGTAGAATTTATTAGGGTTTCTGGATAGCACGGTAGGAATGAGAAGTGGACGGTATTTATTATAAGAACCTTTTCGGAACCTTATTTTTAGTTTTTTATTTAAGGATGTTTTTCAAAAGCTTTGCTTTGGTCTTTGGGAAATTCAAACATAATTTTGTTAAGGTTATAAAATTGGTAAATCATTTTTAACTGTACACAGTATTCCATAATGCCCATTTCAAAAAAACAAAACAACAACAAACCAAACTTTTCATAAAGAGGCAGCAGGTCGTTTTTTCTAAGAGTTAAACATTCTTAGCAGGTTATTCACAAGTGTAGTAAACGTGCTAACGCGACTTGAATACCTGCTTGTTTCCGTACAATTCAAGCACAATTTACACTGGGTATCGCAGAAATAAGCAAAATTAATGTAAATGGTAACAAGGATGGAACACGTGCACGAAATAAATTAAAGCTTGGAGTATTTTTTGAGAGATTTTTAAACTGAATATGAAGTGCGGAGTGCTGGAGTTGAAGAGCATTTGATGTCCGAGTGTGAAACTGTCTGTGAGAGTCTTTTTATGGAAATGTGGAACTTTGGTGTCGGGATGAATAATTTAGTGAAGACACGGACACACAGAGTTAGAATAAAATATACAGATGATTTAACTGCAAATAATAATATTAGGTATCTTATATATTTATACGTAACTGTATATCAGAATTAACGAAAAAAAGGAAACTGATAACTAAAATATATACAATAGGCGGTATTTCATACCGCGATATCTTCCAGGCAACCTGGAATGGGCAGTGATTGCCTGGACATAAAATGGGGTTCAAATTGGTGTAACACATACCTAAATATCTTAGCAGAACTGAAAGGAGGCTCGGGCTCTTAAAACTGAAAGGTGGAAAGAGTGGGATAGAAAGGCTATCAAAAAAATCCATCCAAGACAGAGCAAGGTAATTAATAGGGGACACAGTTAATAAAAAATTCAAGTTAAATTAACTAACAAAAGATCATCAAAACTCTTTAAAACTCATAATCCCAGCGAACTCAAATAAAACAGCATCGAAATCAAAATCCCAGTAAAACTTTGAGACGAAAACTCCAATTTACACTCTGAAATACAAAATTTCAAACAGATTTACACAACACTCAGATACAAATACATTCGAGCTACAGCAGCCATTTATCTCTGCTATTAGCTAACTAGTTACGGAGTTACTAGCGAGCGTACAGACGAATAGCGAATGTACAGACGAATTGCGAACGTACAAAGTTGGTCTGCCGTTCTCCAATATCGTTAATTGAGTTGCCTCAGTATTAGTAAAGGAATATTGAGTGGCAAAAAGGTAAAGTTTTGGCTTAGCAAACGTATGGGTTGTGTGTCTTTAGAGGTGTAATGTAACTTTGTTATAGAATAGAATAGAATTTCTCTTTATTCAAGTATCCATGACTCAAATGAAGGTTAGTAAAACTTTCAACTATGTTAGTAGCACAGATATTAAAAACCGGCCAAGTGCGAGTCGGACTCTCGCACGAAGGGTTCCGTACTTGGTAACGACGGTTGCGGTTTACGATTTAGGACGTATTAAAAAAAACTACATACTAGATCTCGTTCAAACCAATTTTTGGTGGAAGTTTACATGGTAATGTACAACATGTATTTTTTTTTAGTTTTATCATTCTCTTGTTTTAGAAGTTACAGGGGGGGGGACACATTTTACCACTTTGGAAGTGTCTCTCGCGCAAACTATTCATTTGAGAAAAAAATATATTAGAAACCTCAATATCATTTTTAAAGACCTATCCATAGATACCCCACACGTATGGATATGATGAAAAAAAAAATTGAGTTTCAGTTCTAAGTATGGGGAACCCCAAAGTTTATTGTTTTTTTTCTATTTTTGTGTGAAAATCTTAATACGGTTCATAGAATACATCTACTTACCAAGTTTTAACAGCATAGTTCTTATAGTTTCGGAAAAAAGTGGCTGTGACATACGGACGGACAGACAGACAGACAGACGGACAGACAGACATGACGAATCCATAAGGGTTCCGTTTTTGCCATTTGGCTACGGAACCCTAAAAATGACACTACAAAAACAAAACAACAAATAACAGTGCATCACCGTTGCGACAACCCATGTGATATGGCACAACAGTGACCCACGAAACCACAGTTTAGGCGACTCGAAATCATACTTAGGATACTGTTATAGCAGAATTTGTAAATAGTTGCAAAGAACACTGGCATCACCCATTGTTAATGAATTGAATTTGAAACATTCAAGTAATGCATTTAACTTGAACGTTTCAAATTCATCTTAGCATCAATCAATATGAAAAACTTGTCAATATGTAGGGGAATCAGAGGTGTTTTGACAGATTGATTAAAATGATTAAGACTAGACGATACGAGGAAGATATGATTGAAAATAGACGATCGATTTCAATTTGGCAATGTTACATACGTGATAAGGATATTATTACTGATATCAAATTTTAATAATATTTTTTATAATAAACTAACGTAAAACACAAACATACTTAGATACACTAGTCAACGAATAAACTAACATATTGACTTCCAACAAGGCAAAGTCAAGATTTATTCACGGAGACAATAGGTGCTTATCGTCGGCACTCTGGAAAGTCATAAGTTCGTATCCGAAACTACAATAGCTCCGTTTTTGTGCCTCCCAATCTATTCCTAGAATCTGATATAGAACTTTACTAGGTAATAATATATTGTTGAAGTTCTATATGAGGACTTTGATATAATTATATATGTTTATTTATTATTATTGTTATATTGGCATTTGACCACTATTTCACCTGATAGTAAACGATGATGTGGGCTTCAATGGAACTCATTTGCCTCGAAGAAACCTCTTGACTTAAATACTTCCAGGTTATTTGATGGAACAATTAAATTAATTGCTTGCCTTGTTTGTTGTTGCAGGTACCGTGATAGCATGGTATCGTCTTTCAGGACTGCATAAGGTACGTAACAATCACATTTATTATTTCTTTCTACTTTTTCATAAATCTACCACCGTTAATGACGGTTCTTTTTTAGGGTTCCGTACCCAAAGGGTAAAAACGTGACCCTATTACTAAGACTCCGCGGTCCGTCTGTCTGTCTGTCTATCCGTCTGTAACCAGGCTGTATCTCATGAACCGTGATAGCTAGTCAGTTGAAATTTTCAAAGATGATTTATTTCTGCTGCAGCTATAACAACAAATACTAAAAACAGAATAAAATAAATATTTAAGTGGGGCTCCCATACAACAAAAGTGATTTTTTTGCCGTTTTTTGCGATAATGGTAAAGAATGTACGTAACGTATAATGGTACGGAACCCTTCGTGCGCGAGTCCGACTCGCACTTAGCCGGTTTTTTTATTAAATTATGTTTTGGGTTTGGGGCTATATTTAAAAGGAAAAAAATAAAAATAATTATGACTTTGGAACCTTTCTTTTGATTGTTTGTCTCATTTTCTATACAACATACATTAAGCATTAAAAAACATACAATATTAAATCGTTTAGCTCTGTGAATATTTTAAATATTAACAGGGTTATGGAAATCCGTAAAACAGTCTTTTGACTTCTTGCAACACTAGTGAATGTTGCACTTTGAACAGTTTACAATACCCAATAATTTACATGAAGATAGCATATATCTACCACGTGTCTCTGACCTGATTATATTGTAGTCCTCTAGTCCAGGCTGACCTCTTGGGGAGGCAAAATCTGGCAAGGTTTTCCTTTATGCATCTTTGTTTGTGGTTGATTTTCTGCTGTGCTATCGGTTGGACGACTCCTATTATTGGCAGGAGTATACTTGCATAATGTGTCAGCTAATTCCGACCAAACATCAGCGAGACTCTGAACAACTTAACTTTTATTTTGGTCTGTTTGTTCCGCAACTTTTTTATATAATACCCACAAAGGACATGGCTAAATAAAGTATGGACGACTGCCCTAACAATGAATAAACAATTTAACTAGTAATATGTATTTCTGAAAAGCTGAATATGAGTATTTCGTATGAAAAAAGTTACAAACACTTTTTAAATCGTCACAATCCTGAAAATAAAATCGTAGAAACGCCTACATTAATAGGTATACAAACTTGTAAAAGAATAAGATTTTGCTATGATACTTTATTAAGGCGTTCAGAGGAGCTCGTGGCTTAATAATAACAGTCATGCAGGTCGATCTTCAAGGTTAAGCAACGCTAGCCGAGGTCATTCCGTGGTTTCATCGTGTACCATCTTTACAAAGCGAGTTTCCTTCGTGTCTTGGAAAGCTAGTTAAGCCGTTGGTCCTGGCTGTCATTTGTTTTGTTGTCATTTGTTGCTACACCACAGTGCTACAGCATCTCATGATGAATCAATACGCAATTGAAACTTAAGACCATACTAGTTGGCTCTGTATTAATACAAATTACCCGGCGAAAGGCACTTCGTTAAAAATGAGTTCCCATGACACCCCCAACATGTTTTTTTTTAATTTGGTTCTAATCGAATCGAACTTTTTAGTGTCAGCACTATTTAAGCGCCGTTGTTTTCCAGATTTTGTCAATAATTTCTAGAAATCAGATGATCTCTAAGGTTTTGAGATGTATTGCGAAAGGTACAAAAATAAATAATAATGAATACTGTTCGTTTCGATTTACGCAAAAGTCTTTAAAAGTAGGTTTATTGACTACAATTTTTCGTAGAACGGAATCTTATGTTCTTCTTGTCAAACAAAAACATGAAAAATCTTTTAATTATTTGATTAATTCACGAAAGTTCTAGAAGAATAATAAAACTGTTATAATTCATTAATGAATATTAAAGATGTATTGCGATAGGTACAATATTAAATAATAATGTATACTGTTCGTTTCGACTTACGCAAATGTATTTAAAAGTACGTTTATTGACTAAAATTTTTCGTAGAACAGAATCTTATGTTCTTCTTGTCAAACAAAAACATGGAAAACTTTTATTTATTTGATTAATTCACGAAAGTTCTAGAAGAATAATAAAACTGTAATAATTCATTAATGAATATTTGAATGTTACGAGCTAGTGAGAAATTTCTAGACGTGCTAAGGGCAGTTGTTTAGCCATGTCCTTTATTACAGATAAATCGTCAAGGTGTAAAAGATCCTCTTGTACCACTGTCTGCTTTTCATGTGGATTTTGGATACTTTTTGTGATGATTGTTTGAATATTAATTTATTTTGGGTTTTTATCTGTTTATAATTTAATGTATGTACAACTATGGACTGGAATTATGTCTGAAATAAATAAATAGGTCTCTCCAAAGGGCAAGCATATTTTGTACTTTCCCAAAAAATTATCAATTAGGTCCACCCCTCCCATGTAGGCATTGTATTTTCTGACCAACTTGGGACTTGCAATTGGAATTTTCTTTTTTACATCAATTTATATTTTGCAATGGATTTGCACCCACATATGTTGATGCTAAGACCACTTGCTTATTGTCCTTCCAATTCACAGTTGTTATATCTACACCTTTAAAATTTGTTATGACGTATTCTTCATAGGAACCTCTCAATATGGAACTCTTCATTACTTCTTGCTTTGTTGGAAGTTTGCACGGTTTCTTAAGCCTATTTCTTTATGCAGTACCCAAGCAATGGATCGCTTCCTTTGCTTGTGTGTATATTAGAGGCAGAGACGTGTAATAGCTATCGAAATAAACAATATGATTCTGTTGTCTGGGGAAACTCTCAATAGTTTCAGAACCGTTTGTCCCACTATCGACACCCCAATATCGGTAAATAACATTCTGTACCAATGGAGGGTCTTCATCATTGGCCTGAATGTTATTGGGTTCTTCATCAATTCCAACTTCTTCCAGTTCAGCTTGTAACTCTTCACGAGATGCATAATACGGAATTTCTTCTCCATCAGACTCCATATCGTCTTCAGACTCCTCGCTATTTTTAACAAAAACACACCTAAGTGCAACCAAAACAATAAAAAAAAAATAACATGAAAACTACCAAAGACAAACAAAAAGGAGAGAGCGAGAGTAAATGCATGAAGTATCATATTTGATATATAAATATTAGATTTAGGTAGGCAAATGCAGATAAAAATGCAAATTAATTTATTTTCATGCAACTGAAAGACCTTTATTTTTTTTAAATATTTTTATTCATCAATAGAGTAAAAATAACTCGATTAGAGCTGATTAAAAATTTGCCACTGTTTCTGCAGAAGCCGAATATATTCGATAATAACGTGTTGTATCGTTTTTGATACGGGATGCATTTAAAGATTAAAGATCCATATCCCAATTTATTCAATTTATGCAACATGTCTTCTTCGTCTAAATTTCTGTTTTTGTCATCAAATCAGTTGTCACTTCCTTTTAGCAATACCTTGTTTCACACACTTCATCTATCGTGTTTTCTTTACATCTCAATCTGTTTTAAATTAAGATACGTCAGCAGCAAAAATATCAAAATAATTTCATATTTGGTTTATAACAGTACTATCTTATTTACTGACAAAAAAAAAATACGAGTTTATGTTTGAATGTAAATTTTCCTACAATAGTTTTCAGTAAATTCATTGCTGCAATTTAATTCAAAGCACAGTTTTAAATACAGTATTTCACTGTTTCCTCCTTTTACAAAATACTGTGCAAACAAAAAGTTAAACAGTACTCTTTATTCTTTCTCTGTTCCTCTACTTTTACTAACGACTGGATTACCTTAATTTTGAACCTAATTAGTTGTTGACTCTACGGAAATGTTTGTAGGAAACATCTGTTTATTGTGGACACTGAACTTTATACAGGGTGATTTCAATTTATTGCCAATCCGGCATGGGGTGGAAGTACTCATGAATGTGAACAACTTTTACTATGATCAACCGTGAAATTTCGAAAAAATGACTGCTGTTCCTTTGAAATTTTGATAGTATTGTATGAATTTAAAAAAATATGCCAAGAACTTCTGGAGAGTCGACCGCCTACCAAAATACGCAGCGTTGGAACTGTTGGAAACCGTCCCTCTAGATGGACCGATGACCTGGTTATGGCCACGGACATCCGCGGATGCGAGACGCACAGAATCAATCGATGTGGCACTTGAGGGAGGCCTATGGCCAGCAGGGGACATCATTCGGCAATGACGATGAAATTTCTTAACAAACAATTTTTTTTTATATTAAGACTTGATCTTTTAGTTAAAGTTGTTGATTTTCATGAATACTTTCAATCCCTGAAAGATTTACAACGAATTAAAAGACAAATAATAACTCTGTCTACAGGATTCTTTAAACATGTGTGAATCTATAGACTTTGGTTTTTAGACTCCGTTTTGCTTGCAGCGGTGTTAAAATTTTACATACATTTATTCCAGTGTGCGCAAACAGGTTTCTGACTCGGTTCGGAAGTCTTGTTCAGCAAAATCGCTTTTGGTTTACAAATTGACTCAAAATCGGCGAGTTTGTGTAGGAATTACTAAGCTAAAGTATGTTATGCCTAAGATGTTTTCCTTCACCGATATCATATGCAAACTGATCAGAATTCCCCGACCCAAATTGACCAAGCGTGGTGATATTATATAGGCAGAGGCGCAGAGTGAGAGCAGAGGCCTTTGGCTATAGTTACAAAAGATTTGATAATATATGAGAAGTGGTCTATGGCTATAAAGAGGTAGTAGTGACATATGATATTTATTTTTGCGTTCAGTTGCACGGTGTCTTCTCGTCCAACTTACCACAGTGTCTCAAGACGAAAGTCTATGACCAACGTTTGTTGCCAGTGATGACCTAAGGCTCTGAGACGTGTTCGGCTACAATAGACCTCCTCAGAAAGCATACACTCACTCAAAGGGCAATGGAGAGAGTAATTGAATCAGAAATTTAGGGATCCACAAGTGTACCAGGATTACCGACATAGCCCGAAGAATTGCCAAACTTAAGTGGCACACTCCTCGCAGAACGGATGGGCAGAAAAGTGCTGGAGTGGTGACCTCGAATCGGAAGACGTTTCGTTGGAAGGCCTGCCACTAGGTGGATCGAAGACCTGATGAAGGTTGCGGGGTTTTCCTGGGTGCGAGACGCACGGGACAATATAGGTCAATATGGTGACGCTTGGGGGGGGCCTATGTCCAGCAGTGGACATCTTTCGGCTGATATGATGATAATGATATTTATTTTAAAATTACAAATTTAATTACAAATTACGATTGATACGAAAGTTATAACTTTCGTATCAATCTTTTTCGGCAGATAAACTATATTATCTAGGCGACCGAGCTCTGCTCAGGTGAAAATAGAGAAAACCACTTTTCCCAGATATGAGAACTAGCTAGATCGATTTTTCGCTCCCGAAAAACCCTATATTGCAAATTTCATCGAAATCGTAAGAGCCGTTTTCGAGAACATGATTCGATGCATATACAAATATTGTTCTTTTAATAAGTATATGATTAGGCCGCTGTTTTACTTATCCTTGTAAATATTAAACCTGCTACAAACGAGACTCTTTTATTACTTTATTGCAACTTTCGTACTAACATAAATTCTACAATAAACAAACATTTTCGTGAAACCAAAAACTACTGATGACAAGCTTGTATTTCAAAACACAATTTTCATTCCCTTTATCGTCAAAAACACGTTTGACGGTTTACACAACACACAGAGAATCTGATAAAAAACATTGCTTTTTTAGTATTCGACAAAAAAAAATCCTTTGGCTCATTCATTTATTTTACGTTTTTGTTTTATATACTTATTAACTAGCGACATATTTTTGCCGAAAAATAGCTTTGCAACAATAATATTGATGATGATGGCTCCCTTTTCCGCTCTTAGACTTCTATTTGATCCTGGTTCTGGCTAATTTAGCCAGCCTAGCTCCGCCCAGACGCACAGAAGCTTCCTGGGGGTAGAAATGGGCACGGGTCTAGCACTATCATATCGAAGCCTCTCTTTCATCCGCGGCATCATTGCCTCAGGATCCACTATGCCCTTTGATCCACTGGGTGTGTGCGAGTGCGAGATGACACTCAAAGATTATTTTGTTGATAATTTGTTTTCTAAAGCTTTGAGCACAGCCAGACAAATATAGCATTTAAAACTGTTGTAGTGGTTGCCAATAAAACATACATTAATATGAACCATTTAGTAAGATTAATATTTACATAACTTAAGATGATCTTAACTCTGTTATCCATGAATCTTATCTATCTATCTAATCTAATTCCGTTAAACGACCAATTCTTGTAGATATGTATGTATATATATAAAATCTGAATCTCGGAAATGGCTCCAACGATTTTGCATGAAATTTTGTATGGGTCGGGGCGATAAATCGATCTAGCTAGGTTTCATTTTTAGAAAACGTCGTCTTCTCTATTTTCATCCCAGGTACGCATGGCTCAAGTACTACCAGTAAATTGGACAAAAACCTACTCAAGAAAACTCGCAAACTCGTCCAAAGGTCATAGTGAAAAAATGACTTCATAAAACTGGTCCGAAATGTCATTGCTGAAATTACGAAACAATCTACCCCACTTTACTGTGGGTTCCAAAAGAAGAATTTCCAACCGTCCAAGTTTTTATTGTCATAATTGGACCCCAGATTACTCTCTTTCGACGAAAAACGTAAAAGAGAAAAAGTCAAACGATTAAAGATTATTAAAAGGAAACCAGTTTTATGGGTATCTTCACATTTATTCATTTCATTTGAAGTTTATTAGCATTTTTGAGTTTTTGTTGCGAAACTTTGAAGCTCTAATTCGTTTGTGACTTGTGAGGGTAGCAGGTTTAAGAAGGATCAAAAGTTTTCAAAAAATACTTGGAATATTAAACACGTTAAATTATCTTTTATTTTCACACACTGGCTTATACTGTTTTTTCAAATTAAAATAGGTTTATTTCTCAGTATAAATCTCGTAACTTGTTGACGTAAAGATATTTTTCAAAACACTTTTTTCAGCCTTCAATAAATTCTCACCCTTTTCTGACTCCAAGCCGACTTTTATTATCGTTGTAGTCCACATAAACATCATAAAATAGACCTTCATAAAAACTTCTAAGTTAGGTCACCAACAATACCTAAAAACATAACTCGCATTTTGAATATTTTTCTGTTCGATATAAATCATATTTTGCTTGGGAACATTCATAAAACCGGGCGGAAAAACAAAGCTGACTACAGATTTATAGGAATTTGTTTGGTATAGAATGTGTGTGACTCGATATAATAGCCTTGTTTACTTTAGCACTGCGAATGTTAGTGCAAATCGAGTTATTGCCTGTAATAAGTTTACGCGAAAAAAATATTCGCGTCGAGTGTTGTCGTAAAATATGCGAGTAAATTTTGTTTACTAAAACTCGTGCCTAGAGCGTAAATTGTTGTATAGAAGTTTGTTTTGAGTTTGAAACTTGCGAAGTGTCTTGAACATGTTTAGTTATAGCGATAATGTTGTTACTAACACGTACGGCTCAGGGATTTTAAGATAATAGAGGTTGGTAAATTAACATTTAGTATTACAAGAAAATAATTTTGATTATTCACAATTAGGTACATAGGAGTTAAATATAATTGGCTAAATGTGGCTGTACTGAAACTCAAACTCAAATAATATTTCAGTGAAATAATTTAAAGGTCACGATTACTAATAAGGATAAGGAGGACATAAGGTTTAAACCCAAGGAAATGCAACTCTCTCGTAATAGAAGATGGAAGGATTACCGTCGTGGAATTCTTATAGGCGTGAGGTAATAAAAAAAAAAATAAGTGTCAGCCAATAACTTAATAGCTACGAGCCTTGACTAACACCTTAGGATGCTCTCGTTAGGCGACTGGCTCAAGGACTTGATTCAGAAAGCAGTACTTCTGGACTCGGCTTGTATTGTTCGGAAGTTCATCTTTCTGGAGCCCTGACCGCCGGCAGCTTGGACCCTGTTCCCGATACCAGTGGGCCTCTATATTTATATTTTTAAATGATTTTATTAATATGTTTTATAAAAATATAGTGTATAAGAAAGTTAATGAATAAAGGATATAATAATAGGATAGGATATATATCAGGTGGTCTGTCAGTTCGCGAATATTTATATATTCGCGAACTGACAGACCACCTGATCCTCCGACTGCACGGCATGATTTTTTTTTGTTTAGAGCTTTTTTGTTCGCTTCTTAAGCAGTCGGGTTTTTGTTTTTTAAATTAACTTTTTTTATTTACAACTTTATAGTTATATTTTATTTCGTATTACTTTTAAACATAAAAGTGGTATATATTTTGGTAATCACCTCTTGAAACCCTTCATGTTGATACCCCACTCGATGGGTATGGAAGAAAAAAAAATTGGGACCCGCACAATATGGCGCCCAAAATCCGCCATGTTTGTTTTTTGTAACTTCACCTATCTAAGAACACTTGGGCGGTCAAGACTTATCTAACGATGTCTTAATTATAAAAATCCGTCAAGTGGTTTGGAAGATACGAGGTAATAAAGAATATTACATACATACAAACATACATACATACAAGATACGCGCGAAAAACATGACCCTTTCCTTGCAACCGGATAATTAAAAGTAATTATTATTTAATGATGAGTATTACGTAGTAAGGCGTATACAGGACGTTTATTCCAGCTTGCATTTTATATACTTTTCTATAAAACTTTCACCAATAAGTCAAGAAACGATAGAAATAAGCTATTTACGACTATCAAAGGATCAATAACAAACGAAGAAAGAATCCAGATTCCTTTGCAATATTCAAGAGAATTATGTAAAAATCATTTCTCTTTGCAGTCGGATTTAAGAGAAAGCGGTAGGTACTTACTATGTAGAATTGTAGATAGAGAAGGGGAACTATTGCGACATGTCTTATTGATTTGAAGTTTCTGCACTTTGTGTGTATCTTGTGTGTGCTTTGAAGGATAGGATCTCTATCAGTAAACGATTTTGTTTGAGAATACTTTACATTGTGTTAAGTCTATATAGATATAATTTAAGTCCCTTGTAGTTAAATTAATATGCCAAGCCTTGTCCTAACTTTGTAAGAGGCAACTTTTAGTGTAGCTAGCTGCGTGTGGAGCAGCTAAACATTATTATTATACATGGAGTGACTGCCTATCTTCACAACCCAGTAACTAGGTAACACGATACCCCTCATAACTTTTAAGGTTTTAGACAAGTGTCATGCTGTACAATAAGTGTAATTTAATGTATTGATAAATAAACGAAAAAAAAACTGGTGTCATATTTTCTGGTGATAAATTTCGGGACCAACAACTTAACATTTTAACCGAGGAACGGAGTAGACTTGGGCTGTAATAGATGTGTTACGATGCGTTGTCTGTGGGAGGCCTATGTCCAGCAGTGGACGTCTTTCAGCTGAAATGATGATGATGAGCAATACCCATCCATGGACCAACCTCGGAAAGTGTTACTGAATCTTGAAGAGTAACCTGTGCGGCTGTCATTATTTGGCCACTAGCTCCTTTACGCCTTCCTATTCGTTATAACCAAAGGCCAAAGGCCCTCTACTAAAATTATTACATGCCGATGTTATTATATCTTACCAACATCGTTAGCCATTTCTTACACCACGGGGAGTCTCCTAGAACCTTGACCGAGGCAATTTGTTCTCTATAAGTTATTGCTTTGTGTAACTAAGCTATAAAATACGAGGATTATTAGGAGATCGTTGGTGTAAAAAGAAGATCATTGAAGAATGATAATTTTTTATTAAGCGCTAAAATGCTGGGGGCACTGACCATTATATGGGTGTCTATTTGAATGAGTTTTATTTAGATTTATGTATGGTTCTAAACATTTTGAAAAGCCCGCCACACTTTTTCCAACTGGCACTCCTGTAAGCCTGATCCAAAATTGAACACTACCAGAAACAAGCCGAGTAAGGAGGAAAGTGAATTCTCCGCTGTTTTGTTCTGGTTAATTTCGTTGCGGGTTCCAAGAGAGTTTGGATACTCTTTAGTTTACTCTTTCATTTCTTCTAACCGGACTATTATTGTCTACTGCTGGACATTAAACTACATAAGACACATAAAATATTTTCAACTGCATCCAGCTGTTTTAAATAGTAGTTTTAATAAATGAAACACGTTTTTCACAAGGAGCTCGTGGCTAAATAATAACAGCCGCACGGGTCGATCATCAAGGTTAACCGACGAGGTCGGTTCGTGGATGGGTGACTATTTCAACATACCGAGTTTCCTCCGTGCATCGGAAAGCATGTTAAGCCGTTGGTCCCGGCTGTCATTTAAAGATCTTTGACAGTCGTAACGAGTAGTCAGAAGCTTGAGATTTGACACCAGTCTTGCCAAGGGGTACCGTGTTACCTGGTTGTGGAGTTCAGATAGGCAGTCGCTCCATGTAAAACACTGGTACTCAGCTGAATCCGGTAGGACTGGAAGCCGACCCCAATATAGCGGGAAAAAAGGCTAGGCAGATGATGTTTGCCACGGCTTAACATCAAAATAACTTAGTTCGTCCATAATCCAACACGGTTTCATGCCCAAATGCAAAATAGGTTTTTTTCTATCAGAAAAGGATTTAATATTTAGTTCATAATAGTGTGTGGGAATTCCGAGCTCATTTTCAATCTCCATGCGTAACCTTTGGTATTATGTTCAAAAACCCGATTATCAAAGTCTGATAACAGTCTAGACACTCTTTCTACTCGAAAAATCTTAATATAAAAGAAATACTTATTCCAGTCTGCTATATAGAACCACTTGCTTTTCTCCCGTAGCTTCACTTCAATAACAAAGAACATTATTTGTTTCGCAATAAAAAGCAGCCTCGGTGACAGGCACTTTGTGTAGCCTTCATAGGTAAAACAAACAATTTAAAGTCTTTATAATGTTAGTTTAAACAATAGAAACAAAGAAATGGAAGACAACTAGTTTATTCGGCACACATAGATACACACAATGTAGGTACAAATAAAAGGAAACTTAATTTTAAAACAATTACATACTTAGTGTGTCCCGCGGCAGCGCCAAAAAGCTCCAGTTCAGCAAAATGCCAAACAACTGGGAGTTGCTTGACGCTAGTTTTCAACTGAACCTTACTTTGAAGTGTACGGATTTGAATCAGTATTTACGGTGTTAAATATACTGGTTAATAGATATATGTTCACATCATCATCACATCATCAGCCTATTCATGTTCCCACTGCTGGGAAACAGGTCTCCTCTCTGTGAGAGGGAATGGGCCGTAATCCACTACGCGGGCCAAGTGCGGGTTGGTGGTTGTCACATATCTTCGAATTTTTGGTGCTAGGTCATGCCGGTTTCATCACGATGTTTTCCTTCACCGTTTTGAGAGCAGTGGAGATGAAATAATTTACACAAGGTAAAGTGCCTGCCTGGGCTCGAACCCACGACCTACAACTTGTAAGTCACGGCCGATACCACTGGGCCACCACTGCTGCCAGTGGCTGCAGTGCCAGCAGCTGAGCGAAATAGATGGATTGCAAGTATCGTTTAATATTTAAAAAGATTTTTATACTCGGGTAGTTTGAGAAATATTGCGATCAGTATTTACCTACGTCACATATAAAGCATAAGCAATATTATGCCAACTATATACAAATACTAACTTCTGCCAGTGGCTTTGATCGCGTGAATCCCAGAAATTATCCCACGGAAACGTTCTCCTGGTATAAAAGTATCCTATGTCCTGATCCAAAATACGATCTATTTCTATAGCTAAATTCATCACAATTGGTTCATCAGGCGTGAGAACATAACATATAGATAGACAGATTCTAGTTATTTTCACATTTCTAATAATTATTTGGAATACATAATGAACAATGTTCAATAACTCAGTATTTTTTGTGATATCTATTAATGATAATACAATCGGGGTTTCTCGACACGCACTAGTAACTGGACTTTTGTAAAAGTTCCAGAAAATTCTAGGCCAAAACCATTTATCCCTGTTTAAGAGTACTAGATAATATTATATTATATTTCTTCGGGGAATTCTGTTTATCAAGTTTGTTTATTGGTTTAGATATTATTATTATTATTGACTTGGCTATAAAAGGAGGACTGTTTAATAATAGTAGTTTATCTCTTCTTCTTCTTCTTCGTATCGATGGTACATTTGATCAAACTTTTTGAGCCCAGTAGGTGGCCACGTTTATTGCAGCATCAGAGGCATTATACAGGTCATTCATGGTGCAGGTGAATGGACAGTCGGGACACTCCAGCAAGTGGGGCATAGTCTGTACAGGAGCACCGCAATCGCACCCAGCGTGCAATGGACCAATAATGCCCCATTTTGCCATATTATATTTGCAGCGGCCTACCTGGGTGCGCAACCGATTCAATGCCTTCCACACGGGCCACTGCAGTTCATGCCCGAGGGGTAGATGCTCCTTGGGCTTAATGAAGTCATGAGGTGGTGGGTACTTCTCTAGCCACAGTTTGCTCCTCTCCCTAGACGGCCTGACCTGGATCGACCGTGTGGTTCGCAGGAAGCTCTTTCGACTTTTTAGTCTACCCCGAGTTGTTAAGTGGTCGTAGAGGGGATGTCGGGAATCGGATTCCTGCTTCTTCTTTTCCATCGCGCATGCGACATCCCTTCGTACAGCAGGAGGTGCAATACCCGCTAGTGGGTAGAGCTTATTTAGTGGAGTTGGTTTTAAGCAGCCCGATATTATCCGACACATCTCATTTAGGGCGGTGTCTACTTACTTTGCGTAGTAGTTTATGCAATGGTCATATAATAGGGGTTATTAAAACACGAGCGTAGGTTTATCAAATGAGGCGAAGCCGAATTTGATAATAATGTTACGCGAGTGTTTTAATACCTAATTATATGCTATTGCATACACTACTTTATCTTCACTCATACAGTTGAAATAAAACAAAAGTGGAAAGGGAAAAAATATGTGGTACGGTATGGCGGGCAATTTAGATTCTCATTGCGCAGCGCGCGCATCCACAGACAACTGACAATGACATGAGCCCATAAGCGCCAGAAAATTAAAAAGTAAAAGTGTGCTATAAAAATTAAAAAGTTATTTTATGATGCAGTTGTTTGAAAATCGAAGGAAAATGTTGAACTATAATGTTTTTTTTTTTAATTTTACCTATCCATGAATATAAAGAACGTGTTTATACAATATTTTTCGAATTCGTATTTGGAACATTACGTTGTGAGTGTAGATATAGTACATTACTGCAGCGGCCAGCAAAATAGGCATTGATGGACGAACGTGTAAATGTGGGCCGAGGCGAAGCCGAGGCACACATACGTAAGTCCATCAATGCCTAGTTGTGGCCAAGGCTTGTATAGTACTTTTCTCAAATAATGCGCGGAAATTAAAACTAAGTAGTACCTAGAACTCATTTTGTCAAAATCAATGACGAACAACAATAATTGTTCCCGCGTTAAAGTGTTCCTTTGTTTTTTTTTCAATAAACAGAATTCTATTTGCAAGCCAGTTCGAAATTTAAATAAAACCTTTGATAAGTTACCTCCTTGGTTGCCATGTTTCGGAGAAAACATCGTTCCATTTTTAAACTACACGACAGATATGAGTTTACTATGGAATTTATTTGGCCGCTAGACACGACAGATATGGATTTTCATACAACTTTTGCCGGCCGCTGCGCGCATGTATTTGCCCAGTACAGCAATTTCGATTTATCTCGAAGAAGGTTGTCAAAATAATGATCACATTTCCAAGCATGTTTGAGAAAAAATAGTTTTTTTATAGAGACTGAAGTATTGTAATGAAGTCTGTATTTTGAAGTCAATTTTCAATTGATTATTTATTTCATTAAATTCGAGAAAGTTTGGGTTTCAGTTGTTATTTTAAGATCATGAGTACCTATTGCTTTTGATATTTATCTAATTTTAATAGGAGGTACTGTTTTCCTTAGAAAAGATTTCACATCACATCATCAGCCTATTAATGTTCCCACTGCTGGGACACAGGCCTCCTCTCTGCGATAGGGAATGGGCCGTAATCCACCACTCCACAATTTGAAGACATGTGATATCCACCAACCCACACTGTGCCCGGTGCGGGTTGGTGGATATCACATGTCTTCGATTTTTTGGTTCTAGGACATGCCGGTTTCCTCACGATGTTTTCCTTCACCGTTTTGAGAGCAGTGGTGATCAAATAATTTACACAAAGTAAGCCTGTGCTCAAACCCACGTCTTACAACTTATAAGTCACGGCCGATACTACTGGGCCACCGCTGCTCAAAGATTTAACCCTATTTATTTGTCAAAAAATGCGAAAACACAGCCGCCTGAATAAAGGCTACTTTTAAATTGAATATTCTTTTAACATTATTTACTAAGTGCGGAGGAAATTCTCAGAAAACCCGAAACACGAAAGGATAATTAAAAAAGATCACTTTACATCTAAAACCAAGGCGCGTTCCTAAATTTACCCAAATCTGGACAATCCGACCGAGAGTGCCTCCCGCGAAAACCATCACCTATAATTTTAAATGTAAAGTATCCCAATATTAGACATTCTGTAGCGAAGACTCTTCAGCCCTAAATATATTTCCGAAAACACCGTAACAACCGAAATTAGACTTTGTTTTTCGCAAGTTAAGGTTCCATTTAAGTATCGAATGTCAAGGGGTTGAGAAGATCGGGTGATTATGTAAATAATGCTGTAATGACGTCATCATGGGTCATGTCGTTTGCCTTGATGCGAGGAACCGATATAATAAAATCTGAAATGTGTTCGTTCTGGAATTTCAAGTGTCTGACATTAATATTGTAGAACAGCGTTGATTCTATAAGGACTGATAAGGGAAGTTTAGTGGACAATGTTCAAGGATTTAGTGAAGAAAATTGCCACCTTAAAGTCAGTCGTTGTTGATAATGGGTGGAATTAAAGTCTTCGAGTTTGTAAAGGAACCTTAACTTTTATTTCACAGTTTTGGGAATGAGAGAAAAATACTGTTTGCAGTAAGAATGTAATTACGGGACTAATTTTGTCGAGAATAGGAGGTTTTTAATTCAATGAGCTTGGGAATGGTTGTCAGTTAATGGTAGAGCCTGTGATGTTAAAAAAATTTGTCAGAAATGTTCGCTACTACTGTAGAACGCAAGTACAGGAATAGTGCGAACTTGTATTTTGAACTTTGTAATTATTGTCATTGCAGAACGGATGGCCGATAGGGCAGAAAAGTTCTGGAGTGCGAACCGGAAGACGTTGCGTTGAAAGGCCTCCCAGCAGGTGGACCGATGACCTGGTGAAGATTGCGGGGAACCGCTGGATGCGAGACGCACGGGACCAGTCAATGTGGCGACGCTTGGGAGAGGCCTTTGACCAGTAGTAGACGTATTTCGGTTAATAATGAATTATTGGCAGGCGCGTAGTACCTTGTTCGAAATAATAATCTGGAAGCGTAATATTAATCACTGTGACTACCGTGAAACCGTTTCAGTAATGTAGATCTAATTTTATATCAAATCAGTATTATTTGGTCAAGCCAATTGAAAAAAGATAGACAAGTAAACACTCCTAAGTGGTTTCGAGTATATTTAGAATCAGCATTTCCTTACGTATTTACAAAAAAGGTTCTTGTAAATACGTAAGTTAATGCCCATAAAATTAAATTAATTATTACTGTACAAAGTTGTTACGTTGTGCAGTCGGTGTAATAATTAATTTTCTCACCTTCAGGTCATACGGCATGTGGACGTCATAAATTAACAATGTTTATTTGTCTATTTTACAGTTACATAATGTTTAACCTTAGCACAGATAATATAATACTAACATACAGATGCCTCATCCCATACAAAGAAACCGTACCGACGTAACTAGCGTTTTTCATATGATTATACCGTTTATTTTTTGTAAATCGATCGCGTTCGGTTCCGTTCCACGGTGATAGATAGATCAACATCTATATCCGTGGAACGGAACGGAACCGAACGCGATAGATGCACAAAAAATAATCAGTATAGAACGTCGGCACGATTTCTTTGTATGGGATGAGACACCACTTGAATGACCTTAATGAATTTTCAATTTCTTGGGAACTGTTGGCAAATGTATTCATCAATTAACGATTAATTTCCATGATTAAAACATACTTGGCGATTATGTGGGTTTTACTACAGGCCATCTACTGGCACATCTCTACCTAGTACTCCCATCGAGAAACACAGGCATGATATTATTTTTTATTAATCGCCCCATAACTTGACTTCCACACTTCCCAATCTCACTTCCCCACTCCCAATTTTTCGCCGCAACAAGATTAATTAAAAAATCATCATTCATCGTTGATGTTTTATTAATTCGATATAATGGTAGCGCCGAGTCAACAGTAGCGTCCATACAATGAATCATCAAAAGCTATGATTGATGTATCCTATAAATAAATTATCTTTTCAACTTGCCCGTGTTTAGTCTTGTCGTTATAAGGGTGATGTTTTCGGGGGCGTTTGAATTTTGGCAGTGATACTGGAAATTTATTGGATTCTTCTTTGGTGTTTTTCGTCTCATTTTATCATAATTTGTTTTATTTGATCATTAGACCTACGTACATTATTCAGGTCCCTTAAATCCTTTTATGTGGTACAAATGTGTGGCGATACCGTCCATACCTTGGAGTGCGTTAAGCGGTTAGTCGCGTCTCGCATGCGTTGATCTTTGATGGTCATTACTGGTTGTCAGCAGCGTGAAAGTCTTTCAACCAGTCTTGTTATGTGTTATCGTGTTTTTCAGTAACTGGGTTTTGCTGTTAAGTAGTCGCTCTATGGTTAATTCTAGTTGCTGTATCCAGTTAGAGGTTGATCCTTCATCATCATCGTCATCATGCACAGGCCTCTCTATTCTTGTGCGAATCCCCTAGTTCCTGTGCCTCCTAATCCAGGTTCTACCTGCAATGGCAGCAATGTCATCTGTCCGGTGATGTCAGGCAACTGCTGCAAAGATCAATAAATTTACAGCCATCCAAAAAATAAATGGCCCAACCATAATCAACAATCTTTAACCAAAAAATCTGGCCACGGGCTAAACAAAAACTTTTTCATACAAAAACCAACATAAAACGCTATACATCATAGTACTTTGACGTTTACAACCCACTCATGGCGCCAATTTCTACTATACGAGTTCAGTTATCGGTCCGTGGGGAGTAACCACATCTTGTTACGAATAAAACCGCCATCAAGAACCGAACAGCTGATATAAAGGGATGAACAATGAAAATTTTGTGAGTTGTTAAAAATATGGTCGCCTGGTGAGAATGTGCTACAAATTTCCTCCTTTTGGGACCTCGTAATAGAGTTTACGATGGAAACAGATACAAAATTAATGTAGGAATTTTAACTATAGTAATTTAAATGTAACTAAAATTAAAAACAGTTTTAATTATTTATTATTATAACAAAAAATCTTATAGTGATAATCTATTGTTAAGTATCTTAGGCTGCAAAGATACACGATTTCCGTGGGACCACCCATGGATGCGAAATTGCGGGATATATTTAGTAAATAGTATTTTTCGATACATGGAACGATTCAGTAAAAGTTTGCTATTAGAGAGTATAATTCAGTCTAGCAGTAAAACTGTTGACTATCGAATTAACCTCTGAACAACAAACCGCACTTGCAACGAAGCAACCATTAAACCAGGATGAACTCCAAACCCTGGTCTTTCTGACGCTGTTTGATTCGTCAGGTTTCTCGGATATTCACGCGAACTTAAACTTAAAATAAGATTTCGTTACCGTCTCTAATCTAACTACTCTTTAAAACTCTTTTGGATCAGAATTTAATAAAGTAAGTCTCAAAATAGCTGCGAAATGTAGCCAATTTTCATATTATAATTTATAACTCCTTGATAACCATTTATCTGTTGAAAATAGCCAAGGAGTCACCAAGTGCTAATTTAATCTATTATAAAGCATTAAATACTTAATTCAAAATCGATTCTGTACAGAAACGAATTAATCTTCGTTACTCTGGCAGCCATTTTTATAACGTGTAATTAGCTTTAATAAAATATTTTCGTGAAAATTTGTGACGAACACTAATTATTGTCCGAAAGGTTTATTATAAAAAGAGGGCTCTTTGATGCTCTGGTTAGGGTTATTTTTTTAAAGGTATCAAAATGTAAAAGGTAAGGTATCATAAGCATTATACATACGTTGAAACAAAATGTTATAGTCACGATTATTGTATGAAAAGAATTTTAAACTCATATTTTGTCGATGGCAATAACTCTTCTAGAACAGACTCTATGTGGAATGCGAAAAGCTGTAAACTGGGTGTTAAGGAACAACTTGGGAGTGGACTTCGTCCAACAGTGGACCATGTCTGTGATAGGCTTAATCGGCTAATTATAAAAAAAATACACTTCTATCATCTTCATTGCAAATAGAACTCTTATTTCAGTCTGTCGGTCATTTACAGAGTTTTTGATCGTAGAACTTAATAAAAACATTTTATTGTAAAACTACAACACAGTATTGAGTTTTTAGGTTGATTAAATCATGTTCTACGTTTTACCTTTTATTCTCAGATCAACGTCAAAGAATCGAGCAGTACCTCCCTTTAATTTAATTTAAACGTAGAATTGCATCAAAAAGAAAACTTCACACAGCTAGAGTACCATTACTTTTTCTCGCTCCGTAATTACTTGCCCGATCCGAACAAACTTGACAATGTATTCAAAAATTATACGTTGTACGCTGAAACAGTGTTACACGCAGACAATGGTACACAAAACAAAGTCACAACGCCCCACCGTTAAGTAGGTCCTTTCCAAAGTAATTTTCTCACTGAAAGATAAACTTAGTGTTGTCATCGCTTTATTTCTTTTCATTGTATCTGAACCCTTTGTAAAGGGTGTGACAGTAAGTCTATTGTTACCTTTGTGTAAGGTTTATGATGTGCAACTTCTGTCGGCTGACGCTTGTCTGTGTATTGCTTTGTATTGTCCAAATTAAATTTCGGTCTGTCTCAAAGGATTTTCTCTACAAGATCTGTTTTATTAAAAAAAAAGTTATTTAGAGTCAATGCCTCGGCAATTTTTGAAAAGCTCGCAAGAATTCTAGATGAAAATAATTTAGAAATGGTGTTGTAAAATCCATTTTTTGCTTTCTAAATGAACTGGAAAGCGAATTTTTCGTTCGATTTTCATAACAATCAACGAATGGAAATTCCATTTAAAAAGTTACAGGAGAACCCTTGTAACAAATCTAGATTTAGTCGATGCTGGATTTCGAAAGTCCATTATGAATTTAGTAGCGAAATTGTCGAACTTTTTTGTTGGAATCAATTTAATTTTTATTACTGTCTTCGTGACTTGGGTGTTTTTTGTGCCTAACGAAAAAAAGCAATCCATAAAACTGTTTCAATTTGTCACATAAAAGACACGATTTAAAGTTTACTCCTTCAATTGACTGCGATAAAACTAAAACTGGGTGAAAAATGTTAAGAAATTAAATTGCTTTTTAACCGACTTAACAAAAAGGAGGAGGTTCTATGTTCGACTTTACGTGTTTATTTTTTTTTTTTTTCATCGATATCTCCGTCATTTGGGGACCGATTTTGAAAATTCTTTTTTTGTTTGAAAGAGTATGTTCCCAAATTGGTCCGATTTTAATTTAATTTGGTGAAGATCTGATTAGGGACTTCGAAGATATACAACAGAACTCTTCAATAACGGCAAGCCTCTCGGGATTGCTGCAATCGCATGTCTGTTCATTGTTTATACCATTTCATAACATATCACCACGCCAGTACGCTCTTAAGGTGTACGCAAAGACAAAGACAAAGACAAAGATATTTTATTTCAACTAGGCCACCAAGCGGCACTTTTGAACGTACATAAAAATGATTCTACCGCAGATCTCTCATTTCACCGGTTATGTTCATGTTTCATGATATTTATAGGTAATCTATTTTGGCGTTATAGGTAGTTAAACAACTTGCCTATTAGGTAGGTACAACTGAAAAGTGAAAAATAAAATAACTTTTTTTGCAAAAAAATACTACCGACTTCCAAATGAAAAACTACAAAGTGAAAAATAACTTTATTTTTGGAAGTCAGTGTCCATAACGCAAAAAATTGGTACCTACCAAAGACACCGACTTCCAAAAATAAAGTTATTTTTCACTTTGTAGTTTTTCATTTGGAAGTCGGTAGTATTTTTTTTGTCGGTCGGTAGATGGAGATTCTTCCGTGCCTCGGAAATCACGTTAAGCTCCCAGAAGCCAGAGAGAGAGTCAGAGAGTTTCTGAGTTTTGATGGTCTTGTAGATAATCGCTCCTTGTGAAATAATGGTATTTAGCTGCATCTGTCTATATTAGAAGCCAACCCCACAGCTGGGAAAAGGATAATATATTGATTACATTCATAGGAGTATGTAATTTTGGATATTATTAATTTTATTAAAGCGACTACAGATTATCTATTCAGTTCGACTCTAGCCCTAAAACAAATATTGTAACAATCAATTCTCAAGCCAAAATACAAGTTAGTGCAGGTTCAAATTCAATTCAATTGTACGATCGCTCTGTATTCTCCAAGAGTGTAAGCGATGTAGCTCGGTCAGTGCGGTTAGCAGGAATGTTGGTATGTCCACTAGTGCACCGTTCACTGTTACCAGTCCTTCAACATGTCATGTCTCTTGGGTCTTCTTGGGTTTATTTATTTATTTAGACTTCATGCACAAAGGTACAAAGGCGGACTTAATGCCTAAGGCATTCTCTACCAGTCAACCAAGGGTGGTGGAGAGAACATGGCAGGTGCATAGTTTAATAATAAAAAGCTAGTAGTTATTATACTAAAATAGATGAAATACACGTACATATATATTGAATATAATACATACCTATATAAATATATATATTTATGAAGTAATAGAAAAGAATAAAGTGAAATGACTCTGCTCATTTGTGTTGAAAATAAATCCGCAATTTCCGCTTAAATGCGTACCGACTGGTGGCCGTCCTGATCTCGGAAGGCAGCGCATTCCAAAAAAGAATGGACTGGATATGAAAAGATGAGTGAACAAAATCAGTAGTATGAGAAGGACAGAGTAAGAGGAGATTATTGGAAGAACGCAGATTGCGAGCGTGTGAAGAACTTAGAAATTGAAAGCCAGAGATAATATAGGAAGGAGGCGTGGGCGAATTGAGTAGAGAGAATAGCGTAGTCAAAGCGCGTAAGTTTCTTCTCTGGCGAATGGGCAACCATTTTAACTCAGACCTGTAGCTCGATACATGGTCATATTTCCGAAGATTAAATATGAATCTAATACAATTGTTCAAGACCCTATCTAGTTTGTCCAGCAAGACCGCGTTCAAGTCAAAGTAGCAAACGTCCCCATAGTCGATGACCGGGAAAATTAAAGCCTGCACAAGCATTGTCTTCGTCTTTACAGGCAAAAACCGCCTCAAACGATACAAGGATCGCAATGTACCGTTGGCTCTCTGACTGACACTAGATACCTGACTTTGCCAGCTAAGTGTTGAGTCAAGATGCAAACCAAGATCTTTCACGCTGGGGCTAATGGGAATGACGGAACCATTGAATAAGATCGGTGGAAGAGAGCCTACCGCCACTCTACCCATCATGCGTGAGCTTCCAATTACAATAGCCTGGCATTTTGAGGGGTTTACGGACACCCCAAATTTCTCAGACCAGTCCTTAACAGCATTCAAGTCCCGGTTTAAATCCTCTATGGCGTCCGATAAATTTTCTATCCGCGCCGCTGTATACAGTTGAAGATCATCGGCATACAGATGATACGAACACCGAAGACAGTGAGTTATAAAATTAATGAAGATTGAGAATAATAATGGAGATAGAATACCGCCTTGTGGAACACCAGCATCCTGGTCACGCCAATTCGAAGAACTCTTATCGACGCGAACCGACTGCTGACGCCCCCGAAGATAAGAGGAGAACCATTCCAACGCCTCGGATGACACCATAAGATGGGAGAGGATAGAAAGGAGTATATCATGACTGACGGCATTAAAGGCATTGGAGAAATCAATTAAAACTAACACAGTTACCTTAGTATTCTCCATAGCTTCTCTAATGTCGCCAGTCACTTTAAGGAGAGCAGAGGCTGTACTGTGTCCAGGTCTGAATCCAGACTGGAATGAGCTTATGAGATTGTTTCGGTATATAAACCCCGAAAACTGCTTGTGTACGCAGGCCTCGAGCACTTTGGATAGGAAAGGGAGAATGGAAATTGGACGAAAATGATTAGGCAGGGAGGGATTTGAAGTTTTAGGAAGTGGGCGTACGTATGCCATACGCCACAGGGATGGGAATTATCCGGAATCGAGGGAAAAATTGATAATGTGGGTAATCGGTGGGAGAAGAAAGTCGAGGATCAAGGTGACCATATAACGGCTGACGTCGTCATGGCCCACAGCTTTGGATTTTATGGATAGGATCATCTTTTTAACCTCATCCTCGGTGAGAGGAATTGGGTTGTGATTCGAAACGGTGAGAGGAATTATTGTTATTGAAAATACAGTTTTTATTTTGTCATATATTGCTATACATAGTTATTTGTCACTTATATGATGTTTTACCTAGAAAATAATATATGTTTATATTTTAATAACTATTATGACTTTTTTATATTTATCAAAAATAGAGCATTATTATAGTCATCTAAACGGTCAGATTGCCGAAGGATTTAAATTTGTATTGAAACCCTAAACTTCAGTTGACAAAGGATTGGGGTAAGGGGTTGATTACAATCTGTCTGGCCAACTTGTATCTGTAGGGATCGACGGCTCATTTGTATCCAATCAAGACCTCGTAAGGACTAATGATGCAGCTTTAAAGGATTAAATGGTTCTTTGAATTATGATACTGAGAATTTAGAAGATATATTTATTTTTTATTTTTTTAGCGTGGAGAAATGCTCATGCATACTGCGCTACCACGGGGAGATAGCGCAGTTATGTGGGACTCTAACCCACTAAAACTCCACGGTGTCCTCCTGTGCCGCTTATGGCGGGAACACGGGTACGCGTTAGCACTCACCGCGAACCCGCCGCGGCTGTCCGTCACCGGACCCTCCTCTGGGGACCACCTCCCATCACCGGCGCACCAGAACACACTGTGCGCCGTGACCACCCCAGGGACCAAACCAGCACATGGGTGCCAGACGACCCCGTGTATGGCACCCTTGGTCCCCTTGTGACGGGTCAAGGTCAATGGCCCCGCCACCTACCATGTTTCGGCCGCAGGGGATAGGGAGAGCGGCCAACGCTGCCCCACCGCGTCCGCCATCAGACGGTGGCGACCCCGTCCAGGCCGCGGAAGGTAGGGAGAGCGGCGCACCGCAATACCGGCACGCCTCTCCCGCCGCGGCCTCCAACCCTCAGCCGTGATATCGTATGGGTTTGGGAGACCCCATACGACATCACGGCCCGCCTCAGTTGCGATGTTGCCCAGGCAGCACCGCAACCTACATGTTGGCCGCTACGTCGTCGGCTTATCGGCAAAACCCCTGACGAGCGGCCCCTCCTCGAGTTCCTCTTCGCTTCACCGTGGGTGACCAAGCCACGGTTACTGAGCCCCCCCGCCTCGACAATGCGGGAATCCACCGGGGGGGTAGAAGATATACCTACCAACTTAGTAAAATATTAAAGCTCAGTTGCCTTAATGTTTGATTAAATTTAAGAAAATTAAATAATTTTATCAAATCTTAACATCTTGAATTCTTGATTCTGTAAAACATCAATGCGTTACAAATTAAACGCAAATCAAGTGATTTGATTGACTGTTGAAATTACATTCAAACTATCACAGTAGTCAACATGCATTTGGCAATTTGTCACGTTTATTTTCGTTTTAGAAATTATCTGTCTAATATATTAATATTAGTATCTACAAAAAGTTAAATAAATTATTTTTCTATAAGTTAGCTTTTTAAGAAACGGGAACCAGCTTGTTAACCATCTGAAAACAAAGACTTTTCTCCAGTCAGCACATCAAAGCTACAACGCAAAATATTTTCTTTAATCATGAGCACGTATCGCATACTCCCTTTCCCATAAGAATCTGAGCAACGCTTTGCAGAATTGCTCCACAAAATAAATGCTTAACAAGCATTCTAAAATTCAACTCTCAAAATTCATAAACCTTTATAGAACATTCGCTTATGCCCGCGACTTCGACTGCGTAGCATTAGTATTTCGAAATTCCACACCCTTTTTCACCCAATTAAGGATGATTTCCAGGATAAAAATTAACCTTTATCCTTGCCAGGATCTCCAACTATCACCATACTAAAAACTACATCTAAATCGGTTCAGCAGTTTAAGCGTGAAAAGGTTGCAAACCGACAGAGTTACTTTCGCATTTATAATAATATTTATATGTATTTATGGATGTATTTAAGCATCGCTTGTACCCATCACCCCGACGTTACATTGTAAGAAGGGAAGATCAGTAAAGCAGATACAGTAATGCGTTCCCCATTAAGCTAAATGGCGTCCCTTTAGAAACAAAAGAGAACTTTCGAATGTGCGAATAAACTCAAGTTTCGACCGTAGCCTGAATAGGAACGCAACACAAAAGGTGAAATGTTTCGAATGACTTGCCAGTGATGTATTAGCTATGGAGAACGGCGCTCATTTTGTGCTCAGAAAGTTTAAGAATGATATAAAGTTTGTTCTGTTTTAGAATTTTCTTGAAGTTTGTCTTTTGTTTGTTTCTTGACAGCTAAGTTAATTATTTGCTAATGAGGATTAGGCACATTACTTATACTATGCGATTTTAAAGAAGGCGTGTCTAAAGAAGGAAGTTGGTGTATAGGTAAGTCCTTCGGTTTTATCTTCTTCTGCATGAATGTTATTGATTTTTGAAAGCTTTTATTTATCGTGCCTTGCTAATTTGTTGGTTAGAATGTAGAGGCCCTATCTTTCAACTGAATTTTGAAACAGTTATACCCAACCAATTAAGCTAAATTTTATACATGTTTAGATGGATAAAAATGGAATTAGCTAAAAGTTTTTCTTTGAATCTTTCTTTAATTAATATTATTATTTGAAGATTCAATAGTCACCTAATTATCATCACAATTCACGTTAGCTGAAGTTAGACTAAAGAAAACTTCTATCGATCTCTGAAATCCTAAACAAAGACACATTTAAGTCATTTCTTTGAGGCGCCCGTGGAGCACTACGCGCCGTCGACTCGGGCCAGGTCCTTATCGGACGGCGAGCTACCCATTACTCGCCGTCCACGAGCCCGCGCCTATGGTGGCCGGGAATCGGCTAGCGACTCCTGACGCCCAGGGCGTCTCCTCCGGTGGCTAGGGGCTTGAGGGCGTCTCCGTTGCATCTCACTCACGCGGTCTGCCTCCTCCATCGCAAGCATTACTGCTTCGCAAAAGGAGGAGACAACTTCCCATGCCATAAATGTGATTTTTTGTGAAATCTGATGTAAGTTGTTGGGTTGGTTTAACTACCATAGTTATAAATACCAGACAGTAATCGTATTTCTAGACATGGGTAATTGCACTCTCAACATTGCTCATGGGGCAATCTGTTAAGCATACCTCAGGTGAATGTTGACTTAACCTATTTTGCTCTGATGTACTTGTTTATGAATAAGCTGAGTTTTTCAGCCACAAGGCGCCATGATTTTAAACCATGAGGAGGAAAGAATCGTGCGTTTACTCCAACCATCTTTTCCTTATAGGAAGCTGTGAAAACAAAAATATAGGCAAGATATATCAGTTGTTTTCTTTTGCTCAACTTATAAAAGTAACAACAGAAAAGACTTCTAAGGCAACTGCAAAGCTTTGCTTCTGGGAAAAATAAAACCAGAACCTTACCTTGTATTATTTTTTTGCTTGAACATTTTACCGAAGAAAATCTAACATTTATTTACAGGTAAAAGCGTTGGTACAAGGATTACGACGCCATGAAAACTAAATGGTTACTAGTTATGGATCTTAGATAATTTGCCTAGTAATTTATTTATTTAGACTTAATGCACAAAGGTACAAAGGTGGACAAAATGCCTATTATGCCTATTAATTCTATAACAAAATAGCTTGTGATATATTAAAACTAAATGAAAGTAAATTTAAATCAGTTAAAAGCACACTTTGTAAACAAGCATATTACAAATTAGATGATTATATTCAAGATAACAATGCTTGGCAACATGTTGGTCCCGCTCCATAGGGCAATCTTTGATGTGGACAAAATCAAATTTGCTAATTTATATTCCTATTCATAGTTATTGAATTCTTATGTTATTTTTTATATTTTTCCAGAATTTGACTCACACACTGTTCCGTTGTTGTTGAATTAGGTATTTTACCTATGTTTGCAATATTTGTAAGAAGTATGTGAGAACCATGTTCCTATTTATCAAATTAATGAATTTACCTGTAAGTGCTTTTTACCCGACTGCCGAAGGAGGTGTATAATATAATGTGTTTATCAGTCTATGTATGTATGTATGTATGTAAGTATGTATGTATGTATGTTTGTTCCTATGTGGCGTTCTAGAGACCAAACGCGAGGGCCGATTTTGATGGTTCTTACGTCAATCGATTTGTCTTAACCCTGCGAGTGTCACTGGCTACATGAAAATAGGAAAATGGCGGTTTTTGGGCGCCATATTGTAGGGGCCCAAATTTTTTTTCTTCCAACCATATCGTGTGGGGTATCAAAATAAAGGATTTTAAGGGGTGATTTCAAAAATATATAACACTTATATGTTTAAATGTACCCAATTCGAAAAAAAAATAACTAAAAAGTTATAAATAAAAAAAGTTAATTAAAAAATCAAAAAACCCGACTGCTTGAAAAGCGAACTAAAAAGACGTAAACAAGGAGAAAATCATGCTGTGCATTCGGAGGATACGTCTGGTTTTGGTCAGCCAGCTCGCGTAGATGTATCCTCCGACAGCACAGCATGATTTTCTCCTTGTTTACGTCTTTTAGTTCGCTTTTCAAGCAGTCGGGTTTTTTGATTTTTTAATTAACTTTTTTTTTATTACTTTATACCTGTACGTAGTATAGTGTGTAGTGCTATTTTTGGGTGCATCGTCCTCACATATATGAATTTATTAATGTATGTGCATAAGTTAACATTGTAAAACACCTATTTTTTTAAAAAGAGTAAGTATGGAGTTTCTTGTGCGTTCTTCTCCATAACAAGCTACTTTCCGAATGCACGGTAGAGTAAATTTTTATCACTTGTACATTTTTAATTTAGTTTTAATAATGTTTGTCGTTCAAAAGTGCCGCTTATTGGACTAGATGAAATAAATATATTTGACTTTGGCATTCTTTACCTGGGTTTTCTACCTGGCAGGTGCATTGTTTAATCCTCAGCACATTCCTTTTTTTTTAATTTAGAGGTTTTTGTTAATTTTGTTTTTTGGTTTGGAAATCATCCAATGACTTCTACTACTCTGGGTGAAGCCGGAGGGCTTGTCAGACCTTTACGGGTTAATACCCACCCGTGTCCTTTCAGTTGCTTGTGCCAGGGCCGCGGTAACTCTCTTTCAAATTTATCCGCGACCCAGGCAGGCGTCGGCCCTAGCGGACCCCGTCAGTTTTTGCCGACATCTCTTTGTGGCGCGCGTGGAAAACTACGCGCCGTCGACTCGGCCTGGTCCTTATCGGACAGCGAGCTACCCATTACTCGCCGTCCGCAAGCCCGCTCCTACGGTGGCCGGGAATCAGCTTGTGACTCCCGACAACCAGGGCTACTCCTGCGGTGGCTAGGGGCGTGAAGGCGTCTCCGTTGTGTCTCCCTCACGCGTTTCACCTCCTCCTTCGCGAGCATTACTGCTTAGCAGAAGGAGGAGACAGCTTCCCATGCCCTTTCGCTCCGTACAATGACCTGAACCAGGGCCGGACGTGAGAGGTCACCACTGCTGATCGCCTCCACGAGGACATGGCGGTGCTCCACCCAAGCGAAGAGAAAAGAATCTATAATCTTGGCATCTTTATTTTTTTGCGAAGAGCGACAATCATGCATACTGCGCTACCTCGGGGAGATAGCTCAGTTATGTGAAACTCCAACCCACTCAAACTACACGATGTCTTCCTGTGCCGCTTATGGCTAGGGCACGCGTTAGCACTCACCGCGAACATGCCGCGAACACGCCGCGGCTGTCCGTCACCGGACCCTCTTCTGGGGTATACCCCCAATACCAGAACACATTGCACGCCGTGGCCACCACAGAGACCAAACCAGCACATGTGCGCCAGACGACCCCGTGTATGTCACCTTTGGTCCCCCTGTGACGGGTCAGGTCAATGTCACCGCCACCTACCACTTTTCGACCGCAGTGGATAGACACCTCCCCTGCGGCTGCTGTCAGTAGGGAGAGCGGTGCACCGCAATACCGGGACTTCTCTCCCGCCGCGGCCTTCAACCCACAGCTGCGATATCGTATTGGACTTGGGACGCTCCAAACGATATCGTGGCCCACCTCAGTTGCGATGTTAAGTCTGTTACCAAGCAGCACCGTAAACTAATAATTAGGCCGGTACGTCGTCGGCTTAAACGGCAAAAACACGGACGGGCGGCCCCTCCTCGGGTCCTCTTCGCTTGACCGCTCTCCCTATCTCCTGCGGCCGAAAAGTGATAGGTGGCGGGGCCACTGTCCTGACCTGTCACAGGGGGACATTTCTCCAGCAAAAAAAAAAAAGGGTGACCAAGCCACGGCTACTGAGTCCCCCACCTATATAGGATATAATTTATATAAAGGATATTATAATTATCGTTTATTCCTATCTAAACGATAAATGATATTTATTTTGCGAATTGTTTAAATAACGCTTTTACATGAGTAAAATTTTTTTTCAATACGAGGCCGGTGTTTTCTAGTTAACTATACTTTGAAAAGAAACATAGATAATTTTCATTTTTGACACTAAACATACTCTGCCCTTTTCATTCCATTTCAAACAAGCCGATTGTGCTGTACTTTACGCCTACATGAATATTGATAACAAAAAACACAACAATGCTTCAGAGCTGCACAAAATATAGCACAGAGCTTCCAATCAGTAAAATTCTCGAGTGGTCCGCAGTCAAAACTGGAATATTGGGCATTTCAGAAACTGAAATGAAACCCGTTTCTGTGTGTGCCCTCTATTTAAGGAAAAACCTATTTTTATTAGGATTTTTGAAATTTTTGTTTTGGCAAGTTGAAAAAGTTTTTGATTGTGGATTTTGTCCGTTGGATAGGCAATATTTAAGCCGGATGCTAATATATTTCTTGAATATATATCCGCATATTGTTTAACGTTATCATTCACCTGTATTTCAGTCATCTATTCAACATCGTTACTTACCAAACACGTATACATATACACTCATATATACAATATATTATACAAATATTGCCTTTTTCACATGGGGAAAAACAAATACAACAGAACATCACCGTCTACAAGTAGCTTGGCAAAAGTTTAATGTAGTTTGTTATAAGTAATACTGAACGTAGTGGTAGCCCAATGGTACCGGCCGCGACTTACAAGTTGCAGGTTGTGGGTTCGAAGTGTTTGAACCCAGGCAAGCGTTTTACTTTGTATAAATTATTTCATCACCACTGCTCTCAAAACGGTGAAGGAAATCATCGTGAGGAAACCGGCATGTCCTAGAACCAAAGATTTATTATAAAAAAAAGGGCTGATGATGATGATGAACGCACATATAGAAAAAACCATTTTCCAATAACCCAAAAAAGCATATGATTGTAAATTTGAAACTGAAACACTGTATCAAGACAACTTTGCTGAGCGCCGAGCTGCAAGAATGGGTTACCTTACACACTCTATTTTCTACGTTTAAGTTCATACAGCTTTGAAAAGGTAATGGATGAAGTGTTACACAAGATTTGTAACTCGAATAAATCCATTATCACTTGTGGTGATTTTAATGTTAATTTATTAGAATACTCAGGTTCTTGTAGTAAAATAATAAGTCTGTTTCAGTCCTACAATCTTGTAAACCTATTTTTGGAGCCCACAAGAATAACCCCTACTGGTGCCACATGCTTAGATAATATTTATACTAATGTTATGCTAGTCCACAAAGAAATTATAAATTTACTAGATTCTGATCATTGCGGGCAGAGGATTACTATACCAAACCAAAATAAAAAAGTGGCTAAAAAGGATATCACTGTTAACCCCAAAACTGCAGGTCGCTTGGCAGCTTTTAAAGTTAAACTTATTAATAAATTACCAATTTTGTCTATCCATGCTAATCCTAATCATCTATAAGATGATTTTTTTAATATATACTGTAGAAAATTTAATTCCACTTTTATTCCCATGACTATCTCGGTTAATAGTAATGCTTCATTCGGTGATTGGGCTACCATTGGTATTCATAAAAGTAGAACACGGCTTTATGAGCTGTACAGTGAAAGGGCTTATGTAAACATTGCTGAATTTAATTTATATGTTAGAAATTATTCAAAATTATTTAAAAAAGTTTGTTGTTTGGTCAAGTCGCGTTATTTGAGTTCGAAGATGAAAAGCAGTAGTAATGTTATTAAAACGACTTGGAATATAATTAATAGAGAAACGTGAGATCTGGTAACCGAAATATTGACTACAGCCTGTCTATTAAAGACAAAATCATAAAATTAGACTCACAAGTCGCAGTGGCTTTTGAAAATTTATTTTCAGATATTCCTATTTCAACTACTAAATCGCTAAACTCATCACCTTCTGTTGCTGAGTCTATACTAAAAGAAAATGTTAATGTTTGCGATTCGGAATTTCTTTTTGAACATATTACTTGTAGAGACATAATTAAAACCTTTCACACTTTAAATTTTAAAAAGACTGCAGATCTGTGGGGACATTCTGTAGAAGTTGCTAAGTCGATAGATAGTTGGTATATTGATTGACATTGTCGCACAATTTTTTTTTTTTTTTTTGCTTGGAGAAATGCTCATGCATACTGCACTACCACGGGGAGACAGTGCAGTTATGTGGGACTCTTACCCACTAAAACTCCACGGTTTCCTCCTGTGCCGCTTATGGCGGGAGCACGGGTACGCGTTAGCACTCACCGCGAACCCGCCGCGTCTGTCCGTCACCGGACCCTCCTCGGGGGAGTCCCCCCATCACCGGCGCACCAGAACACACTGCACGCCGTGACCACCCTAGGGACCAATCAGCACATGGGCGCCAGACGACCCCGTGTATGGCACCCTTGGTCTCCCTGTGACGGGTCAAGGTCAATGGCCCCGCCACCTACCATTGTTCGGCCGCAGGGGATAGGGAGAGCGGCTAACGCAATACTGACACTCCTCCTCCCCTGCGGCCCCACCGCGTCCACCATCAGACGGTGGCGACCCCGTCCGGGCCGCGGAAGGTAGGGAGAGCGGCGCACCGCAATACCGGCACTCCTCTCCCACCGCGGCCTCCAACCCTCAGCCGCGACATCGTATGGGACCTGGGAATCTCCATAAGCATCGCGGCCCGCCTCAGTTGCGATGTCACCTGTTACCAAGCGGCACCGCAGCCTACTAGTTGGCCGCTACGTCGTCGGCTGAATCGGCAAAAGCCCTGACGAGCGGCCCCTCCTCGGGTTCCTCTTCGCTTCACCGTGGGTGACCAAGCCACGGTTACTGAGCCCCCCCGCATCGACAAAGCGGGAACCCACCGGGGGGGGACATTGTCGCACCTAGTTTAGCTATTATCTTTAATAATTGTATCGACAGTGGGGAGTTTCCTGACCTAATGAAAAATAGTAAAATAATACCTTTGTTTAAATCAGGTAGTACTTCAGACCCTACAAACTATAGAGCTAATTCAGTACTACCTACGTTTAGTAAAATATTTGAGAAATTAATTTAAGCGCAATTGCAAAGACTTTTTTTAATAACATAAATTATTACGTCGCAAACAGTTCGGTTTAAAAAAGGGGTCGTTCAACTACTGATGTGTTGAGCTTTTAGGACATATTTATAATGCATGGGAAGATAAGTGCAATGCCTTGGGAACATTTTGTAATTTGTCCAAGGCATTTGATTGTGTTCTTCATGAAACGCTAATCAGGAAACTCCGCCACTACGGGATCCGGAATCCGGCTCTGGCTCTTCTTACTTCATACTTGAGTAATAGGATTCAGAGCGTTGATGTTAATGAAGAAAGATTTCCCGGATATATAGTAACAATGGGAGTCCCGCAGGGCTCAATTCTTGGCCCTTTCTTGTTTCTTATTTATATTAATGACTTGCCTTACCTCATAAAGGATAACCATGATATAGTGTTGTTTGCGGATGATACTTCACTTTTGTTTAAACTTAAACGTCAGCAGCTGGTTACTGACGATGTAAATAGCGCGATCTCAAAAGTAGTTCACTGGTTCAATGTTAATAATTTACTTCTAAATGAAAAAAAAAAAACAAATGCATTAAGTTTACCCTACCTCACGTTAGGCAGCTGGAAACTGATGTGATGATAAAGGGCGAAGAATTGAATCCTGAAAATAGCACAGTATTCTTAGGCCTAACTTTGGATGCTAAGCTTCAGTAGGTCCCACATATAGATAAATTGTCAAAGAAGCTAAGCTCCGCAGCATATGCTGTTAGAAAAATTCGTAATTTACTGACATAGAGACAGTCCGTTTAGTATTCTTTAGCTATTTTCATAGTGTTTGTTTGGTTTATTCTGTTGTGGGGAAATGCCGCCGACATTCAGACTATCTTTGTTTTGCAGAAAAGAGCTGTTCGATCAATTTATAAATTAAGCCCGAGACACTCACTCAGAGAGAAATTTAAGGAGATTAATGTAATGACTGTGCCTTCTCAGTATATTTATGAAAATCTTTTATATGCCCATAAAAATATAAAATTGTTTAAAAAATACAGTGATATCCATAACATAAATACTAGGAACAAACAGAAATTTGTAGTACCTACAAATAGGCTCAAGAAAATAGGTGGCTCGTTTAGATGTCAATGTGTACGCTTTTATAATAAGCTTCCAAGCCACGTACAAGGTCTAAATGTTAATACATTCAAATCATTCATTAAACGTTACTTGTGCCAGAAAGCGTTTTATAACATTAAAGATTACGTTGAGGACAAAAAAGCTTAGGATTGAGGTGCTCCAATTAATTTAGTTTTTTTTTTATTATTTGCACCGTGAATTTAGTTTTTTTAAATTTTTTATTTTTTTATTTTTCTTGCAATGACAAGAATATTTACTTTTTAAAATATTATATTATTTTATTTTAATTATTGTGAATGTGAAGCCTATGTGGATCATTCTTATTTTTTATTTTTATTTTAATTTATATTAGTTTATGCGGCCTACCCAAATGTCCTTCCTTTAGTATTGTTCGTCAATTCGTTGAGCTCCATAAATTCTGAGTTGAGCCGCATGGTTATTAACAAATGCGTGCACTGACGGGACAGGTCCACTCAATCTGGCTGGTTCTTACCTCAAAAGACACCAGTCTACATGGTCTTCACATGATCTAACCAAGATTTTGTCTGGTTTTGTCTCTGAGTTTGTTTCGGCCTTTCTTCTCAGAGTAGTTAGAGAGAAAACGCCGAACTCATCTAGTTTTAAAAAATATGCAACTTACAGAAATAAAATCATTTATCATTTATCATTAGATATACATTTAGTTATACACGAACGCCAAATGCTGATATAGTATTCTATTTACTTCTCTCATTTTCTTTCATAAGATAATCTTATTTGGACCAATCTAACCTTGGCAATACGACCAAAGACTCACAATGATTCTTATCAGTAACTCAAGAAAACCTACTGAGATTAGAATCTGTCGCACTTGAGAAACTTTTCTGTTTGCAAACCAACCAAAGTTTTATCATGAGCATAAATATTTTTTCTTTATGAATACGAGTAGACTTTTAGTCTCGGTAAAGTTAATTCTTTTGACTGTCCTATTTAAGAGTTCTTGCTTCAAGACTCTTTGCTACCTGCTTGAGTTCGCCACTAAGTGCTTGAAACTTCGGTAAATACCTTCTATAGCCAACTTACATGCATGAATTCAAGTCTTGTTGACGGGAGTATAAGAGACTTGGCATAAAGTATTTAGATAGTGAATCCTTATACATGGTTACTAGTATTTGAATGTCTTCTTTGAAATAGAATAGTCTAGAGTTAGTATAAAATAACTTAATTACTAACAATTACCCCATAATATGCTTACCAAACAAGGAAGTGTCATCTTTAATTTCTACGTCAAGTACATACGTATGTGTATTTATTTTGAGTAAACTGCCTCGACAAACAAGATAAGTTGCAAGATTTTTTTCTTGCTTAGGCCCATAATTCAGATGCTCATACATACCAACCAACCTATCACAACTCTCGAGTGTGGCATAATGATTCTTCAACTTGACATTATGTACACTCAATAGAGCAAGAGCCCAGATGCCCCAGATGTTAATAAATTCTTTCGACACAAAATGTGTATATTGTGTAGTGTATAGGTATTGAATTAAACTGAAAGTCCAAGTTAGCAAGAACGAGTACGTGCCAAGAAAATGCTAACACTATTCAATGCCACTGATTTTAAAAGAGGTCGGTAAGGTTGTAACTTTACGATTAGCTAAACATTAACTAAACATAAAAAAACGTTTTAAAATTAAATAAAAAAGATAAGGGTTTAGAACGAGCTAAACGTAAGTTTTAAAATTAAATAAAAATTGTAAGGGTAAAATCAAGGCCCGGCTTCATACAACGTGGGATGTTCGGGATAAGCACAGTCAGGATTAATTATACGGACAGGCAGGCAGACGGACAGGTTGGCTGATTTACAGGTAGGCTGGCATCAAAGAGTGTGAATGAGCCGGGCTGTGGCGTCGCAGGCTGACAGACAGGTAGGCAGATAAGCAGATACCTAGTCAGGTAGGCAGGATGGCAGGCAGCAAGGTGTGTGAATGATCCGGGCTGTGGCGTCGCAGGCTGACGGACAGGTAGGCAGATACAGGATCCAATAATATACAGTTTTAAAAAATACACTCGTTTATTGACAGTAGTAGTACAAAATATTACACAGTACGATTTTTGAAAACGCTTGATACACTGAACTGTTCAGGATAGAGTTTAAGTATTTAGAAAAACTTTGTTTAAAAAAAACCAGACTAAAAACTTAAAGGCCATTTTTAGTCGTTTCTCTCATATGTTAAACATTTCAAACATATATCAAGTAATGATGTCCAGAACAAAAAAAAAGGTTAACAGTGGTGAAATTCTACGGATTATGCGAAGGTTACAGTGTATATACCAGTTTTATAAACGATCTAGAAGAAGTTAAAGAAAGAAAGAAAGAAAAAATATTTAAAGTGTTTTGTTGTTTTCGTGTTTTGTGTGTGTGTTTTTTTTTAAAGTGTATTTGTGCATGGTGTGTTATGTCTATGGTTTAAAAAATAAGTTTATGGAATCAAAATCGTTTCAAATTAGCTCTAGAATATCCCATTTTAAGGTTAACACACCCAAATTTAGGGCTGAAAAGCATGTAAATGAGTTTGTCAACAACTGAAAACAATACTACCTGTTACTTACATTGATTAATTATAAATTAATTTTAAGCACCAATAAAACAGCCTATTGAAATCAAACATCATCCGTTTAATCGCACTAATAATAATAATCCTTATGTCCTAACAATGACACTCAAATATAATGATTTTAGAGATACGATTTACGCGCATTAAACTAAATTGAAACTAAACAAATCCTTTTATACACTAGTGGAGTTAAAAGATTTTATCGGTTTATCGTTTAATCATATTATTATCCATTTAATACTGTTGGAGACCAATAAACTCTGAAAACACAAACGAATGAAATATTGGAAATATCAGACTAACTTGTACATGTTGATCTATTTGTGGATTGAATCTTTATTGTTTGGTTTTTAACTCTCTGTTGTTCAATGTGTCCTTCGATTGCCTTCAAGATAACACATTTCTTTTAGCTTTCTCTCTTTCCGTCTATAATGATATGTGTCTAATGTTGGTACCTACTGCTACCAATCTTGCAGACCATCAAATGTTTTGCTTCAGCTTTGCCGCAAGACGCAATAAGAAACATCAAAAGATGTTCTACTTTCAATAGTATTTATAAACTGCCGAGCAATGAAAAAGTTCCACCCACAAAATGTCAACAAACACCTTAATTTATTTTTTTCACATTTAATTTAAAATTTGAACACAATATTTACGTTTTTAGTTGGTAATATTCTGATGCGCTGTTAAATGTACTTCAATATTGCAGACGGCGTCATTAAGCTAGCCTTTCCCGTTTAGGAGTAATTTGGTGCTATTTCACTGGAACTTTTTCATTGCTCGTTAGTGTATTAATTCTTATCTGCTTAAAGGTATAAATTGTAAATAAGAGCAAATTTCCTTCCTCAATGAAGTAAGCACTTGTATTAAAAAGTCCCCTCAAACAGATCAGCTGCTTCATTTCTCACGAACACTTACAGTAACCTGCCAAGGATTCAATAGTACTCGAGCTGTAACTTATACAAAATTTTGCAATTATTTGGGAAGCTTGCAAAGGAACTCTTTTGCACTTGTGAGTCTCTGGTAGCTTGGTCTAATAAAATATGAATTCACTCTTAGTAGGTAAGTTCTTTTGCATTATTTTGCGGGCGTGGGGTAGTCTGTGCGCAGAAGAAAACCAAATTGTTTTCTACATTATAGACGGGACAAAAGTTCTGCCTTAGCCAAAAAGATTTTCAATACTTTATTACACCTATGAGATTGTTAGTTTTTTTGCTAATTAATATGCGATAATGCTGCTGGATACAATAGTTCAAGAATCGGGTGTGATGAATTAAAAAAAATAGGAGTTTCTCAATTCGTAAGGATCTTTTTTTATATTATGTTCTTCGATTACTCAAAGACGCCTGGACCGATTTGGAAAATTCTTCTTTTGTTTGGGTATATTTCCCTGGCAGTCTCATGGTCATTACGTTAGGTTCTGATAATGGGATCCTGGAGAAATCAAGGGAACTCCTCAACATTTATAGGCATACACATAGTGATTTTTGTATTTTCACCAACATGGCAAACATTTGCATTCAGAAAGTATCATTTGGTAAAGTGGAACTGATGAAGAAGACCACAGATGACCACTGGAACTTCTCAATGATAAGTATGTTTTGGGTATAAGATTTCTAGAGAAGTTAAATGACTGTGATGAGGCAAATTTCAATAAATAGTTTTTATGAAAGTGGTACCATTGAACTGATCTGGTGATGAAGCCGGAAGAAAGGCAACAGAACTCCGTAATAAAGCAATGTATCCCAGTCGTATTTAGTTTTGTTGGAATTGTTATGAGAAGCACTCTGGCTTAAAATGATTTCCATAGTGATAAAGGGTACCAAACTTAAAAGTAGAAAAAAGGACATTAAAAAAACATGAACTGAATTCCAAAACAAACACTACAAAGCGATAAATAACTTTAAAAAAAAAAATTGACAACACGATATTTTTTCGCAACTGGATACTCCTCCAAAACGACTTGGATGTTCAAAAAAAGTTTTACACAGTAAAAATGATGGCTGGAATTTCTTCATAATTATCTGAAATAGCATACGTAAAGTAAATAATATTTATACGTATTACGTTCAAAAGGAGGTTGAATATTGATATTTTGGCTCCGAGCGGGCGCACGGCCAGTACTGCGTTAACATTTTTGGTCGTATAACATCACATCACATCATCAGCCTATTAATGTTCCCACTGCTGGGACACAGGCCGTAATCCACCACGTGGACCAGTGCGGGTTGGTGGATGTCAGATGTCTTCGAATTTTTGGTTCTAAGACATGCCGGTTTCCTCCAGCAGTGATGATGAAATAATTTACACAAAGTAAAGCGCCTGCCTGGGCTCGAACCCACGAGCTACAACTTGTAAGTCGTGGCCGATACCACTGGGCCACCACTGCGCTTTGGTCGTATATATAGCCTTAATGTACAAAGGAATGCAAGAAGAAAGCGAAAATATTTCTCAAGATTAATTAAGATCAGGTGGCATACGATATTTTTTGCTGACCCCACAGAAAATTGGCGTAGCAAGACAAAGTAGGTCAATTTTCATATTTTAGGGAGGTTGTGTATAACAAATACTTTCTACCTTTTTGTTTTAAAGAGGTTTTTCTTTTATTTTTTAAAGATTACAGCTTTTGTACTGAGATTGGAGATTTTAATTGAAGTCTGTTTAATGGGTCAGGTCTGTATAAAAAACCGGCCAAGTGCGAGTCGGACTCGCACACGAAGGGTTCCGTACCATTATCGCAAAACACTGCAAAAAAATCACGTTTTTTGTATTGGAGCCCCCCTTAATTTATTTTATTTTAATTTAATAATTATTGTTTTTTGAAGATAATATACAACTAAATATTCGGTGAATATTTCAAGCGTCTACCTGTTGCCGTTATTAATATCGAGCAAAATACGGCAAAAATATCACGTTTGTTGTATGGGAGCCCCCCTTAAATATTAATTTTATACTGTTTTTAGTATTTGTTGTTATAGCGGCAACGGGAATACATCATCTGCGAAAATTTTAACTGTCTAACTATCACGGTTCATGAGATACAGCCTGGTGACAGACAGACAGACAGACAGACAGACGGACAGCGAAGTCTCAGTAATAGGGTCCCGTTTTTACCCTTTGGGTACGGAACCCTAAAAAGTACAAAAACAATGGCTTACCGTTAGCATAATATGGCGGTTAATGTCTCTCAAAAATCCTATTCATTTGATAGGTTTAATAGTGAGATATTTAGGATGATCATTTGCTGGATTTTAGCGTTTTATATTATAAATTTTCCCTAAGATGATTGAAATTGCTTATTTTTAATATTTCTATTCATCCATATTTTATGTCCTAAAATTATTATTTCTATTTCATACAAAAAATATTGAAATTACTCCCGCTTCACAATAAGGCACTATACAATACAAGGATATTACCACAAGAAATTCATCTCCAAAAATTTCTGCGCGTGACAAAAGACCGAGTTTCTAGTAATTACACAACTGAAGACATTCGTCGACAGCGGCTGATTAAGTCCTGTACAGTCGCTGGCAGCAGTGATTAATGAAACGGGACGCATAGTGAAGGACAGATGTGTTAATTAGATTAACACATCCAGACGTTGTCAGTTCGAGATTTCTGCGCGACTGTACTGAGCCCGGGATAATATATGTTGTATTAATTCTTAGGTGGAATCAAGAATGAATGGCTCTTTCGTCGAGACCAAATTAAGTAATCTGATGTGTTGTGTTGTATGTGATAAATTTGTTTTAGGTACGGAAATGGCATGTCTTGCTACCTCGTCTGGTAGATTGAATTAAAGAATGAATGGTAATATATTTCTGAATATAAAATTATATGTACATTTGTTTTTGTACATTGTGTGTCCTATAAATATTTTTTTTTTATTATTGATAGGCTCGCATAATAATTATTATTGGCCACTTTTTCACCTGATGGTAGAAGTAACCTATTCACTCTTGATTTTAACAGTATTGGAAAATCATTACTGTTATCAATTTAACGAAAAGTCTACCTTCTAAAGTTAGGCGCAGGCCACATAGAAATGGCGGCGCTGACATGTCACGGGTGGTTTCCTATTCCATTGAAATTTCATACAAAATGCATGGCAATAAAGCGCAATTTAGAACACACGGTATGTCGTCATAACCACGCCCGATCAACGCCATACCGTGTATCCTAAATTGCGCTTTATTTCCATGCATTTTGTATGAAATTTGAATGGAATAGGAAGCCGCCCGTGGCATGTCCGCGCCCGACGCCGTTTCTATGTGGCCTGCGCCTTAAACGTTCAAATTACTGAGCAGTTGGACTGAGATCAGTGAACAGCTACGACATCTTCACTACGGCGTAGCAAAGCGCTACGGCGTAGCAACCGCGTAGCAAAAACATTTACCTAACCTGCTACAATTACAAACTTCCACTCCAATGACCAATTTTAAAGGAATCCCATTTACATAAATTATCTTAAAAATACTTAGCTTTCAAGTAGCGTTCAACGGAACGCCATTAAAAACAAGCAAATTAATCTTAAAACCAACACGAGTGTTTGGAATCCGATATTGATGACGTTAATTCTCAACACTAAAGGAGATATACGATCTTCATAAAATAACAAACGTCTATTTTATTACGCCGCCAATACAAAGAGTGGCAGTTAAGACGTTCTAATAGCCTGTAATTCGTTTAACTGCTGACTCGGTGGTTGCTAAATAGCGTGATGGTGAAAGGAGAATTTGCAGCGGTGGTGAATTTTGTTGTTTGTGTTGCTGCCCTGGCATTTGTAACATGTTGAATTGTTAGGGAAACATTGAATCTGTACAATCTATACTAATATTATAAAGCTGAAGAGTTTGTTTGTTTGATTCTTTGTTTTTTTCTAGGGTAGGTAGGTAGTGGTAGGTAGATAGATAGCCAGTTGACAGGAGCGAAGCCGCAGGGGTCAGCTAGTACCATATTCTAAACTAATATTATAAAGCTGAAGAGATTGTTTGTTTGAACGCGCTAATCTCAGGAACTACGAGTTGGAATTGAAAAAATCTTTTTGTGTTGGATAGTCCATTTATCGAGAAAGGTTATAGTTTATATAACATCACGCTACGACCAATAGGAGCGGAGCATAAGAAAAAAAGAAAGAAAGAAAAAATATTTATTGTGACTCCAGTGCGGGTCATGTGCGGAGAAACGAGATAAGCAAAACACAAACAATAATAAAAAATAAAAATAAATAACCCCGTGCGAGACCAAAAAGGCTCCTATCTCAGCATGTGCAACGATATTAAAAAGAAAATAACGATGCGCTGATATTCATATTCATAAATGAAATATGTTGCAAAACGGGAAAAATATTCCTTTTTAAGAGCTTTCGTTGCGTGCGCTGCGTAAACGGTTTCAGTTACGCAAATATCATGTATGGTGGAATTGTTCCTCTTTAAAAGTTGTAAAAAAAAGTCCGCGACAGAATATGTCAAGCTTTCAAGACTGACTCTCTATAACCTTTTTATGGTAATCAAATTTGTTCATTTGCGAAGGAGTTTTATCAACATTTATACTAATATTATAAAGCAGAAGAGTTTGTTTGTTTGTAAGAAAGATAGGGTAGGCAGGGTATAGCCAGTTGACGGGAGCGAAGCCTCGGGGGTCAGCTAAATAAAAATTTTAAGACCATGTTTATTACGTATAATTTTGTATTAAAATTAAATACACCCAAAATATAGAAAATGTAAAACACATTACTATTAAAAAAAAGAAAAACTACAATTATCAATATCGTACTAATTATTCTAAATGCAATGCAACGCAATAATGCAATGCATGTATAATGCAATGTGTACAAAAAAATAAGAGTGAAATTTTGGCAAGGTTTAAAGGTCCTTATTCTAAACTCAGTTGCAACCGGTTCATTGATGGCTTACGCATAAACATAATGTACGATTCCTTAACAAAATATAGGTAAGATAAAATAGTTTTAAAACCACTTAAACTTAAGAGGTAATCTGTACTACATAATACTAACACATAAAAATATAATACTTCAACCACTTGTCGGGGATCCACGCTGAACGAAAAAACCACCTTCAGTAGTACCTTTCCAAACCTGGATTACGGATTACAAGACCACTCCGCAGTACTAGTATCAAAACTCGGGCCTTTGAAAAAAAAAGTACGGAACCCGTTGAAAGATGTTCGGAATCATGAAAACTCCAGGTACACCAGGGGTCATGCGTCCTAAACCGGGGGTTAAGCCGATGTCGGCTCAACTGATATCTACAGGCAAGGAAACTGACCATCAAAATTACGGAACAGAAGCGTCTGAAATACCAGAAGAATGCGACATTTTATGAGAAATATGCGGCATTATACGTACCAGTTTTAATTCATGATGCATAAACTATTGTCAGCGAAAAAATTGTTTTTATGATTAGCCGGCAGTCTTGGCAGGACAGCCCAGTCCTCCAGTGTGTCGTACGGCAACAGTTGCATTGTAGTGAACCGACAGTTAGTGTCTGACAGAGCTCAGTCGCAGTGGCATGCGGTCTGCAGGCTCCGGCGCGTCTGCCAGCTCGTACTTCACGTACCTACTGCCTCACGACAAGGAATGTGTTCCTGCCATTCCCACACAAGAATTGACATAGCCATGGTCATATTGCTTCTTGCCATTTTAAATTATATTAACGCTTTTAAACAGTTATTATAACAATACCAAAATTTGGTATTAGGCTTCAGTGCCAAACATTTTTATCAAATAATTTCCATTTCTATACTAATATTATAAAGAGGAAAGATTTTTTTGTTTGTTTGTTTGTTTGTTTGTACCGAATAGGCTCCGAAACTACTGGACCGATTTAAAAAATTCTTTCACCAATAGAAAGCTACATTATTCCTGAGTAACATAGGCTATTTTTTTATCCCGAAAACGGGTCCTGTGGGGTGGCCCACGGGAGCGAAGCCGCGGGGAACAGCTAGTTATTTATAAAATTGTCTTCAGCTTTTTTGACAAACGAAATATAAAAATCTGAATAATTGTAAGAGGCTTGTTTTGAATAGGTAGGGCAGGTAGGATAGTAGGGTAGGTAGGTAGCCAGTTGACGGGAGTAAAGCCACGGGGGCAGCTGTTTTATGACAGAATGTTTTTCAAAAAAACTGAGAAAATATAAATAAGTACTCGGTTGAAAACTCCAACAAAAGTATTTATAATTTAACTAAACCATTAACAAGCACTTTTGAATTTCAGAAACTTGGAGCTAGTTCCAGCACAAATTCATGGTCAATGGTCAATCTTTTAAAATCAAGTATTTGACTTTTCTTTGAAATTTGGTCGCATAATAATGTGGGAACAATATAAAAAAATAAGCGGTATTAAACGATACAAAATTTTCAACTATTACGTGGCAGTTCAGTTGTTTTAATAGTCTGTAATTCGTTTAACTGCTGACTCGGTGGTTGCTGAATAGCGTGATGGTGAAAGGAGAATTTGCTTCGGTGGTAAATTTTGTTGTTTGTCTGCTGAGCTGGCGATTGTAATAGACAGAACAAATTTATAGAGATAACTTATTTTATTTAGTGTTTATCCTGTTTAAATTGTTAGAAGATTATTTAGTATTTTTATCGACTGTTACACTTGATTGATTTAGAGATAAAGTGCCTATAAACAGATTAGCAGAAAGGTAAAAATCACAGCTTTATCAATCAATTGGTTTTTACTTAGAATCTGTTCTAACTCCTATAATTTAGTAACCCTATTTACAAACAAAATTACCAGTCATGCCAGCACCGTCTTATTACTAGTGTAAACGTAAACACCAAGTAATTACGTCCCATAATACATCCGGCGAGATAGAGCCAATGTTACCAGAATTACACCCATTTAGAAATCTATTTCACCGTTAACGAGGCATCAAAAGATACCATCTAATTCTCTTAAAGGGAAATTCTAGACTAGTTTATATTACCTAAGTCTAGATAACATGACACGAAACTTGAACAATAGACGGGCTAAATTAATGACCGATGGTAATAGGTATCGTGTTCATTGATGTGCTAATTGGGTTGACTTTGATATTGTTGAGCAATAGAAGAAACGCGTCCTCTCTCTTGTATTGGAGAGTAATTATTGCGCAAAAATGGTTATCGATTTGCTCTTGTCAGAAACGGAACAAGCCTGCCGTTCACGAACATGACATGTAGAAGTTGAATGATTTTAAAGCAAATTGAAATTTGTATTCTTAAACAACAGTTTTTAATCAGATCGTAATTAAAATGTTAATTATAAAAATGTTAGTTGTTTTCAAGTATCGACTAAAACCTATTTTTAACTTATTGAAACCCTTCTATTATCAGACTGGTTTACCTATAAACTGAGTAAGCTTCACATGAAAACTGCAAGTATTTCAAATCAATGAAATTCGTTCTTCAATGAAGTTCAGTATAGGAAACCTACATAAAAATAATATTATATATAGCGTGTCAGTTTATTTTAACTTTATTTTATGGTACTAATAATATTTTTCCCTTTGATTGCAGATTGCCAACATCTTGCCATCAGTAAGTAGTCTTTCATAATAATTTAAATATTATAAGGCACAAGTTTCATTTGGCGGATGGTAGCTTCACGGGCAAAAGTGTCGGATCGACATAGTTTGAAATTTATTGAGTGCTGTTTTTTTACAGAAGGCCAGTGTGGAAAATCCTTTAAAATGTATGGATGGTGTTCTGGTTTGCATGAAGTTGTTAAAAGAACAATAATATATCCTCCATCAGATTTAATGAGATTATTTTCATTTAATTTTGCCTGTTAATAAGAACTTCGTTTCATCTAGGTCTTTTAAGACGACGACTAACGCCAACGACCTTGAGGGAAAAAAAACGCGCACACGTTTCACACCCGCGTGACCCAAAATTTTGTAGATTTTTGTACTCTCCTTATTATACTATGACTTTAAAAAAAAGCCTCAGATCAAAATGTAGATAATTAAATTGTCTTTGAGATGGTGTTAATTTCATTAAAATACGCCCAGCGGTTTTGGTGCGATTGTCGTGTTTTTGTCTGTTTTGGATATAACTTTACAAATTAATTACACTATGTTATACGAATAAAACTCAAAATTTGCTCAGATCAAATCATTAAGAAAATAGTCAAATATAACATATATTTTTTTCAAACAATTACGACTAGCCATTTAGACGTGATTCTGATTTTGAAATCAGCTACACAAGGCAATCTGCGCCTTAAATGTTAAAAAAAAGGTTCGTGACTAATTATTTGACCGAAAACTTGATTGTGTAGTGAAAGGTTATAATTTTGTAACTAAATATGTACCTACCATTCGTACATAAGTAATTGGCATACTGTGGGTTTATCTATTAATAACTCTGTGCAAGGGATGTATAGCTCATTACTAAACGTATTACATATTTAGGTACAATAATTTTCCTTTTTTTTTTCACAAATACAATTTATTGCATAAAGTATGAAACACCACGCATAGATTTATTACTTACTAGCGGACGCCTCGCGGTTTCACCCGGTAAGTTAGTAATACTAGTATAGATTTAATACTTCATGCAAACACAGAGACGCAATTTCCTCAGGCATTTTCTTCCATTCAACCTTTGAGTGATGCAGAGACAAAGTGATTAAAGCAGTTTTCCTGTGAATATAATAACCGTTATCATCATCGTCAGCATTATAATAATTTTGACTCGCTTATTTACAGTTTGTTCATCAGCTTATCATACGGATATCATCACCAGCCTTATAATGTTCCCACTGCTGGGACACAGGCATCCTCTCTGTGAGAGAGGTAATATGCCTTAATTCACCACGCGGGCCCAATGCGGGTTGGTGAATGTCACACGTCTTCGAATTTTTGGCTCTAGTACATGCCGGTTTCCTCACGATGTTTTCCTTCGCGGTTTTAAGGGCAGTGGTGATGAAATAATTTACACAAAGTAAAGCGCTTGCCTGGGTTCAAACTCACGACCTACGATACGTAAGTCGGGACCGTTACCACTGGGCCACTACTGCTCTCCACGGATATAAATCTATACTAATATTATAAAGAGGAAAGATTTTTACTTTTGTATGTCAGTAGTCGATCGACTTCTAGCGAGAACGGTCGCGTCGCGTACGCTCTTGCACAAGTCTGCGCTCGTGCACAAGTGCTGACGCTGCAGCCTAATCCGCCGCGTATTGCCCTCGCGGGCGGTGCAATGACCTACTGTCGTAAGTGAATCATGCATAATTATGAGAATTTGCGGTAAGTTATAGTTTTTATAATTATAACTTGTAATCAATTATGGGTTCGCCGGGTAAAATAGTACTCAAAACTGAACTCGAACAACAGTTGTACACCCGGTACAAAGAGGAAGCAAAAGAGCGCCAAGAACTGCAGCAACTAGTAGAAGTGCTCAGTAGCCAGGTAGAAGCCTTGCAACACCAGCTGAAACTTATCCAGGAACAAAAGAATGTTACTCCCGAGAAGGAACATCCGACGAATGAAAGGCCTCAGTCAACAGTCGAATATAAGACTGATGAAGAGGACCTTGCCAGAGAAACAGAATGGGTACGACAAAAAAGTAGAAAGAAAAGAAAGCTAAATGCGTCACTGTCTCCAGTATCACAAGGAGCAAGCCCCATTGAATCTCAGGCTGTTAAAAAGGCTGAGCAACCGAAAATAAAAAAACAGCCCCCACCTCCCCCAGTCATAGTAGAAAATATCAGAAACTACCAAAAGTTTTATGATCTCCTCTTGACTTGCTCAAATAAAGATTCCTTCATGGTCAAAATGATGAACGGAGATACTGTCAAAGTAAACGCCAGGGATGAAGACTCCTACAGAGCGATTACTAAACTCTTGTTACAGAATAATTGTCTCTGGCACTCTTATGAGAACAAGCAAGATAGACCAATTAGGGTTATAGCCAAAAATTTACACTCAACATGTTTGCCAAGCAGAATAGTTGAAGAACTAACTGCTAACGGCTTTAAAATCCAGGAAGCGGTAAACAAATTAAGTTGGAGGACTAAGGAACCTCTAAACATGTTTATGCTTGCCTTTCAAAAAGAGGAAGACATAAATAATATCTATGGTATTAAGACCATATTAGGTTGTAAAGTAGAAGTGCAGCCTTTAAAAACATCCAAGCTTATCCCACAGTGTAAGAGATGCCAAGCATATGGCCATACACAGAAATATTGCTCCAAGGAACCTAGATGTGTAAAGTGCACTGGTAAACACCTTACTAAAGATTGCACAAAATCGATAGCAGACAAACCCAAATGTGTTCACTGTGGTGAGCCACACCCAGCCAACTACAGAGGATGTATGGTAGCCAAAGAACTGCAACAGCTAAAAAACAAAGCCTTAAAGAAAAAGGTTACTACACCTGTCACTCAGGCTCCTAGTGCTAAGAAGAATCTCAAAGAGTATCAAAGGGTATCAAATAATGTGTCTTATGCGCAAGCAACGAAACCTCGTGAATCACAACCAACAGTACACGGTCCACAACCCTCCAAGTCAATAGACGCCGATACAAATGAAAATATAAACAAAATTTTAAATATTTTAACCTCATTTGAATTAAGGTTGAAAAATCTAGAAAGTAGTGCTACACGGCTACACCATATAACTCAAAAATGAAGAACACTCTTAAAATAATGGCGTGGAATGCAAATGGACTCCTAAAGCATCAAAACGAGCTAGAGGTGGTCCTTGCAACAGAAGAAATTGATGTGTGCCTCATATCGGAGTCTCATTTCATAAGAGAATCGTATATTCACCTTAACGGGTATAAAATCTATCATGCACTGCACCCTGTGAATAATGCGAGAGGAGGAAGTACCCTTATAATAAGAGAAAACATCTACCATTACCTCGAATTTAAATATGAAGAAGAGTTCATACAAACTGTAGCCGTTAGGGTCAAAACTAAACTTCATCACATTACAGTAGCAGCTATATACTGCCCACCAAAGCATGCTCTGAAAATAGAGCAGTACAGAAACCTACTAAAACTTCTTGGCAACACGTTTATATTGGGAGGTGACTTCAATGCAAAAAACATACGTTGGGGATCTAGGCTAACCAACACTAAAGGAAAGGAATTGCTTAGTGCTATGCGAGAAATCAAGTGCAATGCAATATCAACAGGAAAACCTACTTACTGGCCTACTGATGCTCAAAGAATTCCAGATCTGATTGACTTTTTCATTTATAAGAATCTGTCAGCTACATATCTTCACATAGAGGAGGGATTTGATATGAACTCTGATCATTCCCCCATTATCTTAACCTTAAGTGAGACCATAATTCAGAAAGAAAGCAATGCAATTTTAGTTAATAAGAACACGGATTGGGATAGCTTCAAACTCGACCTAGACAACATCATTGACCTTAAAGTACCACTCAAAAACATTCAGCAGTTGGATGAAGAAATAACAAAATTTGTGACAAACATTCAAAGCTGTGCTTGGGGAAATACACCTCTTTTGAAAAGAAAAGTCGCAAGTCATAGATATCCGTTAGAAATAAGAAACCTCATAGCCATAAAGAGAGCTCAGAGACAAAAGTGGCAACAATCAAGATATCCACTTGACAAAACAATGCTGAATAGGCTTACAAGAAGATTAAGCAAAGCAATACAGAACTATCATGATGATGCAACAAAAGATTGCCTTAGCAAATTAACAAGTTGTGGAAAATCAGAACACTCACTATGGAAAACATATAAACGTTTAAATAAACCCATCGTCCATGCTTCACCCATTAAAAAATTAGATGGCAAATGGGCCATGAGTAATGAACAGAAAGCAAATATATTTGCAGAACATTTAGAACAAACTTTTCAAACCAGCGGTGAGGAAAGCTCTGAAAACATAACACTGGATGTCACTCACCATGACGACCTCAATATAAAACTGGTTACGCCAAAAGAGGTAAAAAATATGATAAAAAACTTCAGGTTGAAACACGTGCCTGATATCTGGAAAGTTGCTGAAGTCATAATGATCCCCAAACCTGGAAAACCACCCCAGGAGGTAACATCATACAGACCTATATCACTTTTACCAATCATTTCAAAACTATTTGAAAAACTACTCGTAAGACGCTTAAAACCTATAATAGAAGACAGAAAACTGATTCCAAATTACCAATTCGGCTTCAGAGAAAAACACTCCACGATAGACCAAGTACATAGAATTACCAACATTATAGAAAAAACTCTAGAAGAAAAAAAAGTCTGTTCTACAGTATTTCTAGATGTAGCACAGGCATTTGATAAGGTTTGGCATAAGGGTCTTATTTATAAGGTAAGGAAAATGCTGCCAAAACAATTTGCAGACATTTTGGAATCCTACCTAACAGAGAGGACGTTTAGAGTCAGACATGAAGATGCTTATTCCGATCTCAAGCAAATAAAAGCTGGTGTACCACAAGGAAGTGTTCTTGGCCCAATCTTGTACCTATTGTACACCTGTGATATCCCAGAAATGGAAAACAACTTCATTGCAACCTTCGCTGATGACACAGCCATCATGGCTATAGGTGTCACTCACAAAGAAGCTGTAAATAAAGTACAAATTGCTGTCAACTCCATCACCAACTGGACAAAAAAATGGCGAATTAAGTTAAATGAGTCCAAATCGACTCATATAGACTTCACAAACCGAAGACCTAATTATACACCGGTATACATTAACGGTTGCGTAATACCTTACGAAAATACAGCCAAATACCTAGGTATGACGCTTGACGCAAAACTTCGCTGGAAGGCTCATGTCAAAAAGAAACGCCTGGAGTTAGACCTACGCTACAGGAATATGTACTGGCTACTTGGCAGACATTCATCATTGTCAGTATACAACAAAGTACTTCTGTACAAACAAGTACTTATGCCTATATGGGCATACGGTATACAGCTTTGGGGCTGTACAAAACGTACCAATATTGAAATAATTCAAAGATTTCAAAATAAGGTACTTCGGAGTATAGTAAACGCTCCCTGGTACATTAGAAACGAGGACATCCACCGGGACTTAGGAGTGGACCTTGTCGCTAAAGTCATAAAAACATACGCCGAAGCTCATGAACAAAGACTTCATAAACATGTGAATGTCGAGGCTATTCAGCTCCTTGACACCACGGACATAGTAAGGAGACTGAAAAGGACTAAGCCTTTTGAATTAGTTTAGTGATTGTTACGGAGTGCAGTGAGTGCTACCTTTTAAAAACACAAGAACTAAGTGTCTTTCCCTCATAATAGAGACAATAAGAAAAGTGCCAATGGACACATTCTTTAGTACCTATACATTTACTAGGAAATTAAGTTAAATTTAAATTACTTATTAGCCTCAAGGCTAGATTGTAATTGTTATGAGGTAACCATTCGGTTACAACATAAAGAAAAAAAAAAAAAAAAAAAAAAAACTTTTGTATGTAACGAATAAACTTAAAAACTACTGGACCGATTTCAAAAATTCTTTCACCGTTGGGAAGCTACACTATTCCCGCGAGACATAGGCTTCTTTTTATCCCTATATTCCCACGGGAACGGGAGCTAGGCGGGTGAAACCGCGAGGCGTCCGCTAGTCAAAGATAAAATATCTGTACAACCTTAATTGCCAGTACCGTCTCAAAATTAATTTATTAAAGACATCCTACATTTCGTATAATCATGTTAGCCTGAATCCCTATTCAATAATTTATTCACCTTATCTCTCATTCTATTACATTACTCTCAAATGGAATTGAACAGTCAATCTAAATGAAAGTACGGTAATCAAGTTAAGATAAGTATTCTTTTTAGCTAAGTATTTTGGAATAGGACGAAAGATATATTTTTGCTATCAGTACCTATAAACTTACACCCTCTCCCAATGCTATTTTTTTTTAAATGTTGTTGCTAAGTGATAAAAGACTGAAGCTCGTAGTTAAATAATAACAGCCGCACGGTTCAATCTTAAAGGTTAAGCAACGCTTGTTGAGGTCGATCCTGGGATAATAATAACGTTTATTGGACAAAAACAGAACTTAGCCTACTACAGTTTTAATACTAAAAACATTACATATAAGAGGCTTCTAACCGAAATGAACTCCTGATTGCCAAACTAGGTAAAAACATGTATAGTCATCGGCACGTAACTTGGCAAGAGTCGTTAGATGCGCACAAGTAATTTTTTAGGTCTCTTTGGTTACCAAGCGGGACGCGGGGTACGTTTAGCACCGTTCCGAGCGCGCGATTGGTTGGTCAGTTGACACAAGGATCGACTGACCAATCAAGTCGCGTCCACGTCCCGTTAGCTCTATATGGTGATTGGTCAGTTCGCGCACTATGCGCAAGTTTACTCCCACTACGCCAAAACCTTGCCAAGTTACGTGCCGATGACTATATCTTGGAAATCAGTGCTCTTCCAGTGAACATAACAAGGACTCTTACTCTTAGATAAGGAGCAACTAAGATAATACGTATGCGTACCTGGCATGGGTCGACGCTCGTACGCGCAAAGCAAATGATGTGGGTCAGCGGAAGCGAGCCTACAATAGGGCTGGCAAGTCCTGCAAGAAGGTGATCAGGTCGGTTTGACCACATAAGCCGTTTTGGGACCAAACTTGCTTCTTACCCAGCGGGTAGTAAAGCGTTTTGGTCCCTGGCTAAGTCGGTTGAATCGAACTTCTGCCGTCCCTCACTACCATCACTGCTTAAGCCTGACGGGTCACTGGTCCACTCCACTGAGGAGAAAGCAAACTTGCTTGCCTCTCTTTTTGCGGAATCTTCACGTCTGGATTCTGGTGACGCGCGGCCTCTTCCATCTCCTGAGGGATGCGAGACGAGTATGTCGGACATTCGCATCCATCAGAAGGACATTCGTAGGGTGCTGCGCAACCTTCACGCGAACAAAGCTAGTGACCCGACGGGATTCCGGCAATAGTTCTTAGAACCTGTGCGACTGAACTATCTCCGATCCTGGCACGCCTGTTTCGCATTTGTATGTAGTATGAGACGGGCAAAGTGCCGAATGCTTGGAAGCAAGCTAACGTTCAGCCTGTGCCCAAGAAGGGCAGTCGGACTGGCCCGGCAAACTACAGACCCATATCAATAACGTCCATCCTCTGCAAGACTATGGAACGAGTGCTCAACTCCAAGCTCCTGCCATACCAAGAAGCTAACGACATCCTCAGTGACCGCCAATATGGCTTCCAACAAAATCGAGTTAGGCCATCCAGAAGCACGGGGAAGCGCTTGCCGTCTTCCACGCCATCTCGAAGGCTTTTGACAGGGTCTGGCATGAAAGCCTTATTGGTAAGCTTCCTTCATTCGGTCTGCCCAGTGGTCTTTGCGATTGGATTGCAGACTTCCTTAAGGGACCGGTCCATTAGAGTGGTTATTGATGGTCGCTCGTCTGACCAACTGGGTATTAATACCGGGGTCACTCAGGGGTCATTACTCTCTGCAACATTGCTCTTGCTGCACATAAATGATCTGCTAAAACCACTGGCACCTTTGGGTATGCGAACGACAGCACTGTTGCTGAGAGATACGTGTCCAACGCGCGCACTACTAAACCTTAGATCCGGTCTCTCCGGGAGACCGTGGTTGGGCGCTTGAATCTGTCCTTGAAGACAGTCTCCGAATGGGGCGATGCCAATCTGCTCAGGTTCAATGTTTCTAAGACCCAGGCGTGTCTTTTTTCTGCTAAAAGGAGCCAATTCCATCCGGCTCTTTCTTTCTGAGGTGTGACTGTGCCGATAACTGACGAATCTTGACGTTCTTGGCATCACGTTGACATTGTCGCTCAATTTTGGTCCATTCATTGAGGCTAAGGCTCAGCTGGCTGCCAAAAAATTGAGGATCCTCGCGAAGTTGGGACCGTACTTCACGCCAGAACAGTTGCTCAACTTGTATCAAGCGCAAGTTCGATCATGCATGGAGTACTGCTGTCATCTCTGGGACGGATCTGCCAAGTACCAGTTTACTTACCAGTTAAATGCACTCGAGTCACAAATACGGGTACGGGTGCTCAGTTGCATTCAGTTAAACCGAAAGCCGACTCCATCATGAAAAGAAAGAAAGAAATAATCTACGCAAAGGCTACGCAGATTGGTTGAAAAAGAGGTTTTCAATCCTTATCATAATTTTCAATGAAAACGCTACGCAAATAGGAACATTCAACTTTGGCTGTAATATGGCTATCAGCTTTTCATTACATTCTAAATTCACACTAGCTTCTGCCAGCGGCTTCACCCACATGAAAGTTGACATATTATCCCAAGGGATAAAAGTACCGTATGTGCTATTCAAGATTATAATCTATCTCTGTGCCAAATTTCATCCAGATCCGTCCAGCCGTTTGAGCGTGAAGAAGTAACAAACATACAAACACACACTCACAAGCTTGAGCCTTTATAATATTAGTGTGATAAATGTTATAACTAGACAAAATGTAGATGACAGTTACTTTTTTGCAATCTTCTGTTTAAATTTAAAATTATTTAAATTTAAATTATTTATTTCACAATCAACAGGTTTTACATAAAAGTTGTAGGGGACCTCTTTTAGGTATGGATATTATACCTGTACCAGAGGACCTCACTCTTCCATATCCATACATTATTTAAAGAACCTGTTAACAACATAATCATAATCAAACCAGAATGAAAATTAAGTTAAAATTGGATTACATAAAATTAGAAATTAAATTAAATAATAATGTATCAAAACGAATAACTTAACTCAAAAAATCAATTTAAGAATAATTAATGAAATAAAGTTAAAATTGTACTGTTCGCTCTTATGTATATATTTATGCGGCGTTGCTTTTACACCACAGTGCTTTTATTTAAAAACGTCGCATTTGTTTCTCTTCACCACAAAATCCCAGACTTATTGCCAAAGAAAACGAATTTTTCAGTAGCAGAAGCGAGGCAGTAAGCAGCCTACAAAAATATTCTGTCGAATTTTGAGACCGAATATTATTATTCATATTTTTCGCACAGAAAACCTTCTTGTAGTAAACAACTGGATCTAGATTTATGTCAAAATTACATATTTCTGAAAAAATAAAGTTCTTATTTTTCAGCGTTAAATAATGTAGAACTACTGAAACGAATTATAATTGAATGATAAATGAGTTGCAAATAAAATCAAGGTTAACTGGAAACTGAGAGCTGGTAATAGATGGCTCAGGTAAAGAATTCCTGGAAGGGCTTTGGAGTGGCCTTTTGCTAATATTGTCATGAGGCTAGTATAAAAATAAAATTATTCATTCAACTCAGCAAACCCTTTCATTTGATACCCATATCATGGCAGTGCACAAAAAATAACTAATCCGCCACTTGGGCCGTCCGCCATATTGGATTTATATTGGAATGACGCCACTAAGCCAACTGTGCATTGTCATCCAAACTAAATGTGTATGCATTTCATCTTAATCGGTGGAGGATAACTGCTTTAAAATTCAGTTGCAAGATTTGGCCCAAACACACTTACATACATACATACATTGCAAGTTAAATAAAAGCTGAGAACAACTGTGATGCTACCTACTCTGCGAGTTGTTTGTGTACCGATGTGGTTTGGGATGGAACTTGCTAGATTTTTAATAATCATGATGTCTATTGACTACTTTAATCCAGAATATAGCGATCTTATTATTAGTTCGTTAAAATACGAAATTAATAAAAATACATGTACACATAAAAAAAAAAATTATGATAATGTCATTACGTACCGAATTTCAAACAAGTAAAGTAATTCAAAAAACTTAATGGTAAGGAAAACCAGACAGACGGAATTGAATACAAAATATTCATCATCATCATCAGCTCCCTGCCCTTGTCTAATGTTATTTGGGGTCAGTGCATCACGTTTCTTCTTTCATTCCGTGCAGTGCACTGTCACGATATCAATGACTCCCTTTTCTCTCACGCCACTCTTTACACAATCCATACAATATTCCAAGACTAAAAAAATAGGAAGTTATCTGGAAAATCAGACAAAAATACTTTTTACCCGACTGCTGAAGGGTCAGTCTATGTATGTATGTGATTGTTACTATGTGGCGTTCTAGAGATCAAACGCGTTGCCCAATTTCGATGATTCTTACGTCAATCGATTTGTCTTAATCTTGCGAGTATCACTGGCTACATTAAAATTAGAGAAATGGTGGCTTTTGGGCGCCATATTGTGGATGCCCAATTTTTTTTTGTTTTCTTCCAAACCCATCGTGTGGGGTATCAAAACATACAACACTTTTTTTTTTTTTTTTTTTGCGTGGAGAAATGCTCATGCATACTGCACTACCACGGGGAGATAGTGCAGTTATGTGGGACTCTAACCCACTAAAACTCCACGGTGTCCTCCTGTGCCGCTTATGGCGGGAGCACGGGTACGCGTTAGCACTCACCGCGAACCCGCCGCGGCTGTCCGTCACCGGACCCTCCTCGGGGGTGTACCCCCATCACCGGCGCACCAGAACACACTGCACGCCGTGACCACCCTATGGACCAATCAGCACATGGGCGCCAGACGACCCCGTGTATGGCACCCTTGGTCCCCGCCACCTACCATTGTTCGGCCGCAGGGGATAGGGAGAGCGGCTAACGCAATACCGACACTCCTCCTCCCCTGCGGCCCCACCGCGTCCGCCATCAGACGGTGGCGACCCCGTCCGGGCCGCGGAAGGTAGGGAGAGCGGCGCACCGCAATACCGGCACTCCTCTCCCACCGCGGCCTCCAACCCTCAGCCGCGACATCGTATGGAACCTGGGAATCTCCATAAGACATCGCGGCCCGCCTCAGTTGCGATGTCGCCTGTTACCAAGCGGCACCGCAACCTACTAGTTGGCCGCTACGTCGTCGGCTTAATCGGCAAAAGCCCTGACGAACGGCGCCTCCTCGGGTTCCTCTTCGCTTCACCGTGGGTGACCAAGCCACGGTTACTGAGCCCCCCCGCATCGACAAAGCGGGAACCCACCGGGGGGGAAAACATACAACACTTAAATGTTTAAATGTACCTAATTCGAAAAAAAAATTTAACTAAAAAGTAGTAAATAAAAAAAGTTAAATACGAAAAATCAAAATACCCGACTAGAGAAGCGAACTAAAAAGACGCAAACTAGAAGAAAATCATGCTGTGCAGTCGGAGGATACATCTGGTTTTCGTCAGCCAGCTCACGAATATGTTTGAAGCCTGTGTTGAAGCCTGTGGCTGTACTGTAGTTGTACCTCCGTCTAACCCGTTGGGCGATACAAGCGTGATGTTAAGTTACTGAGATTAAAGAGAAGTAACGATTAGCTAAATCATTGTCGAAATCGACACTTTTTTACTTATAAAATTTCATAAAGCCTCTCCAGAGAAAACTAGTAAAGAAATCGAGCGGAATAACCGTCTCACTGTTCTCATAACTAATACAACAAAACTCAAAAGGCAATCAAATATTAAATCAAACGCCCACGCACACTGGCACCCCATCCAATATAATATGAACGAAATTGCGTCGAGCACTGAAACGGGGAGAAATTGAGACAGATTTCAAGAAGTAAAATCATTTAAGGAGGGCGTCGAGAACGGAAATCCGTCATACAGTGGAGAGAACTCACAAAAGTATATAATTAGATTTATAGGGGTCGACATCGCGACATTTTTTTTTCCAATGAAATTGGCTTCGTTTCAAATGTGAGACGCTGTTTTCACTTAGAAATTGTGTATGCTTATTTTGTTTCTTCTCGAGAATAAAAGCTGTTGTGAGTTTCTTTAGAGAATTGAATCAATATGGCTTAGGTGAAATTACTTTTTGTTCATCTTGTTTGTTAGGAGTGGGTTTATTAATGTCAGTGTTAGAATTTTAGATATTGAAACGTTGATTGTTATCAACAACAGTTACATTTGACTTCGAATTGAATTTCCTCATTTTAATCTTTGGAGATATTTAGATTTTCAGAATAGCAGTGTTTACCATTTCATATTATTCTGTCAATCTTTACTAATTGGACTAAAACAACAACACAGAGTCGAGTCTTCATTATATTAAGATTAAATCTAGATCTGAGCAAAACAAAGATCAAATATGTATATATATATATATATGTCGTCTCTGAGACACAAAATGTGGTGATTTCATTATTTCGTTAATTGTATCGTGTAGTCCCACTAATGGGCAACCGTCTGGTTTTGTGGGACAGAGACATAATACTTGGAGCTAGTCCAAATCTTTCTACTTGCACTATTTTGTACGACATCTATGCTATAATAAATCAAGTTTATTTAAAATAGCTAAGCAAAGAAATGAATTTGAAATTGAATTATTTTGGATCTCATTCTTGTTCAAGTGATTATAATCTTGAAGTTAGTTATTTATGGCTTTAAAATAAATATAGACGCCTTTTTTGATACTATTGAAGGACAAAACTGTTAATAGGGATAATAGAAGTTCAGAAATATCTTTAAATAGTACAAAACTAAGTCCGCTAACCTCATTCTAAACCACGCAACGGATTTTGATACAATGTTCACTAATTTGTTCGATGTGAAGCCGGGGCGGGTGACTAGCTTTTCATAAAAAAATATAAATTTTCTTTAAATCTACCATTAAATCTTTCTATACATTTTATAAATCGTGTTCGTTGTTATTAAATACACAATAGTATACCCGCTACCACCAGTTACCAGATTTTAAACGAATAATAAATTTTAATAACCTGTCTCTTAGTACAATAATATCATCCACACATTAGCCTCTTTATCTCCGTCTCAACGATCCCTCTTTCAGACAAGTGCCTACGAACACGTTTATTCCTATAAAAATCTCAACAATTCTCCACGCCTAATTTCCGTCGAGTATTAGAACGGGAGGGCACTTACTGAGAGAGAAAAAAGATATTGCTAAGGAAAATGGCAGGTCATAAATAAGGGCAAGTGGCACACTTCGCACTTCGAAATCTGACGGTACTAAGATACAACATAAATAGGTACAGAAGGACAAGTCTATAAAACTGGCGAAAACGCACGCACACACAGACAAGCTTCACGTATAGCGAGTGTAAGCACACTTGCGACTGTCATTTGTCTGAGATCACTGTACGTTCGCGTCTATGTGTACATGCGCCTGTTTTCTCTAGTTGTATGGAGTGGATCTTCTGTACCTTTCTGTTTTGTGACTAGGGTCTAAGGTTAAGTGTATGATTGCGGATATGAAAAATGGAAGCTTAGGATTTTTTTTGTGTGCGTGTTCGGTGCAAGCGTGTGGTGTTCGAGACTATTTTCTTATAAGATTCGCGATTTTCCCGCCTCATTTTTTGTGTGATCTAGGGTTTCATTTCTTTGACACAAAATATGCTGTCGTAAGTCTCATTTTGGGACTAAGATACTATTGAATCTGTAGGAGATCAGACACTTTCTCTAGACCTACCGTGAAAGCTGATGTAACAGTATTGTTCATCAATCAATATAAAATAGGTACATTTTATTCAACGGTACTTTATTTTGTGCCTTCTTCATAGAATATAAGTTTTTTGCTAAAAAAACTAAACATTTTGTAAATAAAAATATAACAAATAAAAAAGAAATAATGTCACAAATAACACCAAAACTTTACCATCATCATCATCATCTGCCTGCCCTTATCCCATGTTACTTGGGGTCGGCGCAACACGTTTGCTTCTTCCATACCGTTCTATCCCCCGTCATGTTATTACTGACTCCCTTTTTTTAACACCAAAACTTTACCAACACCCACAAAACATTATGGTCATACAAAGTCCTTATATTTGCATGGCACTTACTAAAAACAACCATGAAACCAAGTCGAAAGCCTAAGGCCGCATTCATAGCAACCTTATCCATTTGGTAGTCAGCTGATGACTTTGAACGTTAGGTTAAAAATAATTAATGCAATGTTTGCATACATTCGACGACCACTGCTAGAGACGCATTGTCTAAAAATTTCCATACAAACCAAGTGTGATTGTGTTTTTTTTTAATATAATTGATAAGCTAATGCACACAACACTAACTGTGTCGTTGTCACTGTTCACTTACAATTTGAATCATGGCTATGGCAATCAAAACTTATGCTCAGCGTAACATAAACGGACGCTAGTCATATTATTATTGGTACAGGCATCTCTGGCCGTCACCAGCAAGTAGATTAATGTGAGGTCTGTGAGTCTAAAAGTCGGCGGCTGACTACTCGTTTGGTGTGAACGCAGCCTTAGTTATATCATATTTATTTTCGCTCCCACTACAAACGTCACATTGTTTTGAAGGAAATCTCACTTACACAAAAAAGGGGAATATAATAAACAGTAACATAAACATCTTCAAGTGTCTCTCAAACCTTTGCGAGAAGTACTTATATTTCTTTGTTGGCGAGATATAGATAAAATAACGGCTAAGTTTGTTCTTGTCGTTGATGATGTTCTAGTTTTGTGAAGTATGGCTTTATAACTATTGTATAGAGGAACGAATATTGTGTCTAGACAATTTGAAGTACCTATAATAGACAGTTTGTTATGAGGTTACTAGGTTAGGCAGGCAATAACTTGATGGAAAATAATATATGTGATGTTTTGTTAGTTCTTTTCAATAGAAATGTTTGCTTTAGAATTCACAACTTTATGGCCAGTAAATACTACATTGAAAAATATAATTGGAACTTGCAAACATTTTTCTTACTAGCAACAAAATTAGTTTTGTATTATTTTATTACTTAAATAGGTATTATAAATGTAAAAGTTTGCATAGATGTGTGTTTGGAAGTGTGGATGTATGTTTGTTACTCAATCACGCCAGTACGGCTAACGGATCTGGATGAAATTTGGCACAGAGATTGATTATAGTCAGGAATAGCACACAGTATTCTTTTTATCCCGGGAATATGTTCTCTCGCGATCATTTTCGAGTTTCACGCGGGCGTAACCACTGGAAGAAGCTAGTTATTATATATATTTGCTTAAATTTATAGTTACAAAATTTGTTCGGGTTTAACCGACTGTATTTTAGAAAATTACATTGGCAGCATTGAAAAAAAATATAAAGATTGCATTAAATCTTTATCTTTTTTTTCAATGCTGCCTTTTTATTGTATAGACCCTTAACTTAAACTTTGTAAGACTTTGTTTTAATGACACTAAATCCTTCAAACCGAATCCCAAAACGCGGAGCTCAAAGAAGATTGATTTTCTTGTACATTCAATCATTTTTCATAGCCTCATCTGCATGAATTCAACTTTTCCTTTGATCACGGTCCCAATATAAAAGGTAGAACTTCAAAACAGTGTACTTATCTACGTTGATTTATGAGAAAAAATAATAAGGAAGATAAACAAAGAAAGTAAATCCCTAAGTCATGATAACAAGCAATTATTTTATCCGTAATCAAAACCATATTTTAACCGGATCAAAACCAGCAGGAAATATTAATATCTAGAAACTAAAACCAAAATCTGTCTTCAATTACTATTTTACCCCATACAATGGCAAACAGAACGGCTCACCTAATGGTAAAAGGCCGACATTGCTTATAGACATTCGAAATAGCAGTAATTGAAACCAAAATCACCTACACCATTTCACTTTAAAATTTCCAAACCTATCTATTAGTTCGACACAGATAACATAACATTTGGTCAAAAGAAATTACGGCAACAAAAACAGGGGTCGCAAACCCGTACTCGCTGCATGTACATATATTCAGGTTCAATTCTGGACGAACAACAAAGAGCCTAGAGCAAAGTTCTACACGAGAATTGCAATCGACACTGCTCGTGTTGGATTGGTTAAAAATCGATTCTGCCGTTGACACTTTTTAATTTGAATTTCCTCTATTTTTTTCGTCCAAAAAAGTTTTGACTGCGTTTTGTTTCGTTGAAACACCGTGAAGCGGACAAACCTTTTTTTGATTTGTCGTTTATTTGAAGATCGTTGCCGGTTTGGTCCATGGAAAAATATTTGGCAAAACCTGAGCCAATCCTTTACAACGCGTGGGTCAATTTTGATAGGACCTTTGAGATTTGAGCTTTGTATTGTTGATCTAACGTTCTACTATTGGAAATATCTGGCATTGTACACAACACAATTACAGCCAATATTGCACACAATATGTTCAAAGCTCTACCTAGATACTGTGAGTTAAGATACAATAATTGAAGTGGGTAGTAATCCATTAACGATCGAGTGCGTCATATAAGAACCGTTCCCAAAAGTAGTGATGAAAAGCGTCAGCCTTACCGTGCCTTTTGTAATTTCCCTTATTAACCTTAGGAATTATATTCTCTTATATTTTAGTATCAAGAGCATCTATAATAACAACGCTTAAATTGTAATAAATATTTATAACATTTCCAAAGTTTCCTCTTGCATTCTTTACGCTTTGTTGTCCTGCTTTCTCGAGAAGGTCGTTAGCTGTATCTCGCATATTTTTTCTTGAGATTAAATTTTTCAGTGAGCCTCAACAGCTCAATTTCGCGCGAAATTATTACTCGAGCTTCATCTTCCGGGTTCATTACTTGGTCTTACTGTCAAAGTTTTATGCTAAAGTATGAAGTATTCCAATTCCGGTGTAATAATGGCCACGTAACATCTTGTTCTTATTATTTTTGAAACAGATAGAGCAATATAATATAGCATCAATATTACGAAAGTTGTTGATTGAAATATTACTTATGGAATCTGCTTTAGAGAATATTGCCACGTGCCTTTATTTTTAGAAATCGTGTTCATCACGCAAAAATACTTAGAAATCAGTGAATACATGAATGTTTGTCAGCAACAGGAAAAGTCGTAGAATTGCCTAACCAGACAGACAAACTACCCATTTTTTTGTGTTAAAGCACCCATGTTATTGTGTTTCCCTTAAAAACAGCAAATCGAAAACAAATAAACACGGCACAACAGCATAAAATAAGCACAATAGGTTATAATCTCTTGGCATACAAACAGCCATGTAAAATTGTTTTCTATCCATTAATATTGTAAAATTTTATGCGGATAACAACATAGCTGTGCTGTCTGTTTTTTCCACTCCTTGATCAACGAGAAAAACTCGACTTACAACCTCGATAATATCAATCCTTTTTTATAGAACCATTACAATATTTCCAACCTTATATTTTATGATTATTTTTAGATATAACTTTTTCATATAAAATGTTATTGCTCTTGTAATCACATCAGAATGATTGAGAGCTATTTGTTAGAAACTGAGTGATGTAAGGAGATTAACAACGAAAGTTTTGCTATTAATAACTTTATGGCTTTCATTAATGTTATTCGCTTTTAGCAGTATTTTTGCAGTAACTTTAACGACCTAATGGCTAATAGATTTATTGGTGACGACGAAAGACTGTGTTATTTATGAGTGTGATTTTCGATGTAAAATATGTGTATAAATAAGGTGGAGGGAAGGTTCAGGGAAAAATATTTTTGTCACAAAGTTTGCGTAAGTTTATGATGTATTTCGGGTTAAGTATGATTTGGTCTGGTTGATTCTATTACTTACCTTATTTTATATGAAAGTTATGGACTATGCCACCACCTCCGGGGAAGTCCTCATCTGGCACAAAACAAATTCGGTAACATCTTTGATTTATCTGTTTTGTGATAAATAACAAGTGAATGACAGCGTGATGATTGACAGAGCAAAATTGAAGTGGAAAACATGCTGTCGTCGATCCCAAATAACATTGAAAGAGGAAAATCGAAGAAGAATACATACTGTCGTCGATCCCAAAACACATTGAAAAAGGAAAATTGAAGTACAAAACATGCTGTCGTCGATCTCAAATAACATTGACAGAGGAAAATCGAAGAAGAAAACATGCTGTCGTCGATCCGAAATAACATTGGACAAGAGACAAGTGACATTCTATTAACAAAAGCGTGGCGACAGCGATTTGGAAAATGATAAAAATGTAAGGGCATGTCAAACGCTATCAAAATGTCACGTGATTACTCGCTTACATTTTGGCATTTCAATGATAAGAACGTGTCTATCTAGATACTCTAAAATAGCTTCGAAGAGTAATTGATAGTCGATAATCTTGCCGATTTATTCACGAAAAACATGTTGTTATTAAAAACAGCTATCTAAAGTGTATCTGCTTCTGGCTCAAGGTGTGACGTCACAGCTGCCGCACCGATATTTCATTCTCGCCACGACGTCACGTCACTTATTTAAATTCTCACGATACAACACAGCTTTTCTTGTATCAAAACGCTGTTCTGTATTTTCTACTACCTATATCTCACCAGTGTTAGATATCCTGTCTTAGTCCCTATTTATTTTTATATAATCATTAAATATGTTTTTCATTTTACTTTTGAATTTTGCACTAATTCTCTATAAAAACTGTAATTATTCCAACTCCTCCAGTTTAATGCAAACATGGAATTATAATATCTTTATTTATTAGGTTTTTTTTTTTTTTTTTGATTGCTCTCGCTTGACCACTATCTCACTTGATGTTAAGTGATGATGTGGTCGACGATGTAGCACGCTTGCCTAGAAGAAACCTAGGAAACTTAACTTACCTACATCTTCATTGATCTTCTCAATACTACTACCGACTCCTTATCCTTATATTTCGTCCTAAGAAATTCTGATATCTTCAATTTCACTATTCAGACAACAAGAAACACCATTTTCAAACTGTTGAATAATGTAAACAATTTGTACCATCTTGATAGTCAAAATACCTATGTCCCGCTTAAAAGTGACGCGATAAAAGCCAAAATACAGGGTTTCGAAGCTTTCACGGACAAACGATTAATATTAATGAAGCTAAGAAATGTTCCCTTCTGTATTCCATCAAATACCTGAACAGGTGATACTCGTGTTAGCGTTTCCGAGCGTAATATTTTATTTTATTACATTTTTGCCTTTTTCTGGCATTTTTTGTGGAGAGGTTTATTTTTCATGTATAAACTCCATGGTAAAAAATATATTGCTTGTATAAGGTAAACCAGTATAATATACATAATTTTATGTGAATTTGACGTTTTGACACTGCCGCCTGTCTTTCGGATTCAATGTTTTTGTAATGTGATTTTTTTGTTTTCTTTTAGAATTTTAGATGATACATATGGGTTAGCCACTTATTCCACACATATATATTTCATCAAACATCCCACGAAAACATTTAGTAAAATAAACTCTCACTGTACATCCGCAAAACAGGTTCCCAATGCAAAAAACTTCATAGCAGAAATACGTCATTCAATCAATCATTGTGAACGCAACGGTTGCTAGTGACACACAGTTTGCTAACAGGTAAAAAATTGTTGCTGCACAAAAAAACTTGCCACCTGTGTTTTGTAAAGGGATTTTATTTTAATGTGCTGGGGAATTTATGTGTATCGGATCATCATTTTTGGCAATACAGAAGGAAACTTGTGGCAGTAGGAAACCGTTAATGATAAAATCGTCAGGTCTTTTGGTTAAATAATAACAAGCACACGGGTTAACTTCAAGGCTAGGGAAAGCATGCCGAGGTCGCTCCGTGGACGGGTATCTAAATATATAAAAGCGAAAGGTCACTCACTCACTTATCACGAAATATCGAAAACTGCTTGACGTATAAAGATGAAATTTGGCAGGTAGGTTCCTCAAGTGACGTAAGTGAGCACTAAGAAAGGTTTTTTGATAATTCCACCCCTAAGGGGGTAAAAAGGGCGTTGAAAGTTTGTATGAAGTTTCTACAGTTTGTAAGTTGGACACGTGAAATTTTACATACACGCTCTTGGTTGTTATAAAAAACCGGCCAAGTGTGAGTCGGACTCGCACACGAAGGGTTCCGTACCATTATCGCAAAACACTGCAAAAAAAATGTGTGAAAATTTCAACTGTCTAACTATCACGGTTCATGAGATACAGCCTGGTGACAGACAGACAGACAGACAGACAGACGGACAGCGAAGTCTCAGTAATAGGGTCCCGTTTTTACCCTTCGGGCACGGAACCCTAAAAAATCAACTATTTATTGATTTTTGGAAATTCCACCACTAAAGAGGTAAAAAAGGGTTGAAAGTTTATATGAATTTTATACAGTTTGTAATTTGGACACCTAAACTTTTAGATTTACACTTTTGTTTTATAAAATAATTCACGTATTTAATGGTTTTTGAAAATGCCACACCTAATGAGGTAAAAAGGGTGTTAAAAGTTTGTGTGAAATTTCTAGGCTTTTATGTGGGATACGTGAAATTAAATATTTATACACTGACTGATAAAAAAAAACATGAATTAATTGTGTTTTTGAAATTCTACCCCTAAGGAGGTGCAAAGGTGGTAATTTTTTGGGCTTATATATTTGAAACTTTGCATAAATACTAAACTAAGTACATAGTAAATGTTGTCATTATTATTTTAATATTTTTGAAGAATTTTACTGAACAAGGCTTCTTTTTATGATGAGCACTAAGAAGGGATTTTTGGAAATTCAACCTTTAGGGCATGAAACTAAAAAGTCATCAAACGAAGTCGCAGGCGAAGTGCTAGTTCATTATATACGGAAAGTCATCCGTGTCTGGGAAAGCATGTGAAACCGTTGGCGCCAACTGTCATTAGCAGATCTTTGACAGTAGAGATCGTTACGAGTCGTCAAAACCTTAAATCTGACACCAGTCTTGCCAAGGTGTATTGTGTTACCCCGTTACTGAGTTTTGGAGGTCCGGTAGGCAGTCGCACCATGTATAATACTACTAGTATTATATCCAACTGAATCCTGTTAAAATGGAAGTTGAGCCCAAAACTATTATAGTTGGGTAAGTGATGTCCAGTGTGGAGGTTGCAAATAACAAATCTGAATATATATAGACTACAATGTTGAATGAAATTACAGACCTGCAATAATGAAAACTGAAGTCCTGTAATAATTATTACCGGTCATTCATTCCGAACCACATTCACAACACGGTGATACCAGAGATGAGTAATATCATTAGCATTTCATTAAATAATAATCGGCATTGCATTCAGCAAATATTCCATCTAACAAATACATCAATAATTTCGACATGATAGCAAACAAGCTGTCAACGTGAACGCGACTGCACCGATTATTCCTGAAAATAAAATAAACTTTTGTATGAACGAACAAAAAACAGTAAAACGTCGACTCATGAATGTGGACGAATGGAACGGAGTAGTAAAATTGTACCGAGAGCAAATTTTTCGCGCGGACAACTGCAAGGGATGTGGGGAATTGATAGCGAAACTTGTGCTCGTGTATATTCATACTATTGACACAAATTCAATTTGAGATCTAAATGACGTAATGTCTTTTGAAAATAGAACGTCTGAATTTCGTTTCGTATATAGTGACCACTTTGAAGTCCAGCGCTCTGGTTAAGAGGTTGATGAACTAGATGTAATCGAATTAGTTGTCGGTTTCAACTATAAATATGACCTCTCAAAGGTGATAAAGGGTATTTAGAATTTGATACAGCAGAAGTAAATGTAAACGTTTTGTGTTTAGTTTTCATAAATAACAAAATTAACTGTCTATGATTATGATCAATTATAAAAATCTCTTATTGATTTAATCTGAAATTTAAAGGCCAAAACTTATTTTCAAATATTTGTTGGTGGTCCAAAAATAATAAACATTATTTTACACAAAATTTGAGCAATCCACGCTAAAATCCTAACTACACGATCGTATATCCCTGAAAACAAAATTATACATACAGGTACTGTACGAGCTACGCTGTACATTGACCCTAACTAATACGTCCTACTTACAGTGAAACGTTGCAGTTTGTTTAACTCAACATTAATTGTACATTATTACATTATAACATGTTATTTTTAGAAGCAATAAAACCTTTATACCAATCGGTTGTTTACTCATTCATCATAACAGTTCAACATAACATTTCTACATACAACATCAACATAACATTTTCACTGTTGGGAGTTACGCCCCAACATATGGTCCTTCGAGCAATTTAGTGTTGTGTAATTTACATCTTTTACGGTCGCGAATCGGTTGGACTGGTCTCTCAGAAGCGAGTCGCCCCAGTAACCAATTGAGAAGGCGCATACCGTAGAGGAAAAGGTTGCACAATACGAAGAACCAAGAGTGTGGAGCAACAGTCAACGCTCGAAACAGAAGAGTTCATTTGAAGTCAACAAGAAAAACAACAGAACATCATGTCGGCAGCTGATTTCTACCAGAAACAGAACGAACTCTACGACGGCATAAAGAAGATCGGTATAAATATCAAGAAGGATGGTTGGGACAGAAAGAACGCTGACTACTTCAAACGCCGTAAGGCAATGCTGGAAAACTTGTGGTCAGAATTTCAGTTCAATCACGACCGCCTGCCCACGGAACAAAGTGTAAGTCATCCGTACTTTAGTAATGACTGCTATAACATAACTCTGCAGTGCTACAATGAAGTAAAGGAGCTTATTCTGCAACAACACCAAAAACTTACGACTCTCACTCGTTCTCCGAGGGAGCAGTCGGTACAACCAAAAACATTGGGAAGTGCCAACCAACAAACAGGGGAAGGTACTTCGGAACAAACAAAACAGGAACAAGAAGCCCAGGAGAGTGAGGCAGAACAAGCTGGCAATCAAGACAACCAAAACAGAGAACCATCTCCTCCTCCTCCTCGGCAAGATCAACAAAACACCGCGAAAAAGGACACGGGATCCAATAGCAAGCTGGACGATATGATGCGCAAACAGACCGCTAACTTCAAAGCCTTCATGAGAGCAGTCGCGAACATACACGTGGAGTTCCTGTCTGAAAAATGGGAGTTTCAAGACGCTCTGCAAACACTGCAAACACGCTGGTCAGCTATTGACAACCTTCACTGGGAGATAGAGTATGAAACCAACGGAGAGAAGAATGCAGTGTATGAAGAACGCTACACCAGGTATGAAAACCAGTTCCAGGAACTAAAAAAGGCTTTGAATACCAAAATGTGGTCCGGCACTCATCGGGAGAAAACAACACCGAAATTAGAGATACCAGTCTTCAATGGTAACTACAACCAGTGGATCCCATTTAAAGACCTTTTTACGGAAGCAATACACAACAACAATTCCCTCTCATCTGCTCAGAAGATGCAGTTTCTGAAGAGTAAGGTGCAAGGAGAAGCGGAACGCTTGATTCAACATCTACAGATAAGTTCGGATAACTACCTGGTGTGTTGGGATATCCTCAATCACCGATATAATAATGAAAAACTTATATTCACATCGCACATCAACATGCTGTTCAATTTACCAAACATGCAACAACAAACAGTGGCCCAAATAAAGAAAATCCATGACGTCAGCATAGAATGCCTACATGCGATAAAGAATTTAGGAGTGAATATCGACACCTGGGATCCGATAATGGTACATATATTATCGCAAAAATTAGACGCTGACACACACTCAGAGTACAACGACTCGCTGAAGAACTGCCGAAAGCTGCCAATACTGAAAGATCTGCTAGATTTCCTAGAAGGGAAGTTTACATCATTGGAAGCATCGCGCCGCAAACAAGAAAACAATCAAAAACCAAATACCTCATCGAGTCAACATCAAAATACTTTGTACTCTAAAAAACAATACAGCAGTAATCAAGCAACTAGCAACAAGAAAATTACGAAATCGTTCCATGCGTCAACATTCCGATGCCCCCTTTGCGATGACGAACATGGCATGTACAATTGTGCAAAGTTTTTAGAAATGCCGAATCACTTAAAACTTAGCACAGTAAATAAAATGAACATTTGTGTAAATTGTCTGTTCAGCTATAACGGAAAAAAATGTACGTCAGCTTACCGATGTCGCAAGTGCTCGGGTCAACATAATACATTGCTACACGATGCATGTATTACGAACAAAACGGAAAAACAAACAAATTCTTCCCATGTATCAAAGGATGATGATACTTCGGAGATACTACTAGCGACAGCTGTAGTAAACATAGAAACAGCCGATGGGACCCCAATCAAGTTGCGAGCCCTCATCGATCAAGGTTCTCAGATATCTTTGATCACCGAACATGCTGCTCAACTTCTAGGAGTTAAGCGCGAGAGATGCAAAGGAGTCATTTTTGGAGTTGGACAGAAGGAAAACCACTGCAAAGGAATGACAACAATTACTTGCAGTTCTGTCTACAACGACTTCAAGTTCCAAACGACTGTCTTCATTATGAATAACTTGATTAAGAACCTGCCGAATAAGACCTTTGCAAAACCATCTTGGTCCCACATACAGAACATCCATTTAGCAGATCCGGAGTTCCATAACAGCCGTCAGGTGGATTTACTATTTGGAGCAGACATTTATTCGCAAATCATGCTAGGAGGCATAATAAAAGGCGATGACATCACTCAACCTATCGCACAACAAACCTACCTAGGTTGGCTTCTATGCGGAAATGTCAAAACTTTCCACTGCAATGTGGTCATAAACAATCTTGAAGATATCAAACAGTTCTGGGAAACCGAAGACATCACCGATCAATCCAATTTATCGGTGGAAAATGAAACATGCATTGAATACTACACCAACACTACGCAACGCCTGGAGAATGGGAAATACGAAGTCAGACTGCCGATGAAGAAAGAACTTGAGAGCAGACTGGGTTCGTCCAAACCAATGGCTGTAGCCCAATTCAAAACTTTAGAAAGAAAGTTGGAAAAACAAACACACCTGGCAAAGGCCTATAAAGACTTCATGGCTGAATATATTGATCTAGGTCATATGAAGCAATCAACAGTTAGCAACAAAACACTCGAGTGTTACTTACCTCACCACGGCGTGCAACGCGCTGAATCAACAACAACAAAGTACAGAGTGGTGTTCAATGCGTCAGCAAAAACATCAACAGGATGCAGTTTGAACGACCTCATGTACAAAGGTCCCAATCTTCAACAGGACCTACAAACATTACTGATGAAATGGAGGCAATACAAATATGCGTTTACAGCGGACATTGAGAAGATGTTTCGTGCTATTTGGGTAGCCCCTGAAGACCAACAACTGCAACAAATTGTATGGCGAGAATCACTGGGACAACCTATCCGCTCATACCAATTAACAACCGTAACATACGGAACCAAGGCAGCGCCGTTCCTAGCTATGATGACGCTCAGGAGATTGGCGGCAGATGAACATGAACAGTTCCCGGAGGCTTCAAAAGTGCTGGAAGAATCATTCTACATGGATGACCTCGTTCACGGGACACATACAATCGAACAAGGAAAGCAATTGATCGCGGATCTGAAACAGTTACTGAAAAATGGAGGGTTTAACCTCAGAAAATGGTCAGCAAACAATCAAGAACTTTTGGAAGATATCTCCGAACAACACAACGATAAGATTGTCTTCAACTTCAAAACAGAAAATACACAAAAAACGTTAGGCCTGTGCTGGAACTCAAGAGAGGACAAATTCACCTTTCAATGCACAATTTCTGACGTAAACAAGAAACAAACAAAACGAAGCCTACTTGCCGAAATATCCAAACTATTTGACCCACTCGGCTGGCTGGCCCCCGTGTCAACAAAATTGAAATTATTATTTCAAAAACTGTGGGATGGCAACTTACATTGGGACGACGAAGTGTCCGATAACATACATGTGGAGTGGTGCAAGATACAAGCCGATATAAGAGCGATAAACGCATGCGAAATACCTAGATGGCTTAAGTGTGGCGGAAAGCAGACAATGGAGCTACATGGGTTTAGCGACGCCTCCCTGGATGCCTATGCCTGCGTCATCTATGCACGAGTCCAGTCATCAACAATACTGGTCGCTGCAAAGTCAAAGATTGTACCACACTGAAAATCAACAACATTGCCTAGACTGGAATTGAATGGAGCGCACCTTCTATCACAACTAATACGCAAAGTCAAACAGTCATTGAATCAATATGAAGTACACGTCTACGGCTGGACTGATTCCATGGTGGTCCTGGGTTGGTTACAAGGAGACCCATCCCGCTGGAAAGCATACGTAGAAAACAGAGTACGAAGTATTACTGACGTCATACCACGATCATCGTGGAACTACGTTAATACAAAAGAAAATCCCGCTGACGCCGCAAGCAGAGGCCAATACGCTAGTCAGCTGAAAGAAAATCAATTATGGTGGCAAGGACCTACATGGCTACCATTGCTTAAAACAAAGAACATAGAAAAACACAATTATAACACGGACCAAGAAGAAAAAACAGTCCGGAAACAAGCCAATGTATCCCAACATTCTCAACACATCATAGAAAATACGAGCATTGTGGAAACATTATTGCAAAATCACAGCTCTATCGAACATATTATTCGCATTGTCGCATGGATACTCAGAGCATTGAACCCGAAAAGGCGACAGCTACCGAGATATCTGACGTTGCACGAATTGAATAACGCAATAAAGGTGCTCATAAAACAAACTCAACAAAAATTATTTGACACAGATCTTTGTCATTTAAAGAAAAATAACAGGGTGCAGACTAACAGTAAAATAAAAGACCTCACTCCGTTCATTGATCATCAAGGCATCCTACGAGTGGGAGGAAGATTGAAAAACGCATCGCTAACCGAAAACATGAAACATCCGATGATCATTCCACACGACAGTCGATTGACACATCTTCTCATCGACCAAGCTCATCGAATGACGTTTCACGGCGGCCCGAGACTCACTCTATCACACCTACGGGAGAAGTACTGGATCGTCGGCGGGAACCGAACAACCAAGATGCAAATCAGAAAATGCGTGACGTGCCGCAAGAACAACCCAACAAAAGAACACCAACTGATGGGTAATCTACCAAGCGCAAGAGCAAATCAAGCGCCGCCCTTTTACCATACTGGGGTAGATTACACTGGATTTGTGGACGTCAAAATGAACAAAGGCCGAGGAGCAAGAACAACAAAGGGCTACATAGCAGTCTTTATATGCATGGTGACCAAAGCTGTGCATATCGAACTGGTGTCAGACCTCACCAGTTCAGCATTTTTGGCAGCCCTCAACAGAATGGCAGCAAGAAGAGGCGCCCCTCGTCACTTATACAGCGACAACGGGACAAACTTTGTCGGAGCAAACCGACAACTCGTAGAACAATACGAGGAAATTGAACAAACATACAAAAGCATCCAACTACAACAGGAAATCGCGGAGATGACAATTGAGTGGCATTTTAATGCCCCCGCTTGGCCATCAGCGGGAGGTTTGTGGGAACGAGCAGTCAGAAGCCTAAAACACCACTTGAAACGAGTAGTAGGAGAACAAAAACTAACATTTGAAGAGTTTTCCACAATCCTAACAAAACTGGAAGCCTGCTTGAATTCCAGACCTCTGTGTCCACTAAGTGAAAACACAGACGATCTAGACTGTCTGACGCCAGCACACTTTTTATCGGGTAGACCGGGGCTGACAGTCATAGAAACAATGGAAGATGCAAGAACAAGATGGGAACTAACAAGAAAGATCTTCGCAGAAATCTGGAAACGATGGAGGAACGAATATTTGTGCCAGCTATTAGCCAGATCAAAGTGGCAGGAACCACGGAAAAATCTGAAGATAGGCGATCTGGTGGTAATCCATGAAGATCATGTACCAGCCGGGAAATGGCTCATGGGGAGAATAACAGAACTTCACCCTGGGAATGATGGATACGTTCGGGTCGTTAGCCTAAAAACAAGAAATGGGCATATGAAGAGGCCTGTCACAAAACTATCCGTCTTGCCTATCAACAGTGACGAAAATGTCGAACAACAAAACACAACAAAAACAAATGAAAATGAGTCATACCTACAGGCAAACAGCGAGTCGCAAAGTTCACGACGATGCAAAACAACAAACAGAAAAATAAACTTCATCGGATTGGTCATGGCACTGCTGTATTTGCTAAATCCTGTCGCGGCCGCTAACACAACAAACATCGTCGAGCTTCAACAAGGCCTTTACTTTGACAAAGTAACCAATATGCAGCTTATACGCGGCGAGTGGAAGATTATCGTGTACTATGACGTCAAGCCCTACTGGCATGGTATAGCAATATCTAGCAAATTCACCAATCATCTAGAAACCATCTGCGAGAAAATAAAACAGAAAACACAATGTAACGTAATTTTAACACAACTACAACACTCGACCGACGAAATAGGACACTACAACCATATGTTGCTGAATCCGCAAGGCCGAGTGAATACGAGAAACAAACGCGGGCTTATCAACGGTGTCGGTTCCATCGCGCGCTCCCTGTTCGGAGTATTAGATGATGACTTCGCAAAACAATATCAAGAAGACATTGACCTGGTCAAGGCCAACGAGAAACACCTGGCACTGTTGTTAAGAAATCAAACATCCGTGATCGAAGCAGAATATAATTTACTGAAGAGGTCGGAAGATGCAGTTGAAAAACAGTACAAAATGTTTAACCAACATTTGCTAAACCTTGAAAGGTTTACGAACAACCTCCAGAAGGAACTGAATTCCCAATAACTGTCTATTGAATTTGTGATGTCAGCTATTACGGCAAATAGCTTAATTGAGCATCTCAGAAACGTCCAAGAGACCCTCATAGACACTGTAACAAACATATATAACGGCAAGATGAACCTACACCTCATCGCACCGGAACAGCTTCGGGACGAATTGAACATAATCTCGGGTCAATTATCCAAGGATTTGGTCCTACCCATCACCAACATTCAAACAGAGTTATTTCACCTGTATCATCTCTTACAAGTAAAGGCGAAAATGACCGAACGATACCTTATAATCGAAGTAAAGGTACCCCTAATCAGCAGAGATAACTTCGAGATCTACCGAACAATACCAGTACCGAAAAACAATGACGTGGACATGGTCACCCTAATACCTATTGCTGAAATGTTAGCAATAAACATTCAAAAGGACTCCTACATACCAATGACGGAATCCGAAATACATCAATGCATACAACATGACGCGACAACCCAATTGTGTCCACTACAGAAACCTGTATACCGCATGAAGTCGGACGAGAGCCTTTGCATGAAGGACAAGGAATCTCTTCACTGCGAAACAAAACATGAAACCTGCCGAGACAAGTGGTTGGAATTAAACAATGCAAATAATTACCTCTATTTTTGCTGTCAACAATGCAAAATACGTATTATTTGTGGGCATCAAGTTTCAACGCAGCTGCTACACAAGGCCGGAGTCATAACACTCAATGACGATTGCATAATTAGTAGTGAAACTTTTGCTGTTTATCCCCAAAGGCAACAAATGAACAAAATTCAAGCCCAAGTCGACGCAGGTCCAGCAGAAATTCCTTCAATCAACAATATCATAAACTTACCTGTACCGGTTCTGAATCATCTTCACGAGAATGAGACGGCAACAGAGCAGAGAGTATTACTGCAAGAGCTTGGCAAACAAGTAGAACAAATGAAAGCCGCAACATCAGAAGACATCATGTCAGATCATGCAACACACCATGATGTCCACCAATACGTTGTCATCTACCTATTGGCTGCCGCCGCAACATTTGCGGGTGTAATATACGCTTACAACCGCCTACGCAAACATTGGGCAAGTCAAAAGAAACCAGAAGCTCCATCTATTCCCAATCCGATGCCCCGAAGAAGGTCGACAGCGAGCATCGTGGACAACGCCTTATTTGACGTCACAGAAAACATCAACGCAGCGCACTTATCGAGTGCACGTACACTCAATAAAGCAACGTCGCCTATTGCGCGTTGTGAGTTACCGTAATAAACTATGAAATTGTTTGTATTTACATTTTTACATTTTATAATCTATCTTGATTTTGAACAATTTCGATGTACATTTAAGTTAACTTTGTGAGTGGGCAATATGTACGAGCTACGCTGTACATTGACCCTAACTAATACGTCCTACTTACAGTGAAACGTTGCAGTTTGTTTAACTCAACATTAATTGTACATTATTACATTATAACATGTTATTTTTAGAAGCAATAAAACCTTTATACCAATCGGTTGTTTACTCATTCATCATAACAGTTCAACATAACATTTCTACATACAACATCAACATAACATTTTCACTGTTGGGAGTTACGCCCCAACAGGTACCCTGAAAACCGATCGTGAAGCTACAGTGGATGTAAAACTTTTACTGCCCTCCACGTAACTCTGTTATACGGATATACCACAAAATAATTCGATTGTCTCGACCGGTGCGTTGACAGGGGTGAATGTAACGTTAAAGCTGAATATCTTTTCGACCTTTGTGCGGGAATTTTAAGTTAAATTGCTGTTTTTGTTAGGAATGTAGATGTTGGAATTAATGGGAAGATATAAATGGAATTGAAACCATATAACAATAGACATGGGTAGGTAGTAGACTGATTAGTTACGATGTTCCCAACAGGGTTCATAATTAGTTACCTCCTAATTTAACAGGAACACAGTTCACATTACACACAGATAATACATTGTGAAATATAATAATTGATTAAGTAAGTATTGAAAAAAATGTGCCATGAGGTTATTGTTTTATATTTAGAAATGGTTGGCGAGAAGAAATTCTGCATCTTTTAAATTGTAATAAATGTCAGCTTTCAGTTGCACCCGCTGATATTTTATTAGCTTTCTAATTTAATTGTGCATTAGGAACTATTTGAAGTCAGATATTTTACGACATTTTTATCCACGGAACTGACATTTTTATGCGCATTGTTCTTAAATTTTCTGAAATGTACTTGGAAAACTGAATCAAATTAGCTTGCATTGACTATCCAAACCTTAGGATGGCTACTATCTTATTAATTTTTTCAACTTTAAATTGTACCTTAGCTGCCACTAAGTTTATTTTCCCTAACTATCATGCTGCTAGTACATTACTACGGAACTCCAAGTGCTTGAGAAAAACTTCAACGAGTTTTGAAGTTATTCAACCCATTTAAGAAAAATCTCTATTTACATTCCCATTTTTAAAACAAGCAGAGTTTAAAGAGTCATTTTGCATGTACATCCCTCGTAAATCTTTGAACTAGCTTTAATGGGAGTTTTAAATTGCAATACTTCTTTCTTAGTGGCCGAGGAAGATTCTTTGACGTGATTCAATTCTTTGGATTTATCTGGAAATTAGTTTTCTTTAAAGTTTTACTGATAGTAATCATGTATTGTGTTACAGTGCTTTGTTCTCGAAAATGGTGCTGAAAAGGAATGATAACCATAAGCAAAATTTTCCCACTATTAGGGCTTTAGGCGTGGTCGCTGTGAGTTATTTTTTTTTTATTCCTTATTCCATTTTTATTCTGATGAGCAATCGCTTAAAAATATTGCTAGTCCACGACAAAGTATAATTTTCCGGTAACTTGGCTGCAAGATACTCACTCTTAACTGCGTAATCAGCTCGCGATCTCCCCCAACTCTTGTTCCCCTAGCAACAATTTGGATGACAAACCTGACAACCAAAATGTTTTCCTCATTCATATTTCAACATAAAAACGGCAGTTTGAGGTGGTTCATAAATAAAAGGGGTAGTCAAATAACACACGTCAAGCCATCCATCTTTTCGTATGAGCCAAAACCAATAAACTAGAGTACCTATTCTATCAGTAGATGAAACTGTGCTATAGGAAAATATGTTTCCAAGGAAGTCTGTTTACGTTTTTACGATGTTTCTTTGGGTTGAGGTGATGAAAGTTATTTGTGTTTTTCACGAAAAGAACCCATGTAATTGCGATGCATGCATTGCATGTATATAAGCCCCAATGTTAATATGTTTTTAAACATCCAATTCGTTTTGGAGGAGTCTCCAAAAGTGGCAAAAAAATATCATGTCGTTAATTTTTTTTTTAAAGCAAAACTAAGAGAAATTACACGAAAAATCCGTGTATTAAAAATTATGTACATGAATCAATAATAAATATATATTTTTTTCAAACCTTTTAACCTAGCCGTTACTAAGGAGTATGCTTTAGAAAGTTAACGTTTTACGGCACTAAAGGGTATGTTGGACCTTAATGTTCCCACTGTTGGGCCACAGACCTTCTCGCTGTGAGAGGGAATGGGCCGTAATCTACCACGCGGGCCCAGTGCGGGTTGGGATATCACATGCATTCGAAGTTTAATTCAATCGATGTTTTACTTCACCATTTTTAAGAGCAGTGCTGATGAAATAATTTGCACAAAGTAAAGCGCCTGCCTGGTTTTGAACCCACCACCTACAACTTGTAATTGCGGCCGATACCACTGGGCCACCACGGCTCAATCAACTTAACAAGTCAATTTAACTCAAAACTGTAACCTTTTTTATTTATTACAGCTTCTTACATATGTACATACTTATACCATAAACAAAAGTAAACTATACAAAATTATACTTAAACTAACTACTTATACTATATACAAAAGAAAGGTACACTTAGGCGTCTAAGTACTCCTCCACATCGCTGTCATCCGGGAACGTGCCCAGAAGACTGGCAGCATTGCCACGTTGAATGGCAATGCTGATTCTCTGCGCAAAGAAAGATCGAGCCCTCCGGAAAACTTGATTTCATTGGTAAAACAATTTCTGATCTCATCTCAATACCTACATAGCTTGGCCACAATTCCGTCACATATAGACGGATTTGCAAAATGCTTTTTTTGTTTGAAAGGGTATACGCTTGAGGTGCTCCCATTGTCACCAAATCTGAATCTGATGATGAAATCCCTTGGAAATCGAGACAAAACCTTAAACATTATAGGCAGACATACAGTGATTTGGGTATGTCCAATAACATGGCAAGTGTTTGTACTCGGATTGTATCATTTGGTAAAGTGGAACTGATTAAGAAGACCACAGATAGCCGCTGGAACTCCTTAATAAGTATTTCACGTGTATAAGATCTCCAGGATAGTTTAGCGACTATGATGAAGCAAATAATTATAAATAAATGATACTGATGAAAATGTTACCATCGAATGTTACATCGTTGCTTGATTGGATGATGAAGCCGGAAGGTAGGCACAGGAACTCCATAATAAAACAATGTATCATATTGGGCTTAATGGAATTGAAATAAGATGTACTCTGGCTATAATTGGTTTTCATAGTAATATTAGGCAACAAAAAGAATAAAAAAATACTTGATATTATATTTTAGCACTATTGCATATTAAGCGTCATTACTAATTGGCAGCTTGTACAGTATTTCTACACCACTTTCACCTTGTCTCTAAAGTTGGTATTATATTTACAGTTTTCAGTAAGGTAAACTGATACTGGTTATTTGTAAACTTGTAAAAAACGGGACTGCCCGATGAAAGCGGATATTTCAGCACTCTACCAGTTTCGGAAAACGTTGTACACTTGCTATATCCGTTGTATTGTGACGTATCTGTATATACCTAACATTTTATTACGGGATATTGATGGTGAAAAAACGAACGAACAGAACGTTACAGTATCGTATGCAACGCTCTCAACATTTTTATGTGCGATTTAATACTTCGATATGGATAATCCTATTAGTTTGTATCTGTTTTTAATAGTTTGCTGTTCGATGTTATTATTGGGTTCATTTAAATGTGAGTGATTGCTTTGTTTAATCTGATGGTCGTAAATGCTAAGGTTATACTTGTGGTCCTGGGTTCGATTCCCGGATTGAACAACCTGTTATTCTGTTTTCCATATGCAATTTTAGCGAGTGCAAAGTCAAATCAAATTATTTATTTCAATAAAGCCACTAAGCGGAACTTTTAAACGAATAGCTTATTATGGATAAGAAAAGACTAGAAACTCCTTAGAAGACTTAAAAAAAAAGATAAATAATCTTTTTTTTAACAGTAATTGTGGAGTTTACTTTTTACTAACATACAATAATTTATTTACGTGAGGACGATGCACTTAGACTAACACACGTACAGGTCTAAAGTATTAAAAGCACCAACAGGTAAATTCATTCATTTAATAAATAGGAACATGGTTCTCACATACTTACAAATACAATACTTACAGTGCGTTTTCTACAGGTATACCTCTGACTTAACCTCTGGGCAATACATATTATATAACTTGTACATATAATGTGTTTACTTAAAATATATTGGCTATTTCCCGCTGCAGGTAAGCTTAGCGCAATAATATGCTTTCTTTTTCCTATTTTGCTTTGTATCTGAAATATTGTAAAACTTATTGTTGTCATTTTATAAACAGAAGTAAGTACTTCTGTTTATAAAATGACAACAATAAGTTTTACAATATTTCAGAAAGCAAGCAAGAGCTTATCACATTGTATGAGTAATTCGATCAATGTTAGAATGATAATTATGTAGTTCTGATTCTTCTTCCCAATCGATCTTCTCTGGTATCATCTACTGAAATTAGATTTGCAAAAGCTCATGCAGCTATTGTAGACAAAGATCTCAAATCAGAGAACGTGAGCCATTCAAGTTCTGCTTATCCCATAATACGTGAGACAGGAATATATTCAAACGATGTCTAGACTATGAACGGTCCATTTGTCTCAGAGCTGTCTATGCATTTCAAGACAATCGATCAACCGTCGACATCGAATCGAGATTCATGATGCATCGAACATTATGACGTCAAAATAAAAACCGAGCTCGCTGAGGTTTTCTTTCTGTGTTTTCATTTTGAAGTAGAATATTTCACTTCGTTATGTCTATTTTCTGTTTATTCATTTATTATACCTACTTTATTTGACACCATAATGTTACATGTATAAAGGAAACTTAAAACTAAAAAACAACTTTTTAATCCATAAGGTAATTAATTTAAAATAGATTCAGATAGCCAATTTTTGTACATAAAAAGCTTGCAAATTCAAGTTGTAATCCTCTCAAAGTGAAAATCTCAGCAAAATTTAGAGAAATACGAGGTGTTTTTGGCATTTTGTAAACTTTTTAAGAACAAAAATAAACCTACTTTCAAAACAAAACACTACTAAGCGAAAAATAACTTTCTTTTCGGAAGTAGGTGTCTTAAGTACCTACTTTTTTTTCGTTTTTGACACCGAATACCGAAAATAAATTATTTTTCAATTTGTCCTCTTTTTTGAAGTCCGTTGAAAATAACTAAGCTACATTTCCGTAATCATAGGCAAACCAATCTTGAAAATTTCTTCTGAAGAATAAACATATTTATTGGGAGTCAGAATTCAAAATCATGACATAAGACGGGTATGGATTTAGTTACCATTTCCTCATTTAGCAAGATCTTTTACTTATGTATTAAAAAAATACAGGTAAAGATAGAAAAGGTGTAAAACTAACTTAACTCGCTGTTTGGCGTATTGAGTCATAGCCTCCACACCCCTTGGTGCCTACGTACTTAACTGTTTGCCTGTCTAACCATCCTGCTACCTATTCTACTGCCTACTAGCCCGATTGCCTGTTTCTCCGTTGTGGTGACTGCTCACCTGCCTACCTCGGGCATTCCACGTCTTCCTGCCCGACCCGCTGCCTGGTTAGCTGCCCACGTCGTGCGAAGCCGGACCTTAGTTTTATAATCTGTATACTTTTTCTTAATTTAAATTTATAATTAGTTTTACTTTTATCAACGTGGCTTACGTATAGCTCACCTGAGCTATACGTAACGCTACAGTTTGGCATATCGCGTATCTCTTTTAATGATAGAGTCTGTCTCGTAAATATCCCAAAAAAACCCACAAACATACGAGACCAATTCCAATAAAATTAAAACGTACCAGCAACGTAAATCCCGTAATGGCTCAATATAAACTTTAAAAACTCGTATAAAACTCCAGTAAAAAGCAGTAAATTTACTGGTTGCAATAAAAATGTGAAATAACTATTTGCAGGACAGGTAAAATGTGAAATAGTTATTTGTAGTACAGGTAAAATGTGAAACAACTATTTCTTGTAGAGGTAAAATGTGAAATAGTTATTTGTAGTAACAGTAACATGTGATTTAACTATTTGTAGTACCGGTAATGGGTGATAGTAATACTGAAGTTCAGCGATCACAGGCCCACAATGGGCCGGCAATTACATCGTTTGAACGTTGTACCGATCGCCTCTGTTCGTGCTGCGTTTAGTTTGAGGATATTTGTTTGTTAAGTGACGTGTGATTTGTAACCTCGGTCATAAGACACTCGAAAGATAGTCTGCGTAAAAATGTGAATGCTTTATCGAAATACTGTTATATCTTTCCAATTTTGAAATATTGTGACCATGGGACTTTTGTGTTTTTATATGATATAAGCTCACGCTTGACCACTTTATATGACTTTATATCAATAAGATATTTTTTCTATAGTAAATGATTATATTACACTTATAGCTTTACAGCTATTGGCATTTTCTATGTTGCATACAGATAGCGAATAATAAATAAGAATTACATAAAAAAGCCGAGAAATGGTTCAGATATTTTATGTCGTCCAATCTTCTTGTTTCAAAACTATTCTGCTTGTTTTTAGAACTCCATTAAAGCGATCTGGTAATCTTCTAAACTCTGTTGTTCTAACAGAACAGATATTTTTAAACTAAACATAAACTCAAAACAGGTAACTTTTTCAAAATCTTCCCTTACCTTTTTGTAAGACCAAGATGTCGATAAAGATGATAGTGAACTTTATTTGCCATTGTTTTCAAATAAGGATAAAAATGAAAAGCAATCATTTTTCCAATAAAGACTTGCAGAAACCAATCCGTCTATCAACCCGTTAGCTTACTAGGCCAAATCTATGTCACAAAGGATTCCACAATGTCTAAACACAGCTCGGATCAAACAATTGGAACATACGAAACCAAATTGCTCGTCTACTATCCAATCTAAACGGGCCTGCTCTAGTGGTTACAGCGAGGTGAATGGATTGATCCGCACTCAGCAATTTTCCCACAATTCCCTGTTAGTGACTTTGTCATTTTAGGTCTGGTAGCTTCTAAAAGTAAATTTTAGAACGGAAATTCGAACGCGTCTTGATAGCTGGTATGACACCTTATTTGACGTTATTATCTATTTTATTATATTTGTATGATTTCAACCTATAAATTGTAAATAGTTTCAAGTCACAACATTTTTATTTTTTTTCCGACTTCTAAAAAAGGAGGTAATCAATAATTAGACACAAATGTATGTTTGTTTTTCCAAGCATTTCTTTGAAAATTCTTATCGGATGGTGTTCATTCTTCTTGTGTGAGATTGAATATCTCTCAACTTAGGGAATAGTGCAAATTTCATAAAAATCGGTCCAGTAATTTTCAAATTATGGAGCATACAACCGAACTTCTTAGCGACAAGCAGCATGTGTAAATTGATTTATTGTAGGTATTTTGTCAAGCCTTTAGGTATCGTACTACAGAAACTGCTCATGATTAGTGATGGTGTACTAAAACTAAAACAGAGAAATTAAAACATTTTCACAAAAAAAAATAAACCGACTTCAAAAGAAAAACATTAAAAACTGCAAAATAGCTTTTTGCACTTTGGCTCGCGTTTGACAATTGTCTCGCCTGATGGTAAGCGATGGAGTGTTCGACGGAGAAGCACGCTTGCTTAGAAGTAACCTATTCACTCTTGACTTAAAGATCCCAAGGTTGTAGCTATCAGGAAGCAAAGACTCCGGCAGGGAATTACACTCCTTAGATGTGCGCACAATGAAAGTATTAGCAAAACGCTTTGTGCGTATGGGTGGGATGTCTACTGTGTACCGATGGCGCATTGTCGTACTTCTTGTAGTACTATGATGGAAAGGTCTAGGCGGAATTAAATTGTGCTGTTCCATCGCACACTCCCCTATATGTAACCGATAAAAAACTGACAGGCTGGCAACTCGGCGTCGATGATCGAGGGTCTGGAGCTTTGTCGCGACCAGTGTATCGTTGCCAATAATCGTCTTGGTCCGTCTGTCAATCGACTCAAGTGCATCAAGCTGATATTTGGCAAATCCATCCGCTTTGCGCACTAAGGAGTTCCCAACCCTAGCAAAATCATCTTTTATTTTTGTACAGACACAACATTGTAAAACTCCATTTACAGTTTCATTAATTACTAACTTTTAATGTTAATTAAGCACTCCTCTGTTATTATTTAGATTCCAAGAAAAACTTGAGAAGAGCTCTTTTACTGAGGTAATGGAAATTTCCTCTTCACAGCGGGAGAATTCGAGAGGTATTCCTCGAAGCGCCACAGTTTTGAGGCGCACCTAATGAGGCGCACCATTTTTATTCCTCGGAGCGCACCTTTTTGTAGCGCTCCCGATAACAATTAAAAATATTAAATTTTTATTCCTCGAAGCGCACCTACGTTTAAAAATAGGGAAGAGCATGAAGTAAACGTAATAAATTATATCGATAATTTTTAAATACTCATTTGTGCATCATCATCGTTGAGAGTAAGGAAGGCTCCACACGTCTTTATCGTACACCGCCACAAAGTGTTCCCATGTTTATTTACTTTTATCGGTCTGTACGTGTTATTATCATATAATAAAACTTTCTTGCCGCTTCTGCTTTGTACATATTTAATTAGCGCGTTTCTATTACTTGATCCAGCAATTGGTTCCATGCTCACAAAACTGCCTTGCACAAACTTTCTTAAATAAACAAACTTTCTTCAGTTCATAGCTTCACTTGAGCCTACGTGACACATTCGCGCAACTTGTGAGTTATAGTGCTAACACACACGTCTGGATTTGTTTCGGCCGGACAGACTCCGCTCCCAAATGCTTTCTCGCTTACACACGCTTGTTTGGACTGAGACGGAATAAAATTAATAATAATAATGTCCTACACAGTTGAGTCCGTCACGCTCCACACAAGCGTGTGTAAGCGAGAAAGCAATTGTGGGCGGAGTCTGTCCGGCCGTACCAAATTCGAACGTGTGTTAGCACTATTAAACACAACAAAACAAAACTATGCAATTTTAAGTAAACAAGTTCCGGAAATGCTCGGCTGGATTCGTGTGAACTCGGCGAACGCGCCTTTGACGCGACTATCTAGGATACAATGGGGAGACGGGGCTGCGGCTTATGTGTGCAGTGCTCCCGCGCCGCATCGCCAGAGGTTAAATACGTACTGATTGATACAGTTGTCTTTGTCCATACTAACTAGGATAACTTTTTTTTTTTTTAAACCAATCTTTGGTCTAGGAGTATAGAGTTTTTGCAAATTGTATAAAATAACGTGTTTTACTTTTTATCGATAGTTTCAGTTAGTATCCTATCTCTATTCGAAAGTTAATAATAGGTGCGCTTCGAGGAATAAAAAGTTAATATTTTTAATTTTTATCGGGAGCGCTACAAAAAGGTGCGCTCCGAGGAATAAAAATGGTGCGCCTCATTAGGTGCGCCTCAAAACTGTAGCGCTTCGAGGAATACCTCGAATTCGATTCTTCGAAAACAGTTGAAGCCATGTGCCACATAACAAATTGGTCTTAAGATTGTAATAGTACAAGCAATAAAGATTTGCTTGCGCTGTTTTTGGGGTGACATAGTGACCTATTTTCTGAATTAGTTTAACGATTTGAGGAAGATTATGATGTGGTATAAAACGTACTCTTCCGTATAGACATGATTTGATTCAAAATTTTCTTTTATGTATATCTTATGATTTAAAATAGGATGATGGGTGACACGGCCTACATAATTGAGCTTATTTCTTTACTGGTTTTAACCGCAGCTTTGCTCATGGCCTCATAATAACCGTACATTTGTTAATCTTATCTTACTAATATTATAAATCTGAAAGTTTGAATGAATGTGTGTATGGATGTATGTTTGTTAATCAATCATGCGCGAGAGCGACTGATCAGATCTGGATGAAAATTGGCACAGAGATAGATTATAGTCTGGGATAGTTAACATAGGCTACTTTTTATCCCGGACCATTATATGTTCTCTTGGTATGAGAAAACACTTGGCGAAGCCGCTGGCCGAAGCTAGTACAAAATATTTTATAGAACTCGGCTATAGTGCATCTTACCATCGTTGAAAGAAATTCTGTAACCGGAGCAGAATTTCCAGAGATTACAAATAATGGTTTTTTCTAATTGGTATATGTTGTTCTTCTGCTAACGAACAATTTTCCTCTTTGGAATATGTATGTACCACTGTGACCTACTCTTCATTGTGGTTTATGTTAATTGATCTGTTCTCAGACTGATAATTCTAAATTATTGAGTAAAATATTAACAGCAGGGTAGCGTTTATTTGTGCTAACCTAACACAACACCGTACCGTACGGTGCGGTACCGTATGGTGACGGACTTAAAGAATTTCACCATCCCATATCTTCCCGTGGGTGTCGTAAGAGGCGACTAAGGGAAACACCAGAGAATGGGCAGCAGCGTTCTCTGTGCACTTTAAGAACAAACTGCGATCGCCAACCCGCTTGCCAAGCGTGGCGATTACGGCAAAACCCCCCAAACCATGAAAAGCACAATTAAAAAACGGCCCCGAGTGCCCGGCAGCCCGTCTACCCTCGACTACGGTAGCGGTCGAGGCGATGGCGTGGCAAGGGGTGCAAAGAATCCCCGGAGTGGACCCGGCTACCCCAATAAATACCGACGACTGGACCTGGCAACTTATAACACGCGAACACTCCGGACCGACGAGAAGATAACCGAACTCGAGGCGGAATTGAGCAGGTTGCGATGGAGTATTATAGGGTTATCTGAAGTCCGAAGAGAGGGAGAGGACTCGATAATCCTCAAATCCGGTAACCTGCTCTATTTCCGAGAGGGTGACCGGCAGTCCCAGGGTGGTGTCGGGTTTATCGTTCACAAGTCCCTTGTGAACAATGTGGTGAAGATCGAGAGTGTGTCGACCAGGGTGGCGTACCTTATACTCAGAATATCCTCAAGATATTCGTTGAAGGTCATACAGGTCTACGCCCCAACCTCGGCACACCCCGACGACGAGGTAGAGACCATGTATGAGGATATTTCTAGAGCCATGCATGGTTTCAAAACTCACTTCACCGTTGTCATGGGGGACTTCAACGCAAAACTGGGCAAACGAGACGAGGATGAGCTGCAAGTGGGGAAATTTGGAGTTGGACGTCGGAACCACCGGGGTCACCTACTGGCCAGTTTTATGGAGAAGGAAAGCCTCTATATGATGAATTCCTTCTTCAGAAAGCGTGAGCACAGGAAGTGGACATGGCAAAGCCCCGATGGTGCAACTAAAAACGAGATCGACTTCATCATGTCAACCAAGAAGCATATGTTCAATGATGTCTCTGTGATCAATTCGGTGAAAACCGGGAGCGATCACCGCATGGTAAGAGGCACATTGAACATTAATATCAAGCTTGAAAGGTCTCGACTGATGAAGTCCACGCTCCGTCCAGCACAGATCCAGATCCAGAACCCCGAAACCTTTCAGCTCGAACTCCAGAACCGTTTCGAGTGCCTAGGGAGCTCCGTGGACGAATACAGCGATGAGTTCGTGGAAGCTGTCCATACGGTCGGGTCTAAGTTTTTCAAGACCCGCCGTACAGATAGAAACAAAAAGCTCTCTGATCCTACTCTCAAGCTAATGAAGGAGAGGCGTGAGATGATCCTGCAGTCTTCAGACGATGCGTTGAAATACCGGCAGCTAAATAGACGGATCTCAAAGTCCTTGAAAAGCGACCTCCGCCGCTTTAATACAGAAAGTATTAAAGATGCGATTGAGCGGAATAAGGGCTCCAAGGTTTTTGCAAGAGATCTGTCTATTGGGCAGAGCCAGCTCACGAAACTGAAGACCGATGATGGCAGGATCGTATCCGCCAAACCGGAGCTTCTGAGGGAGATCGAGAGATTCTATGGGCAGTTGTACACGTCAACATGCAAACCCGTTGCGAATCTAGCAAACGACCCAAGAGCTAGATTGACCCGACACTATACCGAAGATATCCCGGACGTTAGCCTGTACGAGATTAGGATGGCTCTGAAACAGCTTAAAAACAACAAGGCGCCGGGTGACGACGGAATCACGGCTGAACTCCTGAAGGCGGGTGGGAAACCGGTCCTTAAGGCCCTTCAGAGGCTGTTTGGTTCCGTCATACTCGAGGGAAAAACGCCACAGGCATGGTGCAGGGGTGTGGTGGTACTCTTCTTCAAAAAGGGCGACAATGCCCGGCTGAAGAACTATAGGCCCATCTCACTTCTCAGCCATGTCTACAAGTTGTTTTCAAGAGTCATCACGAATCGTCTCGCGCGCAGGTTTGACGATTTCCAGCCTCCCGAACAAGCCGGATTCCGAAAAGGCTTTAGCACCGTAGACCACATACATACGCTGCGGCAGGTTATACAGAAGACCGAAGAGTACAACCTGCCTCTCTGTTTAGCGTTTGTGGACTACGAGAAAGCCTTCGATTCGATCGAGACTTGGGCTGTACTGCAGTCTCTCCAACGGTGCCAGATCGACTACCGGTACATTGAGGTGTTGAAGTGTTTGTACAAAAACGCCACCATGTCAGTCCGTCTTCAGGATCAGACCTCGAAACCAATTCTTCTCCAGCGTGGCGTGAGACAGGGAGACGTCATTTCTCCGAAACTGTTCACTGCTGCGCTGGAGGATGTATTCAAGGTTCTGGACTGGAGGGGCCTAGGCATCAACGTTAATGGCGAGTACATGACTCACCTTCGGTTTGCCGACGACATAGTGGTCATGGCTGAGACCATGGAGAGCCTCAGTACAATGCTCGATGACCTCAGTAGAGCTTCCGAAAGAGTGGGTCTGAAAATGAATATGGACAAAACCAAGTGATGTTGAATGCCCATGTTACACCCACTCCTATTAAGGTTGGAGACTCTACACTCGAAGTTGTGGACGACTATGTCTACCTGGGACAAACGATCCAGTTGGGTAGGGCCAACTTCGAGAAAGAGGTCAACCGTCGAATCCGACTCGGCTGGGCGGCGTTCGGGAAGTTGCGCGGTGTCTTCTCGTCCAACTTACCACAGTGTCTCAAGACGAAAGTCTATGACCAGTGTGTGTTGCCAGTGATGACATATGGCTCTGAGACGTGGTCGCTTACAATGGGCCTCATCAGGAAGCTTACAGTCACTCAAAGGGCAATGGAGAGGGCTATGCTCGGAGTTTCCTTGCGTGATCGAATCAAAAATGTAGAGATCCGTAAGAGAACCAGGGTTACTGACATAGCCCGAAGGATTGCCAAACTTAAGTGGCAGTGGGCAGGGCACATTGCACGCAGAACGGATGGCCGATGGGGCAGAAAGGTTCTGGAATGGCGACCGCGAACCGGAAGACGTTGCGTTGGAAGGCCTCCCACCAGGTGGACCGATGACCTGGTGAAGGTTGCGGGGATCCGCTGGTTGCGGGACGCACGGGACCGGTCAATGTGGCGACGCTTGGGGGAGGCCTATGTCCAGCAGTGGACGTCTTTCGGCTGATATGATGATGATGATGATGATGAACACAACATAACAAAAATAAATCAACATTAGCTGTGTTTAAATTCAATGAACTTTTTAACATTATGATCAAAGCAATGTTATGTAATAAAAAAATATAACAGCTACAAGTCCCAAACAAATAAAACATCAACGTTACTTAAAACTGACTGTTTTAAAAATAAATATGATCAGAGTAAAAATAAAGTAACAACGGCAGACCCAACGTTGGGCTTTTTAGGGCTGCGGGAAGCCGCTGCATGCGAGACGCACTAGACCGATCGAAGTGGCGATACTTGGGGAAGGTCTATGATCAGCAGTGGACGTCCTTCGGCTGGAATGATGATGATGAGAGTAACAATATGGAGGAAGTCTGTAAGTAGGTTACTAACAAAGCGGGAGGAGTTCACGGCTTAATAATAAAAGTCGCACGGTTCGATCTCCAAGATCGTAGTGCGGCTCCATTTATTTCAGTTTGATGGCAATAACTTCGCCTCCTATTATGTTGTCTGTTTCTGGCACAACATGGTGTAATGTGTGTATACTAATGGAACACCTTTGCAATCCTTCAAGGAACCATAATTATCCACAGCCTGACTTCGCCCACTGCTGGACATAATCCTGCACTTTCTTATGTCTTGTCTGTTCTTGAAAGATTTGGAATACAGATGCGAATTCTCATCTATATTCACCGGAATACAAGTGCGATATTATGGTTAGTGATGTAATAGGTAAGCAGGGTAGAGCTAAACAGATAAAGCAAGCTAGATTTGAAAAAAAAAACTCAAGATGCCTATGTATGATCTAGTTTTTAGATATATGAATAAGGCATTATCTGATTTGAGGCTCTCTAATGTCAATCCGCCTTTGGATTCTAGAAAAAGTGACATTCTATCAGCGAAAACGCTTGTCGAAAGGCAAAAGGCCCGTTAATTTTTTTGGGATAAAATGCCGAGGGTGGTCCATGGATAGGTGACGTATCAACACTATTACGTTCAAAGCACGGGAATGCATGGAATATGAACAGGGGGCAAATCCGCTACCTGCTTGGGGCCTTTACAGGGCACTCTGGAACCAACGACGTGCTCATGAAGATGGGTCTAACCGCGACACCCATGTGCTAGTTATGTGGGGAACATATGGGACACATGGAGCACCTTCTGTGCACATGCGATGCACTGGCTGGTAAGCGAATGAGTCTCCTAGGTGTTAGATATCGAAAACCAGAAGACTGTAGGCTCATATCTGCTAGTCTCGTTGTAAAACTCATGATTTTTCAAGAGTTTTCAACGAGATTGGGGAGGAGTAGTTATCTTGGGGACCACAATAGATCCCAATGGGTCGAAGTGTCCGAGTTATTTCTCAGACCCTCCACAAGATAAGATAAGATAACACTCTTTCGTGCCCCGGAAAGAACGTATGGCATTTAGTCCCGGCTCTCATTGTGGATCTTTGACAGTCGTTACGGATAGTAATAAGAAGACAGAAAAGCTGACACCAGCCTTGCCCAGGGATATCGTGTAGTCCAGTTACTGAGTTGTGTGGATCTGATAGGCTATGATATCACTCCATGTAAAAAGGGTATTCAGTTAGACTGGAAACCGACCTAAATTTATGGTTGAGATAAGGCTAGAAAGATTAATTTGTAAATGGATCATCATTATACACCGTTAAATTTGGTCGTTACAATTAATACCGTGGAGGGTCGATCCGATACATAAAACAGTATCTATTTGTAAAGATAAAATTAAAAAGATAATAAAATTACACAAAAAATAAAATGATTTAAAAAAATGGCAATAATAACTTTCGGCTCGGAACGGTTTCTTTGGTACCTCTTGTTTTATCATTTTGCAACAACAATTTCCGAAACGACAGTTATGTTTTCACTATTTAGTGTTTTGTCGGTTTATTTTTTTGTGATTTTTTTATATCTCCTTTTTGTCTCTCTTACATACTTCGCGAACACACACATAAAACTACTGCCCTCTTGAGATATAACATCTCTTGCAGTTAGTCTCGTAGTATCAAGACGAGGACGTTTCAGATCAAATCCAAAATCTCTATTCAGAATTCGATCGAAAGGAAAGTATTGTTTTAGTTTTCCTTTAGAAATATCTCAGTAGCAGTTCAGAGTAATAAAATTATGTACACCCGGGCGCAGCAGTGGACACAGCAAAGAACAATGGCAGGTGCCCATACATTGTCTTAGCTGAGATTAAATTCGAAAGTCATTAAATGAAAAATATCTGGTTTAACTCAGGGTGATGTTCTGAATTAGTTTGTGCAAGAATTTTTGTTCGAGAATGTAGAGTATAATAGATATTCAGTCATAAACTTTTGTAGATTATGTCTGGGTAACTTTTAATAATGTGTTTAATAGGTAATATTATTCAATTTCGTGGAAGTAAAAAGGGAATATCGCATTAGTATTTCCCTTGCCTAGTTATTTTAGCATGAAATGTGTAGTATACTCAAACATTACATTAAATGAAAGTAATTCATTTATTTCTACTACACTACAATATTCTTACCTACCTTCAAGGAAAATCTACACTTAGACATAAACTGTATTGTTAACTCATTTACTGCAAGAAATACAATAATGATATTATTACTTAATATAGTTACTACTTGTCACTTAGCAGATAAAATATATAATGGCAACACTATGCTAAAGAAATGAACTACAAAATCAAATAACTTTTTATTTATTATGTTTTTTTAAATCTATTTTGGACCAGGCCTAATTATACTTTAAAAAACATAGACAATTAATAGAATGTCTTTTGTATATAACTCACTTTAAGACGCTCAAATTTAAGTCAGCTAAAATTTCGTCATTGTTCTTTCCTTCCACGTGTCAATGATATCCTAAAAATATTTTTTGTACGGATATTCTAAAATATTTCGTGGCTAAATGTATTTGAGTAGTAACTTTACTTTGTCAAACTTTACTTAATTAATCTTGCTTTTTCTTTTTTTGTGACACGAGTCACAGTTATACTTATACTTCAAGAAAATTTTAAACTTCAGGCGGTACTTCTCATAATTTTCTGAGATAGTAGAACTGATTAAAATTATTTAATGTCAAGAGTTGACTACCAGTAATCCAGTCTAGTCTGCGGCTAAATGTCAGTGTTTTACATGAAGTGACTGTTTATCTGACTTTTACCCACTTTTACACAACCCAAAAAAGTTCTTAGGGTCCAGTATCCTTTGGTAAGAACTTTTTTGCAGATATTTGGGTTTCTGCCGTAAAGAGACTTCACGACACAGAAATTTTTACTTACTAGCAAAACTAGTTTTGAATCATTTTAATAAAGTTTCTCTTTTAATAACTAAAGCATGCTTAAGTTTTTACTAAACTGTTTTCATCATCATCATCATTTGAGCCAAAAGACGTCCATTGCTGGACATAGGCCTCCCCCAAGCCTCGCCAAACTGATAAGTCCTGTGCGTTTCACATCCACTGGACTCCCGGAGCCTTGACCACGTCGTCCCTCCACCTAGAGGTAGGCCTTCCAAAGCTGCATCTGAAATATTTCTTAACAAACTTTAATTATGATACAAAACCAGTTTTGTTGCTAGTAAGAAAAAAGTTTTACAAAGTGCAATTATATTTTTCTATATATTTCGAAAAAGAGAACCTGATAACATTTGTTGTTGTGAGCGGTAAAAATACAATAAGTTTTAAAAGCGCCTTAAAAAAAATTGCGATAAAATTTCACTCGACTTTTAGCTAAAAAAAATCCAAAAATCTAGACTTTCTCCTCTCCACGGTAGAAATAAAAAGATCACCACCAAAATAAATTGAATAAAATCCACGTCAAACAGCTAGTTTGAAAACAACGCAGCAAAATTTATTCATGAGCATCCACTGTTGGAACTTGTAACCATCGTTGGAACTTGCACTCAAAGTACTGAATCTGAATGTCGCGGAAGGTACTACGTGATAGTTCCGTTTCAGTGTTGGCACTTCCGTTGGTACCATTGTACTGTGGAACTCATAAGGTGAGAACTGTGTGATAATGAGGCGAGAAGCTTTGACTGTCGACTTTAATGGAAGAGGTGGCCTAGTGTTGTCGGCTGTCACTCCCATTGCAGTGTTTTGTTTTAATGGGTCTTGGTAAAATTATTGGGATGTATAATTTTACTATTTTGTGTCTGAGTAAAGTCAAGCAAGCTTAAAGTTGTCGTTCAAGAATCTTATTTCCTTGTATGGTCATGTGTTGAGGAGGGATGAAACGCATGTTACTAAAAGAGTTATGAATATAAATGTGGATGGGTGGTGAGGGAGGGGAAGGCCAAAGAAAATATGGATGGAGTGTGAGGAGTGACATGAAAGAAAAGGGAGTCAGTGATAGCGTAACGGGGGACAGGACGGTATGGAAGATGAAAACGTGTTGCGCCGACCCCAAGTAACTTGGGATAAGGGCAGGAAGATGATGTATCCAAGAATTTGTTGCAATAATATAATTTAATCATCTACTTAACCTTTCTCAACTATGCCCGGTTAGTAGTTTTCATGGAGCCACATTCTATCTGACCTTCTCAAACTAGTAATGGCATGACTAACAGCTTTGCCAGCTCTGTTGCTTTGAAGCGAAAATTTAAGACCAAATTTCTGTTTTTCTACTTGAACACTTTATCAATATGAATTATTTTTGTCTTTAACCTAACGTTGATAATGTCGGATTGGTTATGATGTTAAACGAAATAATTACGACAAAATAAGTCCAGCCGTGGTACACAAAAGTCGTTGTTAATATACCAAAATAATTCTAAAATACTGTTAGAAATATTGTTTGTGCTGCTTTAAACTCGCTTGTGTGATAATTAGGAACATTTTGGTAGAATTACAGTAATGGAAATTTATGGTCAGTGTGTAATTTGTACATGACATTGTTAATTATGCGAGCTGATATATGGGGCTGGCCTAATGTACCTACGTATTATATTCAGGCTTGAATTACTTCCAGTGCTAGTACCAACCTGCAAAAAAATGTTGGCGAATTAATACCTCAGGGAGCACGCGTTTTTAGAAAAGGCTCAGAATTTTTAACTTGTTTGTACAAATATTAATTTGTATGTAAATATGTGTACTTACATACGAGTACATAAAGATTATAATAAAATGTGTTCTATGTTGTGGTATTTTTATGTAAATATACGCTCGTTTATTAGATTTTTCTGAAAAACTTTTAGTCTTCTTCTTCTTAGCGTGTTGTTGGCAAATACACTTGTTAAATACTGTATATGGCCCTTTATTCAGCTACGGCAATAGTCAAAATGTATGTTCTAGTTGTATTTGCATTAAAATGTTTAACCAACTTTCCAAAAAAGACAGGGTTCTATGTTCGACTTTATATATTTTTTTTGTTTTTGTGTATGTTCACCGATTCCTCCGTCAAATGTAAAACGATTTTGAAAATTGTTTTTTGTTTAAAACAATATGTTTAATTATTTATTTATTAAAACTTACAAAGTACAAAGGCGGACTTAATGCCTTAGGCATTTTCTAGCAGTCGACCTTAGGTAGGTTATGTTCCCAAATTGGTTCCATTTAAATTTGATGACGATCTGATGAAGATCTTCGGGAATATAGAACAGAACTCTTCAATAAATGACAGCAAATCTCTCGGGATTGCTGCAATAGTATGTATATTTATTGTTTATACCATTTCATAACATAACATTACGCCTGTACGCTCTAAAGGAGTACAGCAGATGTGTTCACCGGGTATGTTCAAGTTTAATGATATTCGGGTAATCTTTTCTGGCATTATAGGTACCTTACTATAGAACTTGCCTATTCGATACTTACCTCAACCAAAAAGTGAAAATAAAAACTAATTTACAAAAAAAACAACCGACTTCCAAATACAATAACTACAAAGTAAAAAATAACTTTTTTTTCGGCAATCGGTGTCAAAAAACGAAGAAAAGAAAACAGGAACAGGAGAACAGAAAAACAGGAGTCGGTTGTATTTTCTTGTAAAAAGTTTTTTTTTATTTATGAATGTGTTTTTACTTACCAACTCTAAATACTCAAGTTCTCATTTCATGTTTATTTATTCAGGTACTACCTTTTTCCGCAACTTCGCTCCAATGGTATATGCCTTGGAACTATGCATCTTTGGTATAAAAAGCACTCATGGCATTGTATCAGAACTTAAAGAATTTTCCAATTTGCAGAGATTACTTTAAAACTATGAGGTAAGAAAATTCTAAAAGAAAATAAATTTATATGAACTTATTTTATTTTTTTATAACTTTTTAAAAACAAGCCATTGCGTGCATTGTCATTCAAAACAAACCTTTGAGGGATTGGGTTCATCCTTTTTTTTTAATTTCTGTTGCAAGATTTGTTCGTAACTTATCAAGGCAATTTAAATTACACCCTGTAAAAAAATAACTTCTCACTTCACTCACATTCAAAAACTCACAACTTCTAATCCCATAGTAATCCTCACATTGAAGTGTTGCTCGAATTAGAGGCCCTCATATTTCCACTTTTTCTCGGCACTCCCTTCCTGTTGGACTCCAGTGCCGCCTGCTGAAACTTTCAGAAAATTAAACCGTTTTTCAAGCGACAGCTACGTTTTTCAGACTCCTTCTGAGTGCAGTGTCGAGAGCAAACGGCAGAGTACATCCGGACCTTTTTATAATTACTACGTGAGTAATTTTTACTGGAATAAGATGTGAGTTTTGAAGGATTAGGAGTTGGAATATTTTTTAAGGTTTTCTTGCTTTTGTTTTGTACTGTTTTTAGCTAAAACAAATTATAATGTCAAAACGTTTTATGGCGTAGTATGTTGTGCTCTCGACATAATTTAAATGCCTTGAAAACTTTGAGTGAAAAGAGGCACTAGACAAACTGTCATTATATCAGCGATAGTTGTTGTCTTTTCGAAAAAAATAAGATGGTAAGAAAGAAAATATATTTATTTGTGTCCCGCACAGAAGACACGAGAAATAATCAAAAACAAAAAAATCAACAATAATAAAAAATATATATAAACCCTGCGCTAGACCGAAAAGGCTCCTATCTCAGCATGTGCAGCAATATCCAAAAACGAAATAACACTGCGCTGATATTCTGATAAGGCCCACTGTTGATGCCACGGACACACTTACGAAAACGAAAAAAACTTAAAAAAATTAATAGAATATAATAATATTAATAACCAACAAAATAGTATAAACAACGAGATATTATTCTCGTGACATTTTTAACACCTTGCTCTTTTTGAGGATCGTTATCAATAAATATAGAATGATATTAATTTGTGATGGAAAACATCGTGAAGATACCGGCATGTCCTAGAACCAACAATTCGAAGACATGTGACATCCACCAAACCGCACTGGGCCCGCGTGGTGGATTACGGCCCATTCCCTCTCACAGAGAGGAGGCCTGTGTCCCATCAGTGGGAACATTAATAGGCTGATGATGTGATGTGTGATGTGATTAATTTGTCTGGAGCCTACCTGCTGATTTCAAATTGGTAAGGAACGAAACGTGCAGTAAGTTAGACTGCATATACGGCGACACTTTCTAAGTTAGCAATGATGAGTCACCAAATTTTAGGATAAAATATTAAAATAAAATTGATTTTGTACAAATTTGTAAGATACTATAAGATGTTAGCGATAAGCATATACTCACGCACTGTTTTTATTTATAAACTCATTATTCAGTAGACAGCAAACATTAATCTGAGGTCTGACTTAAATTAAACCTCTGTCTCATTTCTTAGACCCATAATTATAGTCGGTAAATCAATTGTTTAAAAATCTGCCAGATATATAGTGATTATGAATGTATTCTAGGCAAGAAAGCTAATATCTGTATAGTTTTAGTTTTCTAATTTTGAAAAGTTTACTTTTGTTTAGTGTTTAAATATGTACATATTACTGTTACATTAAATGATGACATACAATTATCATGTCTGTTAAATTCTTAAAGGCCGATTTTCAATAATTTGGTAACTTTTAACTGAGGAATAAATATGGCCGTTTGACATATTTTCTATACAAAAGCTGTCAAACCGCCATTTTTAATCTATTATTTGTTCTAACTGCCTGATTTTTGGATAAGTGGGTACTTCAAAACTAACTTCATGATATATTTCCTTAATAAAACGTTCCTAATTTATTTTAAGTTTATAAACACTAATAAATAAGAAGTTACCCCATTGACTTATGACTTGCATCGCAGTAAGCAACAAAGTTGGAAAGTTTTCTTTATTTCTTCCGCTATATATTTCGCTTGTTCCACTCAGAACATGATAAATTCTTGACTTTTGCTGAAGATTGTATTAGCTTGTATTAAACAATTAGTTATACAACATTTTTGTGTTTTTATACCTAATGATTTTATTTTAACTTGGACATTAGAAGAGCAATGGTGGCCCAGTGATAACGGACCCGACTTACGTGTCGTAGGTTCGAACTCAAGCAGGCAATTTGCTTTGTTTAAATTATTCCATCACCGTTGCTCTAAAAACGGTCATGATAAGCATAAAATGTATTTCTATAATTTACATTGGCATAACGAAATTCAGCATATTGATCATTACGCATAATATTATTAGTCATAAACGTTTTGCCATAATGTACAATATTGCCATAAAATCTATTGGCATAATAATAATGATGCATAATTTTATAAAGCTTGGTTGTATAAACGCATAATTATATTTATACATAATGTTCTTTGGAATAAAACAAACTAATTAGCGGCTCAAGGGTGGCCCCAGGGCCACCCCCGCCGCACCCTAACCTAATTCGATTGAGTCCTTATATCAAATATATTTAATTTAAAAACTCAAAGTGTTTACAAATATAATGTTAAACTTAGAAGAGATTTCAGAAACTTAGAAAACCAATTAAATTTATGTAATAGTAAATTAGAAACTAGTACACAAATGTATGATGTTGACATTAAAAACCTTCAAAGGGAATTATTGAGTAGGGAAAATACACTAAGGGAAATATTTTGTAAATATGAATGTAGTCAGACAGACAGTACAGATGTTGAGTGAGCGCATGCAGGAGGCCTGTGAGTTGGTGGACCTGGTTAAGTATAATGCAGAGAGGTATGAGTCACTGACTAACAACCTCACCTGTAGTTGTGCTGCCGCTCCGCCACCTCTCATGTCACAGCATGTTGCTCCTACAACTTTACCCATTGATCTCACTACAAAAACTTTGAACCCTACCAAAAGTAATATCTTAGTATATTCTGATAAATTAGGAACAGGTTTTGGATCTTTGTTAAATAACCGTTCTAAACATACAATAGTGAACCATTGTTTTCATGAAATGCATTTTAATGAGCTTGTTCATAAAATTCAACAGACACAATTGAATGAGCAATCTACTGTAGTTCTTCTTTTTGGAAATAGCCTTAATGTAACAAAAAGGGACATCGTTAATGGTATCGACACCCTACTTAAGTTAAAATTAAGCAAATTAATATTATGTGCATTGCCCTATTCTGACAAGTTACTTGATCAGGAAAATGAATACATTTCTAGTTTAAATAACTTGATGCATATTTTATCTTGTCGTCATAGTGACCGTTTATTGTTTTTTGACACCAACAATTTTGTTAGTGATTTTGTTTTGATTGGGAATCATATGTTTCTTCCCAAAAATAGTCGACATTTATTAGCTACATTGTTAGCTTTTAATATACACGCAGTTATTGATGATTTAACTGAGACTAGGTTTAGTGATTTAACAGTATTATCTAGTTTTTCTGATAATACTACTGTAGATTCTTTAAACTATTAGAGCCGACAAAAGAGAAGACGAATAGTATTATTTTACTATATCATCAAAATATAAATCGCTTCTCCGGCAAAATTTTAGACGTGGAATTGTTAGTAGATAAATACCACATGGATATCTTATGTTTTTGTGAAACCTGGTTAAAATCAGATATGATGTTGTTTAATGTAAATAATTTTTCAGTTGCCAGCGCGTACAACAGATCCACAGTGGGTGGTGGTACCCTGATACTTTGTAATAGTCATCTTAAATATAAGGAAAGAAAGGATATCACTGCTTACTCTGTTGATCGCTTATGTGAAGTAGCATGTGCAGAGGTCGAGGGGCATACTATCTTGTGTGTTTACAGACCACCAGCATCAAACTTGTCATTGTTTTTAATTACAATGGAAGAATTATTAAGTAAACTTTTCAGAGATAATAAATTAGTTTTTGTTTGTGGTGACTTAAAGATAGATCTGTTAGTCAATTCACCTGAAAAATGTAAGCTCATTTCATTGTTTAAATCATTTAACTTAAAATATTTATTTAATGAACCGACAAGAATAACTGCAACTTCAGCTACGTGCATAGATAATGTATTCACTAATTGTAAAGTTAAAGATTCGTTTTTAATTAGTGGCGTTAGGTCAGACCATACTGGTCAACTAGTATCAGATAAAAAAAATAACCTAGCTAAATCAATTCGGTTAAGACGTCTCACTAAAAATAAATTAAATTCTTTTAATAATAATGTTTTTAGCAACCTTTGTAATGCCAGTTTTAATTCAAAAGACCCCAATATAAATTACGGCACGTTGTTTTCTACAGTTTGCCAAGAATTCAATAAAACGTGTCCTTTAAAAACAGTTAAAGTCAACAATTCCAAATCGAAATTTAGTGAATGGGCCACTGTGGGCATAAGAAAAAGCCGAGATATCTTATATAATTTAAATTACGAAAAATCTTTGACTTCCGATCAAGTTTTTCATACTTATGTTAGAAACTATTCCAAAATATTCAAAAGAGTCTGCGCTCAAGCAAAATCTCAAATAATAATTAACAAAATTGGTGTTTCTAATAATAAAATAAAAACTGTGTGGCAAATAATTAATAGAGAAACTGGAAAGACACAACAAAGCGATCAGAATGAGTTGTCTTTGAAAATATCTAATCAAACCATTTCTGGTAAGCAAGAAGTCGCTGAGACATTAGAAAATTTCTTTACCAACATTCCGTTAGAGGTTACGAAGTCTCTTCCCTCCTCATCTAAATTAGCTGAAGCTCTTCTTAAAGAAAACTTTACTAAAGACATACCAACCTTTAAATTTAAATCAATATGTATTGATACAATTAAAAACGCGTTCAAAAGTCTCAACGTAAAAAATACTGAAGACTTGTGGGGGATATCCGTTAGGGTTCTTGGAGATATTATTGACTCAATTGCTCCTGTCCTAACAGGCATATTCAATCAATGTTTGGACAGCGGCACTTTTCCTGACTTAATGAAACACAGTAAAGTAGTACCAATTTTCAAATCAGGCTGTAAGAGTGATCCCTCAAATTATAGGCCTATATCCGTGCTTCCAGCATTGAGTAAAATCTATGAAAAAATCATGCTGGAACAGATGTTGTCTCACTTCAATTCAAATAAGATCCTGCATAGTCAACAGTTTGGTTTCACGAAAGGTAGGTAGACAACGGACGCGGGAGTAAAACTCATCAGCCACATCTTGGAATCTTGGGAGAAGTCCCAGGATGCCATTGGTATTTTCTGTGATCTCTCGAAAGCGTTCGACTGCGTCGACCACAACACACTGATCTGTAAATTACACCACTACGGAATTCGAGGAAAATCTGCTGATCTTGTGCTTTCCTATTTATCAAACAGACAGCAAAAAGTAAATGTTAATGGGGCGACGTCCTCCGGGTCTCTAGTCAAGATGGGCGTGCCCCAAGGTTCAATTCTCGGCCCTTTCCTTTTTCTTGTTTACATTAATGATCTCCCTTTTATGATGGCCAAATTATCGGATATAATTCTATTTGCTGATGATACTTCGCTAATTTTTAAAATAGATAGGAAAGATACGGATGTCTTACATGTCAACGAAAGTCTGATTGTTCTCTCTAAATGGTTCGCAGCTAACAATCTTTTACTAAATGCGAAAAAAACAAATTGTCTGAAGTTTTCCTTACCAAATGTACCACAACGTGACCTAAATTTAAATCTTGACGGCAAAAATCTTGAAGTTATAAAGGAAACTGTATTCTTAGGGATTACTATCGATTCAAAATTGCAGTGGGGCGCGCACATTAGAACTCTTTCGGGTCGGTTAAGTTCGGCTGCATATGCAGTAAGGAAAATAAGGCAGTTAACCGATGTAGCCACAGCAAGGTTAGTATACTATGCTTATTTCCACAGTATTATGTCTTATGGCATTCTGCTGTGGGGATCAGCTGCAGACGTTGACTCAATTTTCATCTTACAAAAGAGGGCAGTCCGCGCAATCTATAAAATGAGTCCACGAGAGTCCCTCAGAGAAAAATTTAAAGAGATCGATATACTGACTCTACCTTCTCTTTATATATTGGAATGTATTTTGTATGTCCGCAAAAATCGAGGGCTTTTCAAAACTAGAAGCGATTTCCATAATTTAAATACACGCAGTAAGCATGAAATTGTAATACCCAAATTCAGATTAACGAAAACTAGCAAGTCTTTTCTTATAAACAGTATACGCTTTTATAATAAGTTGCCAAAGCCAGTTATAGAATTGACCGATGGAAAGTTCAAAAACTACATCAAACGTGTCCTTATTAAAAAAGCATATTACAAAATCAAGGACTACGTTGAAGATAAAAATTTTAGCTCCTTCTGCGCATGCGGCTTCCCTGGTAACTCATAAACGGCACAAATATGTGGATGTCTCTAACTATTCTCAATCTCATTTTCACTTTTTTTCTTTCTTTTAATTAGACTTTTTACAATGATTTCAATGATCTTTATAGCCCTTTGCTATGAATAGTTACAGCACTGATAACAAAATTTGTGCCACATGTTAAATTTAGTCTTGTTATATATTTTTATTTATTTTTTCCTTTGTATAGATTCTTTTACTGATTGTTTTGTGAATGTGTGAACATTGTAGGCCTTCTAGATTTCTAGACGCTTGTTAACATTTGTTAACTCTCTCGTATATACAATTTTTTTTTTAGTTTCTTACGACTTATTGTCGGGCCTACGTTGTCCCCCCATATCTAAGCACTAATACTGTAACGTGGAAATATTGTAAAAACAAACCATTTTTTTTAAAAGAGTAACCGTGGAGTTTCTTGCCGGTTCTTCTCCACAGGAAACGACTAACCCGAACCGTGCACCTTTTGTCGACGTTTTATAAGTGCCCATGTAGGCCTATGTGAAATAAAAAAACATTTGATTTGATTTGATTTGATTTGATAAAAAAATAAACATTATCAAAATATCAAAGTACAGAGTATGGAATTGCCTAAATATTGATATTAATAATATTATGTTGCATCTAATACTTTAAAGTTGCTTCTGCAACCACTCCGCCGCGGCGGATAAATATTTATTATGACGAATAAATATTAAGGCTTCACTATTTATGCAACTCCAATACCAAAACAAATTAGACCAAATGACAGTTATACCAACCTTAGCATTATGCAAAAGTATTATTTTGCCACAGTATTAAAGCTAATTTTGTTTATTAACTTATGCAAAAATTTTATGCCAAACAATATTATGCCTAAAAAATGTATGCCAAGAAGGGGATTCTCGTAATGGAATAACTGTACTTAAAGTTTTAAGTTTTCATTGTGCCAGTAACAGATTGTTTCTTTTAAATAGTATTTAATTACCACTAATCTATATAATAATTATTTAACATTCAACATCAACAACATAATTTATATCCATAAATTCAATTTCAAACTCAAAACATTATTTATAAAAGGCTTTGTTTACAAATCCGTTTTAACACAAACATGACGTTGAACATTTTGTTAAAATCAATCAGAGACCAACATTTGATTATGAAACAACAACATTTATTTTTGTTGTTGTTTATTTTATAATTTATATAATCAATAGCCGAGTACCAGGAGTTCAGGATTCAGAAGAGAAACTTTGTTATTAAACATTGAATTTTGCATATTCAAACAAACAAACTTTAACAGATATTGAAAATACAATTTGGAAATTAATAAAAGCAATTGCTTGTTAAATTGTCGTTTATATATTAATTTGTTAATAAATTCTTGTTTTGATTTATACTTTATTGTCCTTGAAACTTTAATTCGAAGACGACTGCCGATTTAAATACCGTTTTCATTTTGAAAGATTGGCTTTCGATTCCAAGACAAGCTAAATTGTTGAGTGGAAAACTTTCTTCGTATTGGATATAAAAAAATACATTTCTAAAACTTCAATTAAAAAAAAATACATCAGTAGTAAAATAGGTACGTATTTTTCATCACATTTTCTTTTTCCTTTCATCTCTCAACTTAATTGAAGACGCCTACACTTTTTATAGGATAAAGAAACCCAACAGTTATCCATAGCTAATATTATCGTTTAAAAGAAAAACCGTTTTAAATTTACTGCAAGAAAACACCCCTACTGAAACAACTAGATTAACCAAAACTGTAGAAACAGGAAACTAATAATAATCACGATATTTTATCTTAATCTGTTCCAAAGAAAAATAAAGCGAGGCTTCCCCTTCAGACAATAACTCCACTATTCTGCAGTCCGTAACAAAAGTCGTTTGTTCGAGATACCGCCTACGGTGACGTCACAGTAATGGCCGCAGTAAATTTAACGCCGAACGCTGTGTCACTATGGCCTCTAAGTCATAAGTGCCAGACTGTTGCCAACTTACTGTGGTTTACATTTTGAAAGATATATTTATGGGCTTTTTGTAACACGGTATCTGAATCAATGTAGGCGTATCTAAGTAGTGTAATATTATTTTGAGGTTTCGAGCAAAAAGTGCTTTAACGTTTACCAAGTTCCATCCAAATTCGTTGAGCCGTTGATGCATAATTGACGAATAAAAATAATATTTTAAAAGAGGATTTCTTGGTCAATTCAAGTCCAATAATTAGGTCATAATTATGTCATAGTTTTACCAAGTAAACAGTGACAATAAATTTTACAGACAAAATATACTATCTATTGATTTGTGACTAGCATACATTGATTCTTTTTTGTTCATTTTAGTTTTTTCAAACGCTGCCTGTGTCACTACGGCCTCTAAGTCATAAGTGCCAGACTGTTGCCAATTTATTGCAGTTTACATTTTGTAAGATATATTTATGGGCTTTTTGTAACACGTTCGGTATCTGATGTTATTATCAGTGTAGGCTTGTAGTTTTTCATGGAAACACGATAAAGAATTTATCTAGTAAGTGTACTATAAAGTGGCATTTTTGGATTAATTTTAGGCATTTGATTTCTGTTTTTGAAATAGGTAAGTGTAAAACTTTTTCGAATTCCATTGTGAAACGGATTCTAAGTCACAAGTGTCCGACAGTTGCCAAATTACTGCGGATTGCCTTAAAAATATTTTGAAGGACTGTTAAACTATTGACTTTTTGTAATGAACAGGAGAAAAAAAAACATGTAATGAGCTTACAAGGTTTTTAACAAACGAGACACTGAAAAGGTCAGAATTCTTTAGATATAGGTATCATCTTTGTACTAATTCTTCTGTTCCTTATACTATTATATATGTGTGTACATCAGAATATAATTAACATCTAAGTAAACTAAGAAAAGGTGATAAGCCTATCTTCAACAGAATATAAAGGATTTTATTTAAAAGAAAAGTAATAGGTCGAATCGTGGAACTCAAACCAAAAATTCTTCATTTCGAGATTAGCCATTCAAAGTTCTTCTCTGAATATGTCTAGACATAGTTCTTGTCCTGAAAACCACATTTGAACTGCCTTCAATATTGCTTTATGATTAAAGTTCGAAGAGTTCTCAAGATGAATAGTGAAACTTACATATTGTGTAAACTTTACTGTTTAGGTTCTAAATGTTCGTAATTTTGATTTTCATTAATGCATATTATAGATTCTTATGATTTCTGATCTTTGACCGCGTAACCTTATGTAAGTCACAATGGTGTTACATAACCCGACTTTGCGTTTTCATTAAATAATACTGTAGAAAAATATTGCTATGAAAACGCACTGTCGCATCGCGTTTATCTCCGGGAGCTTATATTTGTTTGCCATATCCTACAAGCCTAAATTTGTTATGTTTTTGTCGAGCTCAGTGCATTTTCATATTTTTATGTTTTTCTCGTATGTGGCGTCGTGATCTTTTATTGATATTTGATGTTCTGGCTATCCTCTATGGCATGTAAGAATGATATGATGTATGTTTAGGCGAATCTTTGTACCCATTTTTTGACACCCAAATATGCCGCTTAATGGCCTAATTGAAATAAAGAAATTTCAAACCACACTCCTTTCCCTCCTCCTCCTTTTTCTTTCACTCCTTTTTTAAATTTAGAATCATTATAGTAGCAACTCTAGTGACTCCGGCAATTTAAGGTGACAGTTGTCGAAGACGGCGTGAGTGGTCCTTCTGTATACTTCCTATTTTGTGGTCATGAATACAACACAACTTCCATAGTTACATTGTCAGAACATTTGGTGGTTTTTACACCTCCGTTTACTACGATCTAACGCTTGAGTATAATATATCATAATGTGGAAACGACAGGAAAAGTCGTAGCTTCTTTACTACCTTATATAACTTAACCATATTAGTATGCATATGGTACGTGGATTATAGGTACTTGACTTCTACGGCCAAAGTATGAATAATTTATTAATAGGTTTTTGTCGTTCTTCTTTGGTTAATAAATCTTCGTTTACTTATGTATGTGTGAAGAGTTCTGGCGTATATAAATTTGATCATATTTCTTCTTAAAGCATCACACAAAATGAATCCCTATTTCCCTTGGTCACGGCATCACGCGTGAACGGCTGGACCGATTTCGCTTATTCTTTTTTGTTGTGTTTGTTATTGATAGGAGAAGGAACGTAAGAAAAAAAATAAGAAAAAACAAATTGTACCTTACCTACATAGGTAGGGTATGTATGTAGGTAGGGTAGGGTTGGTAGGGTAGGGTTGGTAGGGTAGGGCAGAGTAGGTAGGGTAGGTAGCTAGGGTAGGGTAGATAGGGTAGGGTAGGAAGGGTAGGGTAGGTTGGTAGGGTAGGGTAGGTAGGGTACAGTAGGTAGGGTAGGGTAGGGTAGGTAGGGTAGGGTAAACAGGGTAGGTAGATAGGGTTGATGAATGTTTGGTGTTTTTATGGCAAAACAAAGTTTTGCGGGTCAGCTAGTGTCATATAAAATATTCTGGTAGGTAGCTTTTAAACTGAGAGTTCATCAAGAAACACACTATAGTGAAGGCCATGTAGTTTAAGAAATGTTATAATTCCAATCATCATCAACATTCTACTGCAGTCCTTTACTGGACATCAGTCTCTCCAATCACACGCCAGTTTTTCACTCTTCCCTTCGATTGTTAACAACTCTCATCCAGCTAATAAAACAAAACAGAATCACGAAATAAACAAATATGAAAATTTTAAGTGTAGTAATGTACTATACTGTGATTTTCAATTTCTTAGACTAAACTGACAGCTGCCTTATTTTTTTTAAATGTTGCAAGTGCGGAACATAGTATTGTAGGTAAGGATCAATGAAAAGTGATTCATTGAATCGATGTGACATGACTCCTAAATTTAATTTTACTAATTGGTGTAAATAAATGTTTTATGAATGTAAACGTTGTATATTTAAATATAACAATATTCATTTAAACATAGTCCATAAAGTTCTATTGTGATATGAAATCAACAGTAAAATAAATGCGATCGATAAAATGAAGTCTGACATAAATGAGTAGAAACTAAATAACGGCGGCTAATTTCTTAACAAATGTATTTTTTCCGTGAAATAGTTCCATTTACTTCGATGTTCCAATCTACTTCGATTTTCGATCAACTTTCGATCACTCAGGATAGTCAGGATACGACGCTATTGTTAACCCCCGACGGAAAAAGAGGTGTGTTATAAGTTTGACGTGTGTTGCTGTGTATCTGTGTATATCTGTGTCTGTCTGTCTGTCTGTGGCATTGTAGCGTCCAAACGGATGAACCGATTTTGATTTAGTTTTTTTTCGTTTGAAAAGTGATTTTCTCGAGAGTGTTCTTAGCTATGTTTGAATAAAATCAGTTCAGCCATTTAAAAGTTATGGGTGTTTCACTGTTTGAATCGGGGTGTTTACGCAAGATATCGTGTCATAATAACGTGTTCAATAGATTGCCGATCAAAGCGTATCTACTATGTACTAAATAAATTATGTAGCATGAAATAAAAATGTGTCGGGGGTTTTTGAAATTTTGAAATTTTATGTAACTATAAAGTGACAACCCCCCAAATGTCAGTTAAGTCTACGAAATTAACAATCAGAGTATAATTGAAATTATTTTCCATTCATAAAACTTTTACATTTTTAATACAAGCAATCTGTCATATTCTTTTAATGTGTAGATAAATCTAAAACTACGACATAACTTTCAAAAGCGATCACTCATAACTTGGACCATACAAACGCTGCACTAAAAGTTAGTTGTTGACATACTCAAGCTTAATACATACCTGTTTTATGTTAGTTACAACAGCCGAACCGATTTAAGACACAAAGTTTCTGATTTGATAAAGGGGTCGTGAAATTGGTACGCAGTTTAAGTTTATAAGTTTAGAGAAGCGGTTTTTAGGGTTATGCGTAAACATGACTAAGTTTTAATATTTTTGGTGAACGTGGCTAAATTATAATAGCCGCTCGGGTTAACCTTTGAAGTTAAGCAATGCTTGTCTAGATCGGTCCATGGATGGGTGACTATTCTTGACATATCGAGACTCATCCGTGCCTCGGAAAGCACGTTAAACCGACCAACGGTTTAACGTGCTTTCCCGGCTGTAATTTGATCATCCTTGACAGTTGTTACGGTAGAAGTGAGAAATCTGACACCAGTCTTGTTAAGGAGAACCATGTAACCCAGTTACAGTACAACGATTGCCTTAATGTCCCTCAGCAAACTTCGTGTTTCGTCAGTCGTCGGATTTCTATCAGTTGCCCTTTGCACTTGGTGCAGACCGGACCCTCAATCAACTTGGAAGTATATAGAGTTATTAATACACTTTTAACTTAAAATAATTTATTTAAAAATAGGAGGAAAGTTGCTAAATTTAAAAAAGAAAATAGTTTAACAGCTCTATATAGTTCACATGGAAATTACTTAGTTCTGAATTCAATTTTTTACACACGATAAATCTAATAATTAATGGACATGGAAATTAGCAATCGTTTGTATTCGGAAATGCGATGATTGCCGAGGGACATTAGGAAAATATTTGTACTGTACTGGATTGTGGAGGTCAGATAGGCATGCCCATGTAAAATACTGGTATCCTTGTGACTTGATTGGCTATGAATAATTAAGTCTCCCAAAGGGCTATGCTCGGAGTTTCCTTGCCTGATTGAATCAGAAATGTAGAGATACGCAAGAAAACCATTACAACCCTGCAATAGTTCTCTTGCGGATGCGACATAGCCAGAAGAACTGCCAAACTTAAGTGGCAGTGGGCAGGGCACATTGTTCGCAGAATGGATGGCCGATGGGGCAGAAAGGTTCTGGAGTGGCGACCGCGAACCGGAAGACGTTGCGTTGGAAGGCCTCCCACCAGGTGGACCGACAACCTGGTGAAGGTTGCGGGGATCCGCTGGATGCGAGACGCATGGGACCGATCAATGTGGCGACGCTTGGGGGAGGCCTATGTCCAGCGGTGGACGTCTTTCGGTTGATATGATGAATTAAGTCTCAGAAAGTACGAGTACCTAAATATGATTTTGAATGTCTTGAAATTCAGCCTAGATACCTACCTATTGATTTTACTGGCTACCTAAATTTCCCGGTATAAGTCAATATCGTTTGAAAGCGCTAAAGAAAAATATTTGACCTGTCTGTTAAATTTCGGAACTTAGTTTGATTTGATCGAACTTATTTAATTATATCATAAGTTTGAAAGTCAATCACAAATTATGTTACAGTTGGATTTTCACCCTCATCATCTAAACATACCTTTCCTTCTTCAATCGGTCCCTTATAACTGAGGATCGTGGTTAATGGGCCCCATTAAGCGGAAAATCTGCCTCCATTGACTCCAATCCAAAGTTGCCATCACCACCGCTGGAATTTGCTTGAGGATCTAACTTCTTTCACTTGGTCAGACCATCATGTTTGTGACTAGCCTCGTGCTCTTTCGTTCGGTATTACCAACTATGAATAGCTTTTCGAAGCTGCTGTCTCCCCATTGCATTATTCAAACATACCTCGCTAATTAAGACGTTTTTATACTCAGTATTATTCCAATGCCAGTCACGGACTCCATAAAACCGATATGAAAACCATACTTATTTGTAAACATTAAAAAAACACAGTAAGCCAATACATATTTATAAACATTATTACTTTGAACCCATAAACAACTCAACCTGAACTCCATAAATCGCGAAATATGCTCCACGAAAAACAGAACATATTTTTTTATAATTTATCTGGTAACCGCGCGAGTCAAATTTCCGGGGTCGGGCGGAACTGGTATCCTTTAACCCTCTGACAGATGTCTTCATTTCAAACCGACCCTCCTGTGGTCTTTTAAACCGACACCGATGATACTCTCGGATAAACGAGGTCCCGAATTTGAGTACGTGTTATTTGTTAAATTTTTGACGCCTGCTAGCCAATTTGTGTTTTTGTAGCCTATCACTTGTATACGTGGGTTGGGTTGTTTGGTTGGGTTATAGAACACATAGAGTTCTTCTTTTTGCCAATGGTTTTTTTAAGCGACTACGGCGAAGCCAAAAGGAAGGATTATGATTTCAGCATTATATTTATGTATGCATGTTTGTATTTACGTATGTTCCCCCGTATCGCCTAAACTATTCATCCGATTTTGATGAATACTATGTCAATCGTTTCGTTATTATGGCTCGGGTAAGATAGGTTAATAAAAAAAACCATCGTCGGTTGCCACTTTTTATTAAACTTTTTGCTTGGCCACGTTAATTGCAGCATCAGTGGCACTCATTATGTCCTCTAAAGTGTCATATTCTTCACTCAGAATTTTCAATCGGATACTTCACAGTTCATAATCAGATATACATTTTTAGATTTGTCTTATCAACCAATCATTATCGTCTTCAACATTTCAGCCGCGGGACATCCAATGCTGAACACAGGCCAAACTCAGGTGTATCTTTTCAAATGCTCAAACCCTTTCCAGTGACAGCAGCATATTCAAAAAAGCTGGTGTTATATCATCAACGTTACTAGCTAAGATTATGTCTCATACTGTACACAAGCACATATAAACACGCTTCTGTTTATCCTCATGTTAAGACTGCAAGATTCTTTGGCGGAATAAATTTGTAAGCCCCAAAGAACTAAATCGACTAATTTGCGGTCCCAAAAGAATATTGCCCCGTTATTATTCTCAAAGGAAAGGCGATAAAACATGTCGCGTGTAAGTATGTAATGGCTTCATGATGCGAATTTTAGTGTATTTCCCAACATGCGTGGAACATCTATTATATGAAATAAATGGTTCAGAGTTCTATAATTGCGAAGCTCTTATTTTTTGGGGACAGTCCTTACCGTGATACAGACTAGGTTATAAATTATAGGTACAATCATGCGCGCTTCGTCGTCGACCACATCATCGCTTACCAAAAAAATGAAATTGAAGTGTCTCTATGTAATATAAAATTAACAAAGTTTTATTGAATGCATATGAAAGTATATACGGCACTAATAACAAATAAGCATTTTTGAGATTTTTGTCTGTTGTTTATTCCGGATAATCTCCGAAACGGCAAGACCGATTTTGACAAAACTAACATTTGTAGATGGCTGATGTTATAAGGAGTATCATAGGCTACTTTTTATACGGTCAAAATTCACAGTTAGTTAGTTTCCACAAGGTCCGTATAGTAAACAACTCCTGATGCAGCCTGTACATTATTCAACATAAAAAAGCAAGGTTTCGGTTTAACATTTTCTGTAAATATTGGCGTAAAACATTGTCAAAATGCAAAAGTAAATTACCAGATAGGTTTCAGCAAAAAAGCCATAAACCCATCGGACCGAGCGCACATCGAAAAAAAAACACAAACAGCTAAAATAATGCATAAAACACAAAAATCTATTTTCCGTATTTCGTTTTACACAAAATAGCATAAATACGTGTGCGGGCTTTACTGGGGTGACGCACAAACAATTTATTGGGCAATTTGTTCACACAGTAAGTCAGCTGCGAATGATAACGCCTTCACTAAAGATTGATTGTAAAATAAATATAAATTGTTTCCACTCGACTGGGGACTGGAGTGAAATGTTTAAAAAATCGTTGCATTTCCTTACTGGGTTGCAATTTTTCGTGAGATAAGCTTGCGACCCAGTTTTAAAGCTGGATGAACAGCTATTTTTCTCAGCTCGTAACGTTGAATGGGTAAATAGGCCAAGACCTATGGCCTGAGTGTGTAATGTACTCAGGACGGTTTACTAACATTCAATTTTGTTGTTACTATAGTCTTCTGAAGTGTATGTTCACTTTCAGCGCTTGTATTCTTGTTTATTGAGTTAAACGATTCTGTGGATTGCACTAGTACTTACATTGGACTTTACATCTTGCAGCGTCTTAAGTTAAACTTTATCTTAAAGCATTTTTTTTTTTTTTGCGTTTGACGATTATCTCACCTGATGGTAAGCCACGATAAGGTCGACCACGTCAGGTTACTTTTAGAAGTAACCTATTAACAAGATTATTATAAACTACGATCTTTTTCTACGCTTTTATTGGAACCCGATTTATTACTGAGAAAATGTAAGAGCGTATAATTTTATTATTTTGCCTCATTGTCCAGAAAACAAAACAGCCTCACCAAACCTCGCATACACATAAACCAGAATTAAACCACGTTTACATCGTACTTTCACAACCAGTGCAAAGATAGGTACAACGTGTAACTACAATGTCTGCTCGACTTTTCACATTACCTCTAACATAGTGCACATTTAACTACTACAACTATAATCAGTGGATTCAATGCTAGTAGTGTCAGACCGAAAGTCGATTTCTAGCCGTAGCCGAAGCCGATTCATCGGCTACGCCACAACCTCCGACCGAAGCCGAAAGTTGAATGATCATCACCATTTCAGCCTGACGACATCCACTGCTGAACATAAGACTTCCCCAAGTCTCGCCACACTGACCGGTCCTGTGTGTCTCGCATTCAGCGGATTCCCACCATCCTAATCAGGTCATCAGTCCACCTAGTAGGAGGCCTTCCAACGCAGTGTCTTCTGGTTCAAGAATAAAAATCAGTTCAAGATTAGCAAGGTCTATTTCTTTGTTTTTGATGTGCCGATTTTCTGGCGATGGTGACTGATCAGCGCAGTAGAGTATGACCATCGCATTGCCACTCATTCGTAACAGTTCGTTCAATTTCGGCACTTGCTAGAAACCTTCAGCTTAAACCAAAACTAAAGGTACTATATTTGGCCGAATACGGCCAAAGCCGAAACCAAAGCCGAAACCAAAGCCGAAGGTTCGGTCGGACACTAAATGCCTGCCATGGACGACCAAATGGTATGACATTAGTTTTACGGACCCACAAAGGTGTTGGTACGAGGTACTGTGAGAATTGTAGAACATTATTTATATGCATGTGGGAATTCTGCTTAAGGTACTTTGCGATTTTTTGTACAAAAAGGTGATTTTATCGTTGCTTTTATAGCAAGACTTCTTTCTTGATATGTTTTTCTTATTTATTTATTATTTATTTATTTATTTATGTACACACAAAAACGCTTTACAGAGAAAATAGATAATACAGATTGAAGAGCACAAAGGTACTTAGTGACTGGATGCATGATATGAATTTTAATTTCTTAACACAGTTTCCTGTGACAAAACTAATAATTATTATTGAGAGCACAAAAAGCTGCTACAGTCTACTTTCAAAAGTTAACATTAATTTTACGGGAAGTGTATTCTGTGAAGTTTATTCTGCAAAAAATGGGTCCATGAAAATTACTACAGTAACAAAGGTATTTCGGAAATAAAAGATAGATCCTTAGCTTCTATGAAAATGTTAACCTTTGATTCAATTATCATGACATTGACAAATCGAAAGTCAAAAGGTCCCTTAACAAACAAGAGTACAAACAATCTTGGATCGAGGTTTTACTTAGGTATTTATATTGAGTTTATGGCACACAACAAAATAAAAGAAAACAAGATATAAAAACGAAATGTTACAAGAACGTGTAAATGGTGTTTGAAACAAAATATCTTTTGACATAAGACGAAACGTGACCTTCAGATTGGATAAGCAATGTGGCACTAAACATAAGTAGAGCAAGTGCGGTTATATAATACAATATTTTCTTTTTATAATTATAAATATTCGTATAAAATATTCGTACATTATTACTCCGTTATTCGTTCGTTCGTTACTGCAGTTCGTCAAAGATGTTCGCAGAAGCCCGAGTCGACAGCTTCTTAGCTGTCGTACGGAAGAAAAGTGCGTCTCTGCTCGCCAGATTGCGTGGCAGTAGCAACAGCCTCCTAAAGTTGATAGCTGACAGGCCTGATGAGAGTCCTATAATGGGACATCTCATCAAAACAACACTGTCTGTCGTAGTGTATAAGTACTAACATAGATCATAAGCCATATTGTTACTAACATCCTAGTATATAAGTACTAACGTAGGTCATAAGATAAATTGTCACTAACATCTTAGTATGTAAGCACTAACATAGGTTATAAGATTTTATATTGTTACTAACACCCTTTAATTATTTTATTTTGACCCTGTGTTATCTGAAATAAATAAATTATTATTATTATTATTTATTATTGTACAAGAAATATTCTGTTGATAATACTGGTGCATAATAGGGTTAATAAGGTAACCACCAAAGAAAATATCAGTTTAAGGATTTGAATAGTAACAGTTTAATTACCCTTTATTTTAAATACTGGAAATATGTGTGTAGCACATGTGGTCCCTACTAAGGTTGACGGAATACAGTACCGTGATCAGCTAGCAATTTCAGTTTCAAATGTTGACAAGGATGTTGTGTTGTCTCAAGTCACAAACTCTATAATTTATGGCTAGACAGAGAAGGTTATAGTGTTGAGTAGTATTGATTTATTTTCGTTAATCGCCAACACGTCCCCTCAAAATAAATCCCTTTCTATTTAATGATTATATTATTCATATTGCCGGACACTTTGTGACATTTGGCATTTTTAAACTCTAAATCAAACCTCTGAACTGTTTAGTCTTTCTTTCATGACGAGCCTGCTAAGAAATACTTCTTTTACATATCGCATCCACTCTCTCATAAGTCCGCTATCTAACATTGGCTGTAAATATTCGTACTCACAATAATTTAGCTTACGAAGCCACCCTCAATGTTTTTATTTACTGTTACAAAATAAAAGATTATTACACTATCACACCGTGTCTATTCAAATGAAAATGTGTAATTGTGATTCATTGTTGGGTAAAATGGAAAAATGCATTTTCAAACCGATTTTTTTACGTAATTAATAAACGCTTTTAATAATTTCATACAAGCTTTTTCCCGCGGCTTCACCCGCGTTAAAAGTATTTTATCATTCCAAGGGAACGCACTACCAGGATAAAAACTATCCTATATCATTCCCAGTGTCTCAAACTATCTCCATACTAAATTTCATCTATATTTGGTTCAGCGGTTTAAGCGTGAAAAGGTAACACACAGACAGACAGAGTTACTTTCGTATTTATAAAATACTAGCTGTTGCCCGCGGCTTCGCTCCCGTGGGCCACCCCACAGGACCCGTTTTCGGGATAAAAAAATAGCCTATGTCACTCAGAAATAATGTAGCTTTCTATTGGTGAAAGAATTTTTCAAATCGGTCCTGTAGTTTTGGAATTAAATTGTTTGCGCCAAGCATTTTTATCAGCGATATAATACCTGCCACTCAATTGACTCCTTTTCTCTTCCGTTCCAGTACAGAAACTAAAAACAAAGTAGTTTAACCAGTCCATTAAACTGATATAACAACTTAAAATATTCCCTTTCGCAAAACCGTAGGCGCGTCCACACGGCGTGAAAATGTGGACATGTTGGCAAAAAAATAAAAATATTTTAGCAAAACAATTCCGAACTGAAATTGGACATTTTCGTTTTTGTCCCCGTGTGTTCCGGTAACCGCTTTTGCATCGAAACAAAGATTTAAAATAATATTGAATGTTTGCTGGAACAGGTTGTTATAATGACTGTTACTTGGTTTCGTGGACGCTTCGTGGTTTGCCTATTAGTTAAAGTTTTTATGAAAGCTGTTACAATGTCCGCGATTTCAAATCTTTTGATACATGGATTCAAAAGTATCGATTAAAAGTTAAGAGTGAATACGTTACTTCTAGACAAGCGTGCTTTACCGTCGACGCGGCTTACTATCAGGTGAGACAGTCAGATCAAACGCGAACCAGTCAATGTTAAAAAAAACGAGCATAAATTACCTATCAATTCGTTATTATTATACTGGTTTACTTCCACCACTTCATTTTGCGTTTATTAAACTGGATATTAGTTTAGATACGTTTAAAATAGTTTAAGACTTAAACTAATATAAAGTTATGTTTCAAATAATTAATGTCGTCAACTATTCGTAATTAGCCTGAAAAACTTAATTAGTACTGTTTATTTTTATATGATCAAAAAATAGAGAAGCAAACGCTGACATTATTATTAACTGCTTTACATACAATTATGATTAAAAATATATTTAAGGGTAGCCAGGAAAACCGGGCTATTTTTTGCCAATTTACCTAAAACGCCGACCAAAATCTTAAATTTCTCATTAAATATTTAACCACATATTCAGGCCACTTCGATTAACTTTACGCCACGGCATATAGGAACGGGGTCTCGTAAAAACGTGTTCAACAACCTGAAATATTAAATGCACGAGCTTAATTGGCTGAAACTTTACTGCTGATGTTCAGATATGGACGTTGTAATAGACACATACGCTGACTCGTGTTTTACGGAATAATATTATGCACCTTCATTTTGCTGCAGGTATTTTTGTGCTGTAAAATTATAAGACATAATAGTTTTCAGTTCTGTTAAACCGGAACTTAAACTTAAAGCAGTAACTTCAAATAAACTATTTACAGGCACTTTTGAATTGTCAAGGAGTCGGTTCATTGGCAAGTTGAAGCTACTGGCACGTTTTAAAACATACATCTCTATGGAGAGTCCAAGAAACCCCATAGACAATGTTGTAAATTAAGTTTTCATGAAATTCTAGTTCTATTATTCTTGTTGTCTCTGTAATTGTAAGAAACAAGACAAAACAATTCTAAATATAAAGATAAATTCAGGCTTAATAGGACAGTCTCAACTGACAGTACCCGATCACGAACATGACGCATGGAGCAGTACCATTTAGCTTAACAATTTTTATGTGAACTGAACAACTAGGTGAATAAGTAACATTTTTGTTTAATTACTCTGGATGAAATGCATCGAGATAATAAGAGCCAAGTATTGGGGCATTCTGACGTTAACGTTTTAAAGCCCACTGAATCATGCATTTTTTCATGTTTCTAACTACTTATAAAAATGAAGGCCAAACACCTCCACTAATTCTTTCCATCCGTTCGTGAGCGGCTATCCAGGATGTGGCTGGAGGTGAATCACTGTGTTGCCTATTTTCCCACAGGACATGGTAACTTTAAAAGTAAATTATAATCCTTTAAGCTTGTTGCCTCGCTTTTAAGTCAATGTACATCTGACTGTGAATATGTACAATCTGCACATCATATCTTAAGGGAGTGTATTCTTTGGCAGGATGAACGCAATATTATGGCGGATAATGTACACGCTGCATCCAGAGTTACGAGTATTTACTATACGGAACTTGTGGAAACTAGAGCAAATTTCCGTGCGTTCAAGCGTTTTTGCCATACCTATAATTGGCATCAAATAAAACAGCTCACAATGTTAGGGCCCATTAATATCAATGATTATTTTTATCTGTGAAGCTAGGCAACTAGGCTTATCCTAATTGTTAACGATTCTTTGGCCTTGTTTGTTCTCTCTCGCTTGATTTGGAGGAAAGTGGAAATTATGTTCTTTTTTCTACTCCTCCGTTATTCATTTCTTATAATTTATTTGCGGGATCCAAAACAGTTAAATTCATTTTTCGGGACTTCGTCGAGCTTCATTGCCTCGTCGCTTTTCTGGTGATCGCCACTGTTGATACTGGCTTTCAGGAGTTACAGTGATTTGGGAATTGTGCGGTGGGATTGTCCCAATAAAAAATAATAATGACAAAATGAAGTGAAATTACTTTTTTTATCGCACATTTTGACTAGCAGGAAATTCCTGTGATTACAATTGATGCATTTTCAAGCATGCTGGATTGTAACAGAACTGTAAATTAAGTTTTTATTGTTGAATGCTGTTATTCAAATGTGGTTGTTATTATAAATGCTGTTGTCTCATAAAAAGTATTGATAAAATATCATTGCCGCGTACCAGAAGATGCTGAGTTGGCAGGCCTCCCAATAGGTGGACCGATGACCTGGTTAATGATGCGGGAATCTACTGGATGCAAGACGCGCGGGACCTGTCGTTGTGACGACACATAGAGGAGGCCTATGTTCAGTAGTGGACGTCTTTCGGCTGAAATGATGATGATGATAATGAAGCTAAAACGCATTCACCATATGTGGAGTTTTTAACGTCTCACGTATGAGTGCTCTCGAAGATAGCAAACCTGTGGTGAGCTTGCGAGTGTAGTATATATATATAGACGCAGCCTGCCTTAGTCCAGCTCTTGGTGACGCCACAACTTTCCCTCGCAGCCAAGAAAACGTCATGCCGCCCCTTTGTAAGGAACTCAGATAAAGTGACGCCCGAAGCCCTCAATTTCGTTTTTGAGAACCAAATCCTATCCCTGACTGCAAGACTGCACACCTTAAACAAGATAGGCCTGGTTTTGTTAGCCACCGCTCGCCCCATCCTGTGACAACGACTGATGTCATCTACAGTGAACTCGCTTAGCTGCAACCTATTTCGGACCACCTCGGTGATCAACTTGGCGGTATCCTCCTTTTGCTCTTCACCAATTCCATGCAGGAGCAAGATCTTCCTTCTGCGCCGCATCTCCATCTACTATGATTTTGGCTTTACTTTATTTTTAAAGTCCTAAGCAATCACTTTACAGTACTCGAGGCGTTACAAACACAAGGCAAAGAAAATTAAGATTTAAAGTGTCCGTTTGCCAACATTTTCTTTTAAACGTTCTGCTTGTCCAAAAGCTAGATATTTATTACAAAAATCTGACTTTTAAATCAATTTTAAATCATGTTCTAGACGTTATCAGGCATACATTTCTATCGCTTACTTACAGTTGCTTTAACCGTGGTATAAATCATGCAAGCAAGGTACTGTAGCCTAAATTTTGCTCGAACATATAATAATACAAGCATTTGCCCGCAGTTCCGTTCGCGTGACCGCTGTTCTAATAGAATTGTTGGTGGTTAGTTTTAGCAAGTTATAGCCTTCTTTAAATCGTCGTTATTGCTGTATTATAACATTTGGGTACTTATTGCAGTTTTAGAGTCATACTTCGGTTGTTAATGTTTTAAGTGTGACAGTTGAAATTATGACTTTATTTGGACAAGGTTTAAATTAACTTTTCAGTTCTAAAAGTGGGTTATTGTTGTCATATTTTCTCCGCAATCAACCCGACGAATCCAAGTTTGTGTAGTCCAAGAACCTTGTACTCATTTAAATCTAATATTATTATCTACTATGAATTGTTTTTTTGTTAGTGTCCAGTTATCAAGAGGCTTTAACCAATGGTATTCTAGCAACAATCAATTGTCACGTGATCAATCACAAACATTTTGCCATTTCAACCTGTAGAAGGCGTTTTTCTGTTCTGTGATTTTAACAATCGTCTATGTTGATAGTTTGTTTTTGTGTGTGAAGTGGGTTAGATAAATTTGACAGTTGGTAATTATTGAGTCTTCAAATTCAGAATATTTATTTTGTTGGTTTGTAGAATTCCTTTGTAAAGAATATCACACACAAAACCATCAATATCCAAAAAGCAAACAGATGCTAAAATATTATGATAGAAACGCCAGTTGGTACGTATTGGTATTCCATACGCAGTGTTCACGCACTACGCCACTACGCCGCAACGCCAAATGTCAGCAATCCCCGTTCATACTACACATCGTGGTTTACTACAATGATGGCCTATCGCGGGTATAGGGTTGCTCAAAAATTGAGCAGAATCTACAAAATCTACTAACCTACGAGTATACACCGTGGAATTTTAGTCGTCTTATAAAAGCAGCCTACTTCTTCAGCCCATGTATATGAACAAGTTTCTCCATGGAAGTAATAGTCAATTCTCACAAAAATTTTGTGTCTTGCATACATTTTTTTTGATCAACTGACGACAACTTTGTATGGAATATCTAAAAAGAAAATGAAAATGTTTTAGCAGCTCATGACTTCCATAGAGAAACTTGTTTATGTACATGGTCAGAACAAGTGGGCTGCTTTTGTAAGACAACTAATATGCCACGGTGTATTTGACTCGTGTAAAAATATGCCATACGGATGGCAGTTAGGGTGGAGTGTGGAGTTTCGTGCTCGTTCTTCTCCATAACAAGCTACTTTTTCGAAGGGACGGTAGAATCAATTATTATAAAATATTTAATTTTTGACGATCAATAGTGCCGCTTAGTGCCCTTATTGAAATAAATAATTATGATTTTGACTTTTGGTAGCAATCAATCAATCTGCCTAGCCTTTGCCCAACTATGTTAGGGTCGGCTTCCAATGACTTGAATAGAGTTATTTCACTCGTTCTAAGTCTTCGATCAACAATACCAACTAGATGTAGGGTGAATGCAAGAAATACGTCTCGGTAAATAACAGCTCACTTGACACGTGAGTTCTTATTTTGTTTCAATTTGTCATAGTAGCTATTGTAAATGTAGGATAGTAAGTATATATTCATGCGGACAGACCTTAGCAATAATTTTGTACGTGTCCCGTTATCTAGTTGGTTATTGTTGATCGAAATCCCAAGGAATCGATCTGCCTATAATTTGTTCGTATCGATTTCTGAGTCAATTGTGATATCTCTCCTTTGTGAATAAAGATAATGATAATAGTATCTAATAGTCAATTGCTGTGCATAGCCCTTTAGCTTTTTGCTTTCATTATGAAACAGATCGTCGTATGTTCATTTGGTGGCCTTAAATTGTTAATTGTTATTTTAGGCTGATTGCCAAAATTTGGAGCATCTGTAATGACGCTTGTTATTACTGTCATAAGTCGCATTGGTATAAGGCTGTAATGACTGTTATTTATTGATGTGAGAGCAAAAAGACTGTGTGTGGCTTATACAAAATATCTTCTTCTGCCTGCTTTTTACCTGACTACGGCGAAGCAAAAGGAAGGGTTATGTTTTTGACCGGTATGTGGGTGGGATCAATATTCCCTAATAACTTCTAAACTACTTATTATAATTAGACAAATGAGGTGAAGTTGAAAGCGTTATGTTTGTCCGCTGGTAGATATGCAAAGTCACATTAAATTGAATCCTCTAGGGGGCTCGAAGTCACGGACAAAAATAAAAATTTCGTCCCACCCCATCATGGTCTGGGTGGTATCATTGAACAGGTATTTTAAGGTCGAGTTTAGTACATCATATTTTGTAAAGCGTACCAAAGTGTTTGTTGGTCAGTATGTAAGTATTTTTATGTTTATTTGTTCCCTCAGGCTCTGCAAAACTTCAAAACTATTTTAAATAAAAATTAAGTTCAAAACTAAAACACAACTACTGAAAAATAAAGCTCTAAAAATAACGAAACAAGAAAATATTCCCGTAAATTGCAATTTGCAGAATGTATTGTTTTGTTACAGTAGGTGACATACGACCACGGTAAATTGCCGGGAATATTATCTTGTTTAGAGCTTTATTTTTAAGTAGTCGGGTTTTGGTTTTTGAATTTATTGATTTATGTTTGATTCTAGTCAGGGATTCTTACTTAACTTTCTTTACTTTATCAATCTAAACCATCCTTAGTGGTTAATTCGTTTGTTGTTCGTTCTTTATCATAAACAGATTCATCATCTGCCTAGCCTTTTTCCCAATTATTGTTGGGGTCGGCTTCCAGTCTTACCAGATTCAGCTGAGTACCAGTATTTTACATGGAGCGACTGACCTCCACAACCCAGTAACTGGGTAACACGGTACCCCTTAGCAAGACTGGTGTCAGATCTCAAGCTTCTGACTACCCGTAACAACTGTCAAAGATCTTCAAATGACAGCCGGGACCAACGGCTTAACGTGCTTTCCGAGGCACGGAGGAAACTCGGTATGTTGAAATGGTCACCCAGCCACGGACCGACCTCGTCAAGCGTTGCTTAACCTTGAAGAACGACCCGTGCGGCTGTTATTGTTTAGCCACGAGCTCCTCATATTCTTTTATCATATTTTATATAACTAATCTGTTTTATCATAAACAGATTAGTTATATAAAATATGTTAATCTTGACTTGCCCATAATTCCCGCCTACCAACCCTGATTCCACCAGCGATATATCGCGGGTCGATTTAAATATTCTGCCCGATGACGCCTCATTGAACGAGTTGACATGAATGCGCGTCGGATACGCATTGTGGCGTCCATATTGTAATATTGAGAAGTTAATCGGCTATCAGGAAGGATTTAATCGTGTATCCGCCGCAATTTTTGTCATTTGTGTTATGGAGCGATGGAAATATTTTTACATTACTTGTTTTACGAAGTGAGAAAGCAATTTTATAGTAAACGATTTAAGAGAGGGTGGAATTTATTGGAAATGGTGTGAGGTTAATTATACCTCACTTTTTTTTTAAAGATACTTGGTTGCTTTTCGGTCAGATACAATTACTTTGATATTTAGAATTTTTGCTACTTTCCGGCTTGATAAATGACGCATGATTTCCCGTCTTCTCTTTTTCTAGTCTCGTGTTTTTTTAACCCACGACGGAAAAAGAGGGTTCTTATAAGTTTGACGTGTGTTGCTTTGTGTCTGTCTGTGGCACCTAAAGGGATAGACAGATTTTGATTTAGTTTTTTTGTTTGAAAGGGTTTTTATTTATCGAGAGTGTTTTTAGCTATGTTTGATTAAAATTCGTTCAGCTGTTCAAAAGATATCCGCATCTTACTCTTTGATTTGTTGACTTACTTGAGAGATTTTTTCGCAAGATATCGTGTTATAATTACGTGTTTCGATAGATTGCCGATTGAAGCGTGTCTACGACTAGGTATATTATATGTCGTTTAAAAAGCATGAAATAAAAAAAATAATATATAAATTAAAAAAAAACCTGACACAAAAACCTCTAAAAAACTAAAAATAAGCCTCGTACTCGCGTCGGGGAACCGCTTAGTAAATAAAACAAACTGCTGTAAATATTGGCGGTTCCCTGATGAGAGTACGAGGCTTATTTTTTGTTTTTTAAAGGTTTTTTTGGGAGGTTTTCTAAATTAATAATTCCATATCCTTTTGTCTTCCCTTATATCAGCTTTAACAACACCTAAGTGAATAGTTATACCCTGGTGAAATGACAAACTCGTCAGCTAGACTGGTAGCAGGGCGGACTAGCATTTGAGTTTGGCTCAACGTGGAAGCTCTCGAAATTATTCAATCTCGTGTCCAAATCTAGTATGTTAAATCTGCCTGTCTGTGAGTCTCTCACAGATAGGCAGATTTAACAGACATACAATCACTGTAGAGAGAATAAACACGCTGCCGCACTGTGATCTAAATATTTATTCCCTAAGCCAATTTCCATTTACATTCGCATCACATCAGAAAGATGTGGAATTGATTGTTTGTACGAGGTCATTTTTGAAAGCGCTGATCGAATTTAAAAAATATTTCATTTATAGAAAGCTACAGTTTAGAATAGTATAATCTTTATTCAAGTATTTTAAATCCGAAAAAAAATAGTAAGTTAAACTTACTGTGTTAGTAAGATCTAATTGCTGGGTGTGTTAAATTATCTAAAAGATTATTGTGGGAAAGGCTACGATAAAGAACAGCGAGAAAAAACTATTCAAAATGCAAAACACCACCATTCTTAACCATTTCTTAATTATTTATGGGGATAAATATAATGACCACCTAAAATTACTTTGTGACCATAACCTCTATTACCTAAAATTGTACTATGAAACCCAAATTTAGTAAATTGATCACCAAATTTAGTAAATTGATCACCAAATTTTAATAGCAAATTATTGCGCTATTTAATGTTGTAAAATAGGTTAGATTAGGTTAGAACTGTGACCAACCGCGCGCGAGCCGAGCGAGCAAAGCGAGCGGTGCCGCGGCAGCGGCCGGCGAGCGCTACTTCCAAGTTGCTCCCAGAAATTTTATAATCTTTTTGGTCATTGGTTTAATTTTGGTGATCATTTACTACTTTTGGTGATCATTTACTACTTTTGGGTTAACAATGATTTATTTGGAGTCATTTTGCCTAAACAGGATAGCGAGATGTTAAAACTTTGGTTATAATTTTACAATAAGATGCGGGTTTAATTTTGGTGATCATTTACTATTTTTGTCTGTTATATGTTACTATATCTGGTGGTAAGTTAAACATAAGCCATTATTTATTGTACACCAAAAAAAAACATTTAAAACACAAAGTGAAATCAATATTCATGTACAAAGGCTAGCTTAACTCCAAAATGAAGTTTTCTTCCAGCAAACCTTTGAGGAATTGCGCAGGCCGCTAACTGATCGTTAGGTAGTTAGGTAGATGACAAGTGAAACAGCTGGACAAGTTAATACGTATATTATTATAGTAGAAAAAGTTCCAAGCACTATCACAAACAGTATATAGAAGTAGGAAGGGTAACGTCCTTGGGTAGCACGTGGCAGACGTGGGGACCTGTTCAGCGCAGGCTCAGCAGTAGGCCGGACTGTAACGGCCAGGGGCGCGCAGGGTAGGCTGCGCAGGCCGCTACGTCCTTGGATAGAGCACCGGCTCGCGCGGCGGTAGGCCGCAGGTAGGCAGGCGAAGACCTGGGCAGCGTGCAGACAGCTAGCAGCGTAGGCGAGGAGTCTTGCCCTCAGCCCGTACGGTGAACCATGGAAGCACTATAGGGTGCGCATGTTAGATGCGGTGCAATTAGCAGCAAGCCGCATGCAATGTACCAGCTTCTTCCCTTTTTAAGCCAAGGAACGGTGTGGGAAGCAATCCCGTTCGGAGAACCCCCTAAGGGTTCACCAAGTTCAGGGCAAACATAGCCAGAAAATAGCTTTCATCAGCTAAGAAAGCGGGATCAAAATGACAGAGCGTTACGCGTCCCCGGAAAACCAGTGTTGTACCGCGTTTTTAGTGATGTGGTTAGGAACTTACTAATTGTGATATTTTAGCATAACTCGACTATTTACAGTTGAGATCTCCACAACGTTACACTATGTATGTATATATGTGTTTTCCTATGTGGCGTTCTAGAGATCAAACGCGTTTGCCAATTTTGATGATCCTTACGAACAATTTACCTAATTCGAATAAATAATGTTACCTAAAGTAACATTGTTTTTATTTTATTCGAATTAGGTAAATTTAAACATGTAAGTGTTATATATTTTTAAATGACAACCTTTTATTTTGATACCCCACACAATGGCTTCGGAAGAAAAAAAAAGGGCCCCCAAAATATGGCGCCCAAAGCCCGTTATTTTTCTATTTTTAATGTAGCCAGCTCGCAAGTTTTCGATTGACGTAAGAATCATGACAAATCGGCAAAAGCATTTGGTCTCTAGAACGCCACATAGCAACAAAAATACACACAATACCCTCCTTCGGCACTTGGGTAAAAAGCGAGTAGTAAACAACTCACGAATTTGCAGGTTTAAAATATATATAAAGACGGGAGGGTTAGCAGCTTTTGCTTAAAGGCTTACAAGAGTCTGTATAAGATTGAAAATTGAACTAACACACATTTTCTGGGCATCTGTTGAATTATATTAAGAATGTTTTTACTAGCCCAACAGCGTTCAAACGCGCATTTCCTATTATTTATCTAAGCAAATATTTTAATTTTGATCTAAATGTTACAAAAAAAATAAAGAACATTGTTTGTGTTTGTTTGTACTTTAGATATTTTACTGTTTGTATTTTGTTTCATTTCACAATGGCTTTTCTATTGTTTTGTTTTGGTTTTAGTTTGCCCGAAAGGTTTAATAAATGTAGTTATGTTCTACACAGGGCTGAGTGGAACAAAACTAAAGTTTGTTTTACGATTTTGCATGGCAGTTGCTGTCGTCATCGCGGATGAAGCCTGGATAGGGTTGGTATAGAAGTATTGGGATTAGAACATGAAAAGAATGGCCAATGCCCCGCAGTGTGTGAATTCAGTTTATGAATGATGATGAGCAACGGTTGCCTTTTCTTTAATATCTCTTCCTAGGTCCTCATCAACATCCGTCGTTATGTATACCATACTACCTTCTGCCGCCGGCTTCGCCCAGGTGCAGTCGAAAATTATGCCGAGGGAAAATATTCCCGAGATAAAATGTATCCTATTTGCTATTCCTAACTATAATCTATCCTTGTGCCAAATTGTATCTATATCAGTTCAGCCGTTCTGGCGTGATTGAGTAACAAACATACACACATCCAAACTTTTAGATTTATAATATTCGTAAGATTTACCAAGTAGCCTATTGTGTTGACTTATCTCCCCTTACAAACAAAAAATAAAGTTATTCATTTCTTTCTTATTTTCAAATTATAATGCACTAGATGAAAAATTTGAAAGATCACCATAAATACGCCACCATTTGGTATCCCATAATACCAGCAACAAATTACCACAACACATAAAACTCAGTAAATACACACAGCTGTCCACTCATGTAATCCCTTAGTCGCCTTAGCAGAGAAGCTTTGGCCGAGTACGTCGAGAGAACTGGAGTGGAAAAATAAAATATTTTCAGGCAAGACGTTTCTCATAACAGAACAACTGAAACAGAAACATTTTGTCACTCATAATATCCTCCTCCTTGCGTGGATTCCTCAATGCTGACCGTGACCACATAATGATTTCGAAAACTTCTCCTTGATTATATTTCTTCACTTGCTCCTACTTTCAGCAACATGCACGGCTTCTGAGGCGTTCATGTTCATGGATGTGCGGATTTGTTGTTGAGTTTGCCATCGATAATTACCATCAGAAAGTTTGCCAGGTTTGCGGGCGATATGGCCATAGATGTCGAATACCTTGCGAAGGAATGTAGTATTCAATAATCTAGGTATTTCTAAATTTGAGCTCCTGCAGTATCGACATTTTCGTCCTGTGTGCTGACCACGATATACACAGCAATTTCCTATAGCACCATATTTCGAAAGACTATATGCGTTTCCGATCAGCAGCTCTTAGATTTCACGTCTCTAATCCGTATACGAATATGGAAAACACAAGAGAATTGACCAGTGTTATCTCTACTCCTACTCCAGACTATTCTACTCCTAAGATCATCACGTCTGTATTCCCTAGAGGCTAAAGTAGTGGTGCATATAATAGTGGTGCCTATCCACATTTCGCCAGTTATGTTTAAGTCCTATGCAATAGTGGGCGAGCCTATAACTATCTCATGATCCTTTCAGTCGAAAGATGTCCACTATTGGACATAGGCCTACCCCTACTATCTACCGGGCACAATTCCAGACTGCAAGTTTGATAGCTTGAAGTCTGCAATCGGAGGAATCGAACCTAGTATGGCCACGGCGTGCAATGTGTTCTGGTGCGCCGGTGATGGGGGGTACTCCTTAGAGGAGGATCCGGTGACGGACAGCTGTGGCGGGTTCATGGACGAGTGCTAACGCGTACCGGTGTTCCCGCCATAAGTGGCACAGGAGGACACCGCGGAGTTTTAGTGGGTTGGCGTCCATAACTGCGCTATCTCCCCGTGGTTGCGCAGTATGCATGACCATATCTTCAAACAAAAAAAAAATGAATCGAACTTAGGACCTCATACTCACCACTAGATCAACAAGGCAGTTTTTGTTACTCTCATACGCAATTATGTGCGCTGAACTTAATGTATTTTTTACTGAGAACATGTTTATCACGGGAAAACACCACTTAATCCGCCATTACGACGGATGACGAGGGTTGAGAGCGCAGAGACGGACTGTGGACGCTGATGGAATGTATTGACGTGATTTTTCATGTATTAATAAGGCTGATGAAGATTGAGATTTTTTTTAACATTTTCGAATTTTAAGGAGTCGACGTGGCTGCAAACTGGTCAAAATACATTTAATTTCTAAAAACAAAAATAATAATAATTTGGAATCGATATGACGAAGCAGAATATAGCTGGAATTATCATTATATTCATATAAGTCCTGGCAGATTTATGTTTCCTACGAATTATTCCTAGATATTCGACTTTTGTGCGGAGTAATAATAACCCCTACCAAAAGCCATGCGGTGATTATAATTGTATCTCCAAGAATAAAAAGATCTTACTTTAATATTTTGGATGGATGTCCAAACCAAAATGATCTGTCTGTCTAATCAGCCTGTTTTTATTTTTATATCTGACCTTTTAATCACTAATTTACCTATTAATGATTACTTATATATTTATTTTTTATTCATTAATAAAACTGTTTGCTCCGTCACTTGCCCCTAAGGTTTAATTGGTTCGGAGTTACCCAGTCGACACCAGCTATCGCTGAAAACCAGCGATGTGGCTCCGTCTCGCATGAGAGTCCCAGCATTATGCTGAGTGATTGCCATTTTGCGTGGTTGTGACGCATACTTTGAAATTATTATATTTAAGTTATTTTTGTTATTTTTATGGTATGCGTCGTGCGTGGTGCAAATAAAATATTTTCTTTCTTTTTATGACTTACTAGTCGGTAATGGCTTTGCTCTCCCTCTTCCAAACACATCGGTCCTCTTTTATTGTAGACCAGTTTTTCTGGCAGGAGTCAAGTTCATCTCGTCATTGACCAAAATCATGAAAATTCGTTTAAAGTTTTCGTTCTATTTCAAATTTTACTATATTTTCTCTTTTGTTTCAGGGTGCACTACTACACTCGAAGCTGCACAAAGGCTATTCCAATTAGCAGTAAGTTTCAAATCTTATTCAATAGTTCTAGCAATATTATGTTGTTTATTTTGCTTACATGGAACCGAAACACAATAATGCAAGTAATAGAAACTGTACCTATTGTTGAAATATTAAATTTCTGGTACCTCCAAGCCGAATATATGATATTACGTAAACCAAATTCAAATTGGAACAGAAGAACATGAAGTGAAATAAGAGTCACTAAGAGAAACATAATTCACTGACTATATTATAATTATAGTAGCGTCTGCCAGCGGATTCGCCCGCGTAAATAGTGTTTTTTGATCTCATCTTTTTGAAAAGAGGGTTCATCGATAAGTATAAGCAAAATGGGTCATTCCGGCACACTTATTAACAGTGACGAAATGACTTTTGAATTTAGAACACTAGATAAAGTTAGAAAGCAATTCGCTTCAATAAAGTCCTGGCCAATAATAAAAAAGCGTGCCTGCCGACGCGGCATTGGTTAACCAAATTAAAATAGTAGTTTATGAAACTGTTACATAATAAGGGGTATTAAAACATGAGTGTGTGTTTAAAAACCGAGCCGTAGGCGACGTTTTTAATAGTATTCACACGAATGTTTTAATACCTAGTTATGTGCAGTTTCATACACTACTTTATCTACACTCATACATTGGGATTGAACCTACTAAATACCTTTTTTACATTTTCCATGCCATGAAGTAGTGACAGCATTTATCATATAATTATTTTCTCTTCTTTGCTGGTAATAGACTATGAGTAATCGCCGCATCTAAAATATCGGGCGAAGTCATATTTTCTTCACATTCACTGATATCAGACATTTTTAAGCAAGAATTTAAAAAACTCATGAAATTCAATACATCAAAACCTGCAAAACGTATGAATGGCGCCAAAACACAGCACATCACCGCATTAACCGCGCATGCGCTAAGGTTTAGCACGCACTGCGATTATTATTCGCGCGTATTTTTTCGCCCATTCTGCGACCTATGGAATTGTATGAAGCTGCTCGCATTGCAGTAAAAAAATCGAGCAAAAATAATAGGGCAAGAAATCCGTGTTTTGTCACAGAATTCACCAGACCGCGGCGCGAATTTAATTCGTGCGAATATTTTGAGTTCTATGAACAGGTAGAAAGAGATAAAATTCACGCGAATAAAAATCGCAGTGCGTGGCGGGCATTGTCATAGACAAGTAAAAATTGAAATCAAATCTTTTTAAATAGGTACTATAAAAATGGCATTATAAAAAAATAATTGATGAAAACTCCTTAGTGAATAACTTCTTGGATTTGTCCTGTATCGTAATAGAAAAAAAATTGTATTATAGCATTATTTTGTTAGAGAAAAAGTGTTATAATAAGATTCTATTTTTAAATTTTGGTATTGTGTTTATAAAGTATGTCAATATAAACTCGTTTTGAAGTTTATAATTCGAATATTACGATATGAGAGTAGATAAACAAAAATACGCAGGACCTTCTTATTCATTTTTTTATTACTTTTTATAAAAATATTACAGACAATTTTAATTTGACTCACACAAATTGAATAAATAGAAGATTAGTTCTAGCAGTGAAGCAACAAAAAGTGTAAAACTAAACGCAGAAACTGTCATAGACATTTAAGTACCTAACAAATCGAGTGAAAGATATCTAAAAGCCTATGAAAATCTTATTACATGCAAAAAATAAAAAAACTGAAAGTTTCAGAATTGCGAAAACGTATTTTATATTAATATAAATTTGTAATTTGGTTTTGTAAATATAAATATTCGGCATTAGGTACTAAAGCATCTCTTATTATTTTTTCTCATAGAGGGGTATGAAAAGCAAAGTCTGCCACACGATGCCAACATTATTTAACCTCAAGCGACGTACTTTGAATCCCTCGCTACGCTTAGGATTCTACTCTAAAATCCTTCGCTTCGTTCTGGATTCAAACAATCGCTCTCGCCCTCGATACATTATTTTAGTCCCTTGTGACACAATCTACTATAATTATCATCCCAAGGGAACATTATACCGGGATGAAAAGAAGCCTATGTGCTATCCAGACTATATTCAGATTCAGATTCTGGCGTGATTGAGTAAGAAACATACATCAAAACTTTCACATTTATAATGTTATTAAGATTTGTAGATTTAAACTTAATGATGGCTCAGAACACCAATAGAGTCGCTACGGACTACGCATCGCAAATTTGAATCGACCTGTGGAACACACGGAATAAAAACAATGTCAACTACAAACTGAAGACTGAATTAGAATAATCATAATCAACATACACATCTAAAACAAAATACATTCGGAAGCTGAAAACAGGAGCATTTAATTCCAAGTGTAACATCTTGGCAAGCTCGATAACTACGAGATTAAGAGCTTATCTCGTCCCTCAGATGTGCGCCCAACACAGGTAAGGATAAGCCAATTATTGCAGTGCACCGTCCAATTTCCTGCAAGTACGGCAAGCGTATCTTGCGAAGTATTAGTGTAGGTTTTGCGTCTATACGCCTGAAAGTGTTTGTTGTTAAATACAAAGCCTATGATAAGATATAAAATTTTACTGTATACTTTTGTGTATCTGTCTGTTTTTTTGGCCTATTTCACAAGAATTGGCCTCAATTATTATGATCCCAATCACTCAAAGGTTTGCTGGAAGAAAACTGTATTTAGGAGTTAAGTTCGCCTTTTTACATGAATATTGATTTCACTTTGTGTAAATGTATTTATTGTTTTAGTGTGGAATAAAAAATTAAGAACCATTACGGGATAAAAAATAGTATAATTTTCTACCAGTACAAAACATTTTGTAATCAGATTAGGACGGTAAGAGATCAATATTTGTAAAAAAAAAGAAAGCTGAAGTGATGTTATGTAGAAAGAAATCTAACTAATTTTACAAATGCGAAAATGTAGATTGATTTGTTTTGGATGTATGTTACTCAATTACGCCAGAACGGCAGAACGGATCTGAATGAAATTTGGCACAGATATAGATTATAATCTGGAATAGCACAATGGCATATTCAGCCCGATATAATGTTCTCAAGAGATAAGAAAACACTTTTCACGCGGGCGAAACCGCTGGCAGAAATAATTATGTATTTGTCACAGAACAAACTTGCAGTTTGAATTATACGGAACAAAATAAAAGAGGATCTGATACGAAATATTATGATATAAGAAGAGACAAAGAATGATTGATACACTCGATTCTAAATTAATATTAAGGGATGGATTGGTCCCTTAACAATACAATATTTTTATGAATACTAACGTTTTATGAAATAGCCCCGGAAAATTGGAAAAACAAACAGACAATTCTGTAAAATAACAAAGTGGTAAGAGAATTATGCATCCATCAATTATTTCATATTATTAAAAAAAATAACCCTAAAACGGATATGGTTTGCCAAAACATAGCAATATTATGATCTGATAAGGCGATATCTATAACAAGTGGCCACTATTGTGTCCAAACAGTCTGATTAAATGTATCGATGAAACGAAAAGAAAAAGAACTTTGACATAAAATTTTATTCTATAACAATTCAGACATCAACAAAAAAAAAAAGTAACTTTCTAGATATTTATTTCCACATGCATTCATAAAATTATTACATAAAAAATAACGCTTGAATTACAATTTATAATTCATAACACTTAACAATAAATCCATCTTAAAAATCATTCAACCCAACACTCAAACAGTGTTCATTAAAGACCTTTATAATAGTTTACAAGTCTTGACCCAAGTCCGGTCCTGTCCGACTGTGCATTTAGTTCGCAAGTGTATAAAAGCAGACATACATCACGCAGCTAACTGGGCCTGACAAGCTCGAGGTGACTTGCTACTACTTGTTTATTTTCCTTCCATTTGCTTGTCAGCATGTACATGCATGTCCAGCCAGTGATAGCTTTTTTTAAGGTGTCTGTCGGAATTTATGAGACGTGTCATTTGTGAATGTAGCTTCGGTGCAACACGACTTTTCTTTGTTTATGAATAGTGTTTTCATAATTATGTCAGTGGTAGGTCCAACGTCGTCTTTCATGAAAGATTTGTTCATCCGTTTAGGAGCTATGATGTCACAAACAGACATAGAAATACACAGATACACAAACTTATAACATTCCTCATTTTCCGTCGGGGGTTAGAAAATAAAATGTGTGCATGAAGAACACAAATGTGCTTTGTCTACCCTAACAATGTTTAGGTCGGCTTCCTGTCTGACCGGATGCACCCATTATTTTACATTATCACGACTATGTATTATCTGACCTCCACAACAAAGTAACTCAATATAGTAATCACGATACTAATAAATAAAACTAGCTCCTCTGATGCTAACCACACTTTTATAGAGCACTTGCAAAGTTGTCGGCGTAAACAACATTTGTATCATTCGATGCACCTTAGATAATACGACGAGAGACAATCTCGTGTTTGTGGTAATTAAAATTAATAAGAGGGCTTAGACAAAGTTTTAATCAGCGATAAACATTTTCAAATATCTATGGAATTCGCAAACTGCTAGCGAAAAATGTCACGTCCCCAATCCTAAATAAAGTCCACTGGAAAATAGTTTTCGCTGTTAGAATTTCACTTCGTCTAGAGCCCAAGTACTTCTTTCGGCTCTTTAATTTTGGAAACCTCTTACTCCTATCATACTTTTACAAACGACTTGTTTAGTTATATATATGATTATCTATTGTAGTACACGACAGGGAGTGTGAAAATTTAGAATGTAGGATTTACGATGTAGTTTCCCTTTACGTGTGGACCGATGCCAATATACTTGATGTCTCGCCGTTTGGGTTTCTGCTTAGCTGGCAAGAAAGGGAAACTAGATTTATGCATATAAACATACAATGTAAAGATATTGTGTAGTTTCACTGACAATAGTTTGTTATTTAATATCTTTTTCACACAAATATGTATTTGTTTTTTTTCGCGAATGCTTGTCCGACTATTTTGTACTTTGCAGTTACCAGGTGCTCTCTCAATCTGATTCTGGAAGCTCTAGGCTTAATTTACCATTAAAATTGCATCCACAATTTTATTAATAGATAAACGACACCAACACCAGCAAAAACAGCAGCAATAACAGTAGCGATAGCAACTATGCAATTCGAAAAGCCCATATCTTCTATATAAATATCTTCCCCACGATACAGCAAGCAATTTTAAGGTATGGCAGGTTTAGTACTATGTTAATCTTTAAATCTAATCTAATGTTATTAATATTGCCCCAAGCTCATTTCCTTAATGGGTTATTATGGCGGCGGAAGCGATTATATCTTGCGAAGTTAATTACAACTGCATTGTTGAGTGGTGTTTTAATGGTGCCAATTTTATTTCACGTTCTGATCAATTTACGTGATAGGATGGGCGTGACGGAGGGGTTGAAGGTGTACTGTAATAGCGTAGATCAATTGAAGGGGTAAATCAGCATGGGAAAATTAATGCATGTATGAGTACATTTTAAATGCTTCTCAGGAAGACACGTCAGTATATGAAGTAGATTTGCCCGCAATGTTGAGCCCTTGGCCGGTCTCTCAAAAAAAAAAGGGAAATCCTGCGATAAAAGTAGCCTTTAGCGAGTGAGTGTGGAGAGTTACCCCTTCACCGTTATACTCAGCGATGGCGTAACACTCTTTTTCATTCAGTAATTTTTTTATGAAATCGGACCAGTACTTTCAGAATTGGCCAACAACACACAAACAAACAATTTTATTTACCTCTTTGTAATATTAGTTAGATGTACTGGTGCTTGTTATAAAGACCATGAAAGCCTTAAATTGATTCTAGCCCATAATACTATCACTATTCAGTGGCTAGATAATCGGAATTGACATGGAAGTAGCTTTAGGGAAACTAGAAATGAATTCGCTTCGCAGAAATGTCTGACTGACAGCCAGTCAGACTCAAAATAATTTACTATCACAAAATAGCTAAACTCATTCTAGTTTATTTGGACATAATTTCACGACTATATTCCCGGAAGGGCTTGGCAGAGGTGCACCTTTTCTTTATTTTTTGTTTTAAGGAATAAAAAAGGAGTACTCACGTACTGTTGTTAAATTAGGTATTTTACCTAAGTTTGCAATATTTGTAAGTATGTGAGAACCATGTTCCTATTTATTAATTATCAAATGAATGAATTTACCAGAAAGTGTTTGTAATACTTTATACCTATACGTAGTATAGTATGTAGTGTTATTCTGGGTGCATCGTCCTCACGTATATGTATTAACTAGCTTCTGCCAGCGGTTTCACTCGCATGAATGACGAAAAATTTTACAAGGGAAAATAATTCCGGGATAAAAAGTATCCTATGTGCTATTCTAGACTATAATCTATCTTTGTGCCAAATTTCATCTAGATCCGTCCAGCAGTTTGAGCTTGAAGAATTAAGATACATTCAAACACACAACACTCACAAACTTTGGCCTTTAAAATATTAGTGAGATGTATGTAAATATTGTAAAACACACGCACGCACACGGTTGGCGCAGTGATTGAGTGATTGACTGCTGCGCTACGTGTCGCGGGTTCGATTCCCGCACGGAACAAATATTTGTATGACCTACAGATAGTTGTTCCGACTCTGGGTGTTTGTGTATGTGAGTTTATATGTTTGTAAACGCACCCACGATACAGGAAGAAATTTCTAGTGTGGGACAACGTTTTTTTAAAAAAAAACAAACAATGCAAACAAACTTTTATTTAAGAGCAAGTGTGGAGTTTCTTTTCAGTTCCCTCCGTAACAAGCTATTGTTCCGAATGGACGGTAGAATAAATTTTTATTAATTTTTCATTAAAAATTATGACGTTCAAAATTGCCGCTTAATGGCATAATTGAACTAAAGAATTTTGACTTTGACTTTATAGTACACCCGCATTTCACCAGTTATGTTTACGTCCCATGTGATATGGGGCGAGGCTATTGTAAATTAAAGCTCAGTTGGCAATTATGGCTTTAACCGTCAAACCGTTATAAGTAGTTACTTTTTCATTAAAAGAAAACGCCTTGAAAATAAAATCTCCTACACCGACCAGATTTTCCTCAAAATTTTACATAACAGCATAATTAACTAAACATTCTCGTACACAAATAGACCCATTTACGTTAACTTCATTGCAAATATAAACCTATTGCTGCAGGCAGTCGTCCTCAACTAATTGTAAAGGTATGGACTTAGTGACAGTGTTGAGCGAATATCGTGAGAAAACCCCAAGTTATTCTCGGTTTCTGAAGTCTTTAGAAAAACTTTCAATTAACTATTGAAAGTTGTTTTGACAAAGTCACCTCGTTATCATAACAATCATTTGGGTAACACTGTTAGTGCAGAGAGGTAAATTAATTAATTACAGCCGAAAGACATCCATCTCTGGACGTAACCTTTCCTAAGCGTTGCGATGGTGCTGGTTGTATTTGAATTCACACGAACTTCATCGGTTTATCGAACCACTTTGTAGGAGTACTTTCAACGTAACCTGTAAAAGCAATAAAAGACAGAAATGTAATGTGTGCGTGTATTCTTATTCGTAATCTTAAATGCTGAAGGTAGCTTTGAATCAATGCTGTAAGTCGTGCCCATCGTGGATCGCTTTAACGGATTCACTAATGACCTGCTTCCAGGCCAGTGAATCCCATTATCGCCTTGATCTGATCTATCCAGTGAATAGGTGAACGTCAAGATTATTATATCGAATCAATAGCACGGTTCTAAATTGGTACCTTAGAAACCGGGCATTAATTGTTAAGGTCTGAGAATGTCAAAATGCCTAAGGGATCCTCCTTCTTTCTGTGGTGTGGCCGTGCCGATAACGGACCATCTTGAGCTTCTAGGCGTTATGTTGACATCGGTTTTGGTCCTTAATATTGGTCCATTCATTGAGGCAAAAGCTTAACTGACTGCCAAAAAGTTGGGGATCCTTGCAAAGGTGAGAAGGTACTTGACGCCAGAACAGCTGATCAACTTATCAAGCGCAAGTTCGATTATGTCATAGACTGCTCTCATCTCTGACACGGTTCTGCCAAGTACCAGTTGGATGCACTAGAGTTGATCGAAAAACGGGCCAAAAGGCTCATCGGCAATGAGATACTGATCGAGTCTAGGTTCCAGAGACTTGAACACCGGCGCCTAGTTGCCAGTCTGTCGGTTTTTTATCAGTTACATTTTGGGGAATGTGCGATGGAATCGCATTAACTAAATCCTCCTAGCCCGTTCCATCATCGGACTATAAGACGTACGGCAATGCGTCATCGGTACATGGTGGACATCCCAACCATACGCACCAAACGTTTTGGGAATATTTTATTATGCGTATAGCAAATGAGTGGAATTCCCTGTCGGATTCTGTATTTCCTGATAGCTACAACCTGAGAGTTATTAAGTCAAGAGTGAATAGATTTCTTCTAGGCAAGCATGCTACATCGTCGACCACATCATCGCTTACCATCAGGTGAGATAGTGGTCAAGCGCGTACCTATTAACGACAAAAAAAAAGGTATGGCTTCGCACTGAGAGACTGGTTTTGCAGATGTTTCGTAACCGGTCTGAAAAAAAACCGCTGGTTATGAGAAGCGCAGAACCTATGTGGGCATGGAACCAATGGTTTAGAAGAAGCCTTTGTTTAGCCATAGAAGTCTTTTGGCTGAAACAGTGATGATAAAAATCATGCTTGATAACCACCCAAAAACACTAATATATTGAAAAGCCTGCTGACCCAGTAATGGCACAGTTACTGGCTCATGTTATTATTTTAATCCAGCTGCACATAAACTTTAGAAAACAAAGAAAAGTCCACAAGTCCCCGTATAAATAATATTCACCCGTTTAAAGCAGAAGGCGTTGATAAATTGTAATCGTCGCTTGCACCGCCACCTAAACGGGGCAAGGAAGAGTTTAAATATCTTCCAGAGCAATTGTAAAGTGGGTCAGCAGAGTTCGTAATTACCAAGCGTCGATACGAATATACATATAACACACATAATATAGGATCCCAGTGGCTAAGATCTCGCCTCTCGTGCTTGATGTCATGGGTTCAAATGCGCACAATTATAGTGCATGCCATATTTCTGGTCGGCCCTAAAGTTGACTTTTAGATGCGCAAGGCACGAAACGGTGCTATTTCTGTATGAGATTTACTACTGCACAGCCATTGTTAACCAAGCAGCTAAGCTAAGCTTCAGAGCGGGAAAGAAGTTTGGTGAGAACTATACCAATGAGACTTTTCCAATTCATATGTACTTCCTAAGTTTACCTTGGATACCGTTGACATTGGCGAAAGAAAATATCGTGAGTATACCTGGAATTTTATTTAATACTAGCTATGCCCGCGGCAGGGTAGGCAGGTGACGGGAACGAATTCCAGAATAAAAATTATTAAATCATTAGAATACAATGTCAATACAATAAAATAAAATAAATAATAATCAGTTAAAATTCATCATTAAAATCAATAAGATAAAATAGTTAATATTAAATTAAATAAAATAACTAAAATAAAAACAAACAGTACCAATCAAGTTCCTATCATCCATGTTTAGTATACATTTCAAAAACAAAAAATAAATAGATATGATTTAAATTTTATGTGTTATTGGTGGAGAACAGAGGTGTACTTAACAGGTTCACTGTCCACATAGCAGATACAAATTTAAAACGGAACGTGGCAGTACATCTGGACTGCTCACCGGTTTGCTGTATCGCTCTCTCGCTACCGTTTATGTAGACCATGTATACCATGTTGTAAAACCGTGTTGTGTAATTCCTAATTCTCATAAATGCCAAAATCTTAGTACACAACAGTTTGGCGACGAAGATGGGATCTACGGGCGTTAAACAATCATGTGAGAGTCATATATGACTCATTGGACTGGATAGTTGTTAAGGTGTGCCTCTAACCTTTTGAGAAATAAAAACTTAGTATAAATTTGTTCACTACGGGTAACTTAGCATTTATTTTCCTTGTTTAAGACACAAGGAAGAGGCTTCGTTAAAAGCTTCTTAGAGATCAAGTTTCGCGGATAAGCAACTTTGTAATGTCCAAAACGTGCTTTTACAGAAAGGGTCTGAAGGAATCTCCAAAGTAAATATAAATAATTAACTAAGAAGGAAACATTTTTACTCCAAAATACTGGGTGTTTATTAACATAACACTCAACAGTAATTAGTACTGTAACAAGCAGCATTTTTCAGCTAATCCCCAGTTTCTGTTTAAAAAAGTTTAAGTTAAGTATTTGCCAAGGTATGTATATTTTAGCCAAAAAAGCTGTTAATCTTTGGCAATGGGTTTGACACGTTCTTAAATTCAAATTTACAATTCAAGAGTCGTCCACAAGTCATTCTTGATAGTAAGCCAAAATTATGCTTTGAAATAATATATCAGCAAACATCATCATTTAATTTATCAGTCAAAAAACAGTCGCCGGTTGTGCTACTTGCATCGGCCCGCACCAGATCAACGGTCCACCTTCTGGGAGGTTTTTCAACGCTGTGTCACAGTGTCCCAAATTTGGTTCAAATCTATGTCTCTACATGGCGCGATTTGCTTGGATTTGTTATTGAATTGTGTATAAAATTAACCTTTCCTAGAATTGATCATAAAAATTGTATGTTCTTTTTTAATCAACTCTCTTAAGCACATAATTAGGGAATATTGGGCTCTTAATTCACATTTCAAAGATTATTTGAACGAATAATTTAAAATTGATTCCAATCGAACACTCGATTTAAAAAAAAAAAATTATAACACATTTTGGTACAATGGATCTGTAAAAACGTGCAAAAAGTACAATAAAACAAATTGTCACTGTATTTCAATAAAAAATAGTCACGAACCGAAAAAACCTTTTTACTTGCAAGTCGCTGCTAACACCATCTACAGCCGTGCAACGGAACCAAACGCGATTGAATTACTTTTAAAAATAATCATCTTAACCAGACGATAAACGCTAGTTACGTCGGTACGGCTTCTATGTATGTGATGAGGCCTCTGTATGCTAGTATTATATTATCTGTGGTTGTGTCTTTATTAAAATATACTATTATTACACAATTATATTGTAAAGTTATGCATCACTAATATTTCATTTTTAATCTTGACAGTTATCGGATTTAACACAAAGTAAACTGAAGCTACAGCTAATAAATAATGATAAACTGGAACGCTTTTGCATTCATTAAAATAATATGAAATTTTGGGTTTTATTAAGCTTGCTGCAGCTGAATATTTCAAGATTTCAGACTTAAAAGGTAATATTTTAAACTAGGAAATGCAAGTAAGATAATCCTTTCCCCCTACCCGTGGTAGATTATGGGCGACTGAAAAAATATGTCTATACTAGGTAGGCTGCGACCACCAAACTGTTTGCTAACCTAAGGTTATTAAAAAAAAATTAGAGAGAATGTGAACAGGGCTGGCCCAATGGTAACGGCTCCGACCTTCCTAAGTAGGTTCGTAGGTTTAATCAAGGGTAGTAGTTGATATTGTGTTATTTACTCGTATTATTCATAACCACTGCTCACAAATACAAGCCTTTTTTTTTTGGGTGGGAAATCATCCAATGACTTCTCCCGCTCTGGGTGAGGCGGGAGGGCGTGTCAGACTTTTACTGACTAAAACCCACCCGTGTTCCTTCAGTTGCTTGAGCCAGGGCCGCGGTAACTCTGTTTCAAATTTATCCGCGACCCAGACAGGCATCGGCCCTCGCGGACCCCGTCAGTTCTGCTAACATCTCTTTGAGGCGCGCGTGGAACACAACGCGCCGTCGACTCGAGACAAATACTAGCCTAAGATCCCATTGAAGAAATCTGCATGAATTTTGTTTTTGATTAAACTTAACTTTTATGAATGAAACTTGATAGTAAAATAGATTGCCGCAGGTTTACCTGGAAAAATTTAGCCGCAGATAAGTTTAATAATTAACCCTAAATATATAAGTTTTCAAGTGAATCCAACGTCATTTGAAAGAAAGTGGTGAAGAAAATGGAGAAATAAGGTTTCCAGCTCTCAGTTAGCTGCAATCTGTGGGTTGCCAGTCTACCTGCTAAACCTAAGAATGGCGGCTACCTGAGAGCTAGATGATGTTGCCTGCACGTACTCACAATAAAGAAGAATGCATTCTCATGCATACTGCGCTACCACGGGGAGATAGCGCAGTTATGTGGGACTCCAACCCACTAAAACTCCACGGTGTCCTCCTGTGCCGCTTATGGCGGGCGCACGAGCCACGTTAGCGCTCACCGCGAACTTATGCACATTAGGTCGGTGAATTATCGCCTATTCCTTTCCACAGAGAGGGTTTGGTTATAATCCACTACTGATAATGTGTTCTACCAGTGGAAATATTTGTGTTCGATTAAAACAGTTTTTTTTTTTCAAAACACCTGCAATGAGAAGTAATCCGAAAAATACTAAATAATGTTACAGCATTTGGCTAGGAAATGGAGATAAACAACACAACAACCTCTGTAATTACAATGAACGTATAAAAACAGTATGAATAAGCACATGAGCGTCACTAGCACTACCTGTGTATTTATGTAAGGTAAGGAACACAACGAGTGTGGGCGTAAATGTTTAGGACATCGCACGCCACACGCACAAAACGTTTTGGGAATACTTTTATCAAGCAGCTAAGAAGTAGAATTTCTTGCTTGAATATGTGTTACCTAATAATAATTCGACCAGCACATTATTAAGATAAAAAGATAGCTTGTCCTTATTATTTACACTTATAACACGTCCCAACTACCCGCGGTGAGTTTTTAAACCAATTGTTCTATACGTCCCTAGTGACTTTCTGAACCATAGCAACATTTTTCGGTTTGTACCATTATTTCTCGTATTGTTTGGCTTTTCTAACGGTTAACCTATGAATAATCCTTCATTACAACATTTGTCATGCTCTAGAATCGAATAAGGTTAAACTGGAATGCACCGGAAGTCATACAAACGTAAAAAAAATCTCGAATTCGTACTGGTATTGTGAAGTGTTGAATCCTGGTATAATTGTTTATCAAATTGTTCTTTAAAGTACTATACATCAAAATCAAAATCAAAGTAATTATTTCAAGTAAACTTTAGACTTCTAAAGTTTACTTGAAATAAATACCTTGATTTTGAAACTACTTACTTTTGAATTGTCAAATTTATAAAAAGATGACTCTAGTTGCAAATTCGCAAGCGTCTGTAGGTCTCAATGGAGAAGAATTTGCAAGAAACTCCCCGAACACTCTTTTCCATCAGTTTTATAAAAGATAGTTTGATCTCTGCGACAGTAGTCAGTATCAATACAGTAACAATAGCGCTTGACAGGCTAACAATAACGTAACAATGACGTATACGTCAGTTTGACATGTGTCGCAGAGATCAATCTATCTTTTATGAAGTATATTAAGTGCAAGTATCAACACAGAAATGCGTATATTGATAAAAATAGTGCAGTAGTGATAAATGTGCGTTTGAAAAAACGGCGGCAATGGCGATGACAGTCTTTATTGGAAGGTTTGTTGTCTAATCCGTATTTCATAATCAAAATAATGCAAAAGCATACAATGCATTATATATATTACTAGCTTCCGTCAGAGGCTTCACCCGCGTGAATGTCAAAAATTATCCCAAGGGAACATATGCCCGGGATGAAAAGTATAATGTGTGCTATTCCAGACTACAATCTATATCGATGCCAAATTTCATCCAGATCCGTCCAACCGTTTGAGCGTGAAGAAGTAACAAACACTCACACACACTCATTCACAAACTTTCGCCTTTACAATATTAGTGTGATATTAGTGTGAAGTGTGATAAAATTCTAGTATGAAGTTACAACGTCTATAATTTGAGAATCATTATCATCATCATCACCACTAATGCAGCCGAAAGATGTTCACTACTTGACAAGCAATATTAATCTGCCTAGTCTTTTTACAACTATATTGGGGTCGGTTTTCAGTCCAACCGAATGCAGCTGAGTGCCAGTATTTCAAATGGAGCGACTGCCTATCTCACCTACACAACCCAGTAACTGGGTATCACGATACGCCTATCAAGACTGGTTTCAGTTTTCCTAGCTTCTAACCGTAACGATTGTTGAAGATCTACAAATGCTACTGCTGGACTTCTGGCTGAAACTCTTGTTGTATACAGGTTGGCCAAAAAGTCGTGGATCAAATGCAACTAGGGGTTAATTGGGGTAATGAGTTATAATTAATTTTGTGTTTTTATGAGAAAATTGGCTTTTTTTACTAATACTTATTAAAATTCGAAAAAATCGCGGGTTCTATCTACATTCTGTATCTTTTTTATAATTTTCACTAGATTGATACTGATGAGTCCTTGCGTTAGACATGCTATTTATGGTTGTTTATTGGGTGTGTTGAAAATAATATTAAGTTTTACAAAATGTTATTTTCTCAAATCATAAGTTTTTATATACTTTGGACCCCACTGTGAAAAAAAAAATTACTCTATCGAAAAGTGACCCTGTATTACAAGTTTTGGCGCATTAAATAGGGATTCTGAAAAACTATAACACATGGCCGGAAGTGGCCCTAATATCTGTCTAGGAAGAAAAAATAACGATTTTGAACAATACAAAATAAATTATAACTCTGCAGGAGTTAATCTTAAGGACCTCCCGTAGAACAATTTTTTGCAGCTGATGGCCCCATCTAACCCCTAGTTGCGTTTGATCCACGACTTTTTGGCCACCCTGTATAGTGAATAAATTAACACCAAATTTACCTGTCCCATGCTTCGGGAATACAAAACTGCAAAATCAACCAAGCGGAATATTTTCAACTAGTTAGGTGCCAGATTAATAAAAAGATTCCACAAAACAGCTTCGTTAAGCCCTGGAAAATATTAAAAAACATAAACGTACAAGCTGTATAAAGTTCGCGACATAACTGGCGCGAATGAGTGGAAAAGTGTTAATTGTTTAATTTCATTTACCTGGAAACGACTGCGTGTTAGTTCAATGTAGCGGGCGCAAAAATTTGCTGAATAAGTGGCGAGTTTTCTCATTTAAATAGTTGTTATGGCATACTCGTAGTTTATAGAATCCGAAGGATTTCTCGATGACGTAGAATATCACTAAGCCACTGTCATCATCAGATGACAAAGTTCTGTGAAACTTTATCATCATGATTTGATCCAAAAGATGTCTACTTCTGGCCATGTCTCTGGTCTCCCTCAAGCATCCCTACTTCGACCGGTCCTATGCTTCTTGCATCTAACTCCTACGTTTACACCAAGAAACTAAGAAACTTAATCTCTCCAAATAAACACACAAAAATCTTGTTATAATTATTTATTTCTAAATACTATGACTATTCTATGTTATGGGAGCAGTGTTGGGAAAGTGGTAACGGCCGTGACTTATAAGTTGTAGGTCGTGGGTCGAACCCAGGCAGGCGCTTTACTTCGTATAAATTATTTCATCACCACTGCTCTCAATACGGTGAAGGTAAACATCGTGATGAAACGGGCGTGTCCTAGAACCAAAAAATCGAGGACATGTGACATCCACCAACACGCACTAGGCCCATTCCTTCTCAGAAAGAGGAACCCTGTTTCCCAGCAGGGCTGATGATGATGATGAAATACTATAATATTCCTTATGAGACATTATATTAGGGAAAATTTTGCTCGTACGATTTAAATATTTTAAAATACTTTTGACTGGAATAAACTAAAACTAATACCGAAAGAAACTTACACTGAACATTGATAAAAAGGAAATGAAGCTTTGAGTAAAGTTTTCTGTACGATTGTCTGTCTACATTTTCTTTAAAAGCAAGAAAAAACTTACGAAGTCATCCTTTAAATTACTAAGTTTGAAAAGTTTAGTTTATCGAAAGAAGTTTTCAACTTTAAATAAAGAGAGGGTAAATCCTTTCCAGTTAATATTGTTGCTTGCACTATCGAGCGGAAGTTTCTTACTGAAGATGTTGCTAAAGGAAAGAATAACGGAGACGTCATTTTTATTTTATAATAATTTGACTTTGTACAATATCGTTCCAACTTTATAATATCAGATAACTGTACCACTTTAGGTCAAACAAGTTTTGTATAATCTATACTAGTATATTAAAGTGGTAGAGTTTGATTGTTTGTTTATTTTTAGGGTTCCGTAACTGAAGGGTCTAATCGGAACCCTATTGCTGTCACTCACGTGTCCGTCTGTCCGTCGTCTGTCACACGGGTTTTACGGCCAAACGGTTAGAGCTACAGTCTTAAAAGTTTCACAGTATAAGCATTTTGTTAACCCAAAGCCATGCAAATTATCAAAAATAAGAGGACTTTAAGGGCATCACATACAGCTAAAGGGAGGCCGTGAAAAATTTTTTTGATCTACCCCATCGAGTCGGATATCATTGTTTAGATTTCGTTGAGTAGATAAATACTGTATTTTTTTGTTTAAAAAATATTGGAAAACAAAGGAATGAGAAGCTACTAGTCAGCATTTTTTACAAAACTTTGTTCCGATTAATTTTTAAACTTCCCTTTGACCTATGAACTTGAAATTTGATGACAAATATTTATTATTGCGTATATTTTACCCACAAATACCAATATATTGATAAATCTGATTTTTCCTTTGAAATTCCCTAATTTTTTCAACCAACTTATTTTTGGGGTTTTGGTACGGAGCCCTAAATGTGCGAAATCCGATACGCACTTAGCTGGTTTTATTGTTTGTTTGAACGCGCTAATCTCTGGAACTACCAGTCGGATTTGAATAATCCTTGTTGTACCATACAGCATAAAGCTAAAATTCTTGGTTAGCCTTAAATATTGATTTGTAAAGTCTACCATCAGGTGAGATATGATATGAGATATGTGGTCAAGCGCCAGCCAATCTATAATAAAAAATAAAAAAAGTAAGTCGGAAGACAAAGCGCTGTCGAACTGCTTTATACGTGTGCGCTGGGGTAGTGGTTTTTAGTAGATCTAAAAAAAGTATTTGACAGTATAGATATGTCTCTTATAAATAAGCCACATATGGGTCCAATAATTCATCTGAATATATAAATACAATTTATTTTTCTACCTATGTCCTTTATAGACTTGGAAACCATCCAACCAATGTGCACCAAACCGTTTTAATTAGAATGGCAATAATGCGAAGATGGTTATGGAAACCGATTGGTAGGTAGGTAGGATAGGGTAGGGTAAGGTAGGTTTGTAGGTTGGTAGGTAAGATAGGTGGGTAGGTATGGTAGGGCAGGTAGCTACGGTAGGGCAGGTAGCTACGGTAGGGTAGGTAGGTAGGGTAGATAGGTATGTAGGCTAGGGTAGGGTAGGTAGATAGGATAGGTACGTAGGATAGGTACGTAGGGTAGGTACGTAGGGTAGGTACGTAGGATAGGTAGGTAGGGTAGATAGGTATGTAGGCTAGGGTAGGGTAGGTGGATAGGATAGGTACGTAGGGTAGGTAATTATGTAGGGTAGAGTAGATATATTAGTAGTAGGGTAGGTAGGTAGCCAGATGACGGGAGCAAAGCTGCGGGGGACAGCTAGTAATAATATTATCATGCAATATTGATATAAAAATACTTAACATAACATCACGCCTGAATTCACCAGAGGGTTGGGCAGACGTGAACCTATAGTATACCCAAATTTTTCCAGTTATGTTTAAATCCCATGTGATAGACTCCAGGTTGCTACTGAAACATTCCAGACGAAAAACCCAATGAAACTTTGCCCGTCCCGGGAATCGTACACAAGACCTCATGCTCAGCAGTACCGTTTGCGACTACTAGATCAACGACGCAGTTCAAGTATTTTTTATATATTAGCAATATTTGTAAGTTTGTGAGTACCATGTTCCTATTAATTATATTAATGAATTTACCTGTTAGAGTTTATATAATTTCATATCCATACGTAATATAGTAGTGTTATGCTAGGTGCATCGTCCTCACGTATATGAATTAATGTATGTATGTAAATATTTTAACACATTATTTAAAAGGTCTGGCGTTTCTTGTACGTTCTTCTCCTTAACAATCTACCTTTGTGAGAGAACAGTAGAATATTGCTTTTTATTTTAATTTTTTTGGCATTCAAATGTGCCGCTTAATGGCCTAGTTAAAATTTAGAATATTGCTGTTTAGAATCTATCATTTATTATTCCCTATCCACCTACATTGTCAAAACATTTCTGCAACAAACACACATGCCATGCTTCCGTATATTTCTAGCTATGACTAAACTCCACGTAATCCCGTCGGTTCGCCATTCCACCTGACCAAAAAAAAAACATTATTCAACGCATTCAGCATCCTTTGTTGCCGTAACTAACAAATGCAAAGCCACATGTAAATTTGCCCGTGCATCTAAAGTACGGGCAAATTCTCCCAGTGTAAGCCAACCCGAATCTGTGTTTCTGCAAACTCATCGTGGGAACAAATGGGACCTTTAGACGCGACCAGGAGAGACACTCGTTGCAAATGAGACTTCTTTCATACCTTTGTTGAAAAGCTTATTTACTTAACGTGTCTCACCGTTGTGGAGTCATTTTGTGGATTAACTACCTAGAACTCCTTGGCAGTTGCTTGGGTTAGATGCTGTGAATGGTTTGGATTAGGACATGACTTAGCATAGACGGCAAGTTTATGATGTTTTTGTTGGTGTGTCTAGATAGTTCTAACCATATTTGTTGTTATGTACGCATAACGCAACGTAAGCAATAGTTGGTTTATGAGAATAAAATTATTTTGTCAGTTTATGAACTCTTATTTTTGTAGCCATTACACAACACAAACTATGTTGAATTGCAACAGACCATAATGCGTTACTTTTTATTTTTTTTATAACAATTTTATAGAGTTAATAAACAACACTGCATTGTTTTCGGGGTAGCTTGTACCACATAATTCTTTGATCACCAATCACTTGTCAACCGAGATGATTACGGCCTTACGCTCTCGGGATCATTAATTATTATTTATTACATATAGAAGGTTAACGCAAGCCGGAAAATGCGTCGAACTGGCATTTTCCGGGTGACATGGTTTGTGTGTGTGAAAAACTGTTCTATATACAAAGAGTAGAGGGAGTGATTAATTAAGTTTATTTTCTGTTATTCGTTGCTGGAATAAGAACAACTAAAAGTAAAATATAGTAAAAAAAAATAGTATTTAAAAATACGGATGGATAATTTTGTGATTAGTAAACATATTTGTTTAATGTAGGCGTATTGTGGTTAGCGGACGCCTCGGTTTCACCCGCATAGTTCCCGTTCCCGTGAAAATACAGGGATAAAAAGAAGACTATGTCACCCGGGGATAGTGTAGCTTCCCAACGGTGAAAGAATTTTTAAATCGGTCCAGTAGTTTTTAAGTTTATTCGTTACATACAAAAATACAAATCCTCTTTATAATATTAGTATAGATAATTATAATAGCTTAAAAATTAATGTGATCCCCTGTACTAAAACAGTTTATTGTTAATTTTTTTTTATTTCAACGACAATCGACTTCCAAAAAAAAACACTAAAAAGTGAAAAATAACTTTAATTTCGAAAGGCGGTGTTCCTGTTTTTGTTTCTTCGTTTGTTGACTGAAATTAAAGTAATTTTTCAGTTTGTAGTCTTTTTTTTTGGAAGTCGGGTTTTTATAATGTACAAAATGGTGTTATTTTTAACTTTTTAGTTGTGGATCACAATTAGCAAGTTACCTGTAATGCACAAAGTTATGCCAGAGAAGATTATCCGAATAAGATAAAACTTGAACATAACCGATGAAATGAGTGTACCAGGGTGAACTGACCAGTGACCACATCTGCGTACCCTTTTAGAGCGTACCGGCGTGATATTATGTTATAAAATTACGTAAACAATAAATAGCTAAGCGATTGCACCAATCCCGAGAGATTTGCCGTCATTTATTAAAAAGTTCTGTTACATATCTCCGAAGTTCTTCATCAGATCTTAATCAATTTAATTGGAACCATATGAGCACCAGCTTTCAAATAAAAAAATTATTACCAAAATCGGTTTACCTAGTAAAACGTCCTGAAGAATCACACATAAAAAACAGTCGAATTGAGAACCTACTCCTTTTTGAAGTCGGTTGAAAACTAATGTGCACTCCTGTACTAAAACATTTTATTTTTAAGTTTTATTGTAAAGAATTTGACCCCAGATTTGTGACATTCATGTGAAAAAAGGAGAAGAAAGCCTTTCCCTAGGTGACATAACAGGCTAGGTAGATTAGATAATATAAATATAAAAAAGAAAATCAAATTTTCTTTCAAAATCAAAAGATGAACAAAATATTTTTAGGTACTTTTAAATTGTCAAAAAAATATGAATCGACGTTCGTAAACTTCAGTAGGACTATATGGAAAAGATCGTGCAAGAAACTCCACGGACACTCATTTCCGTCCAACTGACGATCTAATTAAATAATTGATGTATAATTGATGAACTAATCAAATAATTACAATTATTTGATTAGATCATTCTTGCTGGAAAATTATATATGTGACAACGATGTAAAAAGACGTGCACGTACAAGCGTCTAGAGTAAAACAAACAATTCATAAATAAAATAAGTAAATAATTAAAAGCAGGCCGAAGCAGTTAAGTTATGACCAATCCCAACTGATGGCGCCCGTTCACGAACATGACGCATGAATTGGCACCACTCAGCTCAACCATCATGAAGGGAACCGAATGATCCAACATATGTGCCAACATCAACGAGACATTTGAGAGAGCATGACAAAATATCAACTGCCAGGGCACACACAAGACAACAAACGACACTTATGTACAATAAATGGTAGATTTATAGTTGGTACATAGTACTCACACATATGCTACACAAGTTATATAATACTAAAATAAATTAAGTTTATACAATACAAATATATTTATACAGTCTTCAGCAGGTCCAACAATACTTCATAACTATAATGTTCTGCATATCACATGTTTTTGCGCCCTAGTGGTTGTGGAGAAGGACTAGCATTGAGCCAAGAATTTTTATCAGTGATGTTAATCCCCAACTTATAATATGCCTGCCTTTGGTTTTAATAAAGTTAATGGAAACTGATAATGTTACCTAACAGTCACCAGGACATTTCCAAGAAAAATATCGTCAAAATACCTACCTAAATTCAAACCACAAATAATGATGTACAAAGTAATTACATAGCCCATTTTCTGCGTCCAGCTTCCGTTCACCATATCTTGCTTATAACAAATGTCGTCGACCCTAATTTCTTCTAATACTATGTCCCACAAACTTGCTCCTCAAGCTGCAAATAGAACACGACATTAATCCTGTACTTACGCCATAAAAACGAGGAAAACAGGGTGAAATAATATGTTATTTTATGTGTCTCCTATTTTTGTGAGCGTTAATATTGTTTGTATGGTGCATAGATGAGTTTTACAGGGTAAAAAACGCTGTTACCTGATGCCCTATAAAGATTAGTATTTAATACCGTCAAAACGTCAACAAGAGCAGAATTGAGCGGCATCAGCAGCTCATCATCATTATTTTATCTCTGCTGGACATAGACCACCCCGATGTGTCACCACATCGATCGATCCACCTAGAGGGAGGCCTTCCAACGCGTCAGAAGGAGGTTGCGGAGAGGGAGATTTCATCCGCTAACCCGATCCGCAGCAGAATCGCTAGGCGTCGGCGGAGGGTAGATAACGCCCTCTTCCAGCCCCCCTAAATGGGTCCAGCGGCGACGTACTTGGGGACGTCCGTCGCCCCCTACACATCAGGACCCGAGGTGGTGGCGCGTAGTGTTCCACGCGCGCCCCTCTTAGACGTCGCGGGGGGAGTCCAACACCTCATTCCCCCCCAACCCGAGGTCACGCGCAAAGGCGGGCCGGCACTAGCTGGGGGTTGCGGAAGTATCGTTGTTCCCGCGACCCCCAGCGTAGGTGTGAGATGGAACACCGGGGTGGTTTTTAGTCAGTACGAGTCTGACAGACCCCTCCGCCCTCCCCAAGGCGGAGGACATCCAATTAGGATTTTCCAACACGGAAAAAAAAAAAATGGCCTTCCAACGCGTGGCTCAAAAATATAAACTCAATTTATAGAGCGGCAAGTTTGCACACAATTTAAGTTTATTAAGGCCTGGTTAACGGAAGTTACTAAGCAAAAGGTTATGGGATTCCAGGAACGTAATTGTTTCATCCTGAAATCTCATAATGTTCTTAGAAACTGTTATGTGTACACAGAACAGTTTCTTAGACAATTTCAATTATGAAACAACTCCAAAAATTAAGTAATTGTTACAAATTATATCGAAACTAGCTTCTTCCGCGACTTCGTCTGTGTAGCATTAGTACTTCGAATAGCCTATGTTTTTATAACGCGCAATAATATTGTAGGTGTATTTGTTCACCATAAAACATTCCAATCCCCTTAAAGGGATTAATCCCGGGAAGTAATCCTTAAGGGGATCCTCCCTTTAGGATTACTTCCTGGATAAAAACTATTCTATGTCCTTCCCAGGGTCTCAAACTATCTCCATACCAAATTTCATATAAATCGGTTCAGCGGTTAAGGCGTAATAGGTAACAGACAGAGTTACTTTCGCATTTATAATAGTATATGAATGTACTAAAAGTACACCTTCGCCTTTATTCTTTGGGGTATACTTGCGTGATACAATAAACCAGAATTGAAAACACCTTCATTAAAACCGGGCATCGAAAAACAATAACCCTTAACCAACAAACGCTTTACCAAAGGACACAGCAGTATCCCAGATTATCACAACACGACCATTCAAAGCATGACGTTTCAGCGTAAATTTATTCCCTCGCAATTTCCGTGACGTCACTGGTTGAAACTGAAACACGTCGGACCAACACAGAGTCACAAAATAGATAAGTAGAGAAGGTGAACTCGATACAGCGAGCGAAAACGCACGCACACATAGACAGGCTTCACTTATAGCGAGTGCAAACGCACTGGCGACTGTCATTTGTCTCAAATCGCCCCGTACACAAGCGTCTATGTGTGCGTGCACTAGTTTTCGCTTGTTCTAAGTAGCCTTCTGCCAGTTGTTATAGTCCTGAGTTCAGCATCTCGTTACCGTATCGAATATTCGATACCATCACCATTCGATTCTAGAAATCGAAACGATGAATCGTTTTGAGTGAGCTGTAAATGTGTCTATTTGGGAAGTGTGAAATGATTTACGATATTCTATATGGTGATTGAGGTGATTGTATTTTGGACTAGGTAGCTCTAACTGATAATAATATTCTATGAAAGCTAAGGTATTTTGAGGTTCTGTGCGTCGTCCGTATCCCACGCTGTCTTAGTAGAAAACAGATTGAGAATAAGCAAGCTTAATATAACGGGCCCAAGATGCTGGAAGACCAAATTTAAACCTAATTTCCGAAGAATACAATCTTTATAAAGAAAAAATAAAATACGTAGCTTTAAAACATTACTTTCATTACAGGGTAGTCGGTCAAAATACACTGAAGTTTAAAACCAACAAGCAATATTTTCTTCTTTGTTTTTATTAACTGAAAATATTTGTCGATAGCAATATATATTATACCTTATTTATGATTAAATTCAGAGACCAGATAACATTCACATTTACAGCTTATAAAACCAACAAAATATACAAAAAGTTGTCTCTGTATTTCCTTTTATTCACGGTTCATTTACAATTAAGTGAATGTAACCTCAAAACACACGAACATTGTCAAAACAAAAACATAAAATAAGCTTACGGTTCCGATGTTCAGGGTCGAAGGATTGTATTGTGAAATTGTATCGGGTGTTGGTCTGTATGTAGAACATAATAGTATGAAGAATGTAAGAAAATGCGTTTATTGGCACATTATATAATCTGATAGATAGATAAAACATTTATTTAGTGCACACAAAAGACACAGCACAACACACAAAATCACAATTAAATTTTCAATTTAAACGAAGTATATAAAACAAGGTGATAACACACAAAAAAAGAAAAAGGAAAACAAAAACATACAAGAAATAAAAGTGACATAGTATACAAAAATCCCTAAACCGATTGCGGGTACAGGTTGGTCATTGTAGAAAAAATCGGACCAAATGGAGTCTCAGACCCATCTCAAATACAGTGCCAGTGTGGGGCGCCGTCGCAGGATATGCCCCACTTCCTTGTCTGCCCTCCGTGCCCAGCCGCCTGCTCCTTTCAGGATCTGAATGTGGCAAATGACAGAGCGGTACATATGGCTACATACTGGTCAGACAAATTTGAAAATAGTTGAGTAAAAATTTTAGTTTATCGCCACAAAAAAAAAAGATGAAGGAATAATTTTGCCAAGAATTATCCCAACTATATTGGGGGCGATGTTTAGTCTAGTCGGATGCAGCTGAGTACCAATACTTGACATGGAGCCACTGCCTATCTCCAGTAACTGGGTAACAGTTTCTAACTGCCCAAAACGGTTGTCAATTAACTACAAATGGCAGTTGAAGCCAACGGTTAACGTGCTTTCCGAGATTCGGTATCTATACCAATACAATAAATAGGAAAGTTTTTTGTTTGTTTGTACCGAATAGGCTCCGAAGCTACTGGACCGATTTTAAAAATTATTTTACTTATGGAAAGCTACATTATTCTTGAGTAACATATAATTTATTTTCAAAAGAAATTGCGATCCATAATGAAAATTGCCATAATGTATGTAATTGTTATAATGCATAATGTAACCAAAAGTAGCAAAATTTTCCTATTAAATTCATTATTTGGCGTGCGCTGTGATAACTATTGATGATACATACAAATGATGTATTACATAATTAAAGTGCTTATTATTAACTATAAAAAAGCTGCGAGAGAATATATCTCACTATCATAGTTAAGTCACAATAGCAGCTTTTGTGTTCTAAAATTTTATTAGGTCGCTGGTAGAAACAAAAGTTGGTTACATTCGTTTCAAATATATTTTAACAAATTGGTACGTAGGTAGGGTAGGTGGCGAGGGAGGTAGGTAGGGAAGGGTAGTGTAAGTTGGGTATGTAGGATAGGGTAGGTAGGTAGGGAAGGGTAGTGTGAGTTGGGTATGTAGGATAGGGTAGGTATGTAGGTTAGGGTAGTTAGGTTGATCGGTAGGGCAGGTGAGTAGGTAGGTAGGATATATAGGAAGTTAGATGACCAGTTGACGGGAGCGAAGCCGCGGGCTTAGCTAGTGTATTATAATATAATGAATGATCACCCATCCACGAACCGACTTCAGCAGCGTATGTCTAAAAAGCTTGAAAAGAAGATATTAGTTTTACTTATTTAGAAGTTCATGAATCTATGAATCTTGTATGGCTTTGAGCCAAATGGTAAATGGGTGGACTTTCACTCTATGTCAGTACGGTCAAATATTGGAAGACAGTTATGCATGAAGCTATTCTACGAGGTCGGCGGAAATTCAAAGGTCGATTTACGCTGGTATATCCTACATTTTATTGACAGGCAGACGAGAATATAGTAGGTACGTTTAAGCTTGATAGCTGGACGAGAGAAGAATAGATAACGCGATCTGATGTTGTTATATGTAGTTAAATTTGAATTGAGTTTGTTACTAACATAAATCAAATCAAATCAATCAAATCAAATGTTTTTTATTTCACATAGGCCTACATGGGCACTTATAAAACGTCGACAAAAGGTGCACGATTCGGGTTCGGTCATAGTTAAGGGATGTTAAGTGACAAGCAATAAGTTTAAAAACTGTATCCTGACTACGGATTTTTTTTCTACTCTATGTTACCCGGGCCATAATAACGAATCAAGTGACACCTTATTTATCAAAATCGAATGAACAGTTTAGGCGCTACGTAAATACAAATATACTTACATACATAGTCTACTAAAATCATAACCCTTCCTTTTGGTTCTGCCGTAGTCGGGTGAAAAAAAGATCAAAGATATTGTACCTTTCTATCAGTAATAGAATTTTCGTGAGTATACTTCTTCTTCTACTTCTTCATTTTAATAAAGATGTTTTAAACAAGATATTTGTAATCAATTTTACTTTTTTATCCAACAGCCGAAGGAGTAGAATACAGTTTTTATCCGATTGTGTGCTGTAATTACCGAAAGAACTAATAAACCGTTGGGTCTCGCGTGGATCCACGTTTACGGCACTCAAGAGGTTAAATATTATGTTTGGCCCAGTATTCTGCTACGGCAACACCATTCGCTGACCCAGCTATAAGGTTCCACATGTAAAGGTTTCATGGTAGAAAAAGACTATTAATTAACATTATATCATATAACTAATGGATGTATATTTTACAAACCCTTATATTTTTTACAATCCGCACAGTAAATAAAATTATTCATTAAAATCTTATTTTTAAAACAAGCTTTTTTCATATTGTTCTCAGCAAACCCTTTCATTTGATATCCCATATCATGGCAGTGCACAAAAAATAACTAGTTCGCCATCTTGGGCCGTTCGCCGTATTGGATTTAGAATGACGTCACTTATCTAACCATGCATTGCCATCCAAATTAAATGTGTATGCAAAATTTTATCGAAATCGGTAGACGATATGTGCTTTAAGGCGCTATACGCAGTACTGGCCGTGCGCCCGCTCGATGGCAAAATATCAATATTGAACCTCCTTTTGAACAGTTTTGTTTGCAAAATATTATTTGATTTACATAATTATGCTATGTTAGTTATGAAGAAATGCCAGCCATCAATTATTCTGGTTAAAAATATTTTTAAACATCCAAGTCGTTTTGGAGGAGTTTCCAAAAGTTGGGACAAAAATAACGTGAGGTTATTTTTTTTTTCAAGCATAACTGTTAGTTACACGAAAAAACCATGTGTTCAAAATTATGTACATGAATCAATAATATTTCTTTTTTTTTTCAAACCTTTTAATCTAGCCGTAGGAGTATGCTTTAGAAAGTTACCGTTTTACGGCACTAAACCGGCTCTTAAAATTCAGTTGCAAGATTTGACCCGAACACGCGTATATTGCAAGTTAAATAACAGCTTGTAAAAAAGTGCAAACGCACTACTTGAAACCATATTTTCCTTTAGTGTGGAACAGTTTACACGATGTGGTCATCGCACTGCCGTTGTAAGTTCACTTCAACAAAATAAATGGAAACCAAGTCGCGGCGAAACGTTAGTCTTGTTCATAAACTCTGCAGAAACAACAGTAATACGTACGTTTACCGATGGCGACCTTTTTTACCACCTTTTTATAGCATATTACGAATCTACTTGGGACCAAAGGAAATGGATATTACTTTTTGGGTCTTACGACGTTGTGGAAATATCCGTCCATCTATAATAATTTGCCGTCGGCTTCTGCTTTGTCAAGCTGTGTGAATGTGCTGACAAACCGTGTCGGGGGAGCTGGTAGGATTTTTGAACAAGCATATTCAGGGCAAAAAGTTGATATCTAGAGTCGTGACAATCTAACAAAAAAAAGTAAAAAAAATACTTAATAACTAGCTGTCCCACGCGGCTTCACTCCCATCAACTGGCTACCTACCTACCCTATATACATGAATGTTGCGTAACTTTAACCGCTAACGCAGCGCACGCAACGGAAGCTCTCAAAAAGTTATAAATTTGCCCGTTTTGCAACTTTTTTCATTTATGCTCCGCTCCTATTAGTCGTAGCGTGATGTTATATAGCCTGTAACCTTCCTCAATAAATGGACTATCCAACACAAACATAATTTTTCATCTCAAACCAGTAGTTCCTGAGATGAGCGCGTTCAAACAAACAAGGAGACAAACTCTTCAACGTTATAATATTAGTATAGATAATTAAACTTGATGCTTACGAATGATACTTATTATTATAGTGTATGAGTATCATAGTAATTAATTACGATTATATGTTTAGCATATTTCTTACGTACATACAAATTTATCGCGGCATGTACAATGAGAAACGTCATCGGACTTAGATTGGCTTGCTGAGGGAACATCGATAATTCCGCCACAGATAATTCTGAGAAAGGAGCCCTTCTATAAGAGGTCCACTTTTCAAGAAAGAAGATTTTCAAGAAGAACACTGAACGTGCAGGAGGGTTAATTTTTAGGGTTTCCTAACTCAAAAAGAAAAAAATGGAACCCTTATAGGATCACTTTGTTGTCCGTCTGTCTGTCTGTCAAGACCCTTTATCTCGGGAAAGCCTGGAGGTATCAAGTTGCAATTAATATCGTATACTCAAGTTTGCAACCCCTTGCAGCTGTAAAAAAAATCAATCTTCCAGGTCAACGCAATCAAGAGATACAGCCATTAATGACGTATATTATCCACTCGCAATGGGATCAAAATCTAAAAGGCACTTCCTGTTGACGTAGAATCATGAAATTTGGCATGAAGCAATAACTAATAGCACAAATAAAAGGATAATAACCGAAAATCTAAAATTTGTACCTACATAAAAAAAAAGGTTATTAACTTATGTGCAGCTGGTAAACTGACCGCGACTTATGGTCGATGTATGGGGACTACAGTGTTCCAACGGCAAAGTTAATTTTGTCTGTCAATTGTGTTTATCTTATCGCTAGAGCAATATTCGGTGGCCTCATAGTTTATGAACTTCAGTAATTTTATTTAATTATTTTGGGGAATGTAGCTGTTTGTACGGAACCCTCAGTGCGCGATTCCGACTCGCACTTGGTTTATTTGATTGGATGCGATTTAAAAAAGGCTTTTTCAAAATCAGACTTCGATTACTTTTTTTTTTAAGTTTATGTACATAAAACTAAAATATTACTATATATTGTAGATTTATGTTGATTGTTTTAGCGTGGCTATAATGGTCATTAATCCACGTGATTTCAAAAGCAGTTCTGAATCTACAATTATCATGACTCTCAATTTTATTGTTCGGGTTCCTACCAAGATATAGGTATTGAAAGAAAGGGCAATGACCGCTGTCATACTAAAACAAAACAACTACTTAAGTTAGTTGTTGTGAAAGAACCAACAATACAGGCAGGTAGACACTTCTGGGAACTAGGAGTAAGTCTTGTAGCTACCGGTTTCATAGTAATGAAAGGTGATTGTACTAGTCTACTGTCTCATCCCCCAAAAGCGTATAGATATATGCCATTGGATAGATCACTTGAAGACTAATATTCTGTCAGCATTTTAATAAAGAAATCCTGATAGAAATTTCCTTTTATTTCATTGCACTTGTCTCGATGTCTGTGTGCAATCAACATCAGCTTGCAAGTTAAAGATCCTCTTCCTGTTTTCGATAGAGCTGAATTTTTGTACAATGTGGTGACAATGTAATATTTGAAAAAAAGTAACAGTTTGTTTATCACGAAAACCAAAACAACTTTGCATATTCGACTCCTATTCCAACGCAGTGTTAAAGTTTATTTTCAAACCGTTTACTGTACAAGAAGAACCTATTCCTAGCTTCAGATTTAATACACCATTGAGCCCTAAGATCCAACCAATTGATTTCAATAAACCTATAAACTTATCGGTCCATTGAATCCTTAAGATCTGCTCAAAGGTACCGTAGGCGGAAATACCGACTAGATCCAGCAAGCGGCACTGGTTACAAATTATGTGATGTTACTTGGCTCTGCAATCAGGTCTATTGTCTGCCTTTGTGGCGGATAAGGACGCCACACGACTAACTTTGTGGGATATTCTAGTTTATATAGGACTGATTTCAGGGTAACTAGGGTAGCATTTGTGTTTAGATGGTTTGATCATGTTGAGTGAAAGGCAACTAACATAAGGCAGATGTGTCTGGAATATACACTAACTTTAAATGTGATGTTCTTCAGAAAGGTCAGGTGCGTAGTACTGCGTGCGGGAATGACTTTGATGCCTGTTTATATGTTGACTTAGCAATAAAAATACATATTCGCGAGCTGGCGGACCAAAACCAGATGTACCCTCCGACTGCACAGCATGATTTTCTTCTTGTTTACGTCTTTTTAGTTTGCTTTTTAAGCAGTCGGGTTTTTTGACTTTTTTAATTAACTTTTTTTATTTACAGTTTTTAGTTATTTTTTTTTAGAATTAGGTACATTTAAACATTTATGTGTTATATATTTTTGAAATTGCCTCTTAGAATCCTTTATTTTGATACCCCACACGATGGATTTGGAAGAAAAAAAATTTTTTTTCCCTCAAAATGGCGCCCAAAATCCGCCATTTTTGTCTTTTCCAATTTTAATGTAGCCAGTGACACTCGCAGGATTAAGACGAATCGATTGACGTAAGAATCATCAAAATCGGTCAACGCGTTTGGTCTCTAGAACGCCACATAGGAACAAACATAAGTACATACATACATAGACTGATAAACACATTACCCTCCTTCGGCAGTCGGGTAAAAAGAGTACGTTTGTGGTGGTTTTCTGTGGTTTTTGTTTACCCCAAAGGGAAACGGCATAAGTTAAAGTTTGTTGAACTTGAAAGCAATGGTATTTTTACGAGTATGTTATATTTGTTTTTTGCGAGTCCCAGCATTATGCTGAGCGATGACCGTTTTGCGTTGTTGTGACGAATACTATGTGTTTGTATTTAAGTTATTTCCTTCGTTTATTTTAATTGCGTCGTTTTCTTCATTTCTAACAATAATCTTTTCAATAATAAAAAACAGAATCTTTAGTTCGTTTTGACCTCGTCACTTTCTTTTTGATCTTTGTTATCATCTTTCTAAATCAGGCAATACTTTTGCATTTTGTTTCTTTGGTTCCTTCAAGGAATTCCTTTACTAATTTGGCCTTCCTATTACCTGGATCTTTGATACATAATCGTAAGGTGAACAACATTAACAGATACTGATAACTAACAAAGCTTTCCATTTGAAACGGAAAATTAATTCACCTAGCCAAAGAAATGTTTTTCCAGGTACTAAACATAGGTACCAGGAACGTCCTCCATGATATCAAAACCTTGTTACTGTTCTAACAATGCCAGGGAAGCCAGGATGCCGTTTAAACCCAATATCCAGATTGAGGCCCAACCTTTCAATAGTGATAGTGTCGGAATTAAAGGCTGTGTAGGCTGTAATAATGTAATAATGGGACCCGCAATGGCGTTTACATCCTTTATGTAATGTCCGAGGAGTCTAAAATGTTTGTAGGGTTTGAGGGAGATTCTAAAGGTACCTTTAACTTTCTACCTTTAAAATTACCTGTCACTTTTTACTAGGTTAAATCTAGGTTATTTGTATGCTCAATGAATCAATCAATACATATAATTATTCTGTCCAAAAGTCGTTTTTGTACATCGAAAATAATTCCAAAAAAAATAGCCAAGCTGTTATTGGATAACAAACAGAACCAATTTCCAGCATTTTTTGAATTTTTGTCAGTTTGTTTAGTTGTGCACGCATCACGTAAAATGTACTAAACCAGATAGCTTTATACACATATTTTTTTGCGTAATTTTAAGTTTTAATTAGTTTTTGTTTCATTGCAATCAGTTCATTCTATCAAAAGTTAGTTAAATTTAAAGTAAACAAGAATTAAAAAACCGGGCAAGTGCGAGTCGGACTCGCGCACGAAGGGTTCCGTACCATTATCGCAAAAAACGGCAAAAAAAACACGTTTGTTGTATGGGAGCCTCACTTAAATATTTATTTTATTCTGTTTTTAGTATTTGTTGTTATAGCGGCAACAGAAATACATCATCTGTGAAAATTTCAACTGTCTAACTATTACGGTTCATGAGATACAGCCTGGTGACAGACAGACAGACAGACAGACAGACAGACAGACAGACAGACAGACAGACGGACAGCGAAGTCTCAGTAATAGGGTCCCGTTTTTACCCTTTGGGTACGGAACCCTAAAAATCACAACACAGGTAATTCAGATACTCGGACAATTGAACTCCATATTCGATAGATGGCGTTGTGCATTTGACGTCATTTTCTGAATGGCGGTGTTAAGATTCACCGCCGAGGAATGACACTAGAAAGAAATTGGTAGGTAGGTTGCAAGTAGCAACGTAAGTAGGGTAGGTAGGTAGGTAATTAGGGTAGGGTAGGCCGTAGGTTTTTGACGGGAGTGAAGCCACAGACACAGCTAGTTATTTAATTATTATTTGTTATATGGGTACGCTAGTTAAAAGAGTTGAGGAGCTCATTTACAACATGTTGTTCGTCAATGATTGAGGTTAAGCAACCCTTGTCAAGGACGGTACTTGAAAGGGTAACCATCCACCTCCTTAAAACTTGACAGAAGCACGACCATAAAGCCAGTGGTCCCGACTGTTTAAGATCTTTGAAAGTCATTACGGGTAGTTAGAAGCCAGAAAATCAATATATCTGTCACCGCTTTTCCGAACTATGTAAGAGTACCTTTTTATTTTTTTGGGTTGGCAATTTGGGTTGGTGAGGCAGTAGGGCGCGTCAGATTTTTACTGACTAAAACCAACCCGTGTTCCTTCAGTTGCTTGAGCCAGGGCCGCAATAATTCCTTTTCAAATCTATCCGCGACCCACGTTAGAGTACCTGGGCTTAATGTCCAACCCGATGCAACTTAATACGAGAATTTTACACAAAGCGAATAGCAATCTGACCTCAACAATCCAGTAACCGGGTAACACGATACCCTCCATCAAACCTCGTTGCCAGACTTCCAAGCTCAAATAATTTATACGCTTTTCCCGGTACTCTAACCATGGATAAACTGCACTTTATGTATGAAGGGAAGGGTAACCAATCAAGGCGAGTACACATTGACGAGGCAATAACACGGAAGGCAGACGACCACACAGTGTCCGTGTAATGTGTCAAGCGTGGTACTGACGTGTTAATCAGATGCTAGATAGTAAGTTAATGATTATTTACATTGTTGGACTTAGACATATCAAGAACATATCGAACAGAGGAAATATGTGAAAATGGATGGATAGAGGGATATTTGTTAGTTTTTCACGCAAAAGGTACTGAACGGATTTTGATATAGCTATATAGCTTTACAGAATAACAAAAAGGCTATATTTTTACCTATAAATTGATTGTTATCAATTCCATTAAGCAGAGTTTCAGGCAGCAGCTAGTGTTGTATATATGTACCTCAGTTACCAGCCGTTAATGGGCCACGTTCGGCTTTGATGTTCCTGAAACTGCCTGTCTAACATCCGCAGCCCAGTTAATTTCACCCCTTTTACCGGTGCTCTAACAATCGATAAACTGCACTTTATGTATGAAGGGAAGGCTAACCAAGGCGAGCACACATTGACGAAGCAATAATATGGAAGGTAGGCGACCACACAGTGTCTGTGTATTGTGTCGAGCGTGTTAATCAGATGCTAGTTAGTAAGTTAATGCTTGTTTACATTGTCAGCTCTAAGTTGTATCTAGCACATAAGTGGGTACTTTACCTACTATCGGTTTTCGGCCAGTGATATTTCATAGAGAGATATAGAAAGTTTTCTTTATAGAGCCTAGTTTTATGATTTATGTTACTGATACATGAGCTAAAGAAAGTCTCTTTCTAAAAATCGATGTATAGACGTCCAAGTACGGTAGTGCTATTAGATCAAACAATCTGCATATTCTTTGCCCAATGTTTTTTTTTTTTTTTCCAATGCCTGGCCCCACACTAGGATTTTTTTCCTGTATCGTGGGTGTGTTTACAAACATATAAACTCACATACACAACACCCAGAGCCGGCACAACTATCTGTAGGTCATTCAAATATTTGTACCGTGCGGGAATCGAACCCGCGACACGCAGCGCAGACTCATCAAGCTTTTGACTATCCGTAACGACTGTCAAAGATTTTCAATGTACCAAAGGCTTAACACGGAGGAATCTCGATGTGTTGAAATGTTCTCAAACGTTGCTTAACCTTGAAGATCGACCCAAACAAATAACTATAGAAGGCGGTATCATAAAGTAAAAATACCAGACAGCACCGTTATAATCACTTGATAGTTAGTTAATCACATGGTGTTATTTTCTGATGACACATCTTTAATTTATAAAATAAATAGACGTACTTGTCGGGTTGACGACGTAAATAACGCGCTACGGCAGGTTCAGGATTGGTTCACTGCCAATAATTTAGTTTTAAATGGTAAAAAAACCAAGTGCGTAAAATTTTCCTTGCCAAATGTCAAAAGTACTGATTGTGACATTATATTAAACAAGGAGAAGCTTGAATTTGTCGATAAAACGGTTTTCCTGGGGATCACGCTGGACTCAGGGTTGCAATGGGGTCCTCGTTTGGTATCCCTTGCAGGACGGCTGAGTTCGGCAGCGTATGCTGTTGGAAAGATTCGTCGGTTAACCGATGTGGATGCCGCGAGACTGGTCTATTTTAGTTATTTTCATAGTATAATGTCTTACGGTATCCTACTATGGGGAAGGGCTGCAGACATTGAGTCAATTTTTATTCTGCAAAAACGAGCCAACAGAGCAATATATATAATCTTCGCCGGCGTGATTCTCTAAGGGAACTGTTAAAGGACATTAACATCATGACGGTTCCTTGTCAATATATTTATGAAAACATCATGTACGTGAGAAAGAATTTACATCTTTTTAGTAAAATCGGCGACAGACATAATTACGTTACTAGAAATAGGGACCAATTAGTTCAACCAGGTTTCAGACTGGCTAAAGTAGCCTCATCTTTCATGGGGTACTGTACAAAATGTTACAATAAAATTCCTCCTCACATTCTTGAACTGAATGAGACGAAGTTTAAAACCTGTATAAAACGCACACTATCTAGGCTGGCATATTATAAGTTGGGGGATTACATCACTGATAAAAATGCTTGGCTCAGTGCTAGTCCTGCTCCACAATCCACAACCACTAGAGCGCAATAACAAGTGGTATGCAGAACATTATTGTTTTGAGATATTGTTGGACCTGCTGAAGACTGTATGAATATATTTGTATTGTATAAACTCAATTTCCTTAGTATTGTATAACTGCACAACACGTGTGTGAGTACTATGTACCCAACTGTAAATCTACCTTCTACTGTACCTATGCGTCGTTCGTTGACTTTTGTGTGCCCTGGCCGTTGAGTGTGTCATACTCTCTCAAATTTCTCTCTGATGGTGGCGCGTGTGTTGGATCATCCGGTTCCCTTCATGATGGTTGAGCTGGGTGGTGCTAATTCATGCGTCATGTTCGTGAACGGACGCCGTCAGTTGGGATTGGTCATAACTTGACTGCTTCGGATGTTAATGTTTTTCTAGTATCTATCATATAACTGCACAGTACATGTGTGAGTACTTCTAATACTTTATGTCTGTAGGTGGTATAGTGGGTAGTGCTATTCTGGGTGCATTGTCCTCACATGTATGAATTTAATAATGTATGTACCTATGTTCCTAAATATTGTAAAAAAACTAATTTTTTTTTAAAGTGTAAGTATGGAGTATGGAATATCTTGTGCATTCTTCTCCATAATAAGCTACTTTCCGAATGCACGGTAGAATCATTTTCATGTAACGTTCAAAAGTGCCGCTTGGTGGCCTAGTTGAAATAAAATATCTTTGTCTTTGATAGACTTCGTTTAAACCCTAAAACGTCAATCGAAAAGCAGTGATGTCGGATAATGGTTGGTCTCCGTTGGCTATATAATCCAGCGTGTGGCCAGTCAGTAGGTACGCCGGGACCGCCGAGCATTTGATGGTCAAGAGACAGTGTTGCCTTCGAAACAAGTGAATTGTTACGAGGGATGGATTTTGTGTTGGTGGCGGAAAATGGTTTGTCCTGCAGTACGGATGGATAAGCTGGAGATTAAAAGTGTATAGGGTGCTTGCTTTTCTATGTGTAATGTTTTTCATAATATATTTTTTTTCGTCACACTATTGTATAATTTTCATTAAAGTTTATGTACTACCATATTATGTTTACTGTAAAACTTGTTATGCAAATAAATTATTATAATTTTTTGCTATATCTTTGAGATATAGGTGCAGTGATGAATAGCTTGCACATTTTTATTTTATCTCCAACATCGAAGTTCATTTGAAAGTAGCCGCAAATTAGTTGTGACATAACAAACATCACCATTATAATTCATTATTTGAGTTTTTAGAACTGAATTATTATGGCGACCAACCGATCGAGGAAAAAATCGATTGAACATACATTTTCGTCGGGTAAATATTTTAATTTTGTTTCGTACTAAATGAAATACACAGCTGATATTGCTTTTCTTTATTTAGTATATACGCTCGCGCTTGACCACTATCTCACTTGATGGTAAGCGATGATGTGGTTGACGGTGAAGCACGCTTGCCTAAAAAACCCCTTAATTATAGCTGTCGGGCAAAAGTGTTCCCAAAACGTTTTGTGCGTGTGGGTGGGCGGGTGGATATCCACTTTGTACCAATGGCGCATCGCCGTACTTCTACTAGTCCGATGATGAAACGGGCTAGGTCGAATTAGATCTTGCATTTCCATTGCACACTCCCCGAAATGTAACCGAGAAACCGACAAGCTGGCAACTCGGCGACGATGTTCAAGGCTCTGGAGCTTTGACTTGACCAATGCCTCATCGCCTCTAGGCCTGCTTTTCGATCGATCTTTAGTGCATCAAGCTGGTATTTGGCAGTCCCAGAGATGAACCGTACTCCATGCATGATCGAACTTGCGCTTGATACAAGTTGAGTAGCTGTTCCGGAGTAAAGTACCTTCTCACCTTTGAAAGGATCCCAACTTTTTGTCAGCCAGATGAGCATTTGCCCCAATGTATGAGCCAAAATTGAGAATCGATGTCAACGTTACGCCAAGAAGCTCAAGATGGTCCGTTATTGGCATGGTCACATCTCGGCAAGTTGGAGGCTGGTGAAATTGGCACTTTTTAGTGGAAAAAAGACACGCCTAGGTTTTAGCAACATTTTACCTAACCAGGTTGGCATCGCCCCATTCGGAGACTGTCTGCAAGGACAGGCTCCACCATGGGGTGAGACCGGATCGGCGGCCCGGTAGCCCGTGCGTTGGACAAGTGTCTCTCAACAACAGTGCTGTCGTCTGCATACCCAAAGGTTTATCGGACCGTTTATGCAAAGCAAGAAAAGATTATAGATTTTGCCAAGTTGGCCTTATAAAAAATGGTTTATAATCATAAGTAAACCTATATTTGGTCATTAGTGGCCTTAAAAATGAAAAGCTACAAGTTTTTGTCATTGTCATTGCTACAAATTTTTAGTTTGATCTAAAATTTAAGGAAAATATAAAGGATGTGACCTGTTTTTAGGGTTCCGTACCCAAAGGGTAAAAACGGGACCCTATTACTGAGACTCCGCGGTCCGTCTGTCTGTCTGTGTCCAGGCTGTATCTCATGAACCGTGATAGCTTGACAGTTGAAATTTTCACAGATGATGTATTTCTGTTGCCGCTATAACAACAAATACTAAAAACAGAATATTTTTCTTTTTTTAAGTGGGGCTCCCATACAAAAAATGTGAATTTTTTGCCGTGCGTGAGTCCTACTCGCACTTGGCCGGTTTTTTATATTTCTATGGATGTGACAGATTGTTACAGTATAATACATAAATAACCTAAATGCGAGAGTTAAATTAGTTACCTTCCTAAATCTAAAATCTTAATTCAATCAACACCAATATCCCAGGTTCTATGTAGAGTGAGCTAAAAGCATCCCCTTGGCGGAAAATCAGGGACGTTAGTAGCGACAAGCCAATATTCTCCCGCTTTGTACTCTGTGTGGTAATCCCAGGGTACATTGTTCGTGACAATTAGGTAATTTAATGCTCAGAGCATTAATTTCAAAATAAATCGTTCAATTCTATTTTTGGTTTGTTCCATTTGATACTTTGAGTTTAGTGTTACTTTGGAAAGTCAGTCAACTGTCAAATTAGTAATTTTGGTAATGTTTTAAAAGGTTATATCAGATTATCTGTCTGAATGAAGCGAAAAGGTCAGTTATGTAAAAGTAATAACCATAATAGGTACAAGTTAAAAACGTCAATAGTGAATACTTGTCCAGAAAACATTAGTCACAACGATAAATAATGCTATTTTTCACTGAAATTTTTCATTCTTACAAAATATAGGTGAAAAAATACTTAATATCCTCTTCTTACTATTCAATGCAAGCAGCAGCAGTGGTGGCCCAGTGGTAACGGCCGCAACTTGCAAATTGTAGGTCGTGGGTTTGAAGCCAGGCAGGCACTTTACTTTGTGTAAATTACCACCACTTTTCTTTTCATGAGGAAACCGGCACCTAGAACCAAAAATTCGAAGACATGTTACATTTACCAATCCTCAGTGGGCCCACGTGTTGGATTACGGCCCATTCCCTCTCACAGAGAGGAGGCCTGTGTCCCAGCAGTGGGATCATTAAAAGGCTAGTAATAATGATGATGATTAAATGCAAAAATGTAGTCACTGAATTATTATTGTGCGAGCAAGTCACCCGAAGGGATATATAATGGATAGGGCTATGCTCGGAGTTTCCGAAATGAAGACTTTCGGAAGAGCACCAAGGTTACCGACATAGCCCGAAGAATTGCCAAACTTTAGTGGCATTGGGCAGAGCACATTGCTCGCAGAACGTATGCCCGTTGGGGCCGAAAAGTTCTAGAGTAGCGACCGTGTACGCAGCGTTGGAAGGCCTTCTTCTAGGTGGATGCGAAAGGCAGTAAGGTGACGCTTGGGGAAGGCCTATGTCCAGCAGTAGACGACTTTTGGATGATGATGACGCAAGAAACGACATCCTCGATCATAGGTGCCTTCATCCCTTCAACAATTTTACTGCCTTAAAAATAGGCCATATACCTACCAAGGTCTTGAGTAATTTACAGATAGTGTAAAATTGACAATTATCGTTTGAAGCGCCCCAACATGGAGACAGTGACGTCACGACGACGCGACGCTAAGTAATTACTTATTGTAAGGATGAATACAAAGCGTCATTGTATCACCTTGGAGATTGGATTTGAAATTACAATATATATCTACCTATAGTCATATAAATGGTTTCTGTTAACAATAACAAGTGTGGAATGATTTAGTATTGTGTTTGTAGCTTTACAATAGGGATGTTTCCTGAGTATAAAAATGATAATTCTATTTAGTCCGTCAGTGAGATCATCAAAAAATATTGGACACATAATTTTTTCTTTATTAAATCAATAAACATTGACAAAGAAAAAGCGCATCAAAGTTCAGGCGTGGGGGTTTGTGACGTCACTATGTCAGTATAAAGTGCACTTACGGCGTGACGTCACACGATATTTCAACGCATTATATAGTCATAACTTTATGTTTACGTGTCAAAAGAAAAAATACGTGTCCAATATTTTTTATTAATCTACCTGACGGACAAAAAACTAATTTGCAGTTAACACTCCTATTATGTATTTATTGCCCTAATGGCAATGCCATATCCTAATGTCTTCTTCCTGGCCAGGCCTAAAAAGCTCCACTTAACGTAGGTTGAAGAGAAACCACTGTACATGTAAAGGGCTGGCATGTGAAGTCATTTTACATAACATCACGCCTGTACCTTCCAAAGGGTAAGACAGAGGAGCAATTATTCCGCCAGTTAAAGAATTAGAAGTCGTTTTAATGAATCTGAAAGTGGAAATAAATATACAAAATACTATATACAGTCTGTCCGGACTTGAACTTTTAAAACTTTAAGGCCGTAAAATACAGTTAATTTTATTGAAAAGAAATACCCCATGTCTCACAGAGGCGCAAATTTAATGTTATTTTTACGGTCATAGCATAGAGAATGTAATACAATATTCATCCAACACTCAAAAGATAGTATATTTTTGTATTGAGCCATAAAAGACAAGTTTAAAACGAAATTGCAAGAGTTATACTATATTTCCTAAAATTCTGGATTGATTTTGGACAATTTGAGTTGGTCTACACACTGACAAAAGAGTCACAGCTCTAAGCCGATAAGTTTTAATTCTATCATTGCCTAAAAAGTACCCCTGCACTTTTTTACTTTATAATTACTGACAAAATTTTAGGAAATGCAATAAAAAATTGTGGGGATTAAAACCTCTTATGTGGGGTGTTTTCATGGATAAAATTAAGTGTATTTTATGGCCTTAAAGTTTTATAACTACGAGTCCGGACAAATTTTGTATATGTACAACCAAGTTTTAGTCCAGACCCTCGAATAAAACAGGCACGAAGTAATGCTTCTGCCCTTATTAAACAGCTCCAATGACAAAAATCATTACATCCTACAAAACTCCAATATACATTGACCATTGACCGACCCAGTTATATTACAATAACGAACAACAAAAGACTTTCTAGCCATCAGAAGCCGAAGCTTCTACCTTACATATACCCACTTCCTTCCGCCGCAGTTCAAAGGACAGGTAGCAAAAAGGTTAGCATGAAAATGCACTGCAGCCGAGCTTCATTCAACGGTAGATAATAACCGCACTAATATTATATGCTTTGACGTCGCTTCTATAATATTGCAATGCAACATTGTAACTAGTGTTTGGGTAGCACAGCAGACAGGCTGGAAAGCCCTATTAAGGGTACACTAGTCGACGGCACGAACTATTTTGTGCTCGGGGTTAAAATGCGTGCCAATCAACCGACAACACGTGCGTAACAGATAGATGCTGTTATGAGCAGTAAAAAGCTAGTACACGAACGAATACACACTTTTGCAAATTTGTAGCGAAATGGATGATGATTTAGAACGAAAACGAGCGCACGAAATATTATAAACAGATCTTTGGGAGTATCATGAAAAAACGACTGAATATATCTGTTCAAAATAAAATTATTTGCATTTTTGTACTACTAATCTATCTCTGCATGGAGGCCATTTTTCAATTTTCCTTCTTCTTATGGTACTTATTTGCGCCCAAAGATGCATTAAAATTAGTGTTAAAATATGGAACTTTCGAAGCTCCATACAGAGCTAGATAATAATGAGACAAATTGATATCATTATTTATTTTGAACGTACATCGTCAAACAGTGGAGTAAAAGCCAGACTACGTTTGTATGGAAGAATTTTCGACTAGTGTACCCTTATGGCGTATATATTCCCCAATGTTAACGTAGTACTGGCCGTGCGCTCGAGCCAGAATATCAATATTGAACCTCTTTTTGAACAGTTTTGTTTGCAAAATATTCTTTGATTTACATTTATGCTATTTCATTTATGAAGAAATGTCGAGCCATATCTTTTTTTTCAAACCTTTTAACTTAGTCGTTACAAAGAATAGAAGTATGCTTTAGGAATTAACAGTTTTACGTCACTAAAGCGGTGGAAGGCCCTTAAGTTTGGTGGCACTACGGTATATAAGTTGAACACAGCAAAGGAAGAGCATTTACCTAAAACTGCTACACGGGTACTTCAAAAAACTTAGCTTGTCTTATACAAGGTGTTAATGAAAAAACACAAGTCAGGGGTTAGTGTACTCTTTATTATGAACAACTTCAAATACAGGAACAACCCATAAATCTGAAAATTCAACAAACCAAACAATTAACCAAACAAAATTTAATATGTTTTATCAACAAATAGTTTACAGGGAACAGCAGGACAAAACAAATGATCAGTGTCAAAAATTAACCGTGTATCGAAGAAGCTGGAAGCCATAGCCATAGGCAATCAGAATCCCACTGCTGGAAAAAGGGGCGAGATCTTTGTAACGGCGTCATATCTCCAAACTAAACTTATTCGTGTTTTATATGTGATACTTCCTGCTGCTGAACACTGTTACAAAAAATACAAGCTCAGGCTTAGCTTGGGAATCAGTAGCAGTACCTTTTGTGTAATACACTAATACGAAGCATATGTTAGTTTAAGATAAGATAAGATAGATAAATGTATTAACTGGCGACAATAAAGAACTTTTTCTCAAACATGCTTGGAAATGTGAGAATTATTTTGACTACCTCCTTCGAGATAAATTGAAATTGCTGTACTGGCCAAAGACATGCGCGCAGCGGCCGGCAAAAATTGTATGAAAATCCATATCTGTCGTGTCTAGCGACCAAATACATTACAAAGTAAACTCATATCTGTCGAGTAATTTAAAAATGGAACGATCTTTTACTAAGGAGGTAACTTATCAAAGGTTTTATTTAAATTTCGAACTGGCTTGCAAATAGAAAGCTGTTTATTGAAAAAAAAAAACATTTTAACGCGGGCAGAATTATTGTTACTCGTTGTTCGTCATTGATTTTGAAAAGTATTAATTGTATTTGACAAAATGAGTTCTAGGTATTAATTACTTTTAATTTCCGCGCATTATTTGAGAAAAGTACTATACTGGGCAACCACAACTAGGCATTGATGGACTTACGTATGTGTGCCTCGGCTTCGCCTCGGCCCACATTTACACGTTCGTTCATCAATGCCTATTTTGCTGGCCGCTGCAGTAATGTACTATATTTATCTAAATAATAAATTGCCTGCCTGAAGCATCAACCAAATAAACCGTTATTAGAATACACCAATATTATTTTATTCCTTACCTTTCAAAGACACAATGATTGACAGCCCCAATATTCCAAGCTTCTTGTATCTATAATGCTATGATGCAAAACATGTCTCGCAGTGTTTGCTTGTTTAGATAGTAAACTTACTATGGTAAGAAGGTGAAACGAATAACCCTCTTCGTTTCTTCGTTTTTTGACACCGCCTGCCGAAAATTTCACAGCCAGTGTTTTTTGGAAGTCGGTTGTATTTTTTTGTAAAAAGGTTTTTTATTTTTCACTTTTTAGTGGTACATAATGGACAAGTTCTATAGTAAGGAACCTATAATAGAAGAATTTCTCTTTATTCAAGTATCCATGACTCAAAAAATGGTTAGTAAAGCTTACAACTATGTTAGTAACACATAATTATATTATCAAACTGACACTACAAAAACAAAACAACAAATAACAGTCGATCACCGTTGCGACAACCCATGTGAGATGGCACAACAGCGACCCACAAAAACACAGTCTTGGCGACACGAAATCATACTTAGGATACTGTTGGAGCTGCCCCACACTCTGCGCACCATGGATGCGCACCTTTTGCGCATGGTTGTGTAGAAACAATCTACATGCGCATCCGCAAACATCCCCGACGCACTACAGAATCGAGGCAGCCCCACCAGCATCCTAAATGCATTGTTGTACTGAACACGGAGAGCGTTGTACGATCTTTGCGTATATCTAGCCCACAGGCTGCTCGTGTAAAAGGAAGTACAGTAGGCTCGAAAGAGCGTTATTTTTACAGAAAGTGAGCATCGTGCAAACCTGCGAGCCAGCATGTTCGCTCTAACCGACAACGCTCTCCGCTCCCGTTCAATGTCGTCATCATCTTTGAGATTGGGGGTTAATATATGACCTAGATATTTGAGCTTATAGACTCTTTTTAAAGGCGCGCCATAAAGTAAAACAGGTGGTACCTTATTAGGGCTCTTACCCCCAGCCTCAAAGACCATGATCTCCGACTTCTTGATGTTATATGCCAGGCCATGTAACCTAGCATACGCCTCACACTGGGCAACCAGTTTCCTCAACCCACAGATTGACGCGCTCAGCAGCACCATGTCGTCCGCGTAACTGATATTATTAACGCAGATACCGTCTACGTAACATCCAACCCTGGTACTGCTGAGCTCAGCAATGAGTTCGTTCACATACAGGTTGAAGAGCGTAGGTGAGCTTAACCCACCCTGCCTCACCCCACACTCCAACCCGTACGGATGAGACAACGCCCCCGCCCATCTTACAGTGTTGACCTGGTTTCCATACCAAAACTTAAAAATGTTTAATAGTTCTGTGGGTAAATCAACCCGCTCTAACTTACTCCACAAAACATCATAGGAAACCAGGTCAAAAGCCTTAGACAGGTCCAGGAAGCAAGCATAAACAGACGTCTCACGCTTCGCATAGTATGTGACAGCATGCTTAAGACATAACACTGCACTTTCAGTTGACAATCCCGCCCTGAAACCAAACTGGTTGTCATGTATGGTTGTTCTTTTATTCAGTTGTGCATTAAGCATGCTGTCGAAAACCTTTGATAACACAGTAGCTAGAGAAATGGGCCTATAGTTACTGCTGTCGGCGAGGTCACCAGTTTTGTTTTTAGCTACTGGTACAACCACTGTTCGCATCATTTCACTAGGCATGTAACTATGACCCATACAGAAACTATACAGCATAGCAAGTACCCTAGGTAAGTGAGGGCCAGCATATCGGAGGTGCTCGATGCTAAGCCCGTCATGGCCGGGGGACTTACCCCTTGACATACATCCAATCGTTCGAGTAATCTCAGCGGCCTTAAATTTAACCCCTATTTCCATACCGGGCATAACATCGGGCACCGACCGCGATGGGCCCAGAGGAGATTTGACAAAGAACGTCTCTTTAAAAAGATTGGCAATGTCTTCTGGCTCACTCATGCCACCGACGCTCACAGGGATGCCCGGCCTGGCCTTCAATTTATTTGTGTGTTTCCAGAAACTCCGAAAATCATTCTTAGCATGGTGTGAGGCTAGAATATCCATTTTAACTTGGTCTTCGTGGTCTTGGCACCACTTTAACCTAGACTTGAAGACTCTTCTAGCCCCACACATTTCGTTATAAACTAATCCACTAGTAGGTTTACCATTTAACGCCCACGACAAAAATTTCTGCCTAGCCACCCTATGAGCCTCGGCAACATGCTTGTTCCAGCCTACTATTCGCCGCTTTGAGCGCCTGTCGCCGCTTCCCCGACCCACCAAAGCAGCCACACTCAAGGCCTCTATAATGTCTGCATACAGCTTGTCAATAACAATTCTGTGATTGGAATCATTACACATACTATCACAACATTCACCAAGTTCGTGTGGGAAGTCGATTAGCTTCAATCTTTCATGACATTTACGCTGATAGTCTTCTATCTGATTTTGACTTCTCTCCCCCCACACAACCTTGTTCACACATACAACATTTGCACATTTTTGTGACAGAATCACATCCAAATCACATTCGACAACCAGTGGAAGATGGTCAGACCAAAGTACATCATAAATTACATACACATTCCTGACGGAGGGCACAGCTGCCTCCGTCACTACACAGTGATCGAGCCACCTCTTTGAGCCATGCGCCTCACTCAAGAATGTGTATGTGTTCGATTGTAATCCTAACATTTCTGTATCGATACATGTCCATTTTTGATCAGTACAATAACCGGCGAGTTCGGAATAAAATAGCTCAGATAGGTGCGCATTAAAATCCCCCAACATGTACACATAATCTACATTACAGTTATCAATAATCGCACTCACCGAGCTTAAAATGTCCGTAAAATCCATTAAATTCGACACCGTGTCCGTGGGCATGTAAACACTAAACACTAAAAAGGATTTATCCTTTACTACAATTTTCACAGCACAAATACGTGGATTTCCGCACTGCACAACAACCACATTCTGGAACAGAGTTTTTCTCCACAATAGGGCGACGCCACCGTAGGGTCTACCGCGTAGAATGCCTGCTGACGTATCCACCGCCGATACTCCGGTACAGCTGAATTCGTCGCTTATAGTGTCAAGAAACGTGATTTCCTCAGGCAGTAACCACGTTTCCTGTAGCGCAATTAAATCAGACTGCTTACATAAGTCACGAACACTTTGGATGGAGCGCTTGACATTTTTGCAATTAAATGTCACCAATTTGCAGACACTGTCATTACTCAACATTAATATTTAATTGTGGGCCGACTTCCTTAACGATAGATGTATTATTAAGTCGTTTCGGCCTGTAATTCACAAAACGTCGAAAAATAATCCCCTGTGGCCACAGCTGATTATCCAAATACAATTGTAGATTACTCTGGGACACCAAGAACTTATATGCATTGTGTTCGCATTTCCGTTTAATATTAATCCTTTCTAAGTTAACTCTTTCCCCAGTTTTCTTTTCTATATATTGGGTTATGTGCGACTCAGAAGCGTCCCTATGTACGTTTGATATAAATATGGGGATTTTTCTGTCAGCTGATCTGAATTTCTCCTCAGATTCAACAATACTGCTACCAGTGTTACCTTTAAGGCGATCTTTATATTTTTGTTTCTTATGATGCACCACTGTAAATCCATCATCAACGTCAACAGCAGCAACACTTGCATACGATGGACAAGGCGCCGCCGCCGCCGGCCGCAATGAGCGCGTCACAGCTTCACACAGTTGTTTACTAGACTCGCTAGCAGCGGCTGATAACGGCAACGATGACGCATCACCCCGATCCCCGCCACTCGTCGCACGGATCATGCCTTCTCTGTCGCCGTCCCCGCTGTCTGATTCACAACGGTTAACCGTTAGAAGATGAGATTTAGTACTACCCTCCATTTGATTTTTGTTCACATTCGAAGTAATATTATTAGATTGACGAGTTATCTCGACCGATACTAACTGTCCACAGCTGTCAGGTAAATCTTCTTGAATTGTGCGGATAGTATTGTTATCACAGGATGCACTTGTCTTTGTGTTTACATTTGTGGCCGCGTATGGAAGTGACATTAATTTCATATTACACTCCGTTTTAAAACTTTGGAGATCCTCTTGAGTCACATAAGACGCTTTGATTTGATCAATCTCAGATCTTACTATCACTAAATCCTTCAGCAGTTTTGACACATCCAGATGATCGAAAAGTATGGGAGGTAGGTTGTTGAGATCGCGGGCTACAAAAACCGGCAAAACATCTGGATCAGTGGTTTTAAAAATGGCAATGATGTCGTTCAACACTCTGTTATCCTTGCCTTTTCCTTTGCGGACAGTGCTACGCACCTCTGAAGACAACGATTCCATCAATAACAACTTTGATTTTTGAATCTGCTCGCTGGAAAAAGCCGATGCACATATTTTCACCAAACTCGTCTCATCGGAGAGCGACACTTTGTTTTGAATGTAAGCTAATAGCTCGTCGATAACAATGTTACACGACACACACTTCACTGTATCGGACATTTTGGTAATTACGCACGGGCAGCGCGACAACCGACAAACACGAGCGCAGGTAATGACTGCGCGCGCGCAACTGTGATAATGCCCACAGTAATGCCAGAATAGATTACACGAATAACATGTAACTTGAACATAACCAGTGGAATGAGAGTGTACTAGGGTGAACTGTACCCATCTGCTTACCCGTTTAGAGCATACTGGCGTGATGGTATGTTATGAAACAGTGTAAACAATAAACAGACATGCGATTGCAGTAATCCCGAGAGATTTGCCGTCATTCATTGAAGAGTTCTGTTGTATATCTCCAAAATTCTTTTTGAATCTTGATTAAATTTTAATGGAACCATTTCGAAATAAACTTCTTTCGAACACAAAAAGAATTTTACAATTCCGTTTATATATAACGCAGTTATGCCCGAACATAAATAAGATAAAAATAAAAAAAAACAAAATATAAACAATCGAATTGACAACCTCCGCCTTTTTGGGATATGGGTTAAAAATAATCGATATTTTGCTTTGACGAAAAGCCCGAAAGTCTTTATAAGATACTTCCTATCTATGCCTTTGCTCCCTTAGCCTTCATCACAGAAACCGTGCATTTTTATGGGATCGAAAAATCTATAACACAGTTATATTCGGATCAGTATTTTCAAAGTTCACCTCATACACTCAAACAATCCAAATCTTTTATGTTTTTATACTATTAACTTAGATTTCAAATAGTGCATAATTGAAAATGGAACACATTGAGTAATTTTCCTGAAACAATAAAAAAACAACTCAAAGTGCAAAATATCCTGAACATTCCTTTAACCATGCTGCAACTAAGAATCGACACAGCAAACATTAATTAAAGTACCAATACATCACTGGTCTCTTCCTATTTCCTCTCAACAAAAGAACCGATACAATACAGAAGAAAAAAAACAATTTAGCAACGTCCAACAAACCGCAATGAATATTGCCGCGATAATTCAAAGTGCCGTAATTTCCGTCCCGTCAGTTTCATGCGCCTAGATCTAGGTCCAAACGTATACCAGTCAACCCTATCGAACGGATTGGAAACGAGGGAGACAGCCATCCTGTTCCAACAATGTGGAGGTAGAAGGAGATAGACATATTATTGTTGTTGCTTTTAAACGGTAGTAGGACGACATCGACTAGCCATTGAGCTCCGGACAAGACTGGATTTGACGGTTTGTGGTTTCAATCGAACGGGCGGGATGTTTTAATGAGTACGAGGTGCGTTGTTTTTTTTAATGCAGGGTAGTTTTACGGTACAGTCGGGTTGTAAACATAAAACTGAATAATAAAAAGGTGTTTTTCTGAATAATGGAAAATGTCATAGAACCATCCGCAATATTTATAATATCACGCCTTTGCCCAAATAAGTACTCAGATAAAAAAAAAAAACATAATCATCATTAGCCTTTTTAATGTTCCCACTGCTGGTACACAGTCCTATTCTCTGTGAGACAAGAAATGGCCCTATCCGGTTGAATGCCCATAATTACTGAAACAATTTAAACGCCATTGTGTCTCGCGTGGATACACGTTTCGGGCACTCAAGGGCTACGCAGGCCCAGTGCGAGTTGGCGGATGTCACATGTCTTCGAATTATAGGTTCTAGGACATGTCGGTTTCCTCACGATGTTTTTCTTCACCGTTTTTGAGCACTGGTGATGAGATAATTTATACAAAGTAAAGTGCCTGCCCGGGTTCGAACCCACGACCTGCGACACGTAAGGCGGGGAAGTTATCACTGGGCCACCACGGCCCAATGATTTATTTAGGTGAAGATAAGCAAAATAATTCACACACCTGGAAAAAAATAAAGGAAAAAAAAACCGAAAAAGTTTTACCTCAACTTCATTAAGTAAGTCATATTCCGAATTTTCCCTTAGGCCCATAATGACATAAAAATAAAAAAGAGAAAGTAGGGTTGCCCCGTTAGGTTTATTAGGGCCCGAGATTTAAGGGCCAGTTAGGGCGCTTGTTATTCGGGACCTCTTTCATAGTTCAGATTTGAGCGAGTCCTTGACAGTGATTTGTTTGAGGAAAGGCACTCAGCCTTTGATATTTTTGGGTTTAACTTAAAGACTATTAAATAAAAAATAAATAAAAATAAAAATTGTTTATTCTCAGGCATGTCACCCATATTACAAATTTACAATTAAAATGAATCAGACATCACAATAACACAAAATTAAAATTAATAATAGACATAATAGAATTTTGAATAGCCAGACAACACAACACACAATTAAAAACATTCAAATACAAATTATACTACTATTAAAAAATATAATCTAAAAAGCATTTTTATCTGTGATATTTAGGCACATATAGGTACACATAGGTACAAAATTCACAAGTAAGTATGAATAATTTACAAAGTACGTACTTATATCCAGAGGCTATGGATTGTCATTCGATGTCAGCGAAAGCGATAGTTGCAATGTCAAAATGTTAGGGTTTGACTTTTTCGATAACACTTGTCAATCCCATAAAATTTTGATTTTTACCCGACTGCCAAAGGAGGGTAATGTGTTTATCAGTCTATGTATGTATATATGTAAGTATGTATGTAAGTATGTATGTATGTATGTATGTATGTATGTATGTATGTATGTATGTTTGTTCCTATGTTTGTTCCTATGTGGCGTTCTAGAGACCAAACGCGTGGGCCGATTTTGATGGTTCTTACTTCTTCGTTCTCAATCGATTTGTCTTAACCCCGCGAGTGTCATTGGCTACATTAAAATTGTAAAATAGGAAAATGGCGGTTCTTGGGCGCCATATTGTGGGGGCCAGAATATTTTTTGTCAAACCTATCGTGTGGGGTATCAAAATAAAGGGTTTAAAGAGGTGATTTCAAAAATTTATAAAACTTATATGTTTAAATGATGATAATTCGAAAAAAAAAAATACTAAAAAGTTATAAATAAAAAAAGTTAATTAAAAAAATCAAAAAACCCGGCTGCTTGAAAAGCGAACTAAAAAGACGAAAACAAGGAGAAAATCATGCTGTGCAGTCGGAGTATACATCTGGTTTTGGTCAGCCAGCTCGTGAATATGTATCCTTCGACTGCACAGCATGATTTTCTCCTTGTTTACGTCTTTTTAGTTCGCTTTTCAAGCAGTCGGGTTTTTTTTATATTTTTTTACAAGTGCTATTGCCTATTTCTGTCTGCAGGATCTAAAGTAACCTAAGGTGACGGGAGCTTAGTTCGCCCACTTCAGCTTCCTTCATTATAAAATTATTACATTTAAATAGGAAACTTGAGTATCCTTTATTGTGGAAATGCATAATAGTAGCACCGTTAAATACAATGTGGTATTGTCTGTTGACACTTTATATCCTGGTGTAATATGGCATTGTTAACGCATACAACGTTGCTTTTAGTTTATTTAGCGGTAGTAGGTAAAAGTTAATAAGTTTCAGAGCAAATAATTATTGGCTGTGATAACAACAGTGGAGGAACTGGTGGCTATAGCCCTCGCCAAACTTCTTGGCCGCCCTGAAGTTCGTTTATCGGATGCGCGAGGCACGAAACGGTACTGTTTTTGTATGAGATTTACTACTGCGCAACCATTGTAACTTCAGAATGACCAAGAAGTTTGGCAAGAACTATAATAATAGTGACAATGGTCAATGTTCAATGTTATGCAACGCTTCTCAACGTCTTAGATCTGTGATAGTCGTTACAGATAGTAAGCCAGGTAATCTGACATCAACGTTGCCCGGTTACATGGTTATAGAAGTCAGGTTCATTTAAAATACTGGTACTCAGCTGGTTAAGACTGGAAAACGATCCCAATATGGTTGACAAAAGGCAAGGCAGATTGATTTATGTCAATGTCATCATCATCAGCCTTTTAATGTTTCCATTGCTGGGCCTGGCCATAGGCCTCCTCTCTGTGAGACCATCCCACCGCACTGTTCCCAAACCATTGCAACTCCTGAAAGCCAGAATCAACAGTGAAGCAATGAAGCTCGACGAAGTCCCGGAGAATGAAATTAACTGTCTTTCAAGACATGGAAATCCATGGGAGGGATCCATCCCTCAAAGCATCCCGCACGAAATTATTCAGAAAAGAATAAAAGAGGAGCAGGAAAAAATATAAATTGCCACTTCCCTCCATATCGTCCACACCATACCGTCGACCACATCATCGCTTACCATCAGGCGAGATTGTGGTCAAACGCGAGCCCACCGATAAATAAAAATAAAAAAAAAACTATCAAAAGCAGGATCCAGAACAAACAAGGCCAATAGGCACCAACGGTCGATTCCAACTGGGATAAGCCCAGTTGCCTAGCACCACGGATAAAAATTAGGTTTAATATTAATGGGTCCTTACATTGTGAGTTGTTATATTTGATTCCAATAATAGGTATGGCAAAAACGCTTGAACGCACAGAAGCAACTCCTGATGCAGCCTGTACATTATTCAACATAATATTGCGTTCATTCTGCTAAAGAATACACTCCCATAAGATATGATGTGCAGATTGTACATATTCGCGGTTAGATGTAGAACACTGACATAAAGGCGAGGCAACGAGCTCCACCTCTCTGTGAGAGAGGGAATGGGCCTTAATTCCTTCACGCGGGCCCGGTGTGGATTGGTTGATGTCACATGTCTTTGAATTTTTGGTTCAAGGACATGCTGGTTCCCCCCGGTGTCAAATTTCAATCATGTAATTATACACACATATAAATAAAGTGTAATATGTATTTGGTCCTAAGACTGAATGTTTAATAGGTTAGGAATTAAGACCGCGTGACCGCAGTTTGAGTTGCGGGACTTCGATAAATATTCAGGGGATGGTTTGAATTTGACAATCTCGCGACCCTGTGGTCCCAGTCCTTTGAAAAGCGTGCAAGGGGCTGGCCAACTCGCAGAGGCCTTTGTTAGGCATGTATCAGGAAATGTGACACCAATCGACGATTATCCCTGTATGCACTAAGCAAGTGCACCCAAGGGTAATCCCCGGTTAATATTAATATTCGGGGGATGGTTTTATTATTATTAAAAGGCTTGCGTTTTACCACTATCTCACCTGATTGATGTGATCGACGATGGAGCACACTTGCGTAGAAGTAACCGACACAATGTTATCTTAAAAATCCCCAGGATAAGATTCAGTGTTTTTTGTAGATCAAAAACAAGTAAAGAATAGTTTGTATTTTGAGTAAAATAATTGCTGTGATCTAGGATATTTTTCATACATTTCCTCGATCACAGCAGGGTCTTTTCCTGTTATATATGACAGAAACAGTTAAGCAACCAGAAACAACAATTATGGTAAAATTAAAGAGGCCAAAAGTAATGATACAGACTAATAACCATATAACACCCAGTTCCTATAAACAGCCAAAATCTTGGTAATAAGCCAAAGAATAAGGAAAAAAGAAATACACTAAATAAATATAATAAATACTTGAAAGTTTTACACGAAATAATTCCGACAAACTTTCCACAAGCTCCAATTTGGGGGAGCGTTTTCTCAAATAGAGGATAGGTCCATTCGTGAACAGTTTCAGTTGTTTCTAAATAGATAAATTGGGCACTAAAAAGTTATAAAGCAAACTTTACAATATATAGAAGTTTGTTAAAAGCTATTTGTTAGGTTCTGAACATTTCTGAAAGGTATTGTTTAATAAATGGAGTTAGTCAAGGTCCAGTTAATTCTTCTTGATGGGAACAGTTTATTTTAGACTTTACTAGGCATTGGGTGTTTGAATATTATATAACATAACATAACGTATATATTTAATAAAACATAAAATACAAAATATACTAATAAATATCAAATGTTTCACAGAGAAAGGAGAAAACTTATTATATTGAAAGGCAATTCCCCTCATCCAATAAAGTTCTTTTGGTTTTAAAAGATCCAGGAATAGACAGTGGGTATTTTTCCAGCAACGCTCTATTTCTATCCAAAAGCCTCATTATTATTTCAACCGAAATATGTCCATATATGAATATAGACATTGGTCCTGTACTTATCGCATCCAATAGACTTTCAGTTATCACGGCTCTTACTGGATTGTCAATCCACTGACCCTTCTTTTTTTCGCAGCCCTTCTAACGCTGAATCTTCAATTTCAAAGCCCGTAGTGAGCGACCAGGTTTTACTGCCATTCTGCCATCAAACCTAATAGCAACAGAAAACACAGCCCACTAAACATTAAAACAAATGCACAAAAAAACTTTTTTGAAAAAAATACTACCGACTTCCAAGTAAGAAAACTAGAAAGTGAAAAATAACTTTATTTTTGGAAGTCGGTGTCTGTGGTAGGTACCAAATTTTTAAGTTATGGACACCGACTTCCAAAAATAAAGTTATTTTTCACTTTCTAGTTTTCTTACTTGGAAGTCGGTAGTATTTTTTTCAAAAAAGTTTTTTATTTTTCACTTTTTAGGGTTCCGTTCCGTTCCCAAAGGGTAAAAACGGGACCCTATTACTTTAACTCCGCGGTCCGTCTGTCTGTCACCAGGCTGTATCTCATGAACCGTGATAGTTAGACAGTTGAAATTTTCACAGATGGTGTATTTCAATTGCCGCTATGACAAATACTAAAAACAGAACAAAATATTTTTTTATGTGGGGCTCGCATACAACAAACGTACGTCACACATGATTACTTGCGGTAATGGTACGGAACCCTTCGTGCGCGAGTCCGACTCGCACTTGGCCGGTTTTTAGTTGTACCTACCTAATAGGGAAGTAGTTAAGTAAGTACCTATAACGACAGAATAGATTACCCGAATAACATGAAACTTGAATATAACCGGTTAAATGAGAGACCTGCATACCCCTTTCGAGCGTACTGGCGTGATGTTATGTTACGAAATGGTATAAACAATAAACAGACATGCGATTGCAGCAATCCCGAGAGATTTGCCTTTATTTATTGAAGAGTTCTGTTGTATATCTCCGAAGTTCTTCATCAGATCTTCACCAAATTAAAATGGGACCAATTTCGGAATATACTATTTCAAACAAAAAAAGAATTTTCAAAATCGGTCCACAATTGACGGAGATATCGGTGAACATACATAAAAAAAAAAAAAAAAAAAAAAAAAAACATACATAATGTCGAACATAGAACCTCCTCCTTTTTTGGTAAGTCGGTTAAAAAGTAGCACTACCAACCGTATTAAGAAAAAACCCTAAACGATACAGCTCCCGTACATCATTGTTAAGTACGTCATAAAATATATATTCAGGCCACTCCACGTTAGTAGGTAAGTGCGCAAAAATTTTAACCAAACGGATCCGACGTGCAACCGGGGAAACGGGTTTCTTATGTTTACGGCAGTTTTCTTCTAAGAGGTTTTTCTGGTAGTGTTATCTCTTTGTGCAATTGTTCTGTTGGTCCAAACTACCGGAGTGGTTCCGTAGGTGCATGCAAACGCGTAAAGTTTGATGGCTTAAAAGATGCAGCGGAAAAGTATTACAGGAAAGTAAGAAGGCTTTTAGGGGTACCAGTGAGTCTGAGTTTAATAGGTGCTGTTTTCTTGGTGGTTATGGTCTTGAGCATAACAGTGGTACGGCAGGTACGGCAGGGCTATTGCTAGCAACTTGCATTTCTTCACATTCTGTTTCTGAAATCCATTTAAATCTGTTAATAAATTTGATTTCCTACACATTGTGTAGGAAGGTTTACTACTTATAAGATCTACAACTCGATTAGCATTAAATGCCGATGAACTCGTGATTTCCGAAATCAGTTGTATGGTCAGCGTAAAACATAATAGCTATGCATCTATGTATCTATAGTTACCAAAACCATTAACCTCCTTTCATTCCAAGAAAAAGCTGATCTTCGTTCGTCTTTTGTCTGCCTATTCGCTTTTGTTTTATATTTACGAGTAAACCGCTCTTCATCGCCGAAAACAACCAATAAACTACACAGACAGAATTTTCCTCGTACGGCGTTATGTCAAAAGTTTTTGCCCATGTTTTTGTCGAAAGCACCGAACCACGAGAGATATATGCCAGTTTTATCATTCCTCCACCTGAAGATGACCACGGATGACGCAAAAAAAAAACCTTATTGGGTCGGAATTAAGTTACCAAAGTTGGTCGGAAAACTTTTCCGTACCTTATTAAGGGACCAGAACGTATGACGCACATATTTATTCAATGTTATTTAATAACTTTGCAACTTTCTAATATCACATATTCTTGGAGAAAATATTTCTTTCTGACAAAATATTTTATCGTGACTCTCCAAAGTCTCGTAATATGTTCTAGACTTAGATTACGTTGTGAAGGATCACTGAGTTCTGTCTGGAATTTCTTTGACGAATATTTGTTTACTTCTTCTGATGGAAATTCTTGGTAGTAATTTTGTGGATTAACGGTCTAATCATTGAACTTTAGTTTTGTTTGGCTGTTTTCAAGAGATTTTATGATGATCTTATTAGGCAGTGCGGTGTTTTTAAGAAATTATTTTTTTGCTGTTGTTTCGTGTTTTCTCACATTAATAAATGTGAGAAAATAATAGTAATACATTTTAAATGATTCAAGATTAGCCGAGTAGAAACAACCTGACCAAATGGAGTATCACAGACCCATCCAAATACTCCGTGCCAGTGCTGAACCCCTTCGCAGGATATGGCCCACTCCTTGTCTACCTTGCATCTTTCAGGATTTGAACATGGAAAATGACAGAGTTATCAAAGTAACTACATACTGGTCGGCCAAATCTGAATGGTCGTGACTACATTTGAGTTCATTGACGAAAGCTGAAGAAGAAGCAGAGATATTGGCAAGTAGCTACATACTGGACGGCCAAATTTTGAATAGTTGAGTCTACATTTGAGTTAATTGGCTCGAAAAAAGGTAGCTGAGATATTGCTTTTAAGACTTAGGCTTCCAACGGGTCTTAAAAGAACTACTATACCTAAAAACTTAAAAGCACCGCATCGATTCCCGCTATATTTCAAGTACACCACAAACCTAAAAGAGGTGATTCGGTAAAATATTGAAAAACTTTCCGATTATTTTTGTGAGAGCTTGTGTCTCCTAAGTAGTTTCTACTGAGAGGGCAGGATTTTATTAGCTTGGCTTCGTCAACAACCCACAAACAGTTATAGTGATGTAAGTTCAGTAAAATTGAGTTAAGGAACCATGTTATTTTGAATACTGTTGAACTACATACATATTTGCCAATTTTGGAATCATGATTGACTCATATTTTGAAGACTGAGGATCCCTAATTACAACTAACCAAAGTAAGTGAAACATGATGAAAGGAACGTGAAACATAAATCAGCTTTGTATTAAGTATGAAAAGGCACTGCAATGCCTCAAGTATTGGAAATGTTTATAGACTGCGTCGACCATCATAAATCTGGTTGCTTGTTTGAATTGATTTGCTTATTTATCACCCAAAAAAGTTACTAGTTTGACACCAACAATTTACACACACCGAAGTATAAACTTTATTATACCGACTTCAAAAAAAAGGAGGTTATCAATTCGACACGTATGTATGTAATATTGTTGGAATTACACAATATTCACATATGGTACTCGGTATGGGCTTCTAAACACGTGTGCCAATTTTCATAAGTGTGTGTATGTTTGTTTGTGTGTATGTTTGTTTGTATTTATTTTTGTCCAAGCATTTCTGCGATAATACATAACAGATCGACATCATACTTTTTGTATTGCATTTAGTATCTCTCAACTTAGGGAATAGTGTAAGTTTCGTAAAACTCGGTCCAACAATTTTCAAGATATGGAGCATACAACCGAACTCCTTAGCGACAAACAGCACGAATGTGTAAATTGAGCTATTATGGGTATTTTGTCAATCCTTTAGATACCTTACTATAGAACTTGCTCATTTTTAGTGATGGTATACTAAAACTAAAGAGAAGAAACAAAAAGATTTCACAAAAAATAAACCAACTAGAAAAGAGGTACCAAAGACACCGAAATCCGAAACGAAAGTTATTTTGCACTTCAAATTGTTTGGCTTTTGAAATCTGTTATTTTTCTTTTTTTTTTTTCTTTAACTTTATTTTGTTTCACTGCTGGGTAAAGACTTGCATATTTTTCTTTTGCCTCTTCCACCCAATCTTTTACGAACAAATACTAATCATCAGTTTCTTTCAGGCCTACCGACACCTTTTTTCAGATACCCACTGTGTGACAACCTCTGCCTTCCTCATTCGATTTAAAAGTGTGACCGACCCAGTTCAACTTTAGCCTTGCAGGAATGTATACTAACTACCTTCTAATAAACTTCAATTTCCATCTACCTAAAGCAATCAACAACCAACTGCTCCAATTGCCCCAACTCTTGAACAACAACTCCCAAGTTCCTTATAATCACTCTTTTCCACTTTCATGCCTTTAGAATTCCCATCTGATATATAGTCGTTCTAATTCGGACGCTTGGCAACACTCCAGCCCGGTATACCTACGTTTAACGTACTACCGCAAACTTTAATATTTGTCACTGGAAGATATATTGAAGTTTATGGTGGACTTATTAAGTAAGGTTTGGATACGGTGATTTTGTTTTTGAATTGTTGGTTGAAATGATAAAAATAAAAGACGTTTATAGGACCGTACTAGTAAAATTAGGGTTGTTAACTTAAAAATAGTTCCGTCAGGTAGATTAATAAAAAATATTGGACACGTAATATTGTTTATGTATATGTAGGATCATGAGGGCCGAGGGGTATATACGGTCAGGATTTGGGCGTTCCCATTTTTGTTGGATAAACAAGAACTGTACAATCAATAACAAGGTTGTTAATTACAGTATTGTTTCACTAATAAAACAAACCAAATGGTAACAAGATAAAGTAGGTTAAAAGGGTATAGTAACAATACAGTTAAGCGAACAAACCCTTAAGGTTACAGTTCGTACAGCAGCCTAAGCCACCCAAGTACAAAGTGTATCGTTCGCCATCAGCAAGCCAATACAGCTATGTGAATATACAGCAGTGCTGTACCAAATAAACCGACAGTTTTGTCGGGAGCAGGGCAGCTCTTTATCGAGTCTAATCCGAAGGTAGACTGCTTTCATATCGTTGCAAGCTCTCTTATACCTTGCTATCCCTCCACAACAACTCTGTCCGATGACATACGGAAGTACGTCACGTGTTTACTTGATACATAACACTAAAATGTGCTAAATCAAATTAAACTTTGATTCTAAAATCATCAAGTAATACAAGAATAATTGTCGTAAGCAAATAATGGTGATAACACAAAGAATAATCAAATTAACATGTCAACAATTGTTTTGAACTTTACCATCGATTACAATTATCGAAATAAGTTGCCAAAATCTATTGATGCGTACACAGAGTACTCAATAAATTATGATTTGATTTATTAGGCAATAATTGATAGGTAAATCACTTAAATTAGTAATAAGAAAACAAATTATTACAAATTCTGTTGACTACCCGCAATTTTAATTGATAACCAACTCCGACATATATATTTCTTTTGACACGTAAACAGAAAGTGACGACGATAATTATAATGCTTTGAAATATCGCGCGACGTCACGCCGTCAGTACACTACTAATATAGTGACGTCACAAGCCCCCACTCCTGAACTTTGATGCGCTTTATCTTTGTAATTTTTTATTGATTTGTTAAAGTAAAAAAATCGTGTCCAATATTATTTGATAATCTCACTGACGGACTAAACAGAATTATCATTTTTCTACCCAGGCAAAATCCCTATTCCCATTGCAGGTAAATAATTTGCTTTATACAGATGACCCAGTGAATGATACTGTGACGAATCAGAGGGAAGAACCCCAAGTAACATAGCACAAAGGCAGAAAGATACATAATATGTAACTTCCTGTCTTCATGTTTGATATTATCACCGATTTCGTTATATCAATTTCGTACAAATATTTATATCACCTCAGGAAGTCTTGGTGCCTAACATCATTACTTTACTATTCTTTGTAAGCCCCCTTTGAAACAGTAACACGCGAAATCATTCAACTTTGACAATAAAAGTCAGCATTAGCATTTCAGCAATGCTTTGGTAATTGTATAAATGGAAAAAAAAACTGGTTATAAACCTACCAGCAATTTTTACTGGCACTGTCTAGGCCATCAAAGCCGGTTGGCCAAAACTAATAAAAATATCATTACGTTAATGGATTAAGAATCTACAGAACAATTTGAATGATTTAACGACTGAAGCAATAAAACAAAGGTATCTTGGTTGTGTACTACTTTTCCTCTGATTCAGATCCTCAAGGTCACTCCTTTGACCTTGGTTTCATTGCTGTAGTTGTTTTGTTTTAGCGTGGCAATAAAGGTCATTGCCCTTACTCTAATATATATTCGTAGGAACCCGAAGATTAAACTTTGTATCGTTTTCCTATTATTAAAAAAACATAAGGATCAAGGTAGATATAATATCAAAAATATAAGAGATTGCTAAGCACTATCGAAATGCCATCGCCTAGTGTCTCTAAGAGCGGTTACGCAATGCATCCGATCCGAATCCGAGAAATTTCGGTCCGAAGCCGTAGTACCTACTTCTTGTGGTAGAGGTTACGCACTGTATCCGAACGTCTGTCTGAAATCTGTACATTTCCAATTCGGATGGAACTTGATCTCGGATTCGGATAAAGATCGGATGCAGTGCGTTAATACCCTAAGGGTGGTTACGCACTACACGTCCGTGTCCATGATCTGTGGCCGTTATTTGAGATCCAAGTTCAAAATTTTCTGAATTATGACGGTTTATGACGGATAGAGTTCGAATTTAGTGCGTAATTTTCCCTACAAGAATTACTACAGCGGTCTAACTATTTCAAGGACACGGATCGGATGTAGTGCATAACAGCCCTAAGGCTTTATTTATTAATATAAATTATGTTATTATATCATATCAATCATATCAATTATCATGCTTCTTTCTTTCTTCTTCGTTTGAAGATGTGGCCTCTGGTATCAAGTTAATAAAGCCGCCTTTGGGAATCCCACAGGCCTCTGACTTAGCTATTTACCGTTGCCTGAGATATCCAAGATAGACATAGAAAGATATGTATTTGAAAAAGTCATATTGGTACTTGCCCGTATTGGAACCCACGACCTGAAGCCCGAGAGGCGAGATCTTAGCCACTGAGCCACCACGACGTTAATGCGTTATTTGCATGCTAAAACGCAACAACTATGCCGTACAAGTTTTTTTTTCTTACTACTACTTTCGTATTATTCGATTCTATAACAAAAAGGTCGTATCTTAATCGATAGCCAAAGGTCATTCCGCTTTGGCAACAGTCCGAGAAAACGCCTTAGCAACGAAGATGGATATAACACCTTATATCTTATCTGCGTTATATTTTATTACACATGTAAGTCCCACGAGTGGCTATTGTTGAATCCCTGATAAATTGCACGTGTTATTTCGTTTGCTCAGACGACTTACTGGTAAAAAAAACTGAGATATATTCGACACTATTCATAATAGTAACGCAAAAATCCGGCGACCAAGTAAAGGTTCATTCACACGAAGGGAGTTCCTCGAATGGCAATAATATTGTCTCCAGCATGAGAGGTAGGCTATTTTATTTTTTTCACTCAGTTGGAAGACTAACTTAAATTCCAATTGAATCAGTCAAAGTCAAAGTCAAATATATTTATTTCAATTAGGCCAATAAGCGGCACTTTTGAACGTCAAAAATTAAATGTTAATAAAAAATGTACAAGTAATAAAAATTTACTCTACCGTGCATTCGGAAAGTAGCTTGTTATGGAGAAAAACGCACAAGAAACTCCATACTTACTCTTTTTAAAAAAAATATGTTTTACAATGTTTACTTATGTACATACATTAATAAATTCATATATGTGAGGACGATGCACCCAAAAATAGCACTACCCACTATACAACGTACAGGTATAAAGTAATAAAAGCACTAACAGGTAAATTCATTAGTTTTATAAATAGGAACATGGTTCTCACATACTTACAAATATTGAAAACATAGGTAAAATACCTAATTCAACAACAATGGAACCTTGTGTGAGTCAAATTCTGGAAAAATATAAAAAATAACCTAAGAATACAAAAACTATGAATAGGAATACAAATTAGCAAATTTGATTTTGTCCACACCAAAGATTGCCCTACGGAGCGGGACCAACATGTTGCCAAGCATTCTTATCTTGAATATAATCATCTAATTTGTAATATGCTTGTTTACAAAGTGTGCATTTAACTAAAGTTTTAAATTTACTTTCATTTAGTTTTAATATATCACAAGGTATTTTGTTATAAAATTTAACACAGTACCCCATGAAAGATGAGTGTACTTTTGCTAGTCTATAAGATGGTTGATCTAACTTATCTTTATTTCTCGTATTACAATTGTGTCGCCACGACAACAGAAAATAACCCTCGATTAATATCAATTAATCACGAGAAAAGAGAATGAGCACTTTTGGGCGATCGACGGCCATTAAATTAGAAGTGTCAAATGAGAGTATGGATAACTAGGTACAACTTTTACCATGAATGTTTCATTACAATCCATTTAGGAAAAAATATGTTTACATTTGAACATGATGGAATTGCATAGAGCACAATAACAATTATTTCGTGTGTGTAATACGTTTTCCTGAAACTACACAAAATCTTCTGAAAACGATACGATATGTTATGGCAATGAAACTTCTAGATGTAATTGTAGGACTACACATAAACAACAGAAATTCATCATCTGTGAAAATTTTAACTGTTTAGCTATCACGGTTCATGAGATACAGCCTTGTGACAGACAGACAGACAGACGGACCGCGGAGTCTTAGTAATAGGGTCCTATTTTTAGCCTTTGGGTACGGATCCCTAAAAAATAACAAACGCAAGATTGGCCGCAGTTTACCCAGACTCCATACAATTCTGCCCATGGATCTTTCATTGATACGAGCAAGGAAATGACTTAAAATAAAAGGGTTGACCTCACTCACCTATAATTATGTACATAATTATGACTGAGAGTTTGATGCTTCTAATTCAAAGGCGTTTAGATTCTCAATCTCCGATATACACGAGTATTTCGTAAATAATAACAATATTGTATCCCATGTAAGTTTTTAGTGAGAAACAAATTCGTTCTTGACAATAAGGCCGGCAAAATACTCGCCTCGTATAAAAGAGGTTTTACGTTACGTAACAAAAATGTCCACGATACAGATGTTTTAGTAAAAATGAAGGAATCTTTTTGTTATTACATATCTTTTGTTTTTAGGGCCGGTTTGTGGTTGGAGATTTGTTCTATTAAAACTTTTGCGGGTGTTATTATTGTTTTTTAAATTAGAGAATTTTATTGCTTACTGGCACAAAACTGTGGTTATGGTTCCAATTTCGTTTTTACAACAAAAATTATTTTCATAGCTTTACAGGTGGGTAATATAAAACCAGCCAGTTACTGTCCCACTGTAGGGCATAGGTCTCTTTTTACTGTTGTTAGAGATGCCCAAGATAAACTTAAATAATACATATGAATTGTAAAGTCATATTGTTACTAGCCCTGATTTGAACCCACAGTCTCAGGACCACTATTAATGAGTGGGAACTGATAATAAAATAAAAACATGTTTTTTTTTAAATATCAAACTTAATATTACTGAATAACAAGAAAGGAAAAACATTAATTATCTTAACATTGTTTCACAATATAAAGTTGCAATACATATAAACACGGAGATATTCAATTTCGTAAGTGCAAAAAAAAATATTAAAACAGAATCTAAGTAAAATAAGATATTCTATAATCCCACAATACAATCTGTAATCATCTAGCATTACTCGTAATAAAAAGATTTTAATCTATAAATCCTTATTCGTACTTCAAGAGCGACTTAGATCCCTCTAAGAAGATTTTATGCTTCACCAGTGAAGTTAAGGGAAGTTAAGAGTATTATAGTAGAAATAAGAAATATTCTACGTAAGGTTTAGTGAGTTAGACGGCTTGGGTTATTTTCGCTTAGTGTTTTGAATTTGGAATTTAATCAAGTACATATATGATATGGACCAATTGATTAATACGGCACTATTCATCATGTCCAATGAAAAATGCCCAATAGGAGTAGGCAAAATGCTAAAAACTATTGAAATAATTAATAGACCGTTTTTCTGAATAATGACCATCACTTATTGGGCAGGGTAATAAAATGATGTTTTATTCAATCATTTTAAAGTTGACATTTATTTAAATATAGAATCAGTATGGTAGATAAGTAGTATTACTATTTAAGCAACAAAGTCGACGAAAGCAACGAGTTCTTCATATTTCTGTCAGCAGGGTCTAAAGTAACCTAACATGAAGGGTAAGGGTGCCCTAAGCACTTGGACTAATTCGTTGAAAATAGTGGCAACGCTTACAATTTTATTTTATTTCAAAGATTATATAATCCAAAATGTGAAAATTTCTTACTCGCACTATATATTGCTGAGTGTTTATTTAAAATAAAAACCATACTGATGATCCATAATTATCGAATTGCCGAACAGTTACGTAGCAATATTGATAATGATCAGACAATGTTATAAATAATGATTTTTAAATCGGCATTTATTACATTGCCCGATTTGACTTGACTTGATTCATATTGCCCGGGCATTATATATAATGCCTTTATTAATTACTTGGTCCATGACACATTACACTGAAAACAATTATTTGGGCTTGGGGACGTTTTCTTACTAGCAAAAAAAACAGATTGTTGCTATTTGCTCATTAGTTTTATGAAAAATTATTTTATTATAACTACAGTTTGGTTTAATTTAATGTCCATGTAACATCCACTCCTATAAAGATCGGAGACTCTAAACTCGAAGTTATAGACGGTTATGTATCTACCTGGATCAAACGGTCCAGTTTTAAAAGAGCTCAACCGTCGACTCCGACTCGGCTGGGCGGCGTTCGGGAAATTGCGCGTTATCTTCTCGTCCAATTTACAGCAGTGTCTCAAGACCAAAGTTTATGACCAGTGTGTGTGATCACCTTTTGTACCGAGACGTGGTCGCTCATAATAGACCTTATCAGAAAGCTTAAAGCCACCCAAAGGGCAATGGAGAGGGCTATGCTCGGCGTTTCCTTGCGTGATCGCATCAGAAATAAGGTAATCCGCAGAAGAACCAAAGTTACTGACATAGTCCGAGGAATGGCGAAACTTAAGTGGCAGTGGGCAGGGCACATTGCTCGCTGAACGGATGGCCGATGGGGCCGAAAAGTTCTGGAATGGCGACAGCGAACCGAAAGACGATGCGTTGGAAGGCCTCCCACTAGGTGGACTGATGACCTGGTTAAGGTTGCGGGAATGCGCTGGATGAGAGACCCACGGGATCGGTCAATGTGGCGACGCCTGGGGGGGGGGGGGGGGCTATGTCCAGCAGTGGACCTCTTTCGGCTGAAATGATGATGATGATGGTTAGATAAGTCTATCACATCACTTGAGTTTCGTTTAATTTACGACTTGTCAATTTTTTTTTCCTAGAAACCTGGTATAAATCACACTTTTCTTCCCCGAAGATGTAGACCAAAGTGTTAGGCAATTTTGTTTCAAATTTCGATATTAAAGTCGCTCTTTTCCAGTAAGCTTCTGAGAATTTCTTAAGGAGAAAACCTTTTAAGCCTTTGGCTGGTATAAAAGCTAGGATTATACTTTCAATATTTGTGTTAACCTAGCTAAAACAAGATGATATTCACTTAATTAATTTAATATTTTAATTATTGTATTCTACTTCCTAACTTAAACTGTAACTTTGGACGTCATTTTTCAAAAATAGTTAATTTTAATGATTTTTCCCTAATTGATATTATATATTGTAGATTTTAACCGTATAGTTCAGAGGCCTCTCAGACCCCACGTCTACAGTTAAAGGTTAACCTAACTATTTAATATTTTTCATGTAAATAAACGTTATAATTTTAATATTTTCTATATCAATTTAGCATTAAATCTTGTCCTTAAAAATAGATTCGATAAATTAAGTAAAAGCTAATATCATTAAAAGGACGACGTAGTAAATTATTTTAAATGTTATTGTGCTGAAGCATATTGAAAATTCTCTGTGTTCTGGGAACTATACATCATAAATTTAAATATATATGTAGTTGACAGATTATTTATTCTTATTCACACCATAGTAATAGAGGAGCTCGTGGCTAAATAATAATAGCCACACGGGACGATCTTCAAGGTTAAGCAACGCTTGTTGAGGTCGGTCCTTGGATGGGTGACCATTTCAACATACCGAGTTTTCTCCGTGCCTCGGAAAGCACGTTAAGCCGTTGGTCCCGGCTATCATTTAAAGATCTTTGACAGTCGTTACGGGTAGTCAGAAGGTTGAGGTCTGACACCAGTCTTGCAAAGGTTAAAAAATGTTACCCAGTTACTGGTTTGGGGAGGTCAGATAGGCAGTCGCTCCTTGTAAAACACTGGTACTCAGCTGAATCCGGTTAGACTGGAAGCCGACCCCGATATAGTTGGGAAAAGGCTAGCCAGATTGATTCGCACCATAGTTAAGGCATCCACATACACGCACGACGCGACAGCGTCAACACATTTTTATAGAAATACCATATTCAGGAGCCTTAACGGTCATTGCTTTTATGAGGCATTTTTTAATAACCATCAGTAGGATGCTTCAAGTAGATTTTAGAACTATTCTTCCTTTCTGCCGCATATCAAAAATAATGGAACATTTAATTAATTTTTAACCACTAAAATCAATAACAGCTGTTGCTGTCAGAGAACCCAATTATGGGTTAAGCTCGCCTTTGTACATAAGTTATCCTTTTGTATTTGTAATGTCTGTTTTGTGTAAAATATAGAATATGAATAACTTCATTCATTCATTCATGGACGAACGCACGAGACCGGTCAATGTGGCGACGCTTGGGGGAGGCCTATGTCCAGCAGTGGACGTCTTTCAACTGATATGATGACCAGAACATGATGATTAATTCTTATCTGCCAAAATAATATATTTTATGCACAAAGCAGTGATTCTATCGCATTTTCGTTTTGCACCTGGCTCTGGGAACCTTTATACGCTTTTACATTACTCCACGAAGAATTTATTCTTAAAAAGAACGTGTATGTGAAAATATTTGACAGTTTATATCTGTCACGCGAACCCTTATCTATTCGTAAGAACTTGTCATCACAAGACCAGACTGCTCTTAAAATTCCAGCCGCTAAAACCCACACGATATCAATTCATAATCTGACCAAAAAATAAAAACGGTTAACCGTTTCTTACAGAACACCCGAGACAACTAGAACTCTGTTAGTAGTAGAGTAACCCAAGACCTCGATCTCAACAGTAGTGTTAGCGTATACTGGATCAATGACGCAGCGAAAATATTCCCTTATTACGAATATGTGTCAAAATGTTATGTAGTTTGTCCGTCACTCCAATGACCTTTTCATGCCTCAAAATACGCCATTGCTTCATAATCTGACCAAAATATAAACACAACGAACCCTTTATTACACAACAACTGAGAAATCCAAAACGCTGTAGTGTGGTATCAAGTCGAGTCTACTTGTCACTGTCATCTCGCCTCTCACACAAAGGGTAACCGAGCGGCTTCTTGTACCACTTGTGTGAGAAAAATTCTTTCACTTGTTAATTTGTCGGGGGTTTGTAAAGTTGGGTTTTTAATTGTGCTATGTTATTGTGTTTTTAATCATTTGGGTAAGTAAGGGACAGTTCTAGCACTTATGGATAAGTGATAACTAAAGCAGATTATAATGTCAGCCCTATTTTTATCTGTATGTTGCTACTATATCTCTAGCAGTTAGTTCAGTCAGTGACCAGACCAGCTGCTGCCGTTTATCACGATAAATCAGTGTAGGCAAATCTCAAAAGCTTAGGAGTTGAACTGGCAAGCAATTATGCGCCCATGCTGCCACTTTTGAAGTATTTTTTTTGTATTATTAGGGTGAAACCAGTCCTTACACACATTACACTCCTCACACAATTTGGATTTTACTTTTGTTTAGGTCCGAAAAAGTCTGAAATTATGGGTCTTTTTTTACCTTAGAGAAATTCTCAAGCATACTGTGCTACCACGGGGAGAAAGCTCAGTTATGACGTGGGACTCCAACCCACTGAAACTCCACGGTGTACTCCCTCGCCGCTTATGGCGGGAATATGGGCACGCGTTAGCACTCACTGCGAACCCACCGCACCTGTCCGTTACCGGACCCAACCCTCATCACCGGCGCACTAGAACACAGTGTACGCCGTGACCATCCCAGGTACCAAACCAGCACATAGGCGCCAGACGACACCGTATATGGCACCCTTGGTGGAGGAGCATATACGGTGTCATCGAGGGGAGTGACGGGTCGGGTCAGTGGCCACGCTACTTACCAGTTTTCACCGCGTCCGCCGTCAGATGGTGGGTGGGTCTAATTATTCACTTAACGAAAATCAACATGTAACATTGATAGATTTTTTCCTACTCCTCCGTTATTCTTTTCTGATTAATTTCGTTGCGGGATCCAAGACAGTTAAATTCATTCTCCGGGACTTCGTCGAGCTTCATTGCCTCGGCGCTTTTCTGGTGGTCGCCACGGTTGATTCTGGCTTACAGGAGTTGCAGTGGTTTGGAAATAGTGCGGTGGGTTTGTCACAAAAAAAAAAAATAAAAATTTTTTTTTTGTCTATTATAGGCTCGCGCTTGACCACTATCTCACCTGATGGTAAGCGAAGATGTGGTCTACATTGATTTAGAACAAAAATACTAAAAAGCGACTATAACCTACTACAGTTCTAACAGGTATATTCCAACCAGTACTGAAGTAGCTTCTCTCCCATTCATTAAGTGTATGGTTAAAACACACGAACAGCACATCAAAGAGGTATGTTGCAACTCAAACATGCACTTTACGCTAACATCGCTCGCAGTTTGCTTAGTCCATGAAACATCCGTGCCTTACATAACGTCATTAAGTTACGCGTTGTTTGACGTTAAAAGGCCTTAGAGCATTCACTTCTAATTGGGGATAAAGCTCTGTCAACTACAACGAGTAAGGTTCATGTCACTCAAATGTACCCTACTACTCATTTCATGCATGCATAAGGAGTCAAGGATCTGACATGAACCCCGTAAGGGCATGGAAATTTACAAATTAAAAAAGTAGTCATGGGCACTGCCCCCAGAAATGAAAACTTAATATATTATATATTCAATATATTTTGGCGACAAAACACAGTTATTCGGTTACACGTCATAATAGCATGTCGATGATGCTGTCACATTAGCATGCCGCTAAGGCGAACTTAATGGCGCATATGTTTTGCCTCTATCAAAAATCGCGTAACGGACGGACGGATCGTCCTGTCCCCCGTCACTTTATCACTGACTCTCTTTTCTTTCATATCACTTTTTACACAGTCCATCCATATTTTCTTTGGCCGTCCCCTCCCTCTTAATCCGTCCACATTTTTATATTCATAACATGCTTTTCATCCTTCAAGAAAATTGTAAATACACAAAAAGTTATTTTTAATTTACATTTAGTCTTGTCTAACAAAGGAATCTGTTTATTAGTTCTAAATCTTTTATGATGAATTATATCCTACTATATTATAAATTTAAAAGTAGAAAGTTTGGATGTGGGGATGTGTGCATGTAACAAAAATCAATCACGCTAAAACGGCTGAACGGATCTGGATGAAATTTGGCGCAGAGATAGATTATAGTGTGGAATATGACATGGGTTTTTTTTATCCCGGTATAATGTTCCGGTACACTTTTCCTACTACCTTGTCAATATAATAGATTATGTAACACATTGTCTAAGAAATTTGTTTCGAAATATGAACATTTAAATACAAGTTTATAAAATAAAAATGAAAACAAACAAAATTACGAAATGACAGTTACGAAATGACTTTTGTATGGATCATTAAGTAATTGGCAGAATAAAATAGACCTTTACCTCTCGAAAAAGCACGCGTTGATCGTGTGTATATAGTCTGTGGTTTTTAGTTTGAACGTTTCAAATTGTTGTTGGAACTTATTTGCATTTAATTAAGTAAGCTCATCTGGTAGTAGAAAAAGAATCGTTCGTGTCTTGCATAAAAAGGCTTTATTTTAACACTCGCATGTAGCTTTCGACGTTCGCCTTCGGCTCACGTTGAAATTGGCTACATCGCTCGTAAAATCTCGACTTTTTATACTCGACACGAAATGTACTATTTCAGGCGGGCGAAGCCGCCGGCAGAAGCTAGTAATACCATAAGCACCTGCAAAAGCATGTGTTTATAATAATATAGAAGTATGCAGGTAGTGTAAGGTGAATTACCAACATGATACCTACAATTTAGCTCGATGGGTATAGCTATTGGCCAATAAATTGAATAGCATTCGTGCTTGACAGATGAAATGGTACTGCTATGTAATCAAGTGTTTGCCTTATGGGTCAATTTAGGGGTTAATAGATACATTGCCTAAGATATCCTTGTTGTTGTAAATAGCTGATAGGCTTAGGGTCGATTTCATTTGGGGTTTGTATTTTGTCAAACTCTACTTTCCTGTAAAATTTTGAAACTTAAGTACGGTTTGACACGTTTTTAACTCAAAATACTCAATTCAAAAATCGGCCCTTATGCTGTATCATTGTAAGAGACCTTCGTGATCGCGCGACGCAATTTATATTGCGTCGATAGGCGATATGGTGCACGTATTTGCTAGGAAAATTTCAAGTGCAAATCGGTTGAATTGCAATTGAATCCATGTGAACTTACTTTTCACATGGACGCAATGCGGCTGGGCAGCGTTCGGTAACTTGCGCGGTATCTTCTCGTCCAACTTACCACAGTGTCTCAAGACGAATGTCTATGATCAGTGTGTGTTGCCAGCCATAACTTATGGGTCAGGGACGTGGTCGCTCACAATGGGCCTCATCAAATGGCTTAAAGTCACTCTAAGGGCAATGGAAAGGGCTGTGCTCAGCGTTTCCTTGCGTGGTCGAAACAGAAACGAAGACATCTGCAAGAGAACTAAGGTTACCGACATAGCCCGAAGATTTGCCAAACTTAAGTGGCAGTGGGATGCAATTTTGTTTAGTAAAAATCGTAATCGCTTAATGGTGTTAAGTATATAAAATGAATTGCGTCGAACCATCAGGAAAGTAATACTTGTACCAAATTTGGACGATAACTGTGAACCATACGAAAACATGAAAGATAGTTCAAAATGAGGTACAATATAGAATTCCTTGAATGAAGTCCTTTAAAAATAGCCCCTTCCTCTATATTTTCCGTTCGTTTTACGAACCCCACACACTGTCCAACCAACCGACGCTATCAAAGAAAATCAACTGTTTATTACGGCCACTCTTTACTTACCCTCGGACTTGTAAACACGTGCCTATATCCTATGTCAAGTCAGAAAACAGACACGTAAAGAAAGCTCAATCAATACAATAATCAAAAACGTGTACACGCATATATAGACGCGTACGTACTGGCGATCTCAAACAAATGACAGTGGCTAGAGTGCTTGCACTCGCTGTACGTGAAGCATGTATATAAGTGCGTGTGCTTTCGTTCGTTGTATGCAGTTGACCTTCTGTATTCTATCTGTGTTGTGTTCAAGGCTTACTGCTAAATATTTGTTCACTGCCGACTTGTTTTCGTGCTAATACCTGTACGGTGTAGTATTAGTCACGGCTGTTTGGTCAATGGGTGTTAAAGGAATATGTATGTGTGTATGTGGATCCCTTGTGTTTGGTCAATGGGTGTTAAAGGAATATGTATGTGTGTATGTGGATCCCTTGTTAGGGTGAGTTATGTATGAATTATTATGTATTTTGAAGAAAGTTTTACAGCCTACGCGACATGAACCCTGTAGGTACCAAGGAATTTAATTGTGTGGGTATTATCCTTTGGATGACGATCTTTTTTATTTTTCTGACGGTAAGGTTAACTATTCACCAAGGTAATTTTGTTATTTTATGCTCGAAATTGAAGTCACAAAATGGCGAGATTTTAAACTTCATAATTTAGACCGATGTCCACTCAACTTACGTTGAACTCAACCTACACCTGTCTGGTTAAAGGGCAGCTCTAAAATAGAACAATTAAAAACGAAATAAATCCTTAACGACACCTCTAGACAGCCCCTTTTTAGACAACCTGTTAAAATAAGCCGACCTTCGTTACTTGCAAATATAGTTTGAGATACAGAGAAGCTTGATGTATATTTTTTTTTAAAAACACAAAAAATCATCATCATAATTAATTATTAAATGATTGTGCTTTCTCTGTATGAAAAGAAGCTTATTTCAGAGGGACAGTTACAGGCTGATATTTAAAAATATACCATTCTGCCACGATTTCTAACACGTAAAATTTTGAAGGAAACATCGAATTTGCACCAGCATGTTATACTGCATTTACACAATCGTGTTCGCCATTCGCCTCGTCACTCGACGAACATTCGACGAAACATTCGTATACGAGTGCCGTCGCGAACTATTGTTCACACATTCACAGCGTTAATTATTTTGACATACGCACACAAACGTGGAGGACGCAATTTCATTTGCAGCATGCGCGCTACATCTAATGACTTTATACAATTATTTAGATATTCTGCGTAAAAAGTAAAAAAGAACCGTCGAGACAGACGACGGTGAAAAAAAAAAGACGTGTGGCACTCGGGGACTGCCGTGGTAAAGCTATTGCATAGCATTTTTAATCAACTTATGCAATTGTAATTATTTATAATTTTTTTATTTATACTAAATCTCAATTAAAAAATAAAGACCAGAACGAATAAAAACGATTTACAAAGGGAATGAAAATTATAATGTAGAACGAGCTATAATGGAGATCTAGTCCATGGTATACTATGTCTATGGCCTATAAGAAAATAAATTACATGATACAGTGTATCTGCCTATTAGGGTAAGACGTCAAATAGCGAGGCTATTATCTTTTACTATAAACTCAGACATAAATAGTATGTCGAAGGCATGTACTGTTCTTGATATTAGTAGTAATACTAATATACAGGTAGTCAATAAGTTTAATAACGTTAGCACTTCTGCTATTAATATTTATAGTTTAAACTAGTTTGTAGGACAAGGGAGGGTACCAACAACGAAATAGTTACTAGTACATCCACCATCAAGAAGGTACCTTCTTGCTCTCACTTAGTTAATTTAAAAAAGGGGCTAAGCAGAATTCCTTGAAATTGTTCCATCAAAATATTCAAGGATTTTCTGCGAATCAATTGGAAATAGAACTGTTTTAGGAAAAACAATGTTTGAAATTGTTTGTTTTACTGAGCATTGGCTGAAAGATCATACAATGCTAATTAATTATCAAAATTATACCGTGGGCAGTTCTTTTAATATAAATATTTTGTTGCGTGGAGGTTCACTTATATTAATTAAAAATGATATTAAATCAAAACCTGGTAAATATATTATAGAACTATCAGTTGAACATAGTGTTGAACTGTCATGCGTTGAGCTAGATAAGCATGTTATAGTGTGCGTTTACAGACCCCCCAATTATGGTAACTACTCTATATTTGAGTCAGTGATGGAAGATGTTTTGGCAAAACTTGCAACTGGAAATAAACTAATCATATTCTGTGGTGATTTTAATATAAATATTTTAGAGAGTAATTCAGATAGCAGTAGATTATTAAATCTCTTCAAATCATTTAATTTGTTGAGACAAATCATGTGTTTATGGAACCAACACGAACAACTGTGACTTCTGCTACATGTATTGATTATGTATTTTGTTGCTGCTACTACTTAAACAAAGCCATTATATATATTCTTTTTTTTCCTGCCATCGGATCATAGTGGGCTATTGGTTAACCTTTGAGTCCAACATACCAATTCAACAAGTGCAGATTCAATCCAGACCAATAACATCCGGTAAATACGCAAGTAAATTGTCTTTGGCCTCTCACTCACAGATAACTGTTTATTGCTCTCATCAAGCAATAGACAAAATTTGACAAACTTTTATAATTTTTTTTTGTTTTAAATACGAGGCTTTTGGCTAATTTGTGAATTTGGTGAATGCCACTCTTTATTTTGTATTGTGCGTTTAGTTTGTGCAGAATAAACAATTTTTCTTTCTTTTTTCTTTCTAAATTAAATCAATTTAACAGCAGTTTAATTAGTAAGCTAAGTGATCAAGACCTCACAGTGAATGATGGTAATATTCTATATATAAAAGTTTTCTCAGTAATCCAAAAGGAGTTCAATAATACTTTTATGAAGAAAACTAAAAGAGAAGTTTTTATTTAGTGACTGGGCGACTGAAGGACTCAGGAAAAGTAGGGAAAGACTTTACGAGCTCTATGGCCTTAAGCCTTATATTAACACTGAAACTTTTAACAAGTATGTTGCTACTTATTCAATTTTTTTTAGTAATACGTGTAAAGTAGCTAAGGCTTTATACATTGGCAATAAAGTTAAAACCGCAGAAAATAAAATCTAGACAGTTTGGAAAATTATAAACAATGAAACGAACAGGAACAAAATAAATAATACTGATTACACGCTTGAAACTACACATGGACTTATTAGAGATAACAAAAAAGTTGCTCAAGAATTTGTGGATTTCTTTACCAGCATCCCAATTAAAACTACTGAAACCTTAAATTCTTCGCCCTCACTTGCTTCTAGTTTATTAAACGCTAACGTTTCAGCCTGCCCGATAGAATTTAACTTTTCAAATGTAAACCCAATAACAGTAATAAAAGCTTTTAAGCAAATCAAGATCAAATTGACCGAAGATCTATGGGGAATGTCCATCAAAGTTTGTACCTCCATTATTCAGACTATAGCGCCGTACTTAGCTTTATTTTTTAATTTGTGTGTAGATCACGGAGTCTTTCCGGATCTAATGAAACATAGTAACGTTATACCACTTTTTAAATCCGGAAACAGTAAAGACACAAATAATTATAGACCAGTATCGGTGCTGCCGGTTTTCAGCAATATATTTGAAAAGATAATGCTCATTCATTTTAATACAAATAACATCCTACACGATAAACAGTATGGTTTTACTAAAGGACGTTGTACGACTGACGCTTGTGTCACCTTATTAAAACACATCTTTGAAGCGTGGGAAGAGGCACAAGATGCCAAAGGGGTCTTCTGCGACCTGTCGAAAGCATTTGATTGCGTTAATCATGAAACATTACTTTTGAAACTTGAGCATTACGGACTAGGCCAATCAGCGTTGAGTTTAGTTAAATCTTATTTAAATGATAGACAGCAATTAGTTCAAATAAACGGTGTCAATTCGTCCGGGTTAACCGTGAAAATGGGGGTACCCCAGGGTTAAATTTTGGGTCCTTTCTTGTTTCTAGTCAACATTAACGATTTACCTCATCTATTGAAAAACAATCTAAACATGGTGTTATTTGCTGATGAAACTTCGTTGATTTTTAAGATAAATAGACGTACGAGTAACGTTAACAGGTTCAAAATTGGTTCACAGCTAATAATCTAGTTTTAAATGCTAAAAAGACTAAGTGCATAAAATTTGTCTTTCCGAATGTCAAAAGTAATGATTGTAACATTATATTAAACAAGGAGAAGCTAGAATTCGTCGATAAAACGCTTTTCCTGGGGATCACGCTAGACTCGAGGTTACAATGAAAAATACGTCAGTTTACTGATGTCGATACCGCGAGGTTAGTCTATTTTAGTTATTATTATAGTATAATGTCTTACGGTATCTTACTATGGGGTAGGACTGCAGACATTGAGTCAATTTTTATTTTGCAAAAACGAGCTATCAGAGCGATATACAATCTTCGCCGGCGCGATTCTTTAAGGGAACTGTTTAAGGACATTAACATCATGACGGTACCTTGTCAATATATTTATGAAAACATCATGTATGTTAGAAATAATTTACATCTTTTTAGTAAAAACGGCGACAGACATGATTATGTTACTAGAAATAGGGACCAACTAATTCAACCAGGTTTCAGGCTGGCTAAAGTAGAATCATCTTTTATGGGGTACTGTATAAAATGTTACAATAAAATTCCTCTTCACATTCTACAACTAAATGAGACGAAATTTAAGACTATACACACACACTATGTAGGCAAGCATATTATAAGTTGGGGGATTACATCGCTGATAAAAATGCTTGGCTCAATGCTGGTCCTGCTCCGCAGCCACTAGGGCGCAAGAACAATTAGTGATGGGCAGAAAAGTATCGAAGTATTGTTGGACCTGCTGAAGACTATGAAAATTTTTGTATTGTAATTTAAACTCAATTTCTTTTAGTATTATATAATTGCACAGCACATGTGTGAGTACTATGTTCCGACTGTAGATAAATCTATCATTCACTGTGCCTATGTGTCGTTCGTTGACTTCTGTGTGCCCTGGCAGTTGAGTGTGTCATGCTCTCTCTAATTTCTCTCTGATGGTGGCACATGTGTTGGATCATTCGGTTCCCTTCATGATGGTTGAGCTGAGTGGTGCCGATCCATGCGTCATGTTCGTGAACGGGCGCCATCAGTTTGGATTGGTCATAACTTAGCTGTCTCGGCCTGTTAAAGTGGTTTTTTTTTAAATTATTTGTTACTCTAGACGCTTTTACGTACACGTATTTTTATTGGTCCTTCACTTCAGGCCGGAGAACAAGATAGCATTACATCCCCCCCCCACCCTAAACTTGTTACCTTTCCCCTCCGCAATTTGTTTTTACTTCAGTCTAAAAATATCAAAATGAAACTTCTATAAAATCGCGCAACAAACCCCTCCTGCCCCTCCCCCCTCACCCGCTCACACACTCGGAAGCCATCGTCCGATTTCGGAGCAGCTCGGGGTGTCATATTTTCGGGGTGTCAGGTTTATTTTCGTTACGGAATTTCTTGATTCAGTCGCCGCTCTCAAAGCCCGCGATAAAAGCTATGCAATAGCTTACAAAAAAAACAGGCCGTTAATGAATTCTTCTTTAATTTTAAGTAGCTGACTGGCAATCTCATACTAGTTGGTTCCATGCATCGTTTGTCTTTTTTTTTAATGAGTGCTATGTTTTTGATTCCAAAAGAGCTCTTCGTTTTGATAAAGTTCTAGGCATTCTAAAATTCGCATTTCACTCAACTCCATTTTGTCTACACGTCCTGTTGGGTTGAGCGCTAGCTGTCCACTGAATGCAGGCAAATGTGTAAACAGTAAGTTCGTATTCGCCATTCGTGCCCTTTGATTCGCGTCCGAAAATCCGCTCCCAACGCGAGCGCTCGAATCGCGATGCGATTTACGAGGCGAATAGCGAGCGCACTGTTTATATATGCGTGTTCGTTATTCGCCTCGTGATTTGCATGAATGTGTAAATGCGGTATGGTATATTCCTTTTTTTTTTGTTTACGAGGGAACAAATTCAAAAAGCGCCTCCCCTGAGTCTCCCCGTGCACGGCAGCACGTGATCACTGTGCTGCCGTCTTTGCTGAAGTCACTTGGTATGGTATATTCCTGCAATGGCCTAAATATATGCCTATATCGGCATAAACTCACTCTTTTGCCAAAGGGAGAATGCAAAAACTACAAAAAATACTTGCGGCTCTAGACAAGTGGCATTCGAAGTCAGCGAAGGCGATTGTCGAAAAGTCAAAATGTAAGGGATTGATCACCAAATTTTTCGATATCGCTTATCAATCCCATACAATTTTGCCTTTTTGACAATCGCTATAGAATGTCGCTTGTCTAGGGCCCCCTGTACGATCCTTAGGTACATACACATTTAGAAAAAAAAAAAAAAAGAATATTTGCGCCAGGTAAAAACCAGGTAAACGATCATTATTGGTTCACACGCGCATGCAAATCACCAATGTTGGTGACAAATATCGTGCAAAGGGCACCCTGAAAGAATGACCTTAGTGAATGTCCTTCCTTTGTATCTTTGTACAATATTTGTTACCAACATACGCTCTTGTACAGACGGCCTTATACTTACAGTCATAAAATAAAAGTTACGATCATAAACAGCATGATTTTATTGGTACTTACATTAATTTCTTTATAGAGTTATAAAAAGTAGTATGTCAAGTAAATGCCCGCCTCGATAGTTCAGCTTTTATGTTGAAACAACAGAATTATGTAAAGTATGTAGTAACTAGAACATCGAATAATTTCATTTACGTGCGTCTTAAAAGGATCCTACAACATGGTTATAGGTTCGTTTGAAAAATAACAGCTTGATAGAGCTGTTTCATGTTTTACAACTTTATATTATGTATTTATATCAAATTTCTATGCTATATGAAAGTTTATAGTAAACTGTTTCAAGTAAAATAAAATTCCAAGGAGCTTTTCAAAAGTCATATTTTCAGGGTGTCGTTCACCTATGTTAATAATTAAGAAATCACACGTTTACTATTTCTTTTTATTTAAATTCCAATTGACAAAATATGTATATACTTAAACACTTAACAAATCTAACTTATACTAAACCTAACTACTTACATATATAAAAAATAAGGTACACCTAGGCGTCGAAGTACTCCTCCACATCGCTGTCATCCGGGCACGTACCCAGAAGACTGGCAGCATCACAGCGTCAGCATCATCTGGCAGAAATCACATGTATGTAATTTTTTAATTTCTTCCATCTTTCATCATCATCATCAGCCTATTTATGTTCCCACTGCTGGGACTCAGGCCTTCTCTCTGTGAGAGGGAATGGGCGGGCCCACTGCGGGTTGGTGGATGTCACATGTCGTCGAATATTTGGTTCTAGGACATGCCGGTTTCCTCACGATGTTTTCCTTCACCGTTTTGAGAGCTGTGGTGATGAAATAATTTACACAAAGTCACGCGCCTGCCTGGGCTCGAACCTACAATTACTTGTAAGTCGCGGCCGATACTACCAGGCCACCACTGCTCTTGCTCTGCTCACTGTCATCTTAAAATACTTATATAAATTTACGCTTTTCCCCATGAGGCTATGCAGAAACTACAGAAAACCACCTGCTATACTCCTTTTGCTTCATTTAAGTTCATATCTACTCACACACGGAAATCAGTTATGAGTATAGCACACTGTCCTTTAAAACGATCGTAATAAGACATCTAAACACATACCTCGTCCATTATTTCCACAAAACAAAAATGAACCACCTTCTCCCCCACAAAATACCATTTCAGTACATTTTCACTTCATATCCAGAATCAGAAATGAGACAATATTGTCTCACAACCAACAAACACGTTCTATAACTGCTAGATCGTAATCACAAATCAGCAGAAGTCGTAATTTAGAAGCCTAGGATCTCTTAATATTTGGCTTGCTTACCGACACTATTTTTGCCGCCTTTCTTCTCTAATATGGGGGAAGGTCAAAGTATGTTTTATTCTACGCGCATTTTGCTTAGCCATCGCAATATGAGAAGGCGGTCAAGTGCGTGTCGAACATTTAGTTTGGGTTTTTTTGTCAGCCTTCAACTGTATTTTAAGTATTCCTAAATAAATAAAGCTTTTGCCGATTAAGCCAACGACATAGCGGCCAATGAGTATGTTGCGGTACCGATTGGTAACAGAGACGATATCGCAAATGAGGTGGGCTGCGATGTCGTAAGGGGCCTCCCATACGATATCGCGGCTAAGGGCGAGGGCGAGGCCGTGGAGGGAGAGGAGTGCCGATATTGCGGTGCGTCGCTCTCTCTGCCTTCCGCGGCCTGGAAGGGGTCGCCACCGTCTGATGGCGGACGCGGTGGGGCCGCAGGGGAGGTCCCTATCCCCTGCGGCCGAAAAGTGGTAGGTAACGGGGCCACTGACCTGACCCGTCACTTTACACGGGGTCGTCTGGCGTCCATGTGCTGCCTTGGTCCCTGGAGTGGTCACGGCGCCCAATGTGTTCTGGTGCGCTGGTGATGGGGGATACTCTCTAGAGGAGGGTCCGGTGACGGACAGCCGCTGCGGATTCACGGACAAGTGCTAACGCATGCCCGTGTTCCCGTCACAATCAGTACAGGAGGACACCGAAAGGCTTCCAACAAAAAGGCTCAAATATGAGTTAGTAGAGGAATTTTGTTTGCAACAGTCCTAAAAGGGACAACATTCAATCCAAAAAACAGGGGTAAATATGACATGAGGGGATGATAAACTGCCTTGTATCATTCCGCCCCGATGATTTCTATACGAAACCCGCATGAACCCTCGACAGGGCGTTAAAAGAACGTGACACGAGGCTTTTGAATAAAAAATTAAATGTCTCTTTAGAATATCGCTTTTAATATAAAATAATAACTTGCGTCCCAATATAAGGTAGAGATGAGTTTTCGTCATTCTTGCTTGCTTGATAAGTTTGGAAGTTGGGGTACACGTGATTCTTGTGACCTAGGGCTTTGTGACGTAGGACCTACCGCTCGGAACTTTAGGGTTTAATTGGATGGTAAATAATTAAATTCTATAAAATTGTTCATAGGAATGTATGAATGTGGATCTTAGGATCATGTGGTTTCGTTTTTCACCCAGCAAGGGAATCTAAATGACATAGACATTATATTAATAAAGAGGAAGAGCAGCAGTGGAAGGATTATTTTTTAACTCCCGACAGAAAAAGAGGGATGTGATCTGTGTGTCTGTCTGTGGCATCATAACTCCTAAACGGATGGACCAATTATGATTTAAGTTAAATTTTTTGAAAGGTGATTTTGTCGAGAGTGTCTTTTAAATTTTATGTTTGGTTAAAATTACGGTTATTAATTAATTAAAAGAACGGTTCAGTCGTTCAAAAGATATCCGCATCATCATCATCTCTTTGAATCTGGGTTTTTCTCAAGATAATGTGTTACAATTACATGTTTCGATAGACTGTTGTTTGAAGCGTGTCTACTCCTAGGTATATTATATATGTAGTTAAAAAAGCATGAATAAAAATTTAATTATATATACTGCTGTAAATGTCGGTGGTTCCCCGACGCGAGTACAAGGCTTATTTTTTGGTTTTTAGAGTTTATAGAGTTTTTGTGTCGAGGGTTTTTAAAATTATAATATTTTTTTCTTCTTTTTTTCTGTCTGTCTTTATAAATACGTAGGTCTTTCCCAAACGTCGTCTTTATTTGCTTCTCGTATCTAGCAAACTCCCACGACCTCTACAAGTTCAGACGTCTACTTTGCCGATCACCAGTCCATAACCTTTCAACCCCATTGGCAATTACATTGACTGGCTTATATTTTTAACAAGAACGAGAAGCAAAAACAGATTTATGAAAATCAATAATTACTAGATTGACAGAACTGTTGAAATTATGGAAACGTCAAAATAGCGGTCAATGTGATTTATGCAACAACGTTAATTTATTTTAACGTCCTGAGCAAAGTGTATAAAGTAAAATAAATATAAGAACGTTAGAAGGAATATTATGTAGGTATATGAAAGCCCTAGAACTACTGCAAGTGACATGTGTCAAGATGGTTCGTAGCGCTCAAGTAATAATGTGAGTTTCTGCTTATTTCAGACAAGCGAGTATAAATATAATGGTGAATAAAGCATAATAATTTATTTTATGATATTTTCCAAGATATAACGGTTTGTTTTTAGTTTTATCTCTATCAATAACTTTTAGATACTTTGCAGAAGGCTACGTCAGTGCTAAATTTAATCTTGAACAATAATGTATTACAATTTTTTTAATAAAAAATACAACCGACTTCCAAAAGAAACACTATATAGTGAAATATAACTTCAATTTCGGAAGTCGGTGTTCCTGTTTTCGTTTCTTCGTTTTTTAAAAAAGACCTTGACTAAGTAACAGTAATCTGTTGCAAAAAAAACCCAAATAAATATCTTCAAATAATTTTCCCAAACATTAATCATACTGAACCAATCTTCGATAGCTGCAAGGCCCAAAAAACATACACCATATATTATCAACCATCAACAGCCTTGTTTCTTGACCAAGAGGGTAAAGTATTGCTACTAACAGGATCTGGACCGCACCATTTTTCCCATAAGCCTCGTGTCCTCGGTAAAAAATATCGCTTGCAAGATACGAGATAGCGATGTTCCGAGTCTTGTTTGGCAGCAAAACGGTGTTTTGTTTTTGTTTTGGATCTGTGTGTTGGTAATGCAACTGGAATGTTTTAGTTTAACATGTAAAACATTAACTCTCTTACAAATAAACGCGGTATAAAGTTATACCAAGTATAAACCTATGAAAATGTATGGTTATACCTTTGTTATACCTGGTATAACTTTATACCGCGTTTATTTGTAAGAGGGTAAATGTTTAACATTTATTTTTTTACTGGGCTATACGGAAATTCACATTCAATATAATAAAAAAAAAAAATATTTCTGTCTAACTATAATAGATACTCTTTACTAGATAAGTACTAAGAAAGGTTTGATACTTTTATTTATTTAAACTTCATGTACAATAGTGGTACAAAGGCGGACTTAACGCCATAACACATTCTCTACCAGTCAACCTTTCAAATACAATAACGAGCAATGAAAAAGTTCCAGTGACATAGCACCAAATTACTACTAAACGGGAAAGGCTAGCTTAATGACGCCGTCTGCAATATTGAAGTACATTTAACAGCGCATCAGAATATTACCAACTAAAAACATAAATTTTTTGATCAAATTTTAAATTAATTGTGAAAAAATTAAATTAATTGCCGCACAAAATGCCGACAAACAAGTGTTTGTCGGCATTTTGTGGGTGGAACTTTTTCATTGCTCGGCAGTTTAGTTAACACTGACTTCTAAACATAGATACGCAGGTATTTAAGAAAAAAAAACTTACCCAGATAATGGGGCGAATCCACTCGTATGTAAGACTATTCCTGAAAAAAAAACTAACATCATAAGGTCAACCTTTATTATAAATATGGACTTTGAGAAAACCTTATCTAAGTCAAAAAACCCTTTTAGTAGTGTAAACAAAGGATAATATCATAATTTCAGCTAAAACACGTCCAATAGTCCAATGTTGAACGTGTTGCTTCAAACTGTTATTTCAGATACTAAAATTGTAATAAATCTATATATATAGTATTATAAGAGTAAAGATTTATATTTTTATATGTAACGAATAAACTTAAAAATACTAGACCGATTTCAAAAATTCTTTAACCATTGGGAAGCTACACTATCCCCGGATGACATAGGCTACTTTTTATCCCTGTATTCCCAAGGAAATGGGAACTACGCGGGTTAAACCGCGAGGCGTTCGCTAGTAAATAATAAGGACATAGGCTTTTCCTAAGCGTCGTCACATCGACCGATATTGTTACCATTAGACAATAATCCCAAATCAGTCCACCCTTTCTACAAAATTGCAGTCCCAAAACCAAACTACCGTCTACCCATCACTCAAGGCCTATTAAGTTCCCACTGGGTTAAAATAAACCTCTGCGCAGCTGCAGCGGCCTACCTACATTTATAATTATATAGCCCTCGTCAAGCGTTTAATTTTAATTGTTGATGGACTCTGTCCGGCCCCAATCAGGAAGAGACCAGTTGATTGGTGCTTTAAGTCCTGACAAATTACTGAGTGGAACAATAAGTGACGTTTAAAACAGGGACTGATTTTAAAATAGCTTGTTGGACAGATTTTTGAATGGCAATTGGGTTAAAAAGTGACAGTTGTTCACTGAAAATCATCATTGGCGTGTTTCAGTGTTAGAGAGTTTGACATATATTTATAGGGATCAGACTTTTAAAGAAAAATGGAACCTTTATAAGGTCACTTTTTTTCGTTTGTCAAGAAAGTGTTTTTTGTTCAACAATCTTGTTATTTTCTGATTAATTAATTGGTTCAACGAATCACACTAATTTTATAAAGGCGAAAGTTGGTGAGTGTTTATGTTTGTTACTTCTTCACGCTAAATGGCTGAACGGATCTGGATGAAATTTGGCACAGAAATAGTTTATAGCCTGGAATAGTACATATAATACTATTTTATCCCGGGAATAATGTTCCACGGGATAATTTTCGACTTTCACGCGGGCGAAGCCCAAATAATATATAACCTAATAATATAGCTAATTGTTGCCGCTGCCAAAAACTTGGGACTCTGTTTATTTCCCTATGACATTATGAGAATACTCAACAATCCCGCCTTTACACGAGCAGGCTAGTTTCAACCCCCTTGATAAGAGATACCAACAGGTACTCGTGCGTAACTGATATGACACTTTGAGCTACAGATAGGGACACATATGAATACATACTATGAGTGACAGAGATAACGGTCTATAAAACCCGAATATTTTAATGCTACACTACAGTTATACTGTTATCAGGATATAACTAATACGAATAAATGAAAGTAAAAACCTTTTAAAACAAGTGTTTAATGGACTACAAAGCACGAAATATAATATTATTTTAAATTAAATTACATTAAAATGTTTATTTCAATTACAAAGGGCATTTCGGTACATATTATTAGAGATCACATTTTAAGCAAGGAATTGCTTGTATTAGGAGACTCCGCACTTCCACTTATCATTATTTTATGCAAATGAAATATAGACAATTTAAACATGCTCTAAGAATTAATGAGCGTTATGCGTAGAAAAAGGCCAGATCGCGCATGAACGTGTGGTATATGTGTCACGAGTGAGTGAGTCAGTGAGTGTGTGAGTATGGGTGTGAGTGTCAATAATGAGGTTGTGTGGTGTGTGAGTTATAATTAGCAAAGCTTAGTTCACCTGTCCTAACTGTCATGCTCTGCACTTGTCAATACACATCCAATAAGCCCAAACAGATGGTGTTATCTTGTCTGGTTAAGGAGCAATTGCTATGGCCACCTTCCGGCTCCATCAAAAGACTAGCTCCATAATTGTACCATATTATTTCAATGTTTCTAATGTTAGATAACCACGCCAAGTTTCAACTTAATCTTATGCTAGAAAATGCTTGACAAATGGATAGATTTTTTTAAACAAATGGATTACTAGTTACCGGACACTCATACTGAAGCAAGATATTAAAAAGAGAAATCTGACTCACATTTTTAAGGCTTAAAATAGGATAGCAAATTCCAGCTTCCTAACATAAAAGCTCAAAGTTGTTTAAATATTGTACTAAAGCAAATCTTTAGGAATAGTAGGAATAAAATATGGATTATGTAACTTTGGGACGGGGCTATTGAAAGTTACTGGATATAATCCAACACCCCAGGTTGTTAGAGCTAAGAATGTTTGCAGGAAAGCTTATCGTCCCAGAAATAAGTAGGTACTATGATCACGATCCCTCGCAAATCTCAGTAATGATGGTTTTATTTCTTTGTGATTGATAGAAGTTCAAGAAGTAATAATAAAAAAGTAACTCACATAATGTTCACGCCTGTATTCCCCAAAGTGATAGGCAGATGTGTAGATATAGTTCTGTGGGAGCCGTAGCTAGTGGTAGTTAAATTAAAGAGTAAAATTGCTTTAACTTATACTCTTTTCATTGTAATGTTCACTCTAAGATGGCTTTTATAAGATTCACAAGAAAAAATAAAAAACATCTTCAAATATTCTTAGCGTTCTAAATATGATCAGTCTTCCAAAACCAAATATCAGTTGCCAGCTTTAAAGAGGTGAGGAGGTCCTTACATGAGTTAAGCCCCTACGAATAGAAGCGCAGAATCTTGTGAAGTGCTTATATTCAACGTTTTGGAAGGTTAAACCATTCCTACATTGGCCTAACGGGGGATTAAATCCGGTAACTCGTTTTTCGTCATAACAAACGTGTTACTGGATACTCCGATTTATACTTTAACTTAAGCTGACGTGTGCGTATGCACTAACCAGTTAACGTCGACATGCTAAAACTTCCTTGTACAAAACCCCCGAAATAGAAACAAGGCGTCCTCTTGACACTAACAGGAAAGATGCGTCAATCATCATGATGTATACAAATCGCCCTGGTTACTATGTTTAGCGATTTCGCCAGTTAGTTCGTAAGTCCTATGTGGCAGTGGTCATATACGTTACCGTCAATCTATTAATCTAGAAAAAAAATACATGTTACACTTTTTAATTCTTCGGAATTGGATCCGAACACCCACGCTCTGCAGTCACTCCTTGTGGCCACTAGACTGCCGAGTTAACGAACAGTTAACTAAACAGAAATCACAAATAAATAATCAAGTTTATGAGACCATCAATTCGTCCTATAAATAAATCACAAACCAAAATAGCCCATAATTTTACACGTGCTCATACGTTTCCGAATCAATTTTCTATTACCCTTTGATGGGCGATCAACATCAAACAATATGAAATTCTCAAATTTCTGCCTCTTCGGTGTTCTGTCGATGATCAGATAAACCGATTTCACGCATTCTCGGTCGACGACCGTCGCACGAAAATGTCCGTAATAAGGCTGATGTCATAATGCAGTAGTGCCAATATGAGATATCGGTTTTTACTGCAATTTAAGATATTGTTTGAATTATTGATACTCTTTTTGTAGAACTTTATATTTAAAGTCAAATTCTCCTATACATACTTCCTTACTAATATTATAAATGTGAAGGTTACTCTATCTTTCTCTCAGTTTGTCTGGCCTTTTTTGTGTTCACGTGTAAACAGCTGAACCATTATTTTATTAAATTTTGGTATTGTTGTAGATTGGAGCTATGGATAGGACGGGATGAACGAACGAAAACGGGTTATTGGACGATTCGCCCGAATTTAACTCGCCCTGCAAATACTTCTTCATGATTCTGGCCTCCTGGTAGTTTGGGTAATAAAATATCTATTAACTTCGATTAATTCTTCATATTATTTGCGAGACGGGTGAGCACGACTGTACTTTTTTGTTTTTTGTTCTCTAAAATTAACTTCGGGCGAATCGACACAGAAAAATGAATAACTTTAATAGTGCTCGATTCGCCCGATTCGGGCGAGTTAAATTCGGGCGAATCGTCCAATAACCCAAGAAAACGTATAGCGCCTACCCCAAGCAAAGGGCTGGAACAGAATCAGTTTTCGTTAGATTGTATTATTTGTTCTTGTTTTAGAACAATAATCTATCAAATTAATTAAAAGTTAATTAATTTTACTTACGTACATACTTTGTATTTAACAGTATTTATACGAATGTTGTTGTCCGGTGGATGCGAAACACACAGGGCCGATCAGTGTAATGATGCTTGGGAAAGAAATATGTCTAGATTTGGACGTCTTTTGGCTGAAATAATGATGATTATGGTGATATGAAAGTTCCCCTTGTCCCCTGCGAAAGCTATAAGTTCTAAGAAAGTTTGTTTCATCATGCTTTATCAAAATTTCTTCTTACTTGATTACCTACCCCTATTGTACAAACAGACTCGTACAAATCGTAAGTAGGTACAAATAATCTATATATATATCGCAGGGATATGATGAAAACAGGGAATTGATCAAATCTCTCTAAGAGCGAGCGTAGCGAGCTCGGGAGCTTAGGGCACCCCGACACGGACAGTTTAGGTTCGAAGGGGATGACGGGAGCTGAAGTGAGCGAGCAAAGCGAGCGAACTCAGCTCCCGTCATCTCCTTCGTGTTAGGTTACTTTAGACCCTGCATACAGAAATAGGAGCCCCGCGCAGTGGGGCTCCGTCGGCTCTGCCACACAAATACTAATTCAACGTACAAAATAAACCTTTAAATTACTACAGAAAAGTTATTTTTGTCATTTCACTGAACCAATTTTGCTTAGAGATTTGATCAATTCCCTGTTTTCATCATATACCTGCGACATATATAAAAATGAATCCCTATTTCCCTTGGTCACGGCATCACGCGTGAACGGCTGGACCGATTTCGCTTATTCTTTTTTTGTTGTGTTTGTTATTGTTAGGAGAGGGTTCTTATGAAAAAAAAAGTAAATAAAAAAAATGGTACCGTACTTAGATAGGTAGGGTAGGGTAGTGTAGGTAGGGTAGGGTAGGGTAGGTAGGGTAGGGTAGGCAAGTTAGGGGAGGGTAGTGTAGGGTAGGGTAGGTAGGGTAGGGTAGGTAGGGTAGGTAGGGTAGGTAGGGTAGGTAGGGTAGGTAGGGTAGGTAGGGTAGGTAGGGTAGGTAGGGTAGGTAGGGTAGGTAGGGTAGGTAGGGTAGGTAGGGTAGGTAGGGTAGGTAGGGTAGGTAGGGTAGGTAGGGTAGGTAGGGTAGGTAGGGTAGGTAGGGTAGGTAGGGTAGGTAGGGTAGGTAGGGTAGGTAGGGTAGGTAGGGTAGGTAGGGTAGGTAGGGTAGGTAGGGTAGGTAGGGTAGGTAGGGTAGGTAGGGTAGGTAGGGTAGGTAGGGTAGGTAGGGTAGGTAGGGTAGGTAGGGTAGGTAGGGTAGGTAGGGTAGGTAGGGTAGGTAGGGTAGGTAGGGTAGGTAGGGTAGGTAGGGTAGGTAGGGTAGGTAGGGTAGGTAGGGTAGGTAGGGTAGGTAGGGTAGGTAGGGTAGGTAGGGTAGGTAGGGTAGGTAGGGTAGGTAGGATAGGTAGGGTAGGTAGGGTAGGTAGGGTAGGTAGGGTAGGTAGGGTAGGTAGGGTAGGTAGGGTAGGTAGGGTAGGTAGGGTAGGTAGGGTAGGTAGGGTAGGTAGGGTAGGTAGGGTAGGTAGGGTAGGTAGGGTAGGTAGGGTAGGTAGGGTAGGTAGGGTAGGTAGGGTAGGTAGGGTAGGTAGGGTAGGTAGGGTAGGTAGGGTAGGTAGGGTAGGTAGGGTAGGTAGGGTAGGTAGGGTAGGTAGGGTAGGTAGGGTAGGTAGGGTAGGTAGGGTAGGTAGGGTAGGTAGGGTAGGTAGGGTAGGTAGGGTAGGTAGGGTAGGTAGGGTAGGTAGGGTAGGTAGGGTAGGTAGGGTAGGTAGGGTAGGTAGGGTAGGTAGGGTAGGTAGGGTAGGTAGGGTAGGTAGGGTAGGTAGGGTAGGTAGGGTAGGTAGGGTAGGTAGGGTAGGTAGGGTAGGTAGGGTAGGTAGGGTAGGTAGGGTAGGTAGGGTAGGTAGGGTAGGTAGGGTAGGTAGGGTAGGTAGGGTAGGTAGGGTAGGTAGGGTAGGTAGGGTAGGTAGGGTAGGTAGGGTAGGTAGGGTAGGTAGGGTAGGTAGGGTAGGTAGGGTAGGTAGGGTAGGTAGGGTAGGTAGGGTAGGTAGGGTAGGTAGGGTAGGTAGGGTAGGTAGGGTAGGTAGGGTAGGTAGGGTAGGTAGGGTAGGTAGGGTAGGTAGGGTAGGTAGGGTAGGTAGGGTAGGTAGGGTAGGTAGGGTAGGTAGGGTAGGTAGGGTAGGTAGGGTAGGTAGGGTAGGTAGGGTAGGTAGGGTAGGTAGGGTAGGTAGGGTAGGTAGGGTAGGTAGGGTAGGTAGGGTAGGTAGGGTAGGTAGGGTAGGTAGGGTAGGTAGGGTAGGTAGGGTAGGTAGGGTAGGTAGGGTAGGTAGGGTAGGTAGGGTAGGTAGGGTAGGTAGGGTAGGTAGGGTAGGTAGGGTAGGTAGGGTAGGTAGGGTAGGTAGGGTAGGTAGGGTAGGTAGGGTAGGTAGGGTAGGTAGGGTAGGTAGGGTAGGTAGGGTAGGTAGGGTAGGTAGGGTAGGTAGGGTAGGTAGGGTAGGTAGGGTAGGTAGGGTAGGTAGGGTAGGTAGGGTAGGTAGGGTAGGTAGGGTAGGTAGGGTAGGTAGGGTAGGTAGGGTAGGTAGGGTAGGTAGGGTAGGTAGGGTAGGTAGGGTAGGTAGGGTAGGTAGGGTAGGTAGGGTAGGTAGGGTAGGTAGGGTAGGTAGGGTAGGTAGGGTAGGTAGGGTAGGTAGGGTAGGTAGGGTAGGTAGGGTAGGTAGGTAGGGTAGATGAATGTTTAGTGTTATTATGGCAAAACAAAGTTTGCCGGGTCAGCTAGTTATGTAATAAGAACTAATTCATCAAAGTAAATATACATATATTTTTTAAATATATATATATTTCTTATTTTTTTTGTTTTGATTTAGATTGCGATTTTTGAATGCGTTGACGCTAGGGGGATATTATTTCCAGCAGAAGATATTTAGTAGTAGTAAAAACGGGACCCTATTACTAAGACTCCGCGGTCCGTCTGTCTGTCTGTCTGTCACCAGGCTGTATCTCATGAACCGTGATAGCTAGACAGTTGAAATTTTCACAGATGATGTAATTCTCTTGCTACTATAACAACAAATAGAATAAACTAAATATTTAAGTGGGGCTCCCATACAACAGACGTGATTTTTTTGCCGTTTTTTTGCGTTAATGGTACGGAACCCTTCGTGCGCGAGTCCAGCTCGCACTTGGCCGGTATTTTTCATAGCAATAACTATACATGCATTTTATCAGGATATTCAAACGAAACGAAAACACTTCTATATCTCCCCTTATAATCTCCTTCAACACCCAAAGAATTTATAGGGGGCACCTTTTCAAAACCACTCCATGTAATTTCTTCCCGTATAATACTAAGTAGATAATAGTTCACGACAATCTGACAGCGCCCTTATATAGAGTCTTTGAGGATTATCCTACTGGAGCTAAGATTCCTTTGAAGTTAGCGCGGCCCCTTATGTGGTGCCGATGATTTTGAAAAGATATGAGGTGTGGCTGATTAAGACTGTTTGGGGTAACGAAGAATAGAGCTTTAGTGTGTGTGATTCAGAAGTCGGATTTACGTTCTAACACAACACACTAATATTACAAAGGCAAAAGTTTGTAGTGTGTGTGTGTTTGTATGTTTGATACTTCTTCGCGCTTAAGCGCCGAAGAAGTATCCGATCGCCGATAAAATTTCATCCAGATCCGTACAGCCGTTTAAACGGCTGTACCGATCTGGATGAAATTTTCTGGATTATAGTCTGGAATAGCACATAGGATACTATTTATCCCGGGAAAATTTTCGACATTCACGTGGGTGAAGCTGCTGGCAGAAGCTAGTGATTTAATAAATCAAAACAACATAAAATAAAAAATTGCTTTTTTTTACCAAATTTTCATTCATAATTTTTCCAATATCATATCAATTGATTTTACATAAACTTTAATAACATCATCGTTTGATTGATGACGGCAGATATATTTAATTAAATCAGGATTGATCTGGCACTAAAATAAGGTACGTGAAACTCGATCTATTCAATAATGAAATCTAAAATTAGACTTTACCTATTTTACAATAAATACTACAGAAATATTCTGAATGATTTACTGATACAGTTTACTGCAAAAGCTCCTTCATTAAAATCGCCAACAAAGTGAACAAACCACATCTTTTCCTTACGAACTCTACGTATAACAGCTTTAACATCCTCACTAATATTCCGATTGGTATATAGATACATGACATATAAACGTGGTTAGGTAAATATAACACTATACGTAACTTGGTCCCAACGGTTCTTACACATGGCTTGTCAATATACCTTTGAAACTTAGTAATTAACTGTTGCTGAATACGTAGATATTTGGTTATACGTAACCTGTATCTTGTTTGTAACTGGCCATGTACTTGAATTCACTAGTGTAGAGTTATGCGATAAGTTCTAAAACTTGAAGGCTTACTATGATGACTTAAAATCATCATGGTTCCTGTATGAGACAGTGAGGGAGCTATACAGGACGAATAGCACTATATCTTTTTTCACAACGGAATCATGTTGGCGTTAACACGTTGTAGTAAAATCCCTGAACAGAAAAGTCAATCTACAAAAGAGTTGGGTTTCACAACATAAATAAAAGATGTTTGAAGGATCTGTTTGTTTTCAAAATTGATTTGCAGGCTTGAAAATTTCAACCTGGGGGGGGGGTCCGGTGGTTTCCCCATTGTGGAGGCGGGGGGGCTCAGTAGCTATGGCTTGGTCACCCACAGTGAAGCGAAAAGAAACCCCGAGAAAGGGCCGCTCGTCAGGGCTTTTGCCGATAAGTCGATGACGTAGCGGCCAACAAGTAGGTTGCGGTGCCGCCTGGGCGACATCACAACTGAGGCGGGCCGCGATGGCTTCTCATACCCATACGACATTGCGGCTAAGGGTTGGCCACCGCGGGAGAGGAGAGCCGGTATTGCGGTGCGCCGCTCTCCCTACCTTCCGCGGCCTGGACGGGATTGCCACCGTCTGATGGTGGACACGGTGGGGCCGCAGGGAAGGAGGAGTGTCGGTATAGCGTTGACCGCTCTCTCTACCCCCTGCGGCCGAAAAAATATTGGTGGCAGGGCCGTTGACCTTGACTCGTCACAAGGGGACCAGAGTGCCTTACACGGGGTCGGCTGGCGCCTATGAGCTGGTTTGGTCTCTGGGGTGGTCACGGCGCACAGTGTGTTCTGGTGCGCCGGTGATGGGAGAACACCCCAGAGGAGGGTCCGGTGACGGACAGCCGCGGCGGGTTCGAGGCGAGTGCCATAAGTGGCACAGGAGGCCATAGTGGAGTTTTAATAGGTTCAAATCCCAGATAAAAGTATGCATGAGCATTTCTCCACGCTAAACAAATACAAAAAAATGGCTTGAAAATTTCCATTTATTATTTAGAATATTATGAAGTGCTTAAACTGAAACAATCAAGTGCAACAAAAATGTTTGCTTGTATCTTGCATATTCAATGCTACCCAACAAGAGTATATTCGTTCATTCTGTGCAAGTACAAATAAAACAAGCTGCCCCGTAGGCAGGTAACGCTGGTCTTAGACAAAATTATACGTCCAAACACACGATCACAAATACGCCGGAAATTATCTAATCTGCACGTTAAGAGAAACATAATAAATAATTATGATATACGTAGGTAAGTAGATTTATCACCCTCTTTTCCTTAAGGGGTAGCTAAGTAACTTTGAATGTTATAACATGGTTGCGTATAAAACTTTTAAGGGGAAGGAAGAGAAGTGAACAGTGTTACGTGTTTCGTTCGCTTTGCTGAATGTAAGACAGTAAAGATGTTCGTATTTGGGGGACCCATTTCGGGATTAAAAGGTGGAGATAAGTTACTAAGTATACATTTAATTATGTATATTGAATTTTAGGTATATCGTTCTGCTCTTACCGTACAAAGATGCAAAACTGGTTTCACATTTTGTGCCTAGTATTTATTTATGTTTAAACTAAGTTTTCCCTGATGAGGTCGAGTTTTAGTATAAATTGGGTAAATCTTTTGAATTATTACATATTTCACAGCGCTCTTAGGTGTTTGTCCAAGTGACCGATATCATCATTGTCGTCCTGTTCTTATCCATTAATGTTACTTGAATTCGGTGCAACACTATTAATTCTTGCAACCTGCCATATAATATCAATAGCTGTGCTCAAGGCTCTCGTAATTAAATTTTTATATATTACTAGCTGACCCGGCAAACTTTGTTTTGCCATAAAAACACCAAACATTCATCTACCCTACCCTACCCAACCTACCCTACCCTACCCTACTTAAGGTAAGGTATCAATTCTTATTTCTTAATTTTTTTCTTCTTAAAGGCCTCCTAACAATCACAAACACAACAAAAAAAGAATAAGCGAAATCGGTCCAGCCGTCCACGCGTGATTCCGTGACCAAGGGAAATAGGGATTAATTTTTATATATATAGATGACATATGTGTTATTCTGATACCTACATTACTGTAAATTTACATAAAAGTCAGTTCAGTAGTTCTCTTCGCGGGAGAGACTAACAAACATCCATATTCACTAACTATCGCGTTTATAATAGTATCTTTAACTCAAAGTTCTACTCTAAATTTAAGACATTTGTGGTAAGCTCTAGATCTCAAAACATTCCCACAGATAAATAAAACAAACCAAAATTGCCGACGTATCAATAAAACGAAGACATTGTTCTGTACAGTCATGGATTGAACTATCTCTATTCAAATGCCAGGGATATACAAGACGAATAACATTTAGTACAGACATGAGTGTAGCTGTTTCGTCAATCTGTGAAATAAAAGGCATTTTACTAGTGAGCTTCGGTTCGAATGTAAGCGTGGACGTAAAGAGTGTCCCAGAATGTTTTTCATTTTTGATACTTAAAAAAAAGGTACTAGAATTAGTTAAAACTCGGTTTATTAACTGTGGAATTAATGTGCAGTATTTCAATTTTATTTGAAAAAAACGAAATTAATTAAACTCCACTTCCTGACACTCATTTGGCCTGGAACTAAAATTTTCATTATTTATTTCGTCTGTGAGTCTTTGCTTGCTTTTAAACATTCAGGTTGGGTGGAACTAGTTTGTAAACTTTACTTTTTAAGTAGCCCCATAGGAGAATATCAGCAAGCGTTTAATCTGGGCTTTTTGGGCTGCCATATCACGTCAAGGAATTGTCGGTCCCTCACTGTTTTGCGTATGATTGAAGATTTTAGTTACAGAAAAATTAAATGTCAGGTAGTGCAGGATGCACATTTACTAAACATTGATTTTAATAAGCAAAATTGGAAAACTGCTCATTAATTCAACAGTAAATAAACCGAGTCTTAACTAATTCTAGTACCTTTTTTTAAGTATTAAAAACGAAAAACATTCTGAGACACCCTTTACTAGTAATTCTATCTTTTATTCGAAATCCAATGCAAAGACGGTTTGCTGACGTGTGTCTACTATACATTCAAAAAACTAGTAAGCGTAACTTCGAAAAACGTGATGCATTTAATGAATATACAAAAATTAAAGACTTTTGATTGCAAGTACCTACACACAAAGCTGACGGCAGGGTTAACGACCGCTGCGCGCTGTTGAGAAATTATTTGCAACTTTAAAAAAACTCATGTTTGAAAATAAATAAACATAATTAATTTTCTTTAGCAAGTGATTCTTCGAAATACCATCAAAGACCAATTTAATTTTGAAAGAATCTAAACAGCTATAAAATATTATTTATTTACTTATAATTTTTAACTAGAACCGAACTGTCGCTACGGCTGGTTTCGAACGAAAATCGTTCCACAGTAATAACATATTCTAGGATTTGCATATTAAAATGAACTAGAATCTACATAAAGTAGGCACTTTTTTGGTGTAAATAATAGAAATATTTAGAATCCAATTTCAGTTTCCAAGGATAGAGAAGACTTTATTTCAAACACTTTATTCTAAAAAATCATGACATGAGTTAGTTACGCCATCTTGTAGAGGAATTTGTAGGCTTTCTGATTATATTTCTTCAAAAACAAGTTTAGTCATGAGATATTTGCTTTTTAACCCGCGACGGAAAAAGAGGGGTGTTATAAGTTTGACGTGTGTTGCTGTGTATATGTGTGTCTGTCTGTGGCATCGTAGTGTCCAAACAGGTGAACCGATTTTAATTTAGTTTTTTTTTGTTTGAAAGGGATTTTGTCGAGAGTGAGCTATGTTTGAATAAAATCGGATCAGCCGATCAAAAGTTATGGGCGTTTCACTGTTTGAATCGGGGTGTTTACGCAAGATATCGTATCATAATTACGTGTTCAATAGATTGCCGATCGAAGCGTATCTACTATGTACTAGATAAATTATGTAGCATGAAATAAAAATTTGTCGGTGGTTTTTTCAATTTTGAAATTTTACTTGTATTCGTTGTACCGATTATTCATAAACAACCTTTGTCAACGTGGTTTCGGCAAAAAGCAGATAAATGTCAGTGACATCGGTTGTTTATGAAATAGAAAACAAATTTGTCAAACAAACTGACTTAAGGTTAGTTTTACGCAGCTTTACTGCTGGTGTTTACAACATTGATTCCTATTGTTACTATTCAATTTGAGGATGTACAGAATAACCACTTACTCTACTGTAAAACTAACTAATTTGACTATGGTGGTTTTTTAAATAATGTTTAAATATTATTCTAATCCCAATCTTTGTAAGGAAAAGACAGTACTCTGAAAGGTAGGCAGGAAAACAGTTATAGAACGAATATCAACTAATTTCGTGGTGTCAATGAACTGTGTCTAAAGAACCAAAAACCTACGTATATGATAAAATGAGAAAATAGCAAGTCTGGCTTTACCAAGGGGTGTCAGGTTTTCTTGTAACTGATTTGCGAAAGAGACGCAAATTCACTTCATTTAAAATACTGGTAAACAGAGTTTATTTTTTATTGTCAATAGGCTCGCCCTTGACCACTATCTCACCTGATGGTAAGCGATGATGTGGTCGACGGTGAAGCACGCTTGCCTAGAACAATCCTATTCACTCTTGACTTAAATACCCCTAGATTGTAGCTGGAACCTCATTGCTTCCCATCAGGTGAGATAGTGCCCAAGCGAGATTCGCCGCCAAATGCAAGCATCATTCTCATGCAAAATATTCCTATTGTAATACTTCTACGCCACCCGCTCTCAGTCCGACCAATATCCCTGCAATAAAAATCCCATTCTTATCCAAGAAAGAAATATTTTTCTCAATAATAAAACTGGAATAAAACGGAGTTATACTAAAAAAGAAATTCCGCTATCATAAACCAACCAGTGGGAGACTTACCTATCTATTTACACGACCATTACATGTAGACACATGTAACATCCTACAGATGTGGACATAAGAAAAGGATGTCGAGGTCAAGTGATATTGGTTTCGGTTTCTGGGTTTTCCGTAAGAAACCACATATTTTACTACGGTAATTACTCCTACTACTTACAGATAAAGGCCAAAGGCTATTGGGCGGAATCTGGCTAAGCGATGTCTGGCAAAGTTATTGACCAAACAGGTTTTCTTTGAATCTAAATATGAATAGGCTTATAAAAATGAGCAAACTTTTGTGGCATTGATCAAAATGGTCGTTCGGAGACAGACATTAAAGATAAACTTTTCACAATCCCAGCTAATATGTGATACTTATAAAGTCCTTGTTAGTATCCTACAGACAGACCACTCTGTAGAGGCTACTTTAGCGCCGAAGAATCATCCATACGCACATCCTGGAATGCAAGTTCTTGGCTTTTAATGCTGGGTGGAACTAGAGTGGCTATGTTAGCAAGGACCTCCCACACGCACAACGGATGTAACACAATATTAAGAACATTGCATTGTTTTTTTTTTGTTTTTTTGTGATGGGTTTGCTCTTGACTCTATTCTAGGTCAGAGGTGACAGAGACAGAGTCGACGATGGAGTGAGCTTACCCAGATGAAGCCTGTTCAATGTAACTTGCTTTCACAAAACTAGCCTTCTTCTTCTTCAGCGTCTTTCTGGCATGACAGTAATTTATATTTTTCTAGCCCAGGACATTGCCACTTCCACGACATCATCAGTGGCAGTGCGTGTCTGCAAGTTATGGGGTACCGAGGACAGGATAGAACGTGGAAAATAGCAACGTATTGTTGCTTGTACACCCTGCTGTTGTTATGAAAAAAACTGGCCTTAGAACTCGAGAAAATTAAAAAAAAATACAAAACTAATATTATATTCACATCACAAATTATTCAAGGCTCAATCCTGTCAGTCTAGCCGATCCATCTACCTATCCCTACATTTACAGTCGCTTCAAAATTTAATACACTAAATTGCCTCTCAGGTGATACATTGTAAGGTATCTAAATGTTTACATTTACGAGTATGTCTGAGGAGCAGACAATGAAAGCGGTCTAGATTTAGGTACTTATTTAGTTTGCTCAGGACTTAGACGAACCCTTGTGATTTTGAGAGTTTTGCAATTACTTTTTGAAGGGCTTACTTTAGGTAAGGGTGTTACATATAAAAAAAAATTAAAATATTTACATCGATTTATCTGTCAACCTTGTTTTTCTTTTGTAATCGCAAGCGGTATTAGAGAGAGGTACGACTCCTGGAGAGCAGTGGTGTCCCAGTGGTAACGGCCGCGACTTACAAGTTTTAGGTCATGGGTTCGAACCCAGGCAGGTGCTTTACTTTGTGTAAATAATTTTTCATCCCCACTGCTCACAAAAAGGTGAAGGAAAACATCGTGAGCAAACATCTGAACAAAAGGAAACATCTGGTTTTGGACAGCCAGATCACGAATATGTATCCTCCGACTGCACAGCATGATTTTATTCTTGTTTGCGTCGTTTTAGTTCGCTTTTTAAACAGTCGGGTTTTTTGGTTTTTTTAATTAACTTTTTTTTCAGCTGTGGTGATAGATAGGCAATAATTAATATATCTTAGGACAATATTTTAACAGGTTGATACTGAGATTATTTATCATCATCATCATCATTTCAGGCAAAAAACGCCCTCTGCTGTACATAGGTCTCGCATCCATCGGACTCCCGCAGCCTTGACCAAGTCGTTGCTCCACCCTGCGGAAGGCCGTCCAACGCAATATCTTCCGGCTCGCGGTCGCCACTGCAGAACTTTTCGGCAACAACGGCCATTCATTCAATGTGCCCTGCCCACTGCCATTTAAGTTACGCAATTCTTCGGGCTATGTCGGTAACCTTGGTTCTCTCGCAAGGGAACTCCGAGCATAGCTCTCTCTATTGCCCTTTGGGTGATTTTAAGTGCTTCTGATGAGGCCCATTGTGAGCGACCACGTATCGCGAACATAAATCATCAATGGCAACACACACTGGTCATAGACATTCGTCTTGAGACTCTGTGGTAAGTTGGAAGAAAAAATATCGCGCAACTGCCCGAACGCTGCCCAGCCAAGATGGATTCGACGGTTGACCGCTTTCTCAAAGTTGGACCTACCTAACTGGACCGTTTGTTTCAGGGAGATATAATCGTTCACAACTTTGAATTTAGAGTCTCCAATCTTGATAGGAGTGGGTGTATCATGGGCATTCAATATCACCATTGTTTTGTTCATGTTTATTTTAACACACACTCTTTCATATGCTTCACTGAGTTCATCGAGCATTATACTGATACCATGATCTCGGCCATAACCACTATATCGAGAGCAAATCGAAGGTGAATGATGTACTCGCCATTGACGTTGTTGCCCAGCCATCTCCAGTCCAGAACCTTGAAGACATCCTCCAGTGCAGCAGTGAACAGTTTCGGAGATATGACATCTCCCTGTTTCACACTTCGCTGCAAAAGCATAGGTTCCAAGGTCTGATCCTGAAGTCGGACTGACTGAGGTTATCAATAGATTACAATTATCCTTAGAATCTCATATAATAACTGACTCAATAGAGGTACATAAATAACATTTTATTTATAGCTAAAACTATTGAAGTTATAGAGAATTGTGTGAGCTTCACTAGAACAAAGCTTTAGTTATAGGTTGTCTGTTCAATAGAGGATTGACCGGCTGTTATGTTGAAAATATCAAACTGGATAGTTTTGTTTTAGAGCTGACAAACTTTTTATTTTGGCCAGCCAACACCTTGATTTTATGTAATAACTTTTTAATATCAAATCGATATTGTAAAGAAAATATTTTTATTTAATAAGGTTCATTGAGTTTCTTCCTCGTGGTTCTTCTCCTTAGAGATCTTCGTTTTAGAACGGGCTACTAGCGTCATCTTTCTGACTGACCGACTTATTGGTTCTTGACTAAGGTCCTGTTTTCTGAGCCCTAGTTAACTCTGGTCAAATTTCGGTAAAATGGAATTTTTCATTTATTGTTAGCCTTACAAAGGGTCAAATAATTAACTCTCCAACTTATTTGACCATTTTTGAGGCAAACGACTGAAGAAAAAATGGTGATTTACCACAATTTGAAACCATTGGTTAGCATATTTAACTATTGGTTGAGTTAACTACGGATCAAAAAATTGGGCCTGAGTGACTTTAATATGAGCTATAATATATAATGATTGTCTGAACGCTTAAATGTAAATCTAGGCCCATATGACAATTAAAATCTGTCTGTTAATGTTGAAATAAATGCTTTTAGTGTGAGCTTATCAGATTAAGTTGTATAAATGGCTTAATCATCAAATACACCTGGATACTATGCAGCACATTCACCTAAATACTATGCAAGAGAATTTGCCAAAACAGCTTGTATCTGCATTCAAATTTGGCGAGGTGTCACCTACAAAATCTCTTGGCACACAAAGTAACGTTTAGAACCCGGACTAACCGACCAAAAGCGTTTTTATTTTCGTTCTAAATGTACTGAAACTAATAGAAAGTGGAACCGGTAAGAACATTCGTATGCTGATTAGGTACTTCGACTAAAAAGTAGGGTATCAGCTGCTTGTGTTACTAAATGGTACTTTTTAGTACCACTGTGTACTACTTAACTGTCTTTGGTACTATTACTGAGTTCATTCGGGTGTTCTATATACGTTTGAACTCTTTTAAAGTAATTTAGCAAACGATTTTAGGATGTACTTGACATTGCTTCGTTTGCATATTTATTTTTCTCTATTTTGTTTAGTTAAACTTTCACTTTATTTTCTGCTGAAATTGTTGTGTTAATTTTCGGAGAATCGAAAGAAAAGCTGATTATTTTTGATGTTCCTTTCATAAAGTCACATAGGTGTGACTTTATGTAGGCACAGCGGTCATCTTTTTGTCTATCTTTGCTTGCTGAAAAGCCCTCGGGCTCACCTACCGCTATAAATACCAAGATCACAAAATAAACAAAAAAAAACGCGGGTATGCAATTCAATTCGTAAAGGCTCTGTTTCGATCAAAACAGCTTCGGCATAACTGAAGCCACGAAACTAACGCTAAGAAGATCTTATGCTCAGTGGAATACGCGTCGGTTACGCGTTGTAGACAAACGAACGAAGAACGAATCGAAGTGTTTTGACAGGACCAGTAAGCGACGCTTATTACATGGTGCACCTTTTTACCCGACTGCCGAAGGAGAGTAATGTGTTTATCAGTCTATGTATGTATGTATGTATGTATGTATGTATGTATGTATGTATGTAAGTATGTATGTATGTATGTAAGTATGTATGTATGTATGTATGTATGTATGTATGTATGTAAGTATGTATGTATGTATGTATGTATGTTTGTTCCTATGTGGCGTTCTAGAGACCAAACGCGTTGGCCGATTTTGATGATTCATACGTCAATCGCTTCGTCTTAACCCCGCGAGTGTCACTGGCTACATTAAAATTGGAAAATAGAAAAACGGCGGATATTAGGCGCCATTTATTTTGATACCCCACACGATGGGTCTGGAAGAAAAAAAAAATTTTTCCTACAATATATGTATTGTAGGGGAAATTTTTTTTTTCTTCCAAACCCATCGTGTGGGGTATCAAAATAAAGGGTTTTAAGAGGTGATTTAAAAAATATATAACACTTATATGTTTAAATGTACCTAAATCTTAAAAAAGATAACTAAAAAGTTAATTCAAAAAATCAAAAAACCCGACTGCTTGAAAAGCGAACTAAAAAGTCTTAAACAAGGAGAAAAACATGCTGTGCAGTCGGAGGATACAGCTACATACATACAGCTCGTGAATATGTATCCTCCGACTGCACAGCATGTTTTTCTCCTTGTTTAAGACTTTTTAGTTTGCTTTTCAAGCAGTCGGGTTTTTTGATTTTTTGAATTAACTTTTTTTTTTCCACGAATGACCAGTGTCCCCTGGGTCATCTTGAAGGAAGTGAATCATTGCGAAAGCGTTAGCCGCTTTCAAAAAAACTAGTGATGTTGAAAAAAAATACTAGTGTTGGCAAGCAAAACGATTGTTCACGCAGATATAACTCAGGCATTATAGGCTTAAAATCATGAACAGCTTTCAACAAAAGGTAATTCCAAAAACGGTAGCGCTTAGCCCACGCTTAGTTTGTCTTTTCACTGGAAATGTGCGAGGATGCGTAGCGAGGGATGTGTGCGATATCCACCAATAAGATTAATTCTTTTACCTGGCCCCGCACAGCGCAGCTTTGGTGGAAAACGTTTTAGAGGGGAGTCCTTGGCCTTGAAAAAACTAGTGACTACTGAGTCAAAGCCAAGGTCACACGTTGGCTTTGACAAAGTGACTCGTGACCTTTGCTTTGACCAAACAAGAGAGTTGAGAAAAATATGCGTGGAATGTAAGCGAAGAATGTGTGCGAGGGATGTGGGTGGACTATACTTCTCTCGCTTGTTTTGGTCTTTATAAAACCTTGGGCGTTAGACTATGGGTCGATTTCTGAATTCAGTATTCGGAGTTAAGAAGTGTATTGTGTCATTTGGTTTGACACTTTTGTGTCATTTGGTTTGACACTTTAGTGTCATTTGGCACTAAAGTGTCAAACTTTACATTAGTGCCAAATGACAGGTTGATACGAGTAAATACTCAACTTCAAATGCTTAGTTCAGTAATGTTTATGTGACACTAACTGTAATCATTATTGACGGCAGTCTAAATGTTTGGGATTTACCACCCGCTACGCATCCTCTCATCACTAACTTTGTAATTAAGTTTTCTCTTACTACTCCTCTGTTCTTTTCTGATTAATTTCGTAATAGTATTGTTTAGATACTTTGTTTTTTCTCCTGGACTAGTCAAGTTTAATTGACTCTGCGCTTTTCAGGTGGTCGTTTCTGTTGATCTTGGCTTTCAGGAGTTCAGCAGTGGTGGGGAATAGCGTGGGCTTGCTCCAATACAAGAAACCTCATACCTTCCTCATACAGCTTTAGTGTAAATATTCATACCATGTTACAGCTTCGTTATTCCCCCTCGCTCGATGTATAGTGGAAACGCACCTTTAATCTGCTACGAATTCGTAGCACCGTAGCACCTACACGCCTACGCCGTAGCCACAATGTCCGATAATACAACACATTAATTTCTATTTCAATATCGGATCTGAAATCATAGAACCATATTTAATGGGAACAGGTATTTCAACTGTGCATTTACTTTTCGAGGCGGAAATTTACCTAATATACTAGTAACAGAACATCATATCAGTGTTTCCAGAAGTAAATCATTGAATATTTACGTCACTGCGTTCAACAAAGGTGTCATTTTTACAGCTTATGCACTTTAAAGTGCACTGGTTTTCAATAGTGATTGTCGTTTCTTTTTTATTAAATTAGTCGATAAATGAAAAAACTGCCCAAGTGCGAGTTGGACACGCACTAAGGGTTCCGTACAAACAGCTACAATCACCAAAATAATTAAAAGTTCGTAAATGAGGGCATCGAATATTGCTCTAACGATGAGATAAACAGAATTAAGGGACAAAATTACTTTTGCCGTTGGAAAGTGTGGTCTCCATACATCGATGTAAGTCGCGGTCAGTTTACCAACTGCAAATAAGTTAATAACCTTTTTTTTTGATGCAGGTACAAATTTACTGTATTCGGATTTTTCCTTTACTTGTGCTATAAGAGATTGTTTCTTGCCAAATTTCATGATTCTAGGTTAGCGGGAAGTACCCTGTAGATTCTTATTCCCTTGTGAGTGTAAAATATGCGTCATTAACGTCTGTAAATCTTTATTGCGTTGATCTAGAAGTTTGATTATTTCAAATGCAGGGTTTCAAACTTAAATATACGATATTAATTACAACTCGATATCTTTACGCGTTCCTCAGATAAACGGCCTAGACAGACAATCGGGCAAGAAAGTGATCCTTTTAGGGTTGGTTCTTTTCCTTTTGATGTGCGGGACCCTAAAAAGTAATTTAAGCAAAACAGGAAACAAATCAAATCAATATTGCTCTTAATCTTAAATGGAATTGGGCCAGATTTGTCTTGTCTGTCGCATGTCAGATGAGCTGTGGCTTAAAAAAATAATTTATTAGGTTGCATTACTAGACGGCACTGGCAATTTGTCCACCTCAACCAGTCATGTACTAAGCCCCCTTACGCACTAGCGATTAACCGCGGGGGTGGCTAGCCGCACGGCTTTTCCATTTTAATATGCAACCACTTGGTATCGTACCGCCACAAAATTTGGTTGACCGCGGCTGGCCGCCATCTTATACGCACTGGCGGTTCATGGGCGGTTTAGTTTGCGGCAACCGCGGTTGACGGTCAGCTGCTATTCCATCCACGACAGGCGGCTGGCCGCTCAAATGAAACGCCTAGGCGGTCAACTGCTAGTGCATAAGGGGACTAAGTGTGGAAACCAAAGCCCGATAGACGGCTTTGTAGCAAGCAGACCAAGACGCAGATGCATCCTACTGGAAAGACTGGCCTAAATTGTAGAGGAGAGATGTGTGTGGAAAAATGGGAGTGAGGTGTTTGCCCAGCTGTGGGATATTACGGGCTAGTTAATTAGGGAAGTCAAATAACATAAATAAAATAATATAATCAGTTTCAAGCAACCGCGTCAGCATATTTTTAAAACTTCGGGTCTCTTAGTCAAGAGTGAATAAATTATTTTCACGCAAGCGTGCTTTACCGGCCTCATCATCGCTTATTATCAGGTAAGATAGTGGTCAAACGCGAACCTAACAGTAAAAAAAACAGTTCGCATTGAACACTGCTGACAAGCTTTATTAATCGGTGCACTATCGTTATGCCAATAAAAATAAACACAAATTATTTATTAATCCGCTTACTCAATTATACAGGAAAACACTAACTATTAAACGCGATTATCATGAATATTAATTACAACACATTTTCAGCCCATTTAACTACATACATAAACTATCATGAAAAAGGGCTTACCGTTTAATTATATCCTTTGGAAATCATCACGAAAGACAGAGAGAAAAGAGAAACAACTTTTGTTATATTTATTATTTTAACTTCTAATTTTATTTTGTTCATTTTGTATATTTTCTTGAGTTTTAAATGTTTCTTTTTAGGGTACCCACTCATCTGTCCGTCTATCTGTTTGTCAGGCTGTATCTCATGAACCGTGAAAGCCAGACGAGAATGATGATGAGATGAGAATCTAAATTGCCCACCATACCAAATATTTTATCCGTTTCCACTTTTGTTTTATTGCAACTTTTTATGAATGAAGATAAAGTAGTGTATGCAACGGCATATAATTAGGTATTAAAACACTCGCGTAATATTATTATCACATTCGGCTTCGCCTCATATTCTTCATCCTTCATCTTCGGATAAACCTACGCTCGTGTTTTAATAACCCCTATACGCTTCTACTCCTCGAAGGTTTAGGCAGAGGTTTACTTAAAGTGCACCCACATTTCAGAAAATATGTTTAAATCCCTTTGTTATCGGACCCACAGTTCAGTGAAGTTCTATGTAATAAAGGGAGAACCTACTGAGCACAAATCCAGCTTACAACTGATAAGATTCAGTACGAAAACTTCAATAACGGAACAGCTGCTCAACTTGTATCAAGCACAAGTTCGATCATGCATGGAGTACTGTTCTCATCTCTGGGACGGATCTACTAAATACCAGCTTGATGCACTAGAGTCGATTGAAAATCGGGCCAAGAAACTCATCGACAATGAGGCACTGGTCAAGTCAAAGCTCCAGAGCCTTGAACATCGTCGCCGAGTTGCCAGTTTGTCGGTTTTTTTATCGGTTGCATTTCGGGGAGTGTGCGATGGAATTGCATGATTTAATTCCGCCCAGGCCGTTCCATCATCGGAATATCATACGTACGGCGATGCGCCATCGGTGCATGGTGTACATCCCACCCATACACACAAAACGTTTTGGGGACACTTTTATTATGCGTACAGCTAAAGAGTGGAATTCCCTGCCGGAGTCTGTGTTTCCCGATTACTACAATCTAGGAGTCTTTAAGTCAAGAGTGAATGGGTTTTTTCTAGGCAAGCGTGCTTCACCGTCGACCACATCATTGCTTACCATCAGGTGAGATAGTGGTCAAGTGCGAGCCTATAGATTATAAAAAAAAAAAACTGCCCGACCTGGGGATCAAACCCATAAGCTCAACGGTAGCGCTTTTAACCACTAAACCACTTTTACTTTAGGAAGTACGAGGTATTTAAACATTTTATATTGACAAAGATATTTTGTGCCTCTCATACTAGGAAATCTTATGATATAGGATTCCATAGTACAAGAGCATGCACTGACATTTTTGTACTATGAAGTGTGTTAAATAAATAAACAAAGATATTTTAAATTACGAAAATATGAGTCAAACATATTAAATTACGGCATTTCACTGAGACAGCATCGAAAATACGCCCGGTTTTAAATTGATAAATAATGTCGACCATCAATTAACTTCAATTTTATGTTAATTATGTACACCATAGTGGCATTATCCCATCAAATAGCACTAAAATCTTAACATTCAGAGGTTTCACAACATCGAATATCCAATTTTAGCAACATTATATTGTGGTTTTCCTTACTAAGCTTAAATTCTAAGCATCGTTCACTCACTCAAGCGATAACATCATTTATTAACAAAGCCATAAAGCCTAAAATCCCATGCATCACTCAGTCACGGGCCGAAATATTTCTAATAGGCATAAAGCTTTGAGGCGACCGACGCGTTTTGGTCTAAATACGTGCTTAATAAATCATATTTATGAGGAAATTTTGTGTTTAACTGTTTTAGAGTAATAATGAAGTGTAAACGTGTTATGCGAGTTATTAGTTAAGTTGTACTGGGATTAGATCGTAAGTTAGTGTGTGATTGATGTAGGACTAAGTTTGGTTGACTGAGTTAGTTTACAGTTTCGAGAAGTGATATTATAATCGGTAGTCACATGTATGATAGGGGTGAAGTACGTACTAGATTGCCGTTCTGGTAATCAAGGTTCTGGCTGTGTATAATGCTTATTTATTTATTTAAACGTTATGTACAATGGTCATACATAGGCGGACTTAATGCAGCAAGGCATTCTCTACCAGTCAACCTTGTGTTAAAAAGGACACAACAGTGACAGGTACACAAAAAAAAAAATTAAAAAAATTAAGTCGGTTATGAATAAACTAACTAACTAATAAAATACATAAATAATTTCTAAAACAGTAGACTATACTTCATTAAAGATAGCTTGATCTCTGCAACATATATCAAACTGACATATACGTTATTGTTAGCCTGTCAAGCGCTATTGTTACTGTATTGATACAGACAGCTGTCGCAGAGATCAAGCTATCTTTTATGAAGTGTAATAAATATTATAATAAATACTAAGTTCTAATTTGAAACTGAAATATAAATGTAATAAATATGAAAAAGATATGCTATGTAAGAGAGCTTATGGAGTAATAAAAAAATCACTTAAACAGAACCATGAGAGCAGTATATCAATGGCCTCGTCTTTTCTTGCTTGAAAGACAAGTGTCAGCCACGTCAAGGACATATCGTTAATAATAAGTGACCACAGTTACTGGTTACAGGTAGCCCGTATCGTCCCAACGCTGGGCAATGGGCTTCTCTCATGATTACCAGCTATTTCAGTCCGTATGAAGTGTATACATTAGTTGTTACTTTGTCGTTTCCGTCATCTTCTGCGAGCGAAGTCACATTTATAACACTTAAAAATTCTTCACCCTAAGAGTGAATCTTCACCACAAAAACACTTACGCCCCTCAAAAAATATTGAACAGACGTACTATAAAATAATAATCGGAAAATACTTCCGGCTACCCTCAGTAATTTCCAATATGGCGATGCAACATTTACGGAGCATATCAAGACATCTACTCCCCCAATCATCCCGTCATCGTTGGAATCATACAGGGGTGTTAAACATAACCTTTATTATTTGCCCTGTTGTGCAAAGAGTTAGGGTTGAATGGAATATACTCACTTAGGGTAAAAGCGAGTTGTTTTATTAATCTCAAACACAGACTTAAAAAGAAAATAAAGTTATAAACAAACAGAAAGAAAAAAAAATATGTTTGTGTTGTTGTCAAAGAAAAAATACTTATCTTATTTCAACAGAATTTGTCCCAATGTGGGTGTATTTCCAGATACAAAAAATATCATCAATGGAGGTAAAAAGGTTCCCGTGAGGACTTAAACCGTAACCTTTATCACAGAAATGCCAAACGATGAGCCAGTAGCCTTTGTAAATAATTTAAAATTGTTTTCTTTATTGAGTATTTAAGAATTAGAGTGTGAATGTCAACATTAATACATCTGTTATTTTTATTTCATTCTATTTCAGGATAAAAAACAGCAAATTAAGCAAAATACTTATTATACTAATAGCAACATTATCCACTTATTAGTAATTTGTTGATTGTTAATTCTACGTGAAAAAATAAATGAAAACAGAATCGATGAGTGAATGGAGTGAACGATAAATGGTTGATTGATTGAATGAATGCTTTCTAACAACGAAAGGTATGAGTCATAGGTGACTGAGTGTGACCTTTCCCACAAAAACCATGCATTTGCCTGAATAGCCTATGACATTTCCATCAGTGAAATAATTTAAGCATCAGATCATATTTCCAGAGATTACCTCCACAATCAATAACTATATCCCCATCCTGAATATTTGGAGTTTATGGCCAACCCTCATCCCTATACTTTTTGTAAATTATTTCATCACCACTGTTCTCAAAACGGTGAAGGAAAACATCGTGAGGAAACGCCGGCATGTCCTAGAAAAATGCGAAGACATGTGAAAGCTCGGGGCTAAAAAATAACAGCCGCACGGGTCGATCATCTAGGTTAAGCAATGCCTGCCGAAGTCGTATCGTGGATGGGTGACCATCTTTACTTAACGAGTTTCTTGTGCCTCGGAAAGCACGCTAAGCCGTTGCTCCCGGCTGTCATTTGAAGATCTTTGACAGTCGTTGCGGGTAGTCAGAAGCCTGATATCTGTCGCCTGTCTAGTCAAGAGGTATCGTGTTACTCAGTTTCTGGGTTGTGGAGGTCAGATAGATCGAGTCGAGAGTCGATCCATGTAAAATACTGGTACTCAGCTGAATCCGGTTAGACAGCCGACAAGCCGATAAGCCGACCCCAATATAGTTGGGAAAAAGGCTAGGCAGATGATAATGGCCAACTCTCATTAATTGAAGAGGCCCCGAAATTCATCATCATCATACGCAGTCTGATATTTCTTGTGCCAATCCCCACAGTCTTGTGCCAACTTTATCCAGGTTTTATCCGCGGTGGCAACAATACCGTTTGCCCATCTCGCTGCCGGACGTCTATGATTCGTTTTGCTTGTACTTCGTGGCCACTTATTTTCTGCCTTACTCCAACTGTCATCACCACGCCTTGCCATGTCTCCTGCCCAACTCCATTTCAGTTCCATAACACGTATTCCGATATCGAAGTCCTACTTACATCTTCAGAACTCGCTCTTATGCCAAACATGGAACGCTCCATGGTTATGTGTGCAACTCTTAGCGTATACACAACCTCTTGCGTGAGCGTCCATGTCTCAGCTCCGTATGTCATGGTGGGACTGAAAGTAGAAGAAAATAATTAATTTTAGCCTGGACAAATTCAACGTAAATCTAATTGCTAATCATTAAAAGATGAAATGTTTAACAAGAATTGTTCTAGCCAGTAGTCACATCTAGTCATTCCCACATCAATGATCAACATTTTTAACCTCACCCGAAACAACATGCTGAGACCCTCAAGGGATGTTTTAGGTGCTCCCCATATACCACCAATGGCTTATTGTGAATCACAATGAACCATAGCCAAGTGAAAAAATTATAAGCCCTTTTAGCAATCTCTCCTTTTTGTTCTTTGAAAAACAACCCCTGTAAGTTCTTTTGAGGTTTATAGCGAATTGTGAAAGGTATTTTATAGCGGTTTTGTAAGAGGTATTTTTGTCGAGAATTGGTATTTTGTGGTTGAGTGATTACTTTTTTGTTTACGGGCAGGATTTTTCCTGGTATTGTTAAATAATAATATTGTCTCATTTAGGAACGGCTCTGTCGTTGCAATTGCTTCTATCTTACTAATATTATAAATGCGAGAGTTTGGATCGATGGATGGATGTATGTTTGTTACTCAAGCACGCCAGAAAGACGGAACGGATCTGTAATCGTAGAAATTTGGCAGAGAGATAGATTATAGTCTGGAATAGTACTCGTACATAGGCTACCTTTCATCCCGGTATAATGTTTCTTTGGGATAAAAAAATATTTTTCACGCGGGCGAAGTCACTGGAAGAAGCTTGTATAACAATAAAAATGATACTGGGCTTCAGACAAATTGTTATTCTATGAGTGATACTGATTGGCGAAAAGTCTGAACATTCTGGTCACCAGAGACTACAGAAATAGCACATAATTATATACCAACAAATATCAAAGATTTTGGTTATTTCAACATTTTTACCGCTGCTAGAACGTCATTTTGTGAAGAGCCTCAGGAAGTTTCCTTTTTACCCGACTGCCGAAGGAGGACAATGTGTTTATCAGTCTTTGCATGTTTGTTCCTATATGGCGCTCTAGAGACCAAACGCGTGGGCTGATTTTTATGATTCTTACATCGATCAATCTTTTTCATAAATTTTTATGATTTTCAGCGACAACCAGACACCATAATAGTCAGAATGAAAAAAAAAGTCAGCAAACTATATCGAGGGGGTATCGTTGAATAGGTATTTAAAAATCATTATTAGGTTCCTGTTTAACAGTTTAGGATATATAACGATTTAAGTTGGTTAACAACCATCCTCGCTAATTACATTATATCTTTCAAACTAGAACTAATATTATCAATGTGAAAGTAACTCTGGCTGTCTCTCTGTCTACCTTTTCACGCTTAAACCACTGAAACGATTTAGATGCAATTTGGTTCGGAGATATTTTGAGACCCTATCAAGGACATAGGATTATTTTCATCCCGGAAATCATACTTAAAGGGGTGGAAAGAGGGGTAGAAGTTTGTATGGAAAACCTAAAATATTATGCCGCGATATAAAAAATAAGCTATTTGAATTACTAATGCTACGCAGACAAAGTTGCGGGCAATAGCTAGTATTAGTATAAATTGAATGTTTCTAACTGGATTTTGTATCACATATTTTATTTCACAACGGGCAGTATTCATGCAGATGACAGGCCTTTGGTATTCATCTCTCTGTGAATACTAAAAATAATATTATGTGGTTCATACAAAATAAACAACCTGTGAAAGCTGCTAGCCCTAATACATAATATGCAAATGACTATAAAAATGCACATTTTCCTTAAAATTAAAACAATAAGATATTTTAGACGAAAATAATAAAGTTTATTTTTCTTTGTTTGCAGATTTGATACCCTGAACAACGTGGAGATAAAATAGGTAAGCGTCAAGTATTTTAATATTATGTAAATGTATCTTTATAAAATTTTGTTGTATAAAAATCACAATATTATCGTATCACACTTAAAAAACACAACCACTTATATACATTCCTACCATGTTCGCTCTTATTTTTTATTAGTCATTAACTTAGAACGCCTAAATCTTCTTTAAAATAAAGCAATTATGATAAAATCAGACGGGCCTGAAAAACGCTGGCGTGACGATCTGGTCTCGTTCCTGCTAGATTGGCCAGAGAAGGCTGGGTATAAAGTTGGTGTAGCGTTGCGGGTTAACTATCTAAGAAAGAGATAAATAATATGCAGCACTAACAATATAAAATTTAATAGAAAGGGTCGCAGGTACGAAAGCCGTTTCTTATTCAATCTCTCAACTTCTAAATGGAGGTAGGCGCTGGTACTATCCTGGCCTGGCAGCAGAAGCGGTCACGATGACGTGGAAGGCCGAGGACTAGGTGCCAGCAGGAGGACGTCCCGCAGAGTTGACGATGAAGTGTTGTCGACAGGTTCTTCTGGTGAAGGTCCCAGTTGGTTAAACCAGGACTTTGGACCCTGGAATTTTCCAATCGTCGTGTTAAATCCTTTGTCTCCCGGCTTATCCTTGTCTGATTGTGACCGCAACAGCGTAAGCGTAGGGCAGAGGATGTACCAAGGCGCTTAAGGCGAATGTGTGCTTGTCACAATCAGAACCGGAGCTCTAGAGTTTTGTTTTAAATTTATGATGATAAAAACACAAAGCAGGTAGGTGCTAAAGAATGAACAAAATAATAACTACCTAACTAAAACACCAACAGAAATTACAAAAAGGGTGATGAGAATATGTCATGTAATGGCCGTAACCAGCATGATTAAGCAAAAGGTAATTGTCAACACTTACCCAATACGGGGTTAAAACTGAATCTATATTTTATTTATAAACACACTCGTAGTGGTAAAGATCAACTATTTTTTTTTATGAAGTTACACGTAAATGACTCGCTAGTAGGTAGAACGATACTTATGGAGCGAGTGTACGTGTCATCAGCTGAGTTGTCCGATCGTCAATGCCTGTCCGGTGCGTTGATGGAAGCCCGAGTGGTGTTGGATTCATAATTCATTTTTTTTTTTAAATGTGTGTCTACCGCCACACGGGAAGTTATCGATTTGAAACGTATTGCATTGATTAGTCGATTTTATTTTAAAATCTTTTCTTTAATTTATTTTTATAGATAAATTAGCTTTTATTAACGTTAGGTTAGGTTTAGGTTTTATTAACGTTGACCGTTACTATTCAACGTTACATTGGCTTGAAAGATATTATGGGGAGCCCTTTGCCGTGGAAAACCATAGGCTGAATAAAATAAAAATATGACAAAATGCTGATTCACTTAAATAGACAGTAACCTAACTACACAACTAAAACGACAACACAAAATATTCTCATACAATTCAGCTCCCACACATTTTCTACGCTAAAAGTCTAAAGTTACTAAAAGCTCCAACATCAATATTCAACCAGCTCACATCCTACCATTAAACAAAAACCAAAACCGCTATGTAAACAATAACCGCTCCATTTCGGCTACCACGTCCTCTGTATTATCCATACTAATATCAGTTTCTTTTTTTGCCAATAACTATGTCGTAACCTCAGATAGGCATCTCTGCTAACACCGATTTTTGCCTTTATCTTTATACGTAACGATCGAGTTAACACATAATTTATAATAAATGCAAAACAATGTTGCTTTAGCCACAAAAACTATGCTTCAACCAACCAACATTTATGACTCAACCAAAATGACAACACAAAATATTCTCATTCAAATCAGCTGCGATAGGAAATCGGACAACAAGTATAGAAAATCTAAAGTTAATAAAAGCTCCGATATCAATATTCCCAACATGCATCCGAAAATTTCAAAATAACCTACTCACATACTATCATTAAACAATTACATAGTAACCGCTCCATTTCGGCTACCACGTCCCTCATATTATCCGCCACAGTAATAGCAGTTTCTAATATAAAATTGATTTCGGCTGAGCGAGCAGCGTTCAAACCTTCTGATTTTGGACGTCATCCAACACCAATACTGCACGCGTCGACTTTTTTCGTCCGTGACACACATTTTTATGACGATTCCTGACATCGTTGAATTTTCTGGAATTTGCTTATCATATTTTGTGGTATCTTTGAGTTTGTATTGTAATGTATGTATGTGCATGTTTATACGAGAAGACTAGCATAAAAAACGATGGATGATTTGTGTGAAAGATAATATGGGAGTGAAGTCATCGGCGTCATCAGCCTTTTAATGTTCTCACTGCTGGGACACAGGCATCCTCTCTCTGAGGGGCAATGGGCCTTAATCCACCACGCGGGCACAGTGTGGGTTAGTGGATGTCACTTGTCTTCGAATATTAGGAATGCCGGTTTCCTTACGATGTTTTCCTTCACCGTTTTGATAGCAGTGGTGTTTCTTTAATTATTTATTCAATCACACATACAATTGAAATACTTTACAGGAAGTAAAGGGACTGCCTGAGTTCGCAAAACTACAACTATTAAGACGCGGCCGATACCACTGGGCCAGCACTACTGAAAAATAATACGCGCGATATGTAAATATTGCGTCAGCATCAAATAAATTGGCATAAAGAAAAGAGTATAATGATGAAATTTTTGGTATATTTGAGTTTGACAGACGTTTGAAGACCAAATAAACGATGTATCGATTGTGTAAAAGATTATATTAAAGGATAAATAAAGATATTTACAAATAATAGGGAAATAATGAACATCATGAGATGTTGCGCCATCCCCAAATAAATTGGTGTAAATTCAAGAGAACGATGATGATGGATGATACTTCAATTTGGTTTGACTTGCAAAATACTTTTAAACCACCAGTGAACATTTTGCTCGTACCATTTTCCTGTTTATAATTCAACGTGTACAAATAGCCATATCCGCAACAATTTTCTCTGTAGTCTAGATGAAAGGTTTTTCGCAGATGGCAATTTGAGGCTGTAAGAAATATGGAAATGTCGGTTTTGCATCTTTTTTACACATAAAATGAACACAAACGGTTCATAAGCAGTTCTTTTGAAAGAAAAAGTTAGGTTTTAAGTGCTTGTGTGACTGCTTCTTACCTTATAAAAAATTGACAATTACATATAAAATTCAAGGATTTTAAGTTTTATTTGCCGGATCTATTTTCTTGCTAATCTATTCTGTTACACTACTAAGCAAGCTCTTCCAACACTCCTACTGATGTGATATGATCTATTTGCTTAGAGTTGGAACCTCCTACCTTGCCAACCTCTAACATTACTCCTGCTAGCCATGTCACTGTCATTCAAGTTTTCTCCGTATATAATGTCATATAGTGTACAATTTTATGTTTATTAAAACCTAAATACTATAGGTTTTCTCATTATCTCACCTACCTTTCATGAGACTACGCTTCCGGCTAGCTGGATCCTTTTCTTGATCTTGAAATTTTGTTGGATCGACTTAAAATTATTGCTGCGCTTCCCTTTCACCCCTTGAACCATGTATCTCTCCTCATATTTCATCGCCAGCCTTGATATACGTAACGACATTACGGTCCAATCTTCATGTTTATTTATTAGGGTTTAGCCTACCAACTATTTGTACGTAAGTACATGCCGATTTTGATAGGTTGACATAAATTTAGTTTATGGTTTGTTTGGTGTTTCCATTCGAATGTCGGTTTTGTAAACACTCGTCTGCTATACGATTGAAATTCAATTACACTTTTATGGGCGGTTCATGTTAATTTTGAACAAACAAACGGGGAGTATGAATGTGCAAGATGGCGGAGACTACTACAGCTTTCAGATATCACAACAGCTTAAGAACCGCTTCAGAATGTAAGAAATTTAAGAATCTGTGTTTAGTTTTTGATAGTTGATATCGTTCAAGTCATCTCTTTGTTCTTGATATTGTTTTTCTTGATCTTTAAATATATAAGTCACTGATTCATTATTATTGTTTAGAAAAATAATAATTGGATCCTTTTGAAACTACGACTCTAAGCAAATTACTGAATAAAAACTATATTAAATCACGATATACAAAGTTCCAAATAGTACCTTTATAGCCTTTGACCAACAGTCTGGTTCACATCGATGTAAAACTATTTAATGGTCTGGCCATTTTATAAAATATAAATAATTTAATAAATCATCATTATAAATAATCATTAATAAAAATGTAACACACACCTAGTGTGTTACATGTTTATTTATCAACTGCATGCACATTCTAACTGAGTGCCACTCTGTGACATAATAACTATTATAATACTATTTATAAAGTAATTAACGGTACACTAGTCGAAAATTCTTCCATACAAACGTAGTCTGGCTTTTACTCCACTGTTTGACGATGTACGTTCAAAATAAAAAAATTATATCAATTTGTCTCATCATTATCTAGTCCTGTATGGAAGCAAAAAAGTAAAAAAAAAAATAATTGAAAGTTATGAGCTTCGAAAGTTCCATATTTTAACACTAATTTTAACGCATCTTTGGGCGCAAATAAGTACCATAAGAAGAAGGAAAATTGAAAAACGGCCTCCATACAGGGATAGATTAGTAGTTCAACAATGCAAATAATTTTATTTTGAACAGTCGTTTTTAGGGTTCCGTACCCAAAGGGTAAAAACGGGACCCTATTACTGAGACTTCGCGGTCCGTCTGTCTGTCTGTCTGTCTGTCTGTCTGTCTGTCTGTCACCAGGCTGTATCTCATGAACCGTGATAGATAGACAGTTGAAATTTTCACAGATGATGTATTTCTGTTGCCGCTATAACAACAAGTACTAAAAACAGAATAAAATAAACATTTAAGTGGGGCTCCCATACAACAAACGTGTTTTTTTTGCCGTTTTTTGCGATAATGGTACGGAACCCTTTGTGCGCGAGTCCGACTCGCACTTGGCCGGTTTTTTTTCATGATATCCAGACTCCCAAAGGTCTGCTTATGAATTTTCGCGCGCTCGTTTTAGTTCTAAATCATCATCCATTTCGCTACAAATTTACAAAAGTGTGTATTCGTACGCGTACTAGCTTCTTACTGCTCATAACAGCATCTATCTGTACCGCACGTGTTGTCGGTTGATATAGCACGCATTTTAACCCCGCGCACAAAATAGTTCGTGCTGTCGACTAGTGTAACCTTAAGCAGATTATACCATGAACGGAACAAAAAAATTAAGGACCTTAAAGTGACAAACGGATTTTTACTGTTTATGTAACTAAATATTATAATTTATTTATTAAGAAAAATTAAAAAAAAAGATTTGACATTGGCCCTTAACTAGACAAGTCTATATCTTGGTGAAACGTGTGGCTGTTATTATTTAACGTGCCAAATTCAACACATATTTAATAAAAATATAACATATTCTGATTTAGAAACAAAAAAATATCAACCAATTAGAGTTAAAAATGTTACAATCCTAGTGGCATACCTCTCTATATACCGACTACGAGTCGAAAACAACGGATAAAAATAGTATACAAAAAATTAGCACATTGGCACATGTTCACAGCATACATAAAACAACCAATTTGCATCTCTATTTCATAAACACCGTTCAAAATACAGCACGAAAATGTTTCTACTGCACAAAAATAGTCTGTACCGGCAATAAAATATCCGATGGGATCAATTGGTATTCATTGAGTATTGTTTGCGCCGCTTCACACAAAATAGAATGAAAACTTTCATCTGATATTAGTTTTCAATTTCCCGACTCATCTCGTCTGTGGTGCGTTGAATAAGAAACGCTGTTGAATGATCAAGCCATAGGATCAAGCGTATATTTTTTGAATGTTGGTATTTCAGTGTATTTTTTTTTTGCATGATAATTCAGACATAGCATTCCATCGGAATACAGATGGAATGTTACCAAAGGGTGGAGCGGAGGTGTGCCTTACACACATATTTCGCCAGCAATATGTAAGTCCTATGTAATAGGAGGTGCATGAAGCTATTGCCATCAGCCGAAAAAATACAGACTCCGAACGGCCACTGAGAAATTTCAGATTTAAAAATGATTTATTTCCAAGTAAGCGTAAACCATCGTCGATCGCATCATCACTCTATCTTCAAGGAAAGGTATTTCATTGTTTTTTTTTTGGTTTTTAAAGAACGAAGTTTAGTTGGAGTCGAGATTTTGAGTCACAATATTGTTGAAGATCAATTTGTTAAAAAGCCTAAATGTCTTGTTAAATCGAGCTGTGTGTGTTTCTACCAATAATCTTGTGATTGATATAAACTATATGATCAATACCAGTAATAATATCTTATGCGACTTTATTGCCTCATTTTCTTTTGTTTTTCTACCATCGCTGTACCGCATCCATTTTAACCGCAATAATAGCTCGCAGTAGAGTGAAGATCAAAGCAATAAAGGCCATGTTTGCCCCGGGAAATGATATCCATTGAAACTTACAATGCGGTTTATGTAGCAGGCTTGTTGGAGACTTTAAAGTGTATTTAAGGCTTCACATTATTTTTATAACCTTTTAAAAGGTTTTTTCCGAGAAGATGTTCTGGTATTTTACTTCAACCTTGCCGCTGGTAATGATAGTAGATATTCTTGTTTGTGTCTTATTTTATTTTATCTGTAAGAATATCTTTTTATTGAATTATTTTCTGTACATTTTTTAAACTCGACTTGGGTTCTATTTTAGTACTTGTAAGTTCATTTAGAATGATTTATGAGATAAACTATTAAATTTTAATAGATTGCTAACTAAGTAACAAAGTACCGAAAATGTTAATTGTTATTTTCTGAGATCTTGATATTTACGTTTCACGAGGTTGTTTTTAGGAGCCATATATTAAACACGAGCCCTGGAGTACGGCACGGTTTTTAAATGAGATATTTGCAATAATAACGTGCTTTATATTCTAAAGCTCTGTGACACACCTTAATTTAAACTCCAATTTTAGCGTAAAATTTATAACACACGCTTCAAGGTAATAGCCTTTTACAAGTGATTTTCAACACAAAGTCTGGCGTTTTTCTTAAACAAAAACACTATAAAATGCACCTTGCAATTACGTGTACCTGAATTAACAACGTTCTTGCATGTCAATAGTTTTTTAACAAAGACTTTGAAAATTCTTACACTTTTTTCCCTTTCGTGCGCTTGACGTTTTCACTTACCTAATTGCGCTTTTAAAAGTTAATAATCTTTGATAAGAAATCCTGTGTTGTAGAAAATTGGTGTCCACGATATAGGTGGTGAACAATTTGTTTTGATTTGCATACAAAACACTTAATAAAAAGAGGAATGCCTGTGGATTCAAGCGAGAGGGTTTTTCATGAACATGTCCAGAAGAAGCATTGCATTATACGATCGCTGTTTTAATGTAGCTTTAGCAATTCATGGGACGTATTCATATGTGTACGTAAAAGATGAACAAAGGCACAGGTATTGATGAGTTTTCTAAATACTAGATATCTTTAATGTGAAAATTTGTGGAGATGTTTGTTAATTTTTTATAAAAAACTCGAACTGATTTCGATGCAATTTACAGTATCATCTTATGTAGCTAAGACATCAGAATAACACAGGCTATAATTAACAAAGATATTGGAAGAAGTATACTAATTCAACGCTAGCGTTGCAACGGGAAGTAGCTAGTTAAATATAAAATGTAATCTATCTTTTACATTAAATGTTGTTTTATAGTGAACATATAATTTACAGAGCTCAGCGTTAACTTTATCACTAGATCTACTACTAGAACATTTAGCTAATTAGAACCTTAATTGGCTCACAACATTCTTGCAATAACGCTTGCACACAGTACTATTTAACGTCTTTATTTACAGTCTAAACTTGTGTGTATGCCATCAATTCAAGTGGAAAAAAAACACAAAAATATGAGCTACACCACCACATTCATCAATAGTACCTATACCTACTGTAGTTTAGTCATTTTTGATTTTGTTTGCAATGCAGTACAGCTACTTTAGACTAAAACATCGTGACTTCTCTGTGGTACCTACCAGAGAAGGCATTGTCTAAACTTTCCATACATACCAAACATGACAGTGTCACCGTTTACTTCTATTGACGGCTGGTGACAATTGTAACCCTGGTTACGACAGCCAAAACTAATCGGGCTTAGCTACATCTGGAGTAGCGATTCCTAAGGGACCCCGACTTATACGACACCGGTCCAACCCAGCGAAATAATGCTCATTGAAATGTGAGTTTTAGGGCGTCCTCTGTAGAAATACTTTACATTGACAACACAAATTAGCAGACAGCTCGCTGTAAGTGAGTTTACCGCCATCGTACCACTCGATAGTTGACATCTCGCATATCGCATGCTTACTACGCGCTTCAAGCGGGCGGCCCGCGCGCTGTACGCACGCAGACTGCTAGCTTGAAGCGCGTTCGCTCGCAGCAAGGTGAAAGCCGCCAGCGCGTGGACAAACAGTTGACTGCTAGCTGTAAGCGCGTGGACAGCTGGTTGCCTGCTAGCTGTCGGCTCGTGGACATCGAGTAGACATCTCCGTTTGAGGTGGTGTTGTGTGTGAGCGGTGTTGGAGTGGGGTCGTGTAAATGAGCTGCGTCCGTTTTGCCGACAGATGCAGTTTTGTTAGACCTTTACAAGGAGGATCGATGACTAGGTGTAGGTCATGAGAATCCGTTAAATGCGAGAAGCACAAGATCTGTAAATGTGGTGACGTTTGGGAGATGCCTAACGTTGAGTAGTGAAATCTTTCGGCTGAAATGATGATAATATATTTTTTACAGTTATGAATTCTATCGCAACTCTTACCTTGCAAAACTACGACTTCCCGATGTGTAGATGTGAGTGAGACATTTCAAAGTTTCCTTGCAAATGTGCAGGAGTGGATCCGCAATAATCCTCCGAAAAGCACTCCCCAAGCGGTGGCAATGGAAGCACTAAGCTCTTATCTCCGTATGTCTATACAGATGTATGTAGTTGCCCATCTAACTGATATAATCCTTGAGTACATTACGTAGGGCTGAAGGGGGCTTCAGGGGGCTTAAAGAGTAAAAACCACGCTGAGAGATAAATAATGCAGTATTAGCGTGCGATTACTAAAGAGCTGGCAGTTTTATTTTAATACATTATGAGTTTACCCCCCGACTTGAAAGGAATTCGAATTTTTTCAATCCTGGGGGAATATTTTATATAATATATCCTTATAATCGTTAGTGGCTCTGTCAAAGCCTTCCAAGATGACCTACAGCAAATAAGACAAATAATAAGAAGAGAGAGAGATATATCTCTTTCATAGGGATAACAGAAGCTAGTAGTGTGGCATCATCATCATTATATCAGCCGAAAGACTGCCACTGCTGGACATAGGCCTCCTCCAATCGCAGTGTGACATGTGCAACTTTATTTACTTGATTTTGGTCACTGCTAACCAAAATCATGGAGAAAACTAAATGAAAACTGGGGAATACTTATTATTTCTCTAAACAGGGCCTCAGAACAAAATCAATCTGCCTAGCCTTTTCCCAACTATATTGGGGTCGGCTTCCAGTCTTACCGGATTCAGCTGAGTACTAGTGTTTTACATGAAGCGACTGCCTATCTGACCTCCACAACCCAGTAACTGGGTAACACGGTACCCCTTGGCAAGACTGGCGTCAGATCTCAAGCTTCTGACTACTCGTAACGATTGTCAAAGATCTTTAAATGACATCCGGGACCAACGGCTTAACGTGCTTTCCGAGGCACGGAGGAAACTCGGTATGTTGAAATGGTCACCCATCCACGGACCAACCTCGTCAAGCGTTGCTTAACCTTGATGATCGACCAGTGCGGCTGTTATTATTTAGCCACGAGCTCCTCAGGGCCTCAGAACATCATTGGGATTGAAAGTGTAAAATTCATACAATTAACTTCTACATTAAATTGTTCGTCTAGTTTGTCTAAATGAAATTAATCTCTTGAACTAATAGAATAGCATTTAATATTAAGCTTAAATTTTAATTAAATCTAGATTTTTAGTTGAAGAAGATGAAATAACATGAAGCTGATGACATTAAGTGGTTTGTGAAGAGTAAATCTGATTTCAAATTAGATTGCTAACAAATAGACTGTTTACATGTTCATCTCTCGCAGTCTAGATGTGACATAATATAGGTTTATTTTTAACCTTTCAGACTCAGTAATATTTAAATATTTCATTGTGTTTGGTAGTTAATCATTTATCATCTGACTGTTACTATAGATACTATAGGTTAACCTGAAAAACTATAACACTAACTCTAAACCTATCTAAACCACATATTTCGACCTACCCGAATAATTCAAAAGCAACAACACTCAAGTTACCAGGGTGACATAAAACTAAGGAGAGCGACGTGAACCCACTGAGGGCCTTCGTAACCTGACCGAGCTAAACGAAACTATTTCCCTGCGTTACCTAAAGAGCGTCGTAAAGTCGAACTATGGGTCCCTAGGGAAGTTCTACAGTCCCCTTGAATTTGGTACTGAGTTTTCTAGTCCTGATGTAGGTATGAAACGTAAGAAATAGATGTAATCCTAGTTATTTCAACGTCCGTTGATGGTTGATGTATAATAACAAGTAAAATTTAAAAATCCCTGACACATTTTAAGATTCCGTAGCCAATTAGGAACCCTTACAGTTTTGCTATGTGCGTCTGTCCGTCCGTCCGCAGCTTAGATCAGAGACTCTTAGTACTAGAAAGCTATAATTTGGCATGGATATACATATTAATGACTCCGACAAAGTGATAAAAATAAACGCAAGAAAAAAAACCGGCCAAGTATGAGTCGGACTCGCACACGAAGGGTTCCGTACCATTATCGCAAAACACTGCAAAAAATCACGTTTCTTGTATGGGAGCCTCCCTTAATTTATTTTATTTTAATTTAATAATTATTATTTTTTGAAGAGAATATACAACTAAACATTCTGTGAATATTTCAAGCGTCTACCTGTTGCCGTTATTAATATCGAGCAAAAAACGGCAAAAATATCACGTTTGTTGTATGGGAGCCCCCCTTTAATATTTATTTTATACTGTTTTTAGTATTTGTTGTTATACCGGCAACAGAAATACATCATCTGTGAAAATTACAACTGTCTAGCTATCACGGTTCATGAGATACAGCCCGGTGACAGACGGACAGACAGACAGAAAGACAGACGGATCGCAAAGTCTTAGTAATAGGGTCCCGTTTTTACCCTTTGGGTACGGAACCCTAAAAAGTACCTCCTGTACACCTAAAGTGTCAAAAAATCTGCTGTACATAAAAATTCACTGGTTCAACCGTTTAGAAACACAAACACGCAGGTACACACGTCAAGCTTATAACACCCTTCTATTTCCGTCGGGGATAAAAAATAATATTTTCATGAACAAATCTCTAACGGGCTTCTGCGAGTTGGCTTCGGCTCATGGCACGACTTTTAAAGGTTTTAAAGGCATGTGTGTCACACACACGGCTAAGAGCAAAAGAAATCTAAATCTATGGCTAAGACCAACCAGCCGTCGCGATCGTGAGATAGAACAACTGAATTAGTACTACAAAAAATCAAAACAACATTGTGATTACTTATTCAAACGTTCTCTAAAATCAATGAGATATTTTTATGCATTTTAAGAAGCTATCTTGCACATATTCCTAAATAAAACTGACATTGTCTTACCTTGTTTGGTTAAACTGACACTTTATTCAGACAGAGGTATTTTCCCTAACCACAACACACTCTTTTTGAAAACCGTTGGTTTTTTTTTCTCATCAGCCTTTCGATATTGTTTGCATATATACACCCAAGCCTTTTTTCCCATGGCAGTAGGCAGAAAATATAGAACACCACCAGCTACATCGTTAGATACTCCTTTTACATTTTATGTTCAAACACCTAGTCATACACGGACGTTAGTGAATACTACTGTCAATACAATCAGTTTTTGTCCTTCTAGAGTGTCCCCTCCAGGCGTTTGCACTCATGTCTGCGTTATGTTGTTTGCAAAGGTCTCAAATGATTAGAAAAACAATAATAAAATAATCAAGTGAAGAGTATACTTTAATACATTTATTTTAACATCAAAGAATTTTCAGCAATCAAAAACTAGTTGAATGATCAAGCACTTGAAACTAAAATAAAATTTTGAGTAATAATGAAAGCACCAATTACGAAGAATAACGTAAGTAAGCACAATTTCGCAAAATCAATCATGAACTTAAATTCATTTCAATATCTTAACAAGACAGTCTTCCATTATAAAGTTTGGTACACACCAGAGTGCGATTGGACTCGCGAAATGTCACCTTGCGATTTTGAGACACCGTGAAAGTAGTAGCGTAGTGAAATATATAGCATAAGTTAAAGAAATAAAAATAACGTTGACAATAAATTAAAACCAAAAAAAGGTTTTCTTTTTAATTTAATCCTTATTATTATCATCATCAGTCTTTAGATATAAGTTTACTGCTTGCCAAAAGGGTCCAATCGCAGGCATTTTTTGACACTCATTCAGCTATCAACCTGAAAAGAGCGTCGATTGACCTACGCGTCTTACATGACGTCGTTTGATTTACGACTGTTTCGCGGTCTCCACTCAAGAAAGTTTATTTTTATTATTGTGTGTAGGCGTTTGACCACTATCTCACCTGATGGTAAGCGATGATGTGGTCAACGGTGTAGCATGCTTGCCTAGAAGTAACCTATTCACTCTTGACTTAACGACTCAGAGGTTGTAGCTATTGGGAAACCCAGGCTCCGGTAGAGAATTCCACTCCTTAGCTGTACGCATATTGCAAGTATTTGCAAAACGTTTAGTGCGTATAGTTGGCATGTCCACCATATACCGCAGGCGCATCTCAGTGCGTCTTGTAGTCCGATGATGAAACGGGCTAGGTGGAATTTATTAGATAAAAACCGACAAACTGGCAACTCGGCGACGATGTTCAAGGCTCTGGAGCTTTGACTCGACCAGTGTCTCATTGCCGATGAACCTTTTGACCCGTTTTGCGATCGACTCTAGTGCATCAAGCTGGTATTTGGCAGATCCGTTCCAGATATAAGAACAGTGTACTCCATGCATTTGCCCAACAATCATCAGTTTCTACAGGTATTGGCTGTGTATTGTGTTGGGCATGATTTCGTTGAAAATTGGAGAAAAGCTGAATGATGGAAGTCGCGTCGCGCTTGTGTAGTCGCAGCCATAAAACTGAAATAGCTACTTGTAACTAAATTATATTTCTTGATTTAAATCTAATATTTTCTTAAACAGATGAGATTGAATTATGTTTACATTTGGAATGAGATTTCACTTAGATTTGTGTACATTAACTTGACATGAGATTCTATTTTGTATGTTAGTTAGTATATTACTTGTCTTATTAAATCTAGTTTATTATTTCTTTTAAAATCTTTTTGATATCAGTTCTGATAAACCTTTTTTCTTGTTTTTAATATTATAGCGCTAGAAGATACGAAAAATTTAATGATTTATTAATAACAGTTACATTAACTGTTTTTTTAACCAACTTCTAAAAAGGAGGAGGTATTTTATTCGTTTTTTTTTTTATTTGGTTTCGCGGATGATTTCGTCGTTTATGAACCGATTTTGATGATTCTGTTTGGTACCATGATGGCATCCCAGAGAAATCGAGGGTTCTCTTCAAATATTATAGGCAATGCAATAATTAACACTCAGAAACTGTCATTTGGTGAAATGGAACTGATGAAGAAGGTCAGAAGACCACAGATGGCCACTGGAACTCCTTTGCTAAGTATGTCACGGGTATAAGATATATCCCCTTGTTCGCTTTAGGACAGATTCGCTTTAAGACAGATTCGCTTTACGACAGATTCGCTTTACGGCAGATTCTCTTTACGGCAGAAATAGTACAGTCGTGTTGAAATAGACTCCACGTAATTTGCCTTCGAATAGCTAACTGACTAAGATAAAAATACTTATAAATATATGGTACTAATGAAAATGGTAACATCGAACTGATCTGATGATGGAGCCGGCAGGACTGGAACTCTGAAATAAAACAGTGGATCCTAGTCGTGTTTGGGCTTATTGGAATCGTCATGAGATTTACTTTGGCTATAAATGATTTTCATGGTACCTGCCAAAACTAAAAAGAGATGAATAAAACACTATTTAACAAAAAAAACAAACCGCCTTCCAAAACAAAACACTACAAAGCGCAAAATAACTTTTTATCCGAAGTCGGTGTCGAAAAACGGTAAACAATAGTTACCAAAGACACCGACTTCGGAAAAGAAAGTTATTTTGCGCCTTGTAGTGTTTTGTTTTGGAAGTCGGTTTGATTTTTTTGTTATTACATAGTTCCATTTTTAATGCTATTTGATCGATACTTACATACTTTAAGGAATATTATGTCTACTGCCAATACCAAAGTACTATACATAAAGTGGATTCTGATGAAATAATTGCCTCGTTGCTTCAATTATAGGAATATGACACGCCATCGCATTGAAAACGCGCTCACGTAGGGTTCATGTAGGATTATTTTGTCCTTCAATATTGATGAAAAAAAATTCAGTGAGGTGTTAAATGTAGAGATCATAGAGGCAGTCGTTCCATATACAATTTTCGTATTAAATTGCAGCCAGGTTAACTGGAAGTCTACCTTAAGGCCTTGTGTTGGGCTGTGATTGACATGGGACAAGGCCTGAGATAGGATAGATAGAAAATGATGAATTTTGACGAACATAGGATTCTATAAATAATATCTAATGACAAACTCAAACTCAAACACTCACAAGTTACAACGCTGAAATATAAGCTGATACATTGTGCGTAACAGAAATTCTATTAGGCACCCGAGGTGAGGATCGTAAAAGGTTGGCTATTTAATATCCCTTGTATATTACATACATTTTGGGTTCTGACTTCGGTAAGGTAGGACCTACTTAGGTGTCCAATAATAATTTGGATTTAATTCTGTACACATTGCAAATTAAATGACCGTTAAGGCAAAGGTTTAAATAAATCCAACGGTCTGTTTAGCCAGGGCTTGACTTTTGGTCGGGTACACGCAAGAAAAATCGTTAAATAAAATTAGATTTTGGTGTGTTTTTTAATGTAAAATCAGATTTATTTGCCTTGCGGTAGAAAACAGTTAGAATTTGATGTGGTTTATGAGGCGACATTGCGATTTCCCTTAACAATACTCAGTACAGCCTGTATTCTGTATTATCTATAGTTACATGTATTTATCTTTGTCCCCTATAGGCTCGCGCTTGACTACTATCTCACCTGATGGAAAGCGATGATGTGGTCGACGGTGAATCACGCTTGCCTAAAAAACCTATTCACTCTGGACTTAAAGACCCCTAGATTGTAGCTGTCGGGAAATACAGACTCCGGCAAGGAATTTCACTCCTTAGCTGTATAATGAAAGTGACTGCACTGACAAGAACATGGATCTTCAAGAATATCTAGCAAATCAAGCTTGTCAACGTTAACCAGTTCTGCCGTTCCCTCTGAAGAAGACAGATACGAAGACATATATTTTTGCCATGCAAATCCAACATTCCATTTCTCTTAATAGCAATGACTTTGAAAATGAAATAGGTGGATACTCAGCAAACCCTGTCAAACTCATCATGACTTGAAAATTAACCAGTTCGCTTCATCCTCCCCCTTCATTCAACAAACACAATACAGTTTTCACACAGTTGCTTCTAAACAAGGCGGATCGAATTATCCTTTAAGAAAACCTGTCAAGGTTGTTTTATGAATAAATGGCGTAGACTTTAGAGATCCAATGTTCTGATTCTGAGATAATTTTGTATCGGCATTGTCTGGCATTTCTGGAAGGAATCTAGTAATAGAATTTGTCGATTCTATAGATAATGTATTTATTGATTTGAATTCAGATTGAAAATAGATGTGATGAAGGTACCTATTTGTTTACAAAAGATCCCGATTGTTCGTTTGTTTTTATGTCCGAACCAGTTTCAGATGTGATTTTGTTCTGTGCGATGTTTCTGATGTGATCATAGGATTCCATAATATGGCTTATCTTTGTATTCTTAGTTCTTTCTTTCTTGACTTGACTTTACCTCGGATCAGCCTTAAAAAATTACATTGACAGTTATAAGGTAATTTCAAATGCTTCCATACTAGGATTCCCTATGCAGATTTGCTAAAGCATTACGAAGTATTGAGCTTGTATTCCAGCCGTTCAGTGATCATGGTAGCGATGCTACACGGTATATATGCGGCATTAACAAATACAATTGTACTGAACTGTCGAAAGGATTATGTTACGTAGTACCAAGAACTGTTATTCGGCGGGAGGTGAGCGCACCTCGACTATTCTACACTGCGCGATGTAGAACGAATGCTGGGGTGCGGGCCTCTCCCCGCCAACTTTTAGAAACATATAACTCACAATTTACTGATTTTCACATTTTCGCGATGTCGCTATCTATATTAAAAACAATGTTTTCTCAATTTATTGCAAGTCGCCCATAAGATGTAGGCTATTATCATCCGCTTCCTTCGATTCGTATATATATACCCTCTTACAAATAAACGCGGAATAAAGTTTTACCAAGTATAAACCTATGAAAATGTATGGTTATTCCTTTGTTATACCTGGTATAACTTTATTCCGCGTTTATTTGTAAGAGGGATAGTGTTTATCTTCCAAATATATATTATTATTATTTTTCATTTGACATGCATTCGAAAACTTACTGTGATATCACTTTGTGGACAATACGTTATACGTTTTTTCGACTGTAATATAACTACTTTTTGTATATGCTCTACTCTATAACTGGTTTTGTCCCAAAATAAATAAATAAATTAAAATAAAGATCCTGGAATCAAGTATTTGAAGAAGAACATGCTATACTATTAATATAGTTGACTATACTATTAATATAATTTAATTGAAGGACGCGAGTTTAAGTCGAATGGAGGAATTAACTAAGAAACGGTCGTATTAACTGGTAGAGAATGGATTGTTGTATTCAGTCTGTCTATGTACCACTACTGTACATAGATTAGTCTGTTGTGTCAGGGCATCAACATGTTTAATGACCGTCTCTCACCTAAAAAGCCTCATAGATCAACAAGGCACACGGCGACTTAAAGAGCTTTTAGTGAAATACCCACATTTTATCCACACGCAAAATGTTTCTTCAACAAAAACACAAAAGTTAACCAAAATAAAAGCCGAGTACTCGTAAATCGAGACCCCAAAACAGCCACAACATAAGAGATATTAAATAACAACGCTCGATCCACACCTCGGGAGCCTGATTGAATTTCTGTTCCGCATGATTTATCGGACATAAATACGGTTCTGTTGGTACCCATGGACGCCTGATCATGCAGTTTTGTGTCGGCCATTTTGTGTATTGAATACCGGAAAATGTGTACACATTTTGTTGTAGTTTATTATTATAATACACCTACTTTACCGGAATAAAAGTAACCTTTGTGCTATTCCTGATCCTGGCCAAATGTCATCCAGATCCGTTCAGCCGTTCTAACGTTATTGACTATCACTCATTTGTATATGCAAACTTTCGCATTTTTTATATTATTAGGATACAGACAAAGATGTGTACCTGTGTTATGTCTACCTGGGACAAATGGTCTAGTTGGGTAGGTCACACTTCGAGAAAGAGGTCAACCGTCGAATCCCACTCGGCTGGGCGGCGTTCGGGAAGTTGCGTGGTATCTTCTCGTCCAATTTACCGCAGTGTCTCAAAGCAAAAGTCTATGACCAGTGTGTGTTGCCAATGTTCACCTATGGGACCAAGACGTGGTCGCTCACAATGGGCCTTATCAGAAAGCTTAAAGTCACCCAAAGGGCAATGGAGGGAGCTGTGCTCGGAATTTCCTTGCGTGATCACGTCAGAAATGATGATATCTGCAGGAGAACCAAAGTTACCGACATAGCCCGAAGAATTGCCAAACTTAAGTAGCAGTGGGCAAGGCACATTGCTCGCAGAACGGATGGCCGATGGGGCCGAAAAGTTCTGGAATGGCGACCGCGAACCGGAAGACGATACGTTGGAAGACCTCCCACTAGGTGACACGTCATCGTTCGTTGTCTAATTCTGGTAATCAGCTACATTCCGTTTGTATGAAAACCGACCACAATACAGTAGTAAAAAGATAGCAGAAGATGACAGATACTCAGTATCCCAAAGAGTAAATAGGACAGTAATTTGAAAGCCACAAATTACGTATTTGTTTGTGTAGGATATTATAATATTAGAATAAGAAAACAACAAGCTCAAACGAACATCATAAGGAAATTTATTGACCCATAAACCCTTCAAACGACAATAATTGTACCTACGTTAAAATACACTTCCGGATTGTTCATTGGTTTACAGTCATAACGACCTTTGTGTAAATAGCTCCCGCTGTGGTATTTGAAAAGGTTGTATAAAGGCGGTGACATACATTTCTAAAAGCTTGAAAAGCCGCGTAATTGTTTGTTTATGCAGGCTTGTCAGTCGTGCTTGCAGTCGATCTATTCTGTAAATATCTCACCGTAATAACTTTAGTGACCTTGAAATTATCTGTCATTCTTCCTTGGTTTAATGGATCGAATGCTCACTTTATGTTCACATCACCAAATTTAAGGTGAGATAATTATGGAATAGCACCGCGGTTGTATGCAATCACCTTCAAGAAGGGAGCGGACTCATTGCACGAGTTATGCCGGATTTATTTAATCAAGAAGCCGAGTTTCCAGATAGGATTTTCGATCAGCAAGAATGAAGCATTACCAACATTTGGGCAATTGCAATTTTTTTAGTTGCATTTGTCCTCTATTTAACACCTTTATGATCTAATTTCCAAAATCCTTCCTGAGCCCTTATTCATTCGTTGGATTAGGTGGATTATAAATATGTTGTTATAGACCTAGAGGCTTAGACTCTTGACTGACTCTTAGAGTTAGTGAATAAATGAAATTTACATACCTTGTTACTGAAAATGCAGACATAAACTGACAATTTTTACATAATTCACCAACCACAGACCAAAAACCTCACTCGACAATCTGGAACACATCTGAACGCTAACCAACCACCAATCACCAACAAGTTAATGCAGTAAAAACTGCGTCTCAAGTACTGAACTCGGTAATAACTTTTTGATGGACATCCAAGTATGATCGCGCCGCCCAACTGTCCCCTTTGGCAGCGTCCAGAACATGCGTTGCCAAAAAGGTTTTTAGTAGTATAATCCTGCGATGATTTATTTGCTGTAAAACGTGGAAAGATAAAGTGGCTGTTAGTTTTGGTGGCCGTCTTGGGAGTATTTTTGTTTTAGGTATGTTGGGCGTATTTTTGTTTGGTGGCAACTATTGTTTTGTTTCTATTATTTCGGTTTTTGGCCATGTAGATGTCAATTTTGTTGCATTTGTTCAAATGGTCATCAGTAATATATGTATAGTGTTCTAATTTTTAGGGTTCCGTACACAAAGGGTAAAAACGGGACCCTATTTACTAAGACTCCGCGATCCGTCTGTCCGTCTGTCACCAGGCTGTATCTCATGAACCGTGATAGCTAGACAGTTGAAATTTTCACAGGTGATGTATTTCTGTCTGTGTATACCAACAAATACTAAACACAGAATTAAATATATATTTAAGTGGGGCTCCCATACAAAAAACCTGATTTTATGCCGTTTTTTTGCGATAATGGTACGGAACCATTCGTGCGCGAGTCCGACTCGCACTTGGCCGGTTTTTTCAACTAACCCAATGGCTAAGATCTCGAATTTCGTGCTTGAGGGTTCATTGGTAGTACCAATGGGACCTTTTCAATTAATTTATGCAATTTCTAAGTTTATATTTACAATGGAACACCAATAAACTGGTATTATTGTCTTAGTATTCATATTTTTATCCATTTTTAGCGTTGATGTTTACAAAAAAGTCTTACTCACCTTCACAAATTGTTACTTGCATCTTGCTAACTTTTATTTCATCAACAACAAACACCAAACATCGCCACACCAGCCCTTTAAACCCAACAAGTTTCTTCTATTACGTTTTATCAATAAAACTGCCATCAGCACCTAATAACTCCTAATAAATTTATATCTTCGCATCGACGCTTGATATTTCAGCCACGTGACAGAACTGCGAACACAGACATAAATCTAAATAGATACCGCAAATGTACTTTGCGTATTTACCAAAAAAGGAAGTAAAAGTGAGAGCAATGTGAAAAGTGAGAAAAAAATGCCTAGTTAAGCCGTATTGAGCTTAAAACAAGTTGGCTGAGATAATGCAAACATTTTTTTTAACCGGGAAATAAAGTTTTATTTGTGTGTGAAAAAGTGGTACATTTGGTTTTCATACAGATGGAGGGACTTGCGTTTCCTACTTAGATTTATGTCTGTGACTGCGACCATAGTACACGATATTGGCAACACCGGTCACGTTCCCTGCCAAACACTAGTTAGGAACTGCGATGACGCTGCACAATCAATTGTATCAATACTGATATCTGGTGTTATGTGATTCACTTTCTGTCGTATTTTTACATTGCTCCTTTGTAGAAGGTTAATATTTGACTTAGAATCCAGTCACAATGTCACAAGTCAAGTTTTTTGTTATAAACATCAATTATCAGAGAGTTGAAGCGATATATTACCATACACACACACATCACCACTTTGCCATGTATTTTTTAATATTAAAACCTCCAGACGTATCTGCATTTTATTGATATTCATCATCTATATCTTTGGCATCATTGTTGCCACCCACTACTGAATGCAGATCTATGTGTGTTGTGTGACAAGTCTTTCACACAACTTTCAATAAAACATCAATCACAGATTTTTAACCAATTCTGAAACCGTTAAATTACAATCTTACATCTCGACCACATTCCAAAACAATTCCACCGCAGTTATTAAAACCGAAACAAAGCCGATTCCTGTTCAGTTCACGTTCTAAATTTAAACCCAACGAGTATGTAATTAAATATTGATAACTACCAGTACTGACCGCCAAATTCGTGGAACTCAACCCCCGTTCGATGTATCAATGCCATCATGACTACGTTTTAAAAAGGGATAGGACTATCGTTCCTGTATAGCTCTGTCTCTTGCTCGCACCGTAATCGTAATGGCATTGGAACGTCATGGTACGAGGCCGCTGTTGCATGTTTAGTTGCATGTTTCACTACGAATTATTGTCAGCGTTCATACATCATCAGAATTATTGCTTTGAACTAATACATTCCTACGAATTAATTTAAATGGTATGAATCGGATTATTCTGATGTGGAGTTCCTATGAATCAATTGGATATTAGTACTAGATTACTGGAACTCCTGTAATCTGGGCTATTTGTTGCGGTACTTCGAAGTGGTGTTTTGATTGATCAAATTAATTGGATTAGTCTAGTGGGTTTGTGTTTCTGAATTGGCATTTTGAATGGTCAAATTAGTTAGGTGTTTATATTGTAGCTTTAAATAATACCAGCCTGTTACTGTTCCATTGCACGGCAAATACCTCTTCTCATACAGAGAAGGCATTTATAACCACGCTTCTTTTTTTTTTTTTTTTTTTTTTAAAAAAAAACGTTGCCCCACACTAGGAATTTCTTCCTGTATCGTGGGTGCGTTTACAAACATATAAACTCACATACACAAACACCCAGAGCCGGAACAATTATCTGTAGGTCATACAAATATTTGTTTCGTGCGGGAATCGAACCCGCGACACGCAGCGCAGCAGTCAATCGCTCAACCACTGCGCCAACCGTGCGCCCTAATCTTCAATGCGACTTGGCGATTTCAAACAATTAAAAGCCATTGCGTCTCATCTGGTTCCGCGTTTTCGGCAGTCAAGATGTTAACTATAAGTCCAGGTAACCTCATGATGTTTTCTTTCAGCGTCATCAAGGTAAACTTAGAATGTACATATTACATGAATTAAAAAAGTTACATCTGATCCCGGATTCAATCCCTCTCGTTCTTAATGTTAAGATGGTCTTACCCACAAAGCCACTACAACAAATCTGTAAATGACTTTTCTATTGTTATTCATACCAACCAGGAGATATATTTCCATAAGGCTATCGATGGCTATCGATTAAGTTGATGGTCAACGCAACAGTCAAGAAACGACTGCTAATGTAACAAAGTGTTATATTAGGATCCATTTGGAGCCAGATTTTAAGCAAATATTTAATTAAATTGATTTAATTTTATTAATAGTTATAATTCAAGAAAAAAATATTCTATACTAGTTTCAAAAACGTTCGGAAATGACAACTAACTAAAATATCAAAACTAATTTCTTTTATAAATTATAACTATCATTTTCTAACTTTTAATTAAGTATAACATTCAAAAGTTAATGGCCTAATAAACGAATTGAATTGGACTTTTAACAAGAATAACAATTAATTTTATCTCTCAAATTAGTAGAACCCACACTTCACTTCAAAGCCTTAAAAACTACTCCTCAAAGGCATAAAATACCCCTAATTCGACACTCAACCACAGTCCAGACTTTCTTACTTCAAACAGAACTTCATCTTGGCATAAAATGCCCTTAAATTTGACACTCAACAACTATTTAGTTGAACCACTTATATTAAAACGGTGTAAGATTTAACAAAGTGGTTTGCTATTGACGACGCTGGTACGTAGCCAAATAAGTTTGGAAACGAACCTATTACGTCATTACACTTTCAGCTTAATTACTCACACTTGTGAGTTTTCGGAAATTTTTCATCTATTTTATGGATGATAGGAGCAGTCTGACAACTCAGCTTGATTTCGAAAGGACTGTTCCAGGAAAGCGGTCACTATAAAGAGAGAATTTTTATTTCAAGTTCCAGAAAATGTGGAACAGTACGAATATTCTCCCTAGAAACAACATGACAAGTACATTAGAATATTATATTTTGTATTGTTGGAGTTTGATACAAAATATAAACAACAAAAATACGAAGCTAGTCTACGCATTTCTGGTTTGGAGAGTCGATACTCTTTGAAAGCTGTCTTTAGTAACAACGATGTGAAAGATATATGTTTTTATTTTCCTTTTTGGACAATGATCATAGAAGTAATTATTGGATGCCGTACTTTAGGGCAATCATTGGTATCCCCCAAGTGCATATGTTCCTGGATACTATGACAAGGATAGGTATACGCGTTTATTTGCTGAGATTATGAAGAGTTTTATTATTGGTTACTGTGCTGCGTGTGTGTGTGTGCGTGTGTGTGTGTGTGTGCTGTGTGTGTGTGTATTAATGCTACTATAAAATGTGAAAGTTTGTAAGTGTGGGTTGATGGATGGATGTTTGGGAATTTTCACGAAAAAACTACAGAACGGACCTGGATTGAATTTGGCACACATAATAAATATAGTTTATAACCTGCTACATATATATGTAGCAGAGATGAGAATGTTGAGATGGATGTGCGGCGTGATGAGAATGGATAAATTGAGAATGAATATATTAGAGGCAGTTTGAAAGTGGCGCCAGTGACAGAAAAATTTAAAGGAAACCGTTTGTTCTGGTATGTTCGTGTGATGTGAGGGAAAGAAACGCATGTTACTAACAGAATTATGTTTATAAATGTAGGTGGTGGGAGGCAGGCAAAAGAAAAGTTGGATGGAATGTGTGAGGAGTGATATGAAAGAAACGGGAGAAAGTGATAGCGTGACGGGGGACAGGATAATATGGAAGAAGAAAACGTGTTGCGCCGACCCCAACTAACATTGGATAATGGCAGGAAGATGATTATAGTTTATAACCTGGATTAACGCATAGCATAGGTTTTTGTTCAGGAAGTGTATAGGTTCGTAGATTCATTTGGTACCATTTCATTTCATTTTATCATCGGGCGGTGGTTATTTGGTAATATATTATCAAAGTCCTGCGTTTGTACAGTAGATAGCACGTCAAACATAACTTACACTGCAGCGTTAGCATAACCAGTAAACTCTGACTTGTTATTTGGATAAAGCCCTGTACCTATAAACCAGCTTAAAGTCAAAGTTTTAACACCAACTGAACCACTCCATGATTTACCGTAACCAACTTTAATTTTTGATGACACTTTAACAAGATCGCCAGCCTAACTTTCCAGCTACCATAGAGCTATAGCAATCAATCATTACTTTCGTCATTAACGCGGTAACGTCAATTTAATTATCGTGCGATAATCCTTAGTGGCAGCTCGAATGAGAATAGATTATAATACAATGGATAGAAAGGTATTATGTTGTCCGAAACGGATATTTTTGTGATTAGATGAAGGTTATCTTATATGTACATTCGGGTATTTATGGTATACAATGTATCCGGACTTCTAGTAATAAAACTTTACAGCCGTAAAATACAGTTAATTTTATTGATAAAAACACCCCACTTCCGGGGTGAAATCACCATAACCTCAAAGATAGAGCAATTTTAGTGCCTGACTTACTTCTTACGATATTCGCATAGTCTAACAACTAAAACTTTGGACCTAGGTCTCGCCATAGCAAAGAGAATCTAAAGAAATATTCATCAACACAAACTAAAGTATCACAGCTCTAAGTTACTATTGTCTAAAAAGAGCCTCTGAAATTTTTTGCCTTATATTTTTATTCAGAATTTTAGGAAATGCAATAAAAAATTGTGGGGATGAAACCCCTTGTTTGGTGTATTTTATCGACAAAAATCAAGTGTATTTTACGGTCTTGAAGTTTTATTTCTACAAGTCCGGACACATTGTATGTATTAAACCCTTTATTGATATACAATCAATCAATCTGCCCACGTTGTCCAGCTAATCCCAGTCTTTTCTGCACTACGTTGGGGTCGGCTCCCAATCAAACTGTCACTGTAACCATGTATTTCAGGTTCCATTTTTATAATCCATCGTCTGAAAACCAGAACGCAATAACTTCAACTGTATAACTAGGCAACATTAACAAATGAATAGTACTCCTCCAATCGTGTTCAGAAATGGCTTTAATGATACTATTTCATGCACCTACTTGTTTACGCAATTACTATTGCTATACATACAAGCTCTTAATAAACTCAACTAAAACAATGACTTAATACTCGTACTAGTTAGTTCGGTTATTAATTAAACAAAACTGTAGGCATTATAATTATCAAGGAGAAGATTTTAAAACCATGATATAATCACGACCCCCAGCATTGGGAACTCATGCAAGTGGAAGAAGGATAGGCGTTTATAAAAAACGGGTTCTAAATACCAACGTATTATTTATAAAAACATGTTCTAAGTACTAACGTATTATTTCTTTCTCACCTGGCGCCTTCTCAATCAAAACTTTCGGTGTTACTCATGACAGAAAGGTAGACAATGCGAAGATTGCATTTCCTTTAAGCACGTTAGGGGAAAATGAAGGAAATCCGCTCTTCATACATTTTGATAGGCATTGTTAGAAGTATCATGATGTCAGACCAGAAACGTTCGTGTAAACGTTACTTTCCAGTGGCTCACAAATGGTAAACAATCAATGTTTCAGTTACCTTAAATGGCAGACAGATTGGAGATGGTACTCGTAGATTGGTGCTGCTGGAGCTCTAGATAAAGTGACATTCGTAGAGTGATACGAACTTCCAATATATTTCTAATAGATGCACGCCCCGGCATCGCATAGGTGCATTAATGAAGAGAATAAAACTTTTTTTCTTTCATACATAAGTCCTTACACACATGTCAGATTGTCCAATTCCTTATTTTTTTTTCTTGACTATTTAATTTATTCTTCTTCGTTGTATCGATGATTCCAAATTTAAATATGTTTTGACCAGTATTTAGCTACGCCAACAGCGTTGTCATTTGCCTCACAAAGGTCTTTTAAGGTGCAGGTGTTGTTGCACAGAGAGCACGACAAAAGGTGAGGCATTGTTTGGGACCTGGCTCCGCAATCGCACTGTGGGTCATTGGAGTACCCCCATCTAACTAGGTTGTGCCTGCCTAATTTATTAACATATATACAATTGAATATTCAAAAAAAAAACCTATATACAAATACAAAAGGGAGACGGCAAAAAAGCACATTGTGCATAAAAAAATTCGTCCACATCGATGTCAATGGGAAACGTGGCCAGAGCGCTGGCAGCATTGCCACATTGTATGGCAATGCTGATTCTCTGGCCGAAGTAAAGGCCAGCCCTCTGGTCACGTGACGAGCTTTGTGCTAATTTCTCGAAAAACTCTATACGCACTCGGACCCCATGGACCTAATGTTTCAACCCCAAACGGCTCAAACATATAACTACCAATAAGGTTTACCAATAAGGTCGGAGACTCTACACTCGAAGTTGTGGGCGACTATGTCTACCTTGGACAAACGATCCAATTGGGTAGGGCCAACTTCGAGAAAGAGGTCAACCGTCGAATCCGACTCGGCTGGGCAGCGTTCGGGAAGTTGCACGGTATCTTCTCGTCCAACTTACCACAGTGTCTCAAGACGAAAGTCTATGACCAGTGTGTGTTGCCAGTGATGACATATGGCTCTGAGACGTGGTCGCTTACAATGGGCCTCATCAGAAAGCTTACAGTCACTCAAAGGGCAATGGAGAGGGCTATGCTCAGAGTTTCCTTGCGTGATCGAATCAGAAATGTAGAGATCCGCAAGAGAACCAGGGTTACCGACATAGCCCGAAGAATTGCCAAACTCAAGTGGCAGTGGGCAGGGCACATTGCTCGCAGAACGGATGGCCGATGGGGCAAAAAGGTTCTGGAGTGGCGACCGCGAACCGGAAGACGTTGCGTTGGAAGGCCTCCCACTAGGTGGACCGATGACCTGGTGAAGGTTGCGGGGATCCGCTGGTTGCGAGACGCACGGGACCGGTCAATGTGGCGACGCTTGGGGGAGGCCTATGTCCAGCAGTGGACGTCTTTCGGCTGATATGATGATGATGATTTGTGTCGTTTGAGGTTTTCTGCACCGGCAGCAGCCGCCCCAGCACAACCCGCCGTGCTAAGAAGATGGGATGGCGAAAGGGTGTCAATACATGTTGCATCCCACACCAAAGGCCTACCTACCTTCCAAGGCATTATGTTCATCCCGTCTGGTCTCTTCCCATCGTCGCGTGTCAAGCCATTGGGTTCTAAAACAGCTGGCACCCCGGTGACAATAGCCCGACGTATGATGTCATTAATGCTGGCGTGCCGTGCTATCCGGCCAGCGCTCCTACTGCAGGATAGGCCATGGTCGACTGCTTCACCACATTGACAACGATGTGGAGTTCCACTAGGAGCACCCAAACGCAGACATGTTAATATCGTTTTTTGCTATAATAAAACTCTTGTTACTTCTAAACGGAAGATCCATTTCGAATCATTTAAAGAGGAATTTACAGGTACATAATCAAGTGTAATTATAAACATTAAAAAAATATCGAGTAATCGAATTGAGAACCTTTTTGAAGTCGCTTAAAAATATTTAATTGGATAAAGATTCATAAGCATGATATATCTATCATGCTTATGAATCTTTATCCAATTAAATAGATGACAGCGGATGACAGCATTTTTCATCGTACTCGTGTTTTAACTGATTAATTTGAAGAAAAAGGGGTTATTGTCGCTCATCTATAATAGTTAGACATACAGCCTTGCTGATTATTTTATAGGTAATTATGAGTTACAACATAAATTTTTGATGTTCTGTGATTGTTTTCGCAATTTCCTTTCTGTGTTGTTGGAGGGTTGTGGTCTCGATCCCCCACGAGGACCAGTCGGCTTGGGAAAGTAAAAGGAAAAGAGGTAGACAAAAAAAAAAAAGGAACGATGATATCAGGCAGGTTGCAGGCATAACATGGAATAGAGTGACCAGAGAGAGAATGGAGTAGGTTGGAGGAGGCCTTTGCCAACTGGCAAACGGACTTACAGAAAGTAAAAAAACAGCAAAGACGCGAATAATTTTAATAATGTAAAATTTATATTTATAACAGTGTAGTAGTTCAGGAAACATAATTGTATATCTTTTGTCCGAATAAAAGGCTTTATTATTATTATTATTTCGTTTATTTATCTTTTTTCTTATTATTTTACATTTTTAAATATTAATAAAAAAGAAAACTTAAAAACATTTAAAAATATAAAAAAATAGAGACCAACCGGTATCGGGAACAGGGTCCAAGCTACCGGTGGTTAGGGCTCCAGAGACAGGAACCTCCTCACAATGCGAGCCGTATCGAGGATACTGCCTTCTGTATCAGACCCTTGATCCAACCGCCCAATGACAGCCTCGACAGATGGTCGAGGCTATTATTATTATTATTATGAGTATTGCAAACATGTACTACAATATTTTATGTATCCTCAATAGTTTTCGCAGCGCACGCTAAATAATGAAATTTATAAGCAAATTTTTGACACTTTGCATTATTGATATTACCTACATTATTAATATTTTCGTAGGGCTTCCATTTAAAAAAAAAAAAAAATATATTTCCATAGGTGAAAGAATTTTTAAAATCGGTTTTGTAATTTTTTAGTTTATCCTTAAAAAACAGACTTACAAAAATCAAATCTTTCCTCTTTATAATATTATTATTAGTGTACATTGAACTTTCGAATTTACGGTAGCGCTGTTAACCTCATATATTTTGGACTTGAAGACTGTTATTGTTGATAGAATGTTTATTTAGGCCCTCTGGTGTACAGTTACTTCAATTTACTCCGTAATAACAAAATAAGAGCCTCATAATAAAAAAGATTGCCAAAACCCGCACCGAAACAGGAATCTCAAAGCCAGAAAATCTAATAATAAATCCTCATTATATTTACTTATGAAACCCAGGAATACGTCCATAATTTCTATAGCTTCCCCCGTGATATTGCCAAAAGTAATTAGGGTACATTACGGGGCTTACCTTTGAAGGCGCCTATCTTGGGTCACCTGATGTGATTGGCGACAACCTTAGCGAATTAAACCTGTAATTAAAGGGACATGGCTTCTTTTGACGATAACCTTGACTGATATGGGAGGTGAAATTAGATTGGATTTTATGGGATACTAACTTCTGCCAGCGGCTACGCCCATTTGAAAAGAGTTCTAATAGCCCAACGGACATAAGACCGTAATAAAAAGCCTCGTATGACCTAATCTAGGTCATCGCTACCCATATTACTACAAACATACATATGTATTGTGACTACATTTGTTAACTAAGATCTTACCTCTGTATGTCTGATTGAATAAATAAATGTAACGCCAAGTTTCATACAAATCTATTCAGCCATTGAGGCTTGAGAAAGTAATAGATAGGCATACAGACAAGAGTTACTTTCACATTTATATTGTTAGTAAGATTTTTTATTTGAATGGCAACCAAAGGTTGAGTGTACCTGGTATTCTTGTACGTTTGAGTTATCAAATCAAGTTATATTTAATTATTAGGTAAGAAGATACATGCTGTGCCTCCAAATAAATTGGGGTAAGAGCAGGATAATGATAATATGGTATGGTAATGGATTTGTAATATATCTCGAAATGAGGCCGTAGTTTTCAATCTCTAAGAAGTAACAAACAGGTCAAGGTCTTTTTGGAGGCCTGGAATTTTGTACAATTATCTTAATTACTGCTCCATCTTCTCTGTATAAGAAGAGGTATGAGGCCTGCAGAGGGACTATAACAGTCTGCTATTATTTTACCGTGATTATGGGAATATTAGCTGGCCAGATCGAATTTTGAGTATGAATGTGGGTATAAGAAGTAAGGGTAGATCAAGTGGCAGATGAACTGGCAAGAGAGGGCTCAGCAAATGATTTTGTGGGTTCAGAACCATGTGTAGGCATTTCGACGTGTCTCGTAAGAGCCACATTTAGGGAGTTTGCAGATCACACACAACGAACACATTGGCTGTCTAATATCGGTCTACAACACTCCAAGAAATTCCTAGGCTCTACGTTCAAAGCCTGGGAATGCATTTGGAATTTGAGCTGGGGGCAAATCCGCTACCTGCTTAGGGCCTTTACTGGGCAGTGTTTTCTGCAGTGTTTACCGAGCCAATTCATAACATTGCTTGTGTGAATGTGTCATTCAAAAATATGCCAGACACAGTTTTGCTTTTTGCCAGTGCGACGTTTCGTTACAGCAAAAAACAAGAGCTTAAAAAAGCAATACTTTTTGCAGGCGTATGGAAAATTCAATCGAGCACAAGGCTTGTTTAATAAATTTTAAGTTCCAGTGCTTACGAGAAAGTCTAGGAGGTTTACAGGTGAAGCTAATTTAATCTCACCTATACATCTACTAGACTCCAGATACAAGGATCCTGTGATAATTAAGGGTATACGGACAAATTACAAACAGAATTTACCTACCGATCTCACGTCCTGTAAATATACAGGAGACACAGAATATACAGAGAAATATCCCTTCCTACCTTTCAAAGCGTTATACTCATAAAAGCATAAGCGACAAATCGGGATTAGGTTTGACAGATCCTTAATCTATTTTGGAAGCGCCCTTCCCTCGCCTGTTTTCTTAAGATAACTCTCTGTACAATGAATAGCAATGCATTTGATGAGGTTTTTCATGATCTCTTTTTGATGTCGTATGAAACATTCGTGGCTTACTAGAGCATGGGTCGATCTTCAAGGTTAAGCAACATTTGCCGAGGTCGGTCTGTGGATAGGAGACCAGTCTATCATTCGAGGTTCCTCCGAGCCTCAAAAGGCGAGATAAGCTGTTGGTCCTGGCTGTCACTTGAAGATGTTTGACAGTCTTTACGGTAGTTAGAAGAAATAAAACACCAGCCTTACCAAAGCATATCGCGTTACCCAGTTACGGTTGTGGAGGTCAGTAAGGTAGTCGCTCCATCTAAAATACTGGTACTAAGCTAACCAAGTCAGACTGGAAGTGGACACCAATAAAGTTGGGCAAAGACTAGGTACATATTTTGTTTTTAATTTCAGCAGTAGTTAGTAGCTTGTTATGGAAAAGAAAGGACAAGAAACTCCATAGGTACTTACTCTTTAAAAAAATAATTGTTTTATAACATTTACATACATACATTAATTCATATACGTGAGGATGATGCACCCAGACTAACACTACTATACTACGTATTGTTGTAATGTACTAAGGAAGAATTTAGGAAGAACTCTTACATTTTTGATGTGAACAAGTAGCACTCCAAATAAGGACTGTAAAAAAAGTTTATTCACGGAAAATTATAATTAGGTACATGCTATGTAAGGTACGCTCCCACAAAATTATAAACATAACATTGCAAAATGAAATAATAACTTTACTTTCTTATGACGTTGTAAAGCACATTACCCGAGGCCATACCGACGACACAGCTGACTCCATTTTTATAAACTTATTAGCTTCTACCAGCGGCTTCACCAGCCTAAAAAATTACCAAGGGAACATACTTTCAGGGTAAAAATTATACAAGTCCTTTCAGCCATTAGGAAGTGAAAACGGTGCAAACAGACAGACAGGCAGAGTTACTTTCGCCTTTATAATTTTAGGTATGGTCACAGATAATATAATACTAGCATACAGATGCCTCATCCCATACAAAGAAACCGTGCCAACGTAACTAGCGTTTTTCATCTGATTATACCGATTATTTTTTGTAAATCGGTCGCGTTCGAACGGAACCGAACGCGAGTGATGTAAGAAAAATAATCAGTATAATCAGTACAGTACTCCGGCACGGTTTCTTTGTATGATGATACACACGCACACACGGTAAATGGTGAAGTGTGATGTTGATTTCTTACGGTTGCGTTCACTGCTGAAAAAATAAGGTCAATTTAACAGCCATTATGAAAAGAAAACAAAACAAAAACAATATGTAAAGATCGTATTAAAAGGCGCTCTGTAGGTTCTGCCTTCGCCCATGGGCAAAAGGCGTGAGTTTATTTATTTATGATGAAAATTCAAAGCATGACTAGTCCCTCCCATACGCTCTGCAAAGTAGAATGGTATTTGGATGGCACGCTTGCCGCAGTGATTGAGAGATAGCCTTTATCGTGTGTAAACAGTACCTACACTACCTACACACGATTTCCGCACGAAACAAATATTTGAATGGCCCACAGATAGTTGTTCCCGGTCTGCATGTATGTACAGTGTAAATGAGATTTGTGTTTATAAACGTACTCAAGATAGAGGAAAATTCCTACTCTTTGCCTTTTTTCAGCCTTTTCCGGGTAGTAACTGGGAAAGATTGGGCGAAAAGGGGAATTGTGTGAGCCTAAACAGGTGACGTGAAAAGAGACTTAAGGTATTGAGGTATTTTGGCAAAAGCTAACTGTAAATACTGGCCATATTGCGAAAACAGGTAAGCTAATAATCCTCTGGCTATGTTGGCTTAGGGAAAACTTAAGTTAACTAAAAGGCAAGTCTAACTACATGTGCACGTGTAAACGTATATAAAAAAAAGAGGGTAGACTAGAAATTATAAGAAAACTTTTCTCAAATTAAATGAATACACTAAGTTTTCTATCATATTAATTCCAAAAATAAATGTAAGGAAACCGGAAAATATGCAAAAATGTAGACGGAAAAGCCCACAACATTTTATTAAAAATACCTGAAAGTTGTCAAAGAAAACCGACAAATAAGAACAATATGAAAGTGCTTGAAATCTAGCCTGAACTCGCTTGAAATACTGCCTGGAACCTAAGGCTTTAATAAGACGGACTGCATTTGAGTGGACTGCGCACTAGGTTAGCAGTTCCGATGCAGTTGTTCAGATGTGTTATGTATGTATACATAAACTGCATTCAAACTACAAATTTGCAGTTGGAGTGCAGATGAAATGCAGTCCCTCTGTCTAAAACTCGAGTGTTTTATTACTGAAATAGCTTAAGTTCTGTTAATGGATGGAACCCCGAAAATTGGTGCTCAAACAGATTTATTTATACATGCATATGTTGTTATTTGCTGTAACGTTAACATAATAAATGCTACAATGATATAATATTATTTATTTCATTAACTGGCATGTTGCACAAATATCGAATGTATTTGTTATTTACATGGTTTTTATTTAGTTTTTCTTCTTTTCGTGTGAGGATGTGGCCACCTCTATTGTCAGAGTTAATTAAGCCACCTTTGGGAACACCACAGGCCTCTGACTTGGCTATTTTAGGCTTACATTAACTATATAAGTTCAGGTTTCCTCACGATGTTTTCCTTGACCGTTGCCTGTGGTCGAAGATAAACATAAAAAAGTACATATGAATTTAAAAAAAATAAAAAAAGTTAATTAAAAAAATAAAAAAACCCGACTGCTTGAAAAGCGAACTAAAAAGACGTAAACAAGGAGAAAATCATGCTGTGCTGTCGGAGGATACATCTTCGCGAGCTGGCTGACCAAAACCAGATGTATCCTCCGACTGCACAGCATGATTTTCTCCTTGTTTACGTCTTTTTAGTTCGCTTTTCAAGCAGTCGGGTTTTTTGATTTTTTTAATTAACTTTTTTTATTTTTAACTTTTTAGTAATTTTTTTTTCGAATATATAAGTATATAAGTGTGAATATATAAATATATAAGTGTTATATATTTTTGAAATCACCTCTTAAAATCCTTTATTTTGATACCCCACACGATAGGTACGGAAGAAAAAAAATATTTGGGCTCTCACAATATGGTGCCCAAGAACCGCTATTTTCCTATTTTCCAATTTTCATGTAGCCAGTGACACTCGCGGGGTTAAGACTAATCGATTGACGTAAGTACTATCAAAATCGGCCGCGGGTTTGGTCTCTAGAACGCCACATAGGAACAAACATACATACATACATACATACATACATACTTACATACATACATACTTACATACATACATAGACTGATAAACACATTACCCTCCTTCAGCAGTCGGGTAAAATGTCACATTGGTACTTAATCGGATTTGATCCCACGACCACAAGCATGAGAGGCGGAGGTCTTAGTCACTGAGCCACTATGCCATATGATAGGCATATTTAGAAAACAGCAATTAACCATTTTTTTAAATGTGAATGTTTTCGAATTTGAAAACATTCAAATTAAAATCGTAGGTGAACGCTCATAATAACGTTGAAAATATTTTTCTTTTAAACTCAATAACTCAATCAAAACTTTGTTGGCAAAATAAGTTATCTTTGAAAATTATAAATATGATTTTCTCTAAGTACTTGAATGCTCTCGTAAAACTTTAACATGGCGAAAATGAAAACTCGTAGCAAACTCAAAAGTATTGTTTGTAACTTAAAATCCAAGCGTTCCAAACGGTAAACAAAAAAGGCACTTTGTTTGCACCACGAGAATGAAAGATACTTCCACCGCTAACCCTACCTATTCATTCACAAAACAATGCCACAAGTGGTCCATTCCTTCCCATTTTCCCCATAAAAGTTGCAGAATCAACCTGTAATCGTTATACCCTAAATGCACCCAGGAGGCGAATGGGAACAAAAGCGGACGCCACCCGTTTCTCCCCTTTCGTAGGATCTTGATAAAAACAAAGGTTTCACTTGATAGAAGAGATTTATTACTCAAATCTCTGGAGACGAACAGATATATTCTTTTGAGCATACAAATTTAAGTCTGGATTGTATCACACCGACGCGACCTGGAATGAATAGTGAAGACCCATTCGTCTTACTGGGTGAATGAAAAAAAAAATATTTTTCTTGTACATTTTAATATCAGTAAAAGATAATAAACACAAAAGTGCCGCTTAAGGCCTAGATGAAATAAATATTTTTGACTTTGACTTTATGAGACAAAAAACCCAAAAAAGAAATATAACAGCTGGCACATTTTTATTTCATCCTTTTATAAACTACATAATTTATCTAGTAGTAGACACGCATTGATCGATAATCTATCGGTCACGTAATTATGACAAAAATATCTTATATTCATCATCATCATCATCATCATTTCAGCCGAAAGACTGCGTGGACATCTTATATTATCTTGCGAAAATACGCCGATTCAATTAGTAAAACGCCCATAACTTTTAACGGCTGAACCGATTTTCATCAAACATATCTAAGAAGACTTTCGATAAAGTAAACTTAAAAAAAAAAACTAAATCAAAACCAGGTCAACCGTAAGAAGCTGTGATGCCACAGACAGATACACAAACACACATACACACATGCCAAACATATTACACCCCTCGTTTTCCGTCAGGGGTTAAAAATATGTAACATTAAGAGAATGCTATTCTTTATTCCGGAATGAAGCCACCTTAAAAAAAGCTAGCTAATATATAAATATGTACTGCCGGAAAATCATCTGTACCGAAGTTGCATCAATAAATTGCATTGCACTTACACAAATACACAGACTAGTAACCAATTCTATTGTAGGCTTTACAAATATTTGTTCTACGCGGGAATTGATCCCGTAGCGCAGCAGCCAATCGCTCAGTTACTGTGCCAATTGAACTGGCGTACGTTGAAAAAACAAGCATGGGTACCGGTGGTATTGAAGATTTTAGCCAGTAGCAGACTATACCTACTTGATACCATAGCCCGACATTGTAAACGTCGATGATAACAAAGCTGAAGCTGAAATGCTGATCATTTAATCAATTTTATGTATAGATTGACGTTCTAGAAATTATAAACGGATTTTCGAACTTTTAGCTGCATGCCGACTGGAATGTGGACTGGAAACAGACCCCAACACAATTTGAAATGGCACAACAAAACGGGTGTGTAATATTTGCCCTAATAACAGACAGTATAATATCACTTGAAATAACGTTCACATGATATAATTTTCATATGGTATTATATTATATGATATAATTTCATGTGATGTCATGTTATATTCTATTTATATCATAACATAACATTAATTTGTTCTAATAACATTTAGTATAACTCCTATTTCTGTCTGCAGCAGGGTCTAAAGTAACTTAACATGAAGGAGATGACGGAACAACACTTTCGAACCGGACCTATCCGTGTCGGGGTGCCGTAAGACAAAAATATACAAAACAAAGTTGACGTTTCTAAATTATATTAAACGTTACTTTATATTTTTTTATTTTCAATATTTTAGTAATTGAATATTAATTCAAATGTAATACACATTTGAATACAGTACAAAATGTTCATTTAACCATATAAAAAGTATATTTAATACAATTTGTTCATAATAATAATTATGATCATTGGAACTTTTATTATTATTTCAAACGTTACACACCCTAACAAAAGATATAAAAAGAAGAGAGAAAGGAACATGCTGAAAATTCGTTTCGTTTCTGTTCCGTTTCTATAACATTATTATTTCTACTTCTTGTAAAACTAGACTTTACCTAATTCATTGATTTGTATCGTTCCCCTTATGGGTACTGGACCGTAAACCACAGTTAGTAACAATCGCACACAATGTTCCTATTTCCTCCTACTTCCGACCTAGCTTTTATCTGTCTGCAACATTTGCGAGTCAACTAGGGAAATTGATGGCTACCTACTGCTCAGGTTTCTTCGGGTGAAAGTGGTTGGGCGATAAAGATACCACTAGGTTTGTATGTTGGTTCTTTTCCAGATATAATAAATAGATATTCTAATATTTTTAGGGTACCGTTCCTCAAAAGGAAAATAAAAAAAGTTATTTAAAAATATCAAAAGACCCGACTGCTTAAAAAGCGAACTAAAAAGCCGTAAACCAGAAGAAAATCATGCTGTGCAGCCGGAGGATACGTATTCGCGAGCTGGCTGAACAAAACCAGATGAACGCCTGCCAATGAAGTGATCCTATAAGGGTTCCTCCTTATAGGATCACTTCGTTAACTCTCTGTGTGTCCGTGTGTCTTTCTCTCTGGAACGCCTTACAACAAACAGAACAGAACAGAACGCCGGAGGTATCAAATTGAAATTAATATCTTATACTTAGGTAAGAATCTCTTGCAAATGTGAAAAATCAAACTTTTAGACCAACGGAATCAAAAGATTTCGCCGTTTATGTCGTTTGACGAATCGCAAGGGAATCAAAACCTATAGAGTACTTCCCGTTGACCTAAAACCCTGAAATTTTGCAAGAAGTGCACATTGGTGCACAAGTAAAGGGAAAAATCCGAAAACCGTAAATGTGTTCCTAAATAAAAAAAGAATATTAACTTATTTACAGTTGGTTAACTGAATGGGACTTATGTCGATGTATGGCAACAGTTTCCCAAGGCAAAATTAATATTCAAAGTCAAATATATTTATTTTAACTAGGCCAATAAGCGGCTATTTTGAAGGTCACAGAATTAAAAATTAAAATTTACAAGTTATACAAATTGATTCTACCGTGCATTTGGAAAAGTAGCTTGTTATGGAAAAGAATGCACAAGAAACTCCATACAAACTCTTTAAAAAAAAAGGTGTTTTTCAATATTTACATAAGTACATACATTAATAAATTCATATATGTGAGGACGATGCACCCAGAACAGCACTACATACTATAACTACGTACAGGTATAAAGTATTAAAAGCATTAACAGGTAAATTAATTCATTTAATAAATAGGAACATGGTTCTCACATACTTACAAATATTGCAAACATAGGTAAAATACCTAATTCAACAACAACGGTGTGTGAGTCAATTGCTAATAATAATAAAAAGAAATACAATAACTATGAATAGGAATATAAATTCACAAATTTGATTTTGTCTACACTAAAGATTGCCCTACGGAGCAGGACCAGCATTGTCTTATCTTGAATGTAATCATCTTATTTGTAATATGCTTGTTTACAAAGTGTGCTTTTAACAAAAGTTTTAAATTTTCTTTCATTTAGTTTTCATATATCAGAAGGTATTTTGTTATAGATTTAGAATTTATTGTCCCTTAATCCACTTTATATTTTCGTTTTCGAAGATTTCATTGTTTATGAACTTCAGTAATGTTAACAATAACATTAGAAGCGGGATATTTACCTGCTGTTGCAAGCACCATGGTCACGGATAAACTAGTAATATAACTTCAGTAATGTTACCTATTTTGGTGAATGTTATTTGTACGAAAACCTCGGTGCGCGAGTCCGGCTCACATTCAGTCAGTTTTTTTGTTTCTAAGCACTAGTTTGGTTTCATTTTATTTAACCTAATACATTTAAAAAAAAAAATGTGTACAGAACACAGGAGAAAGATAAACAAAAGCTTAGAATTTTTTTGAGACTGTGTTTTGCAAATTTTGACCTAGAAAATGTGCCTATTTTAAGATTTATTGCATTATATTTCTCTTTTTGCCTTGCCTTTTCTACTTCTTAAGTTAAAAGGAGTCGAACAAAAAACCTTTTTTGTATAAAAATGAACCGACTTCAAAAAACAAAACATTAAAAAGTGCAATATAACTTTCGTTTTGGAAGTTGGTTACGCAAAACGATAAAAACATGAGTTACTAAAGATACCGACTTCCGATATAAACTTTTTTGTTTGTCTCTTTTTAGTGTTGGTTCACCATCACTACAAATTAAGCACCTAAAGGATTGACAATATACCTATAACAACTCAATTTACACCTTCGTCCTGTTTGTCGCTAAAGAGTTCGGTTGTATACTCCATAATCTTGAAAACTGCCTTACCGATTTTAATAAACCTAGGACTATAACTAAGTTGAAAGGTACTTAATCCAATAAAAAAAGAATGATCAAAATCGGTTCAACCAACGCTAGAAAATCGTGGCCAAACATACCGACCCTACAGTCAAACCATTACTTACGGTTTTACTTAGTTTATAAGTTACTTACCATAATGTGAATAACTTATAAACTAAGTAACTAAATAAATAAATAATAATACGGTTCAAACTTAGAAACTCCTTTTGAATTCAGTTAAAAACGGTCTAAATGACCAAAGAAAAAGTAACATTCTAGTAGCGCCAATCATCATCATCGTCATGTTTTCAGCCGAAAGATGTCCACTGCTGGACATAGGCAGGAAGCCTATGTCCAGCAGTGGACGTCGTCAAGAGTCGCCAATGGTGGTAGAAAATTCAGTTGTAACAGTTACTTAATTGGAAGGCATCATAGTTGGTAAAAGACTAGGCAGATTGATTAATGGTACTACCGAAGACCTTCTGGAACTTCTGTTGAAAGTTGTTCAAGAAATAAAACGCTTTGAGTGTGCCACTTGTCTAGGCAATTTAAACTCATGGAAATGATTGCCACTCTAAAACTTACTAGGAACTTATGAATGTACAGTAGATCTAATCTCATCATCTGCCTAACCTTTTTCCCAATTATTGTTGGGGTCGGCTTCCAGTCTTACCGGTTTCAGCTGGGTACCAGTGTTCTAAATGGAGCGACTACCTATCTGACCTCCACAACCCAGTAACTGGGTAACACGATACCCCTTGGCAAGACTGGTGTCAGATCTCAGGCTTCTGACTACCAGTAACGACTGTCAAAGATCTTCAAAAGACAGCCGGAACCAACGGCTTAACGTGCTTTCCGAGGCACGGAGGAAACTCGGTATGTTGAAAATGGTCACCCATCCACGGACTGACCTCGTCAAGCGTTGCTTAACCTTGAAGATCGACCCGTACGGCTGTTATTATTTAGCCACGAGCTCAGTAGATCTAATCTAATCAAAGTAAATGTAACCTAATGTGCACTCTAAGTAAAGTTGTAGGTAATTCCGTGTAATCTCATAAGACCAACTGGATTATAATGGGGTACGCGACGGTCTCCCTCTGTATACACTGCGGTGACGAGGGCTTCTGATGTGAAGATGAAATCAGAGTCTTAACAGAGATTGTGACACGACACACAGAAATTTTAAACTGGTAAGAAAATTGGTATTCACGTCTACAGCTTAACGGATTTGTAACTCAGGTGGATCATGGATCAGGAGATAGATTATGGGCTTTTTAGGGTTCCATACCCAAAGGGTAAAAACGGGAACCTATAACTAAGTCTCCGCGATCCATCTGTCTGTCTGTCCGTCTGTCACCAGGCTGTATCTCAGGAACCGTGATAGCTAGACAGTTGAAATTTTCACAGATGATGTATTTCTGTTGCCGCTATAACAACAAATACTAAAAACAGAATAAAATAAATATTTAAGTGGGGCTCCCATACAACAAACGTGTTTTTTGGCAGTTTTTTGCGATAGTGGTACGGAACCCTTCGTGCGCGAGTCCCACTCGCACTTGGCCAGTTTTTTTTTTCTTTTAATTTTTATTTCAGTTCTTAGTTAGTTTCATGTTGATGTAAAATTTTACCTGCAATTTTGTCTACCTGGCATTGAAGTTAAATACCTACCTACTTTTCTTAATTATTATCTACTTACTTTTCATATTTTTCACGTTTGTTGTATAGGAGCCCCCATACAACAAACGTTATTTTTATGCAGTTTTTAGCGATAATGGTACGGAACCCTTCGTGCGCCAGTCCGACTTGCACTTGGCCGGTTTTTTTTTATCCCGGTAATAGGTACATGCTCTTGGGATATATTTTAGCTTTACACGGGTGAAGTCGCTGGCTAATACTAGTGAGATATAGGTCATCTATTTATTAAAATATTCCTTACTAATGCTTATTTTATAATTTCATGAACAAGTGAAAATATGTAATGAGAGTGATAAGTTAAAAACGTTACTAAAGTATAACTATAATTTCAAATGAAATTGAAAAAAAAACTAAATATGTTATTTATTTCAAAACTCTTATTTCAACTTCTATAGTTTAGGAGAAATTACAATTCAAAAGTGTGGTACTAAGTTTTGAAGGCCAATGTAGTTCAAATATAGTAAAAATGTTCATACCTTAAACATATTATTATAATGTGTGGTCCCAAAAGCTAATGCTCCTAACTAATTTGTTAAAAAATTATGATCATTATTTCTATATATTAACTTCTCATTCATTGATTCATTCACAAAAAGCAAATGGACATATATCTTATGAAAACTAAAACCAGTGAATATCTTGAAGTTCACGCTCTTATTTTGTGTCCCCAATCATGATATTTATGTATAACCATGTTTCAAAAAAATTATTACCTCCTACGAACGATACACTTCGGTGTAAAAAAATCCACGGTATAAAAGAAAGAGTTCACTTGAACTACCGTTCGCGCAACGAACGTCGACGTTCGCTTTGAAATTCAAATTCTCAAACGCATGTTTCATAAAGCGTGCTTATCTGTATTCTCTTTGCATAACTCTGTCGTGTTCAACTAGAAATATTTCTGCTTTTAACATTATTACTTTATGTTTGAAACAATTACTATGGAGAAGTTCAGCTTAAAACCATTTTAAAAGTCTGGACTTTTTTGCATTTGTTCGTAACTAGCTGTGCAAACGGCTTCGCTCATGTGAACAGCAACGTAATCCACTAGCTTTTGGTTTTGTTTTTTAACCAACGAAATAAAAAGGAGGATGTTCTTATTTCAACATCTATATTTTTAGGGTTCCATACCTCATAAGGTAAAAAGAGGAACCCTTATAAGATCACTCTCTTGTCTGTCTGTATGTTCGTGTGTCACCACCGATTTTCACAGGAACGGGGACCTAGCGAGTTAAAATTTATACCAGATACTGAGGTCTATAGTCCCTATTTGGTGTTTAAAAATTCATGGTCCTGAGTCAACACGATAAAAAGATATGGGCAAATTTAGATTTGTACGAAAATTTGCAAGTACCAATATTTACCTTAAATTTCAATTTTGTTTTTTCGGAATTTTCGCTTTACTTGAGCGATAAGACCTTGATTTTAATCAAAAATGACAATTCCTATAGGTTTTGGGTCGAAAACCAATTAACATCTTAATTTTTGCCAAAAAAAATTGGCAATAAGTAATGGTTGCAGCACAAATAAACGGAAAATTCCAAAAAATAAAATCGTTGAAAATTAAAGGATGTCCCCATATATACATAATTGACGTCACCCTGGGTGCGGAACCCTTCGTGCGCGAGTCTGACTCGCACTTGGCCGGTTTTTTTTTATGTATCTAACATTGTTTTTTTATTGGATGGAGTATACCTTAAAGTTGGTCCCACTCAAATTTGAAAGCCACCTTCAAAGGTAGAAAAAAAGGATTATTGATAATTTTCCAACAGATTTTTTTTTGTGAACCGATTCTGTTGAAATTATGTGAAAAAGAGAAAAAACCTTTTTAACAAAAAAATTAACCATCGAAGCAACGACTTGAAATTTTTTGTCTAGAATTTTGTTTTAAGGTGGCGCCAAACAAACAATCAACCTAACCAACCTAGCAAGAAGATCAACCTAGCTACAGTCATTCTACGCTTTAGATAATTATTAATTTACATGTTTGTTTGTTAGGCGCCAAATTAAAAATGCTAGACTAAAAGTTTTTGTTTTTCAGTTCGTTATTTCGTTGGTTAATTTTTTTGTTGAAAAGGTTGTGTGAAGTGAAAACTTCTTCAGCTGCGTTGAGCGATATGGTAATGTGACGTGTGATGGAATAACTGTCACACAAAAACAGAGTTTTTCAAAGTTTTAAGTTTTCACTTCTGCGGCATTCACCATGACTGTCTTTTTTAAACTTTGTCCCACACTAGGAATCTCTCTTGTTACGTGGATTCATAAGTCATTTATTTCTTAAAATATACATTGTTAAGAAAAGTAACAAGTATAATAGAGACAACACCATAAAAAAGTCCGATTAAAAATATTGGTAAATAACAACATCTCAATAATTGACAACAGTTCTTTATCCATAAACAGAAGAGAAAAAAATATAATAACAATAATCCAAATTCCAATTTATAATCATTCCAGCATCCAAAATAAAAATTAAAGATTAAAAAATAACATTAAATAATAAATAGTGTGGGGCAATGTTCTAAAAAAAAAAAAAAAAAAAAAAAAGAAAAAAAATAAAAAAAAATGTAAAAAGATCAATAATTTCACATATTTAATAACAAAAATAGCAACTACAGCAAACAAAATTCCAAATCATTCAAGTCAAAATACGATAAAATCATGACAAAACTAAAAAATCAATAGTAATTTATAAGCAAAAAAAAATGTCACATATCCAAGGAAAAGAGAAAAAATATTTTAATAATCCAAATTCTATTTTAAAATCATTCCAGTGTAATTAAAAATTTAAATGTCAATAATACATATAAAAAGATCAATAATGTCAAATGAGCAATAACAAAATAATAATTATAATAATCCAAATTCCAAATAATCCAAGTCAAAATAAAATAAAATAAAAAATATATAAGGAAAATTCAATGTCAAAAATAATTGCTTACGTTCGCTTAGATACCTTCATTTAAACTCATAAATATAAACATTCAGACCCGGAAATTTAAGCTAAGCCGCCTTAATACGTTAACCGCCTTAACTTTCATATCACCCAGTTCAACGTTTTCACGTAAATTAATATCAAATCTCCATACAACTTGGGTATCAATTAGCTAATCAACACAAGAACCAACTAATATAATATTCCCTTCTAATTGAAACTTGATTTGTTATCAATAATAACTCAAATCGAACTCGATCCAATTGGTTGAACTAGCGTTCCCATAATTGGACCAATCGAATCGCGGTGTGAAAGTGAATTACGCAAAAATTATATAGCAGTATTATAGCTTGCTACGTGATTAAAATACGAAACAGTTATTTTAGGGGTTACAGTTGAAAGGGGAAAGTATTACATTCTTTAAAACTAATGGAGTGATTTTTTTTCGGGTTTCTTTCTAATGGCGCGACACAATTTAAATTGTGTCTATAAACGATATCGTAAAAGTATAAAAAAAAACTAGTGCATATCGGCCGATTCCATCGCATTGTGAACGTACTTGCGCTTACTTACTTCGATTAACAAAAATCGCTTATCAATATGATAAAGGTAAATCGAATCTCGTCGAGCTATCAGGAAGGTCACTAATAGTTACAGTAAATACATGAATAACATTTGCTCAGCTTATAATCTTCCACTGGTGCGACAAATTTACTCTTTGTGAGAGGATGTTGGCTATATCCACTACACGGGCCCAACGTGGGTGGAAGATAACGAACCCAAAATTGCACAATTTCTTCGCCTTTTCAAAACGAACTAGTTACAGAACCTATAATCCTATAACCTATAATCTCTAAATTTACTAAAATAAACTCTTCCAGAAACAGCTCAAAAGATACTTCTTAACTGAAACAACACCCGAACTAGATCACCAAAGATGATGATATAACAGTTACGTGCCAAAAATATCTAACTACCCTTCTACCTATCCAAAAATGCTACATTCGCATTTACACCCTTTTCCGATCGTTTGGATTCAGTGAACGAAGCCGCTGTAAATTTCCGAGTTATTAGAATTATATCGGTCCCCAATAAAGGATTATTAAGTGTCCTTTCGGCTCGTTCGTGTAATAGAAAAACGATGTACTGATTGCAAGATTTTGTTCGGTATTTAAGGGATATTCGGGTCTTTTGTTTCGGTTTATGGGCTATTTTGTATGGCGTGTCAATTTACTGGTAAGCAAATAAAAGTTTATTGAGCATGGATGTTTCAGCTTCGATAAAAATATATAGGTTACTTCTAGGCAAGCGTGCTTTACCGTCGACAACATCATCGCTTACCATCAGGTGAGATAGTGGTCAATCACGAGAATAACGAAAAAAAATGGTATGATAAACGATAAATTAACTTAACATGACGCCTGATTTCCCCGAGGGGGTATAGGCAGAGTTGAACTTATATTACGCATTTCAGCAGTTGTGTTTTGTCTTCGTAATTGGAGAAACCGATAGATGAATGAAGGGAAGTTATTATAGTTAGTTAGTTGTTGTAGTTATCATTGTGGTTTTCTGATGGATTAGTGGTCACATGGGGTTCCCTGTGAGCAGTTGTTAAAAGGGCCTGAGGCTATAGACAAGGGCCTTTATCAACAAAATCATGGCAGAATGTCAAAAATATATAGGTCTGCTAAGCGCTATCGAAATGTCATGTGACAAAAACCATCCTCATCGCTGACATTGAATGATACCTAAATTAGTTTTTAGTATTTTTAATTGGCATGCGCTACCACCAATGTGTCTAGAGGCCAAAGACATTTAAGAGTCGTACGTATATAACGACGTAATGATGTATATCGCTTCCCAGAAGCCGCTTATATTTATTGGATTTTCGATTTATCACTCACAATTTTCCCACCAACCAGTCAAATTATTATTGATGCACCAAATCATCATCACTCACCACAAACTACATCCAACATTTACAACGATCTAAATCAAATCACGCTTACCGAATCATAATAACCGTTTAGATGTACGTTTTGCATCCAAACGGATGACAACATCACACACTATCATCCATTAATAATTTGAAACTCATTTGGATTATGTACGTTTCATGAATTAAATTACATTTTGAAAGCTCATGTAAGCTCTCTGAGGGATTAGAGAAGCTTGTGTTTCGATGCTTCAGCTTCGTCGAGACAAAGATTTGATTGGAGTTTGTTTGAAAGAGATACATCTTTCCTTAGATCTGTTTCTGGGTAGTTGTTAATTCGGCAGTATTGAGCATACTCATAAGGAGATTTTACTTGATTCGAAAACGTTAAGCTTCGAACATACTGTAGAGTAAATTAAAAAAGAAATGAAGAAAGAAATACAAGTATTTATTTACCTCAAAACGACATACAAACATTAATAGATTTAGCTTAAACTAAACCCTTAATAACGATAGTATTAGTAGTGAAATGAATTGGGAGTTTGTTTGTTGATAGGATTGGCACAGGGACCAGACTAGATGGAAAAGACGTGAAACCGTAAGTTGTAAATAAGGAGACGTATATATCTAGCCCATAAAATTATGTGAAGTAGAGGATAAAATAACAACAAACAACAACCGAAATATTTTAAAAGAATTTTAGCGACTAAGGTTTATAAATTAACAATTGTTTTTCAGACATAATCATCAAACAACGCTCTCAATTTAATCCAAGCTCTAAAACATTTTTATGAAACTAAATCCCTCTGTTTAGTAATTGCGTCCATTACTTAATTACGAAACCTTAAAAATAACAAAAGAAAACAAATAAAAAAATATGAAACGAAAACTTTGTAAAAGCTAGGATTAGGATTTCTGTATAATGAACAGACTTTTTAAGCATCTATTAATAAAATAGCTATACATCGTGATATTAAGTACCCATATTGTTCGAAAAAACTAGGGCAGCGAAAGTGTGTGGCACTTTCTTCTTTCGCAGAAAATACTGTCATATTTTTCAACACTGAGCACGGATTTCAAATATTGAGGCAGCCATACTGTTAATATTGGAACTCATATTTTTATGATATATATAAATAAATAAATAGTATATTAGCTTAAAATTTTTACAAAAATCGGGAACCCCTGAGCTAGGTAACAGCACATGTGTTTCAGGGGCCAAGAAGAATGTTACCCTTATGATTATATTTTGTTACTACAATAAATTTAGCAAGTGTTCATATCTCTAATGAATTACATTAAAAACACACCTAGTATAATTATGCAAATACAATTAATACAAAGACACAGTTATCTATTTATAAGCAAAACACAAATTCAAACTAATCTGAACAAACACGATGTCCTAACGTAATCACTCTCGCTTGTTCCAGATAACAATGGAGAGACGAATCGCCGGCGTAATCTACATATTGATCACTTTCGCTCTTGTTAATGAAATGTCAATAAACGTGTACGCCAGAGACAACAACAAAAGGCGTACCAAAGAGAAGAGCGGAGGCTTCCAAAAGAATATTTGCGATATCACAGACAGAGATTCAAAAGTTCACTGCTACTGCGAAAATACTAGAGAGCCAAGGAATGCGACCAAAGCGGAATGCTGGGTGTTCAACGGCGGCATACCGCGGGACGACCTCATCTGGCAGAGTTTTGCGTCCCAACCAATTTTGCAAACTTTATCTTTTAACGTCCGAGTCGATGGCGCTTTAGGCTACATACCAACCAAGGCACTATTCTATCTACAACGCTTAAAGTCAATCAATATCAAGTACGGCAACATTGTTGATGTAACTCCTTTCGCTTTCGCCAACTTAACTAATCTAAAAGAAGTAAGCTTATCCCAAAATCAAATCGAAAATCTACAGCAGTACTCATTCGCTCACCTACCGAACATAACAACTCTCAATTTGGAAGAAAACATGATTATAGATATCGATGCCGAAGCTTTCTACGATCTGCCAAAACTGCAGAAGTTGGTTTTTACCAAGAATAATATAACTACGATCAGAAACGGCACTTTCCAGCACACGTTCAATTTACTGGAATTGGATTTGAATAAGAACAACATTTACTATTTGAACCGACGGACATTCGACGGATTGGCGAATCTGAGGAAATTGGATCTGAGAAAGAACCGAATACAAAATTTGACGGAATTCACGTTTGCCGAGCTGTGGAATCTACAAGAATTACTGTTGGGCAAGAATGACTTGCGGTACATATCGGAGAGGGCATTTGACGGACTGTCTCAACTGCGAAAGTTGTCCCTGGACGACAATAAACTGGCGTCACTCCCATCGGGCCTGTTTGAAGGGGTGAGGGGCCTCAGCTCCCTGGACTTGCGCTCCAACGAACTGCACGCGTTAACTTTCGACAATATCAAGCCTATATTGGACAACTTGAAACCGCAGAACAGTAATCTACTACTCGAAGGTAATAATGAATAAATAATACTTCCTCATGTCAAGTTTCATGAACTTAAAACACTCGATGAATATTAAACGTGTTGAAACTGAGACGTTATTATTAACTTTAACACACTTGCAAAGTTTGTTCTTTTATGATGCCTACGGGTGTTCTTAGTTGCGTTGGAATGGGCCAGATAGAAGTGGAAAATGTTGTATAATCCGTTTCATTCCTAAATTAATTGTAAATTAGTTTAAACTTGCCAACCCTAGGCAGTTACGTGAAAGTTTTAGTTTGAATGTCCATTGTCCTTTTCGTCTATTTAATAGGAAATAAACTTTACTTTGTTAACGAAACAATTTTGTTTATTTTTACAGAGAACAACTTTGTATGCGACTGCAGATTAAAATGGATGCATTCACTGCGAAACGACACAAAAAGTCAAAACACAAAGGAGTCCCTAGACGGCGTAACGTGCAAAATGGATCCTCCCATCGTGAGTTCCGCTTACAACAAAATGCCTGACGCTATGGACAACAAACTGGATTACAATCAAGACATTCTCCACGCCGGCCTGACTATCGAAACGCTGAACGACAAAATGAACGTAACGGAAAAGAAGACATTACCTGGCGACCTATCTAAAGACGACGGTAATGAAATATCCAAAAAAGGTGTTAAAAGGACTGTTTTGAAAATCCCGCCTGAAACCCTTCCGTGCCCGAGGGAAGCTATAAAAACAACAGAGATACCAGCTTATATAGTTGACCCTGTTATACCAATACAGAATGAAATGAAAACTTATAGATTCCACGAAACGAATTCGGGTTATATGAATTTAAGGTCTAATTTTGGCTTTGTAGTTTTATGGAGTATTTGTTTTAGATTTTTCTTTACTTAAGTATGTGACGTATCTAGTCGTTAAAGTAATTGAGATACAGACTATTAAGCCGGCGATTGATGGCTGCGCACGGGTATAATGACTAACACTTTGCTAAGTCCTGTATGAGATAAACAAGGGAGATTTACGAGTGTGGAATAGAAACGTAATATATTAAGATGTAAGAACATTGATTGTTGGAATAACAAAGGTGACGCATAAGGTAAGTGATGTTGTTTGAAAAACAGGGTCAATTTCTTTGGGATATGTATGGAATTATAAATTCAAGTAGTGACATAAATCGGGGTGTAAATATTATGTCATAATTTTCATAAAAGCTCTTAAAATGTTTCGTCATTATATAAATAATTCACTTATAACAAACACAGTAAATGGTAAAACGGACATAACACAAGAAAGTGGATTCGCTTATAGCATTGCTAATTCTGTTAACATTAATTAGTGAGTAAGACTCGTTATTAGCCAGTGACACTTAGGTAGAAGCCTCAGTCTTAAAAATATGTATAATCAAGCAAGAGAGTGTACTCAACGTAGAAAACCCCAAACTGCTAATGTTACAGAATGTAAAATATATAAAAAAGCTAAAAAGTAAACTATTGGAGCAATAGAAAAAAAGAATAATTAAAAGTCTATCCGTATGCAGCAATCAAAAGCCAATCACTTCATGTTTACACATAGGCCACGTTTCATTGCAGATGTTTTAATTCCATGAGCACAAAATATATACTTAAAGCAACCAATAAAGTAAATATATCCACAGTATGAATGTTGTAAATTATAATATAATGTTAAGTAGATGTAAAAAGCTCCGTTTTAACGCACTCAAATTTTCACTCATTAAACATTACTTTAAAGGAAAGAGGTGTGAGCACTGAGCATGCTTAATTTATTATGTAATCTTTGGTGTTAATTTGGCTTCGATAAACTCTGACTTCGGAACTTTTAATGGGAAGGCAATAAACAGTTTAATGAGAAATTAATTTGATTTTAAACGGTTTTCTTGTGTCGATATCGATCAGAAGCTGCTGCAAGTATGTCCATGTGAACACATGGACAAAGCGATGCAATTCAGCCAATTTCTACAAACAAACTTTAATTTTCTTAGTAAATACTTGTTCACGATATCTGACCGATATCGCGTATCGACGCAGTTTTAATTGCTTCCTGCCACAAGAAAGTTCTTGACATGTGTTATAAGTGATAACTACACAAAAGTCAATAGCCCAAAATGTAATCGTTTACCAATGTAACAATTATTTTGAAAGCACATTTCAAACCCACACATATTTATTTTCAGCAATTCTTATCGGTGATAGACTGTCGCTTTGGCTAGAGCCTATGATCACAACAATATTCGATTTTTTCATCTGTATTTATTTCATGGCAACGGAATATAAAATAAAACTAACAATATTGTCTACTATTTCAAATAGAGTACCTATCTATTTAATGTCATTTAAGTCTACTAAACGTGATGGTTCTACATAACGATACCCAAAAGATTTTCAAAAGAGATCTAATTTGAACATTATTACTTTTTAGATCTCCAAGGAGCTAGTAGTAATAAACTATGTTGCTATTGAAGACAAAAACGAAAATGTTTAAAAGCAAAAGATTAGTAATTTGGAAAATGCAGACAAATACTAATGATAAGCATAAGCATCATCATTTCAGTTGAAAGACGTCCACTGCTGGACATAGGCCTCTCCCAATGTCACCGTATTGACCGGTCCCGTGGTCTCGCATCCAGTGAAGCATAAGCATAAACAGTCATAAATGTTCCATTTACTGGGACACAGGCCTCAAACACAAACACAAAGTACTTGAAGAAGAGCAGGTAATGACACAAAATAATTTGTTTAATATCTAATTTACATAAAAGTCATTATAATGACTTTAATAACTTGTTATAACGAATACATTTCAGATTCCTTCAGAAGCTAAATGATTTTGTTTTCCTTAAATGAACAATTTACGTTGGCCGCAGGAGTCCCCTAGATACTAGAACCATAGGATCGGTAGAAGAGGCGACGTATGAGGTAGGCCTAATTCCAGCAGAGCACGTCTTTATCTGAAATGATAATATAGATGATGAATGAATTAACAAATGAATTATCAAAATGTCACATTATCCGTAATGTTTCTCTTAAAAGTTCAGCTCAAATTCAGCTCAAAGACTAATAAATCTTAAACCACATTAATTATCTATGATGATATTGTGTTAGATACTGCGGCTGTAGCATAAGTTAAAATTAATTCTATTATCGTAGTCGAAGCTAAGCTTCAGCTAACATAATAGCATTATGGAATTACACTAGGAGAATGTGCAATAGAACGGTACAGAAGGTTTAGTATTTACGATGTCAGAATTCAATGGATGTCTTACCTGCGTCATAGAAGGAGGTCTTCTAATTTCCGCCAATTTGTGAAATGTAAATTATACTTTCTAATGTTAAGCCTGTATTTTTGTCCAAATGTAAATACATGTTCGGATATTTATTAATCAATCCACGCTTCAAAGGTTGAATGTATTTGGAAGGATTTTGTAAAGCGATTAATGGACCATGTCCAGGATTAATTAGGACAAAGGATACTTTTTCGTAAGTACATTCCAGAAGAATAATTTTCAACTTTCACGCGTATTTAGCTACTGGCATTTTTTTTTTTATATATGTATTGTTATGTGATATGTATTGTTTAATTCAATGAACACGCGTATGTGTGTGTGTGTGTATGTTGCGTACTTATGTAGGTACGAAGTAAATCTAATTCTAATAACAATTAAAGACACCCACCAGCATCACTAACAATAGGATAAACGCATTATAATAGGAACTTGTTTATCACCACACATTCTTAAAGCATAATTATGTTAAAATACTTTTCTAGTTAATTTTAGTGATAAAAATAACACGATGTTTTTTCTTTAACTTCGTGATACTGCACAATGCAGTGTGATTAATTTGCGATCATGTACATATCATTATGACAACAGAAGTGATATCATCTATTCGCATTTTCATAGATCTGTGTTATCCCTGGCACATTGAACGCACCGCGTCGTGCCATGGTAACAATCGTTTTGGTATGCAGTTTGCATTACATTAAATTCTATATGTGTACCGGAACCGTGAACCGGACCTGTAGAAGGCGTTTTTTTTGTTCTGTGTAATAGACAAACTCACTTTCGTATTAATAATATTAGTATGGAATTATGGATGATTAAGATAATAAAAATATCCAAAAAGACATTTTCCATGAGGTAAGACGTGAACATATGCTTTTCAGAAAAAAAAGAATTCTGTATTTTATTTCAATTCATATGTTATTGAGAGGTAACTTTAATATTTTAGTCATCTGTATAAGCGTCCCAGATTTAATAACCGTTGATTGGCAGGGCAGGCTTACCATGTACAATAAAAAAATCTTTAATATGAATGCTTTGCATCATAATTATTATATTATGAGTTATTTTTAATGTGTCTCTGCTTGAATTCTTTTCCTGCACCACTTCGTGCCGGGCAAATTAAATATTAGAAAAAAGATTTTCGCAAAGCAGAAAAAAACAAATGAATAAGAAAAGGCATTCCAAACCAAAACCGCTGCCTAAGATAACGAAAAAAAAAACCTTATGGATTTTATAATCCCATATCTAAATTAAGGTTTAACAGTTATTTTACTACCACGGACTATGGACGAACATCTTGAGAGGAACTAAACCAAAAAGCGATAGAGACAGCGCTATTCAAAAAGCAACGTGCAAGAAAGAAATGTAAATCCGAATGCAAGAGGCAAATTGGTTTTATGTGGCAAATAAAACAAAGTCCCCTTACTAGTGATTAAATTTTAGTACTGGCTTTAGGTTCCTTTATATCGGATTAGTTGAGGAAAAAATAAGAAAAGACGAAATAGTAATTAGAGGGAATGGTGCAGATGCTGTTTGGATTTTGCAAATTACTTTCTTTGATCCTCTTAAAGCTAGAAAACACGTTTATAGTTTTAATATTATCAGGCTTTTTAAATTCTCATTTGAAACGTTTTTTTTTCATTTACGTACAGTAGTGATAAATGTTGGTGCGAGTAATATATTGATTTGAATACGGCTATCTAACTTAATAAAAATATGTTATTATGATAATCTGGTGAGGGCAGATGTAAAGTTTTATCGCAGCCATGAGGTCACATACTTTGATTTTAGCTTACCATTAATTATATTGTTATTTCTGAGTACCTTGCGTGTTTAATGTTCTGTTTCTAAATTATTTTTATTACATCTTTTTTCAATTAATCTCCTGCAATTTTATCAAAACTATTAGATGAAGTTGTGAGATATTATATAATGTCATTAATTAATTTCTAGAAACTTTATTAAATAATATGCTTTATAATTAAATATGTTCTTACAGTGTGGTTTACGGCCTTTTAATATAAAGAGTATGCCAATCTAATTTGTGAACCCAATCATAAGCAGATCGCAATCATACGACGAGTTCGATAGTCAAGCTGTCTATCTTGAGCAACCCCAACATAAAATAAATGTGTAAGATCGTAAAAAGACATACAATATTAACATGCTCACACCCCTTATTCTAAGATCTCATGTATGTCATCTATTGTGTATAACGTTGTATAAAGTATTTTGACAAGGCATTTTTTGTATGAATAAAAAATAATGGTGTAAATTTTTTTTAATTCAATTTTGTTTTATTTCTTCCCCTGTGGTTTTTTTATGGACGTTTGCAGCTTAGTTTGCCGTATGATAGGGGATGGAGGTAGCAGTTATCCTGAGCGTCTATGGAAGGGGAAGTGAAGGGTTTGATTTCCTTATCAGCTATGAATATAATGCAACATTTCAAGGGTAGGATAGTACTCGTAAGTATGCGCAACTATAAGATTTTAGGACTTGTTACAATTTATACCATAGATATGCAAGCGAGGTTCAGTAGGAAAAAAAACCTGGAAGGACTTGGGAGAGGTCTTGGCCCAGAAATGGGACGGTTAAGACTTATTAAAAAAAAATGCAAACAGTTTTAAAAGAGTACACCAGCTAGCCATAATGACTAGGCTAACCGGTCTTTGCGTGGTGGTCTAGGTTCCTGGTAACAGATGCATAAAAAAAGTTGAGAATTGTGCTAATAGTGTGCAAATGAAGGGGCCTTTAACTATCAGTGGGCTGCACATAGACTGAAATGAAAAACATTTATGCAAACACTTTAAAAGAGCACACCAGCTAGCCGTCATGACTAGGCCAACCGGACTTTGCGGGGTGGACTGGGTTACTGGTAATAGATGCATAAGAAAGGTTGAGAATCGTGCTAATAGTGTGCAAATGGAGGGGCTTTTAACTACCAGTGGGCTGCACATAGACTGAAATTAAAAACATTTATGCAAACACTTTAAAAGAGCACACCATCTAGCCATAATGACTAGGCAAACCCGTCTTTTCGAGGTGGTCTAGGTTCCTGGTAACAGATGCATAAGAATGGCTGAGGATCGTGTTAATAATGTGCAAATGGAGGGGCCTTTAACTAACAGTGGGCTGCACATGGACTGTAATGAAAAACATTTATGCAAACACTTTAAAAGAGCACACCAGCTAGCCGTCATGACTAGGCCAACCGGACTTTGCGGGGTGGACTGGGTTACTGGTAATAGATGCATAAGAAAGGTTGAGAATCGTGCTAATAGTGTGCAAATGGAGGGGCTTTTAACTACCAGTGGGCTGCACATAGACTGAAATTAAAAACATTTATGCAAACACTTTAAAAGAGCACACCATCTAGCCATAATGACTAGGCAAACCCGTCTTTTCGAGGTGGTCTAGGTTCCTGGTAACAGATGCATAAGAATGGCTGAGGATCGTGTTAATAATGTGCAAAAGGCCCCTCGCCTTTAACTAACAGTGGGCTGCAGTGGGTGTGTGACTGTAATGAAAAACATTTATGCAAACACTTTAAAATAAAACACCAGCTAGCCGTCATGACTAGGCCAAATGTGCATCTGGACCGAGGGCCCATTTTTTAAATCCTTGCGAAACGAAATAAGACTTAAAGGGAAATTAGTTAAAAATAGTAAAAACATAAAGCAATTGGCCAAGAATTTCTTAAACGTGAATTAAAACAGTTATGATTAAATTAGTTGGGCCCTCAATCCAGACGCGTGCATAAACTGGCATAGCCTAAATCTCAGAAAGTACTATCCCTGGGTTAATCATTTTTATTTAGGAATTTAGTTAAGAATTTCTTTAATATTTTAAGAAATGCCCAAATCTTTGGAATGTGACATTACAGATTTTTGGCGGTATATCTAGGGCCCTCAATCCTTTAATATCTCTACTGAGGAATCTGCAAAACATGAATTTATCTGAAGATATATATTAATAGGACTATAATATATTTTGCTTAGATACCTCTGTATATTAGTTAAAAAGAAATAATGACACAAAAGTGAATTGTTAAAAAGTAAATGATAATCGAATTTTACTAAAACGTCTGAACTGAGAGCCCAATATTTTCGGCTTTATTGACTAGGTTCAACCTCATAGATTAAGTAAAATTACATTTAGTTTTTTTACTATTTTTTAATTAAAATGTCACATATCGTCCGTTCTTCTAAATGCAATTCGGATTGAGGATATTACCTGTGTGTCATGTAAATGTGTGGCAAATTCAAATTACGAGCTCTCTGATTAGATCTCATTTGATTTGAACGGGACAGATAAAGTTAGTTTGAAGGAACTACCCGAAATAATCAGTTTAAAAGTAAAATATTTTAAAATATTAGGTGTTATTGAAATTTTGCCCCCCGTTGAACCCGGCTGATCTTGGTCATTACAAGGGGCATGGTTTCATAAAAGGCCGCATGGTCTATTATGATGATTTAATGCTTAGATTTTACAATAGTAGAGAAGAACAACCTATTTATTACACATTGTGACATACGGTTAGGCTGATACTAATTTTGAAGAGTAAAGATAAAAAATATTAAAAATACATGACTGCGCTGCTAAAATCACGAACTACAGTTGGAGGACTGTTCTATGGAACACTATCTAATATCTAAGAGGTCACCCGACTGCTATTCGTGTTTTTGGTAGCGCAGTCGTGTTTTTTATATTTTTATTATTATTTATTTTTCTTTAATTTTAGTGACAAGTTTAATTTTAAAACAATATTTAGATAGTTAGGTACTCATCTGGACTTTAAATTTCATATCCATGTTGTTATAATCGACAACAAAATCTGATTTCATCTTTGAAAATAGAGCCATACAGTTAACCACTATTTTTAGCCAAAATTATAGCACTAAAAACTAACATTATTGACTAGCGTTCATAACTAAAAATCAGCAACCAAACTTCGCTCACTCGCTTCTTTGAACAAATTTATTGATAATTTAAACCGTTTATTTGAATATTTGTTACAAAAAGTTTGTAAGTAGGTAAATTGTATTTTACAATATCAGACAATTTTTAGGTTACATTTGTGTGGTAGTAGATTTATGTGTAGTTTAGTTTTCTTATATTTATACCGATCGTAACCGTTTATTTGAATAGTTGTTACAAATAGTTTGTAATTAAATTGATGTTACGATATCAGAGAATAGTTTTCATAAATTTATACCGATTGCGTTTTATTCATCGAAATGAATTTGATTGATTTGCGGATTGCGACGTCTCTGGTGCTACATATACTGTCCATAGAAACAATGACATATGATTTTCCGCCCAAAAAAGTAACAAAATCTTATGTGCCCTACAAAACTTCCTCCTATGAAAAATTAAAAATCTATTTCCTCTTAAAGTATTGCATTTAGAAGAACGGACGATATGTGACATTTTAATTAAAAAATAGTAAAAAAAACTTATTTTAATTTGACTTAATCTATGAGGTTGAACCTAGTCAATAAAGCCGAAAATATAGGGGTTACAGTCCAGACGTTATAGTAAAATTCGATTCTCATTTACTTTTTAACAATTCACTTTTGTGTCATTATTTCTTTTTAACTAATTTACAGAGGTATCTAAGCAAAATATATTAAAGTCCTATTAATATATATCTTTAGATAAATTCATGTTTTGCAGATTCCTCAGTAGAGACATTAAAGGATTGAGGGCCCTAGATATACCGCTAAAAATCTGTAATGTCATATTCTAAAGATTTGGGAATTTCTTAAAATATTTAAGAAATTCTTAACTAAATTCCTAAATAAAAATGATTATCCCAGAGATAGTATTTTCTGAGTTTTAGGCTATGCCAGTTTATTCACGCGTCTGGATTGAGTGCCCAAGTAATTTAATCATAACTGTTTTAATCCACATTTAAGAAATTCTTGGCCCATTGCTTTATTTTTTTACTATTTTTAACTAATTTTCTTTTCTTTCTTTTTTTCTTTTATTTTCCTTTAAGTGTTATTTCGTTTCGCAAGGATTAAAAAAATGGGCCCTCGGTCCAGATGCACATCTAGGCCAACCAGTATTTGCGGGGTGGTCTGGGTCCAAAACTAGGTTTTCATAAGTTCATTGTGTATAACGTTGTATAAAGTATTTTGACAAGGCATTTTTTGTATGAATAAAAAATAATGGTGTAAATTTTTTTTAATGCAATTTTGTTTTATTTCTTCCCCTGTGGTTTTTTTATGGATGTTTGCAGCTTAGTTTGCCGTATGATAGGGGATGGAGGTAGCAGTTATCCTTAGCGTCTATGGATGGGGAAGTGAAGGGTTTGATTCCCTTATCAGCTATGAATATAATGTAACATTTCAAGGGTAGGATAGTACTCGTAAGTATGCGCAACTATAAGATTTTAGGACTTGTTACAATTTATACCATAGATATGCAAGCGAGGTGCTGTAGAAAAAAAATCCTGGAAGGACTTGAGAGAGGTCTTGGCCCAGAAATGGGACGGTTAAGACTTATTTAAAAAAAATGCAAACAGTTTTAAAACAGTACACCAGCTAGCCATAATGACTAGGCTAACCGGTCTTTGCGTGGTGGTCTAGGCTCCTGGTAACAGATGCATAAAAAAAGTTGAGAATTGTGCTAAGAGTGTGCAAATGAAGGGGCCTTTAACTATCAGTGGGCTGCACATAGACTGAAATGAAAAACATTTATGCAAACACTTTAAAAGAGCACACCAGCTAGCCGTCATGACTAGGCCAACCGGACTTTGCGGGGTGGACTGGGTTACTGGTAATAGATGCATAAGAAAGGTTGAGAATCGTGCTAATAGTGTGCAAATGGAGGGGCTTTTAACTACCAGTGGGCTGCACATAGACTGAAATTAAAAACATTTATGCAAACACTTTAAAAGAGCACACCATCTAGCCATAATGACTAGGCAAACCCGTCTTTTCGAGGTGGTCTAGGTTCCTGGTAACAGATGCATAAGAATGGCTGAGGATCGTGTTAATAATGTGCAAATGGAGGGGCCTTTAACTAACAGTGGGCTGCACATGGACTGTAATGAAAAACATTTATGCAAACACTTTAAAAGAGCACACCAGCTAGCCGTCATGACTAGGCCAACCGGACTTTGCGGGGTGGACTGGGTTACTGGTAATAGATGCATAAGAAAGGTTGAGAATCGTGCTAATAGTGTGCAAATGGAGGGGCTTTTAACTACCAGTGGGCTGCACATAGACTGAAATTAAAAACATTTATGCAAACACTTTAAAAGAGCACACCATCTAGCCATAATGACTAGGCAAACCCGTCTTTTCGAGGTGGTCTAGGTTCCTGGTAACAGATGCATAAGAATGGTTGAGGATTATGTTAATAGTGTGAAAATGGAGGGGTCTTTAACCAGCAGCGGACTGCAAATAGACAGGAAAAAAGCATTTATTAACCTTTTAAGGACAACGCAGCATTGGGATAGTTAATGAGTCTTTATAAAAAACCGGCCAAGTGCGTGTCGGGCCACGCGCAGTAATCGGGTTCCGAAGTTGCAAAATAATGCGGACTAAAAAGAGGGTTTTGTTGTTGTTACATGAACATTAGAACGGTTTCAGCGGCTCACAAAGTCTAAAAACGGGCCCACATAGGATTTTTTAATCTGTATTCACGCATTTGACTACTATCTCGCCTGGTGGTAAGCGATGATGACATCACAATCAATCTATTCACGTTTGATTTTAACTAAATAAGGACTAACTGGTAACTGAAGAAGGAGTTATAAAATCCAACTTCGCAACTGAAGTTAGAAAAATATTATCTATTTGAGTACCCCGCGGGTGCGAATTGCGAAAAAGCCGATACGAGCGCGCGTTAGAGCCACGGGGAATGGTGTAGTTCGTTCCTGGATCCTTGCGTGCACGCTCCTTGTTTATTTCTCTTTCAGAATTAGAAAAAAATCGTGTGTATTCACCTCTAATCTCCTCTATTCACTATTTCATTCTGGAAAGTTTTACACTACTCAATTAGTAATGAAGTCGGGTCGAATATTGACTTTATAGAAGGATATCGACAAAAGAAAATAAGTAACTTGCTTGGAAATCGAATCTAATTTGACTTTACTTTTACGTTTTAATTACAAAACCTCGAAAATACTTCTGCACTAACACAAAATAGACTCCACTGCGCGCATGCGCCGTATTATATATTATTTATTATTATAGACTACGTTCTGGTACTGCCAACGACTCCGGCCACTCCAATGCGTTATTCGTGCTTAAACATTATTAATTTAGTAATCATTATTATTAAGGATGTTATGATTTTATTTTTGTATATTTTTACATGGTTCATAAGCAAATATTTACTATCTGTTTTATACATCTAACAACGTTATTTAAGTAATTTTTCAATGGCATTTGTACAAAATTTTTACTGTTCCAAGTACATTTTATAAGTTGGTCGACTATTACTCGTAAACTTGTAAAGCCTTGTTATCCGTGATAATTTTCCTTTTAATTTCGTTATATTTGCTACTGCCGTGAATTTTTTTACATAGCCAAGAGCAACCATTTCGCTGGCAGGGGGGGGGGACACTTGACTCTAACATAAATTTTCAACTTAAAGCTTAATTTTACGTAAACGAATTTCTGAATCGAAAAATGGTTTTAACAAACCCATAATATTTTTAAATGGCCTATCCAACGATACCCCACACCATGGGATAGATGAGAAAAAAAAAATACATCCCCACTTTACGTCTATGGGAGGTACCCTAAAAAAAAATATTTTTCATGATTTTATGTTACCACTTTGTCGGAATTATTAATTTGTATATACATGCCAAATTATAGCTTTCTAGTACTTAGATTCTCTGAGCTAAGCTGCGGACGGACAGACGGACAGAGCGAAACTATAAGGGTTCCTTGTTGACTTCGGAACCCTAAAAATGGCGATATTAAAGAAAAAAAGCCCAACCAAACAAATGAATAAATGATTTCAAAAGATCATGCCTTAAATATTAAATTCATTTGAATTTAAAATTCCTAGTCAAACTATTGTTAATACAATTCAAAATGACCCATTTCAGAAGTATAGAACCTGACAAAACTTGACCAAACAAGTTTTTTAACATTGCGTTATAATATTCCAAAGGGTTAAACATAGCTCGGCACATAACTCTACAAACACTAACTTTTGTTTTGTTTGCCACACAAGATTCAATATTAAAACATTAATAAACGTATGCATATAGGACAAACTCATAAGTTAAAGTTCCATAAGTCTGAAAGCTAGTTATTAATATACTTGTGAAGAGTTAAGTAAACTAAAAGTGTTTGTGCTAGGACTCGGTTCACCGCGACGATAGTTTGACTGACTTTGATTTAAACTCTGGATTTATAAACAGTTAAGTTTACTTAGGTTCATATTTTAGTGAATTTCCAGAGATTTTTAGTTGGGTTGTACTTTGTTGATTGACTAGTGATAGTGCGACAGTTGGCAGGATGGAACAGAAAACGAAAACGTGTTACACTCAAAGACTTTGACATGCTACGCTCAACTCAAATCTATGGTTGCACTGACCCCAAGTGGCATGGGACAAGGGCAGAGGAGTTTTGTCAAAAATACAAATCAATGCTTCATCAGAATTCTTTAGGAGTCTTTGAGTTTACTATTTTTTACTGCCAGTTCACTAAAGGTAATAGATTGACGATGCACTCTAAGAATGATGATAAGGAGTAAGAGACTAAGCTTAGAGTATTCTAATAAAAATTGAGACTGATCACGAATTAGGTAAAACTTGAGTTCAACGACCGCCAAGCATTTGCTCAACTATTATGGGTCCAGTTTGTAGTATCCGGATGCAGCAGAAACACTGCTCTACGGTGAACAAATATGAAAAGTAAGTAGTAGTAGGTACGTATTTAACTTCAATGCACCTGACAAAATTGCAAGCAAAATTTTACATCAATATGAAACTATCTAAGAAGTGAAATAAAAATTATAAAGAGAAAAACTGGCCAAGTGCGAGTCGGACTCGCGCACAAAGGTTGTTATAGCGGCAACAGAAATACATGACCTGTAAAAATTCCAACTGTCTAGCTATCACGGTTCATGAGATACAGCCTGACAGACGGATAGACAGACGGTTCATGAATTCTTAGTAATAGGGTCTTTGGGTACGGAACCCTAAAAACTGGATCGTTTTAATAGTAGGAGGTAATCTCTGGAAATATTTATCAGATTGCAAAAATTCTTTTACAGATTGCAAACTACACTGTCGCTAATTGCTAAAAGTCTAATTCCAAATCAAAAAGAATTTAACCCTGGGATAGGCCATGAGACATGGTGAGCCGATGACCTGTTGTAGACTACAGGAATCCAGCGATTGCGAGATGCATTGGTCGATGTATGTGATACTTCGGGTAGGTTTATGTCCAGCTGTGGATCTCTTTCGGCTCAAATAATATATGAGGATAATGGAAACAGAAAAAAGCTAGTTTATAAATTTATCTACTTATCAACAAATATAAACAACAGACAGTCTAATTATACAACCCAAAACCATACACCAAACGCGACAAAACACCCCTATTTCATCTCAGCGAACCCCTAAACCATGTCCCAGCCAAGCAAATCACGTTTTAAAGCACAAAATTAAGCTCAGCCCATAAATTACATTCGAGACCCGAGAAGATTTCAAGGGATTTGTGAATTAACTCCGTATAAGGGTCTAGATAGTGGCATTATTCGGAATAAATGAGCTGTAAATGTACGCGTCGGTAAATGCATTTGATAGGGACGCTGGGTACTGGGTATAGATTGTATTTGTGAGGAACAGGCTGATAATCTATGAGGGGTAGAGTGAGAGGTATTGATTGAAAGATATTCATAAATTATTATTATCTACTTTAAACTGAATTTAAATCAATTGTGTTGAAAATATTATTATGTTCGTATAATTTGGGTGCACTTGCAGAGTGCATAATCGTCGGTTGGTGCATCATTCCTTGTCAAGTTTGTCGCATAGTCCTATCTCGCTTACTATTTGCAATATACTCGATGACATCTATTTGTTGCGCAATGATTCGCAGAGCCTACTTCAGAGACACAAAGATCCACTGTGACTACTATAAGTCTGGCTGTATTCATATTTTTTGGCAATGAAGTTTTTAAAGTTTATGGTTTACTTAGACCACGTGGTGGTCTAAAATGATTCAATGTATACCTGATACAAAGCCATTGATGCGTGATTGTTTAAAATACATCCAGACTTTCTCGTTTCAATATTAGTATGCCAACTAGACAGAATAGTAGGAAGTACGTTTAGCACACACTAAATGGCTAAGCCTTCGGGGTGATGTAATATATAACACACCATCTGTGGACTGCATAATAAGCTGAATGCAATGATATTTTGCTAATAGAGACGTCATACTCATTATAAAGAAAAAAACATGGCAATAATTTACTATAACTACCTACATAGGACATAACATACCTACTTGGAAATTATTTCAATCACTGAGTAGGTTAAAAATCACAGAGATATAAATAGGACCCCGTTGTCAGAAAGAGATAAACATACTATTCAAACGCACGTTCGTATCTTACTCCAGAAGTTCACTCAAGCTAGTCAGCTTTTGTTTGTATTACCGCGCAAACCTAAAACCGCGTAAAACGTATCTATCTCAGTATATTATAACATCATTGGCTGAATGGCTGTAAAGCTCGTCCGATAACGAGATGAAGAACAATAATTAAACCAGAAACATCTTCCTGCACTACTGAAAATAATCACAATACCTACCAAATACAAAGCTAACCCATTTATCCAGCTCAAACAAAAGATTTAGTCAGTGTAGCGGCGACGACCGAGCACTGCGGTCGCCAACTAGCAAAGTTGCGAACTGCGCTCACACCGCAGTGTCAAGGAGACGTGTTTATGGGACCGCAAATTTGGTGCCTCCACCTTGGACGAGTACTAATGCAATTCCAATATTTGTGAGGTGAAGTTTCTTGAGATATTTGTAATGGGACAAGATTTTGTTTGTCCCACTCTAGGGCAAAGGCTTCATCGGCTATCCCTGTTTTATTTGTAAAAATGGTCTGGTAGATATCGCTGTCAGCGATAAGACCGGCTTTGTACCCATAGTATCTGTAGCTGGTGGTAGGTATGTGTTCAAAACGATAACGAACTGTTGACTTGAAAACTAATTTTATTTTCCAAAAATATTTCGTGGCACATTCGTCGGGTGCTCGGCCTAGACTGACCATGTAGCGAAACTACCCTTTTAATTACATTAAAAATCTTAATCTACCTTAAATATGAAAAAATAATTTGACACAAATTATAAATATATGAGCGCGTCGCTAACAGTATCAGTAAAGTATATTCTATTCTATTCTAATAACATAAAGACTATAACATAAGTATAACTATAACTGTATATTTTCTTTTTTAAATATTTAAAAATGTACTCAATAAGAATGTTAATAAATAAAGGACATAACTATAATTTATAAACATATTGGAAAAATTAAAACCACCTGGGCAGAGCCGCGGGCGGCAGTTAGTTCACTATAATTGTTGACTGCAAAACCAGTCATCCAAGGATAAAACCTTTACTTCTCGAGGGCAAAGGGTATTGTGGCCTGCGGCAAGATTTTGGCTAAACCCTACGATTCAGTTCTGCGAAAAACTTGGTCACTGAGTGCGTAAGTTATAAGGGTAAATAATATAGTATTATTGAGACGATTGTCTCGAGCTCGTGGCTAAATAATAACAGCCACACGGGTCGATCTTCAAGGTTAAGCAGCGCTTGACGATGTCGGTCCCTGAATGGGTGACCATTTCAACATACCAAGTTTACTCCATGCCTCGGAAAGCACGTGGCGCCGTTGGTCCCGGCTGTCATTTGAAGATCTTTGACAGTCGTTACGGGTAGTCAGAAGCTTGATATCTGATACCAGTCTAACCAAGAGGTATCGTGGTACCCAGTCACTGGGTTGTAGAGGTCAGATAAAACACTGGTACTCAGCTGAATCCGGTAAGACTGGAAGCCAACCCCAACAAACATTGGGAAAAAGCTAGGCAGATTGATAAGACGTTAGTCCGTGGTATATATACTTTTATGCAGTCCGGATACAAAATCAAGATAGCCAGGCCAAGTAATACAATTATCGTGTGCTAATACTAGCTATCATAGTAACAAGTTTTGATTTTAAAAAAAAGTTTTATATAAAACATGTGTGCAATAAAAGAAACATTGGTTGTGGAGGTCAGATAAGCAGTCGCTCCATGTAAAACACTGGTACTCAGCTGAATCCGGTAAGACTGGAAGCCGACCCCAACAATCATTGGGAAAAAGCTAGGCAGATTGATAAGACGTTTGTCCGTGGTATATATACTTATAGACAGTCCGGATACAAAATCAAGATAGCCAGGCCAAGTAATACAATTATCGTGTGCTAATACTAGCTATCATAGTAACAAGTTTTGATTTAAAAAAAAAGTTTTATATAAAACATGTGTGCAATTAAATAAACATGTCTGCAATATTTCAGCACAATCGGACACTGGAAAGTGTCTGGGAAGCTAATGACTTTAAACAATAAAATAATGACTCAAGTTATGTCTTTTATTTATATTTGCTACGAAAAAGGAAATTAAGAACAAGTAAAATTTTAAAAACCCGCTACACATTTGTATTTCATGCTACATAATTTATCTAGTAGTAGACACGCTTCGATCGACAATCTTTTGAACACGTAATTATGACACGATATCTTGCGAAAACATCCCAATGCAAATAGTAAAACGACCATGACTTTTAAACGGCTGAACCGAATTTCAAAATTTACACATAGCTAACCGAATTTTAAACATAGCTTAGAACACTCTCGATAAAGTCACCTTTCAAACATAAAAAACGAAATCAATATCAGTTCATCCGTTTAGGAGTTATGATGCCACAGACAGATACACAAATACACAAACACACAGTTACACACGTTAAACTTATAACACCCCTCTTTTTCCTTCGGGGGTTAAAAGCACAAAGCACATAAGAAAAAACAGACCGATTAACCATCACATTTTTATCCCATCCTCATAAAATTACAATTAAAAAAAATATCGCTAATAGAATCTCTACCCTTGCCATTTTCAATGGCACGAGGTAGGGTATGTAATATATCCCCTACTTAATTTAAACACTATCAGTATTATCTAAACAATGTAATGAGACTATTTGTAAGCCAGGCGGAGGGACCCTAAAATAAAATTTATTAGTTTGGCTTAATGAGATTTAGAATGTAAGGGACCCCTACGAAGGGATGCTTAAGGAAGCTTCAATGAAAAGCTTGTTTGAAGATTTTAGAGTCAATGAAGGCCGGGAGTTATAAGTACCCAAGTAATGTATGAATTGAGTAAGTATGTATTCAGCTTACTGAGACTGAATAAATAAAAGTAACCAAATCCATAGAAAAATTAATTACGTTAAAATATCATTATAATGAGATACCTTTTGTAGAGCCAGCAAAGAGTGATCAAAAACACACGTTTCCTATTGTATTATGTCTACGTTCCGTCGCCAAACTATATCCTGCTCTACTAGAAAGATTCAGCAGACTTGGCAGTTGGACAGACTAATGAAAAGTGTACCCGGCGTCCAAAAGTACCGTACCTGAGTGACAGGTGCAAGCTCATGCTGCAGCTACACGCTTTCCAATATGTTGATTAAAATTTAAATTACGTTGTCTATCTCTTATAGACAACGTAATTTAAATTTTAATAATTTAACCGTTGTATCGCTTGCCAAGAAGACATAGTGTAAGTAATGCCTTAATCATTTGAAGATAAAGATAATTTATTCGTCCAAACATGAGTTCACATACTGTAAGTATGCAGGACGATCAAATTTTTTTTTCGCGTTTGCCTCATGTTTTGCCTAGCGAGGCGTACAAATATATTTTACAATATTTAGAAATTATATCATTAAATGGTAAAAAAATACAATTTAGCTCAAAAGCACAACGGATCATAAAAAAAACCCCGATGAGTGTATTAGAATAATGTCAAAACGAACTAAAAAAAGCCAGGAATCATAAACAGAAAAGTAAAAAACAAAAGTCCGATATAATAATGATCTTTGATCGCAGTACGTTGTTATCGCTTGTATTATCAAGAAGATAAATCGTATCTGTAAAATTTTTGTTCATCGCTCTGTGGATCAACCAAAACAGTTAACCTAAAGGTTAAATCAAATAATAACAATTACACGACTGTTATCGAGTAATTACGGAACCAAACTTCGGTATACGTTACCAACGTTATTTATTTCCCTCAGTCAAAGTGCCAGTCACACAATGTAACGTTTAACTCCATTAGTTGAAATACTAAGCCTTTATTTTATCATTACCATAATAATATACAATATAAATAATTTAGAACGAATCAGAACAAAACATTGCTATAATTAAAAATATTGCCAACGTCGCAACACAGTACTATTTGAAACAGTTTCAGCAATTCGCTAACTAACGCTCGTGTTAGTTCCAGCCATGACTACGAGATGTCGCTACCGGTAAGAAATGAAAGCAAAAGAAATTGTTCATGCAAACGACTAACAAAATAATGTTTCATTTGATAACAGATGTCTCCAGTATTTTCACGAGCCAATGATTTAGACTAAATGGTAAGACAGGATTTACTTTGGTGAGATTTATAGTTTTTAGGAAAGTTATCTGGAAGACGAGTAGGGTCTGCCGAAAGTCAAGTGATGGAGTAAAAACGTACAATTTCACATGACACTTTGATTGACTGTTGAGTATATCTTGTACTTATACAGAAACTAAAAGGAAAAACGCAAATACTAAACTAACAATACACACTACAATCTATTTTTCTTTCTTTCTAAGGAAAGTGTTTAGAAAATACTAGGTAGGTAGGTACTGAATTTATTAAACTAAATTCTAATGTTTATGAGAAAGTAACCCGACTTCAAAAAGGAGGCAGTTCTCAATTCGACAGTATTTTTTTTATGTGTGTTACCTTAAAACATTTTACATAATAAATCGATTCACCTAATTTTGATGATTATTTTTTTTTAATTTGAAAGCTGGTGCTTCTCATATATTTTGAAAATTCTTTTTTTGCAATTTTTTTTTGCAAGAGTATGTTCTGAAATTGGTCCCGTTTTAATTTAGTGAAGATCTAATAAAGAACTTCGGAGATATGCAACATAACTCTTCAATAAACAACGGCGAATCTCTCGGGATTGCTGCAATAGTATATCTGGTTATTGTTTACGCTATTTCATAATATAATATCACGCCGCTGCCGATACGCTCTGAAGAGGTCCGCAGATGAGTAGAGTCATTCTGGTACACTCTCATTTCAACGGTTATATTATATTTTTTTGTTATTCGGGTAATCTATTCTGGCGTAACGTTAGGCATTATAGGTACCTTACTATAGAACTTGTTCATTATAAACCACAATTAAAAAGTTAAAAATATTTAAATTTTTACAAAAGAGAACATCTGACTTCAAATGACTGAGTTATTTTTCAGCTTCTAGTGTTTTTATTTGGAATTTAGATGTACTTTTTGTAAAAAAACTATTTCTAATTAAGTTTTTATTCTAAGGGATGTACTGAAATTAATTTATAAGCACGTAAATAACACGAAGAGAGGCTTTTTTCCAGGAACGGGACAGAACAGGCTAACATAAAATAAATCATGAAAATTGGTGGCTGATAAAGTACTTAAAATACTTCAAAAATAACTAGTAGGTAACTTCGATTTTTGCGTTTACTTACAATAGGTTCCCCCTAAAACCTATCGGAATGCTTTTGAAAACATTATTGCAATATATACAAGCTATAATTTGAGAATTTAATAAAAGCAAACAGTGGGGATTGAATCAAAATTAGTAGAACACAAAATGTATAGCTGAGTGTTTGAGCGCACAATCAAGATATGCGGGGAAACTGGATGCGAAAACAGTTAGTGATGGGACAACAAAACTATATCGATATCGGCGGCTGCTTGTAGTAATTAAATAGTCTTTTGTCGGGATTTAGTTACTATACTTTGTCCTTACGTACAATGGTCCACCCGACTATAATTGCAAGTAAGATAAACTGCATACAAACTTGTATTATTGCAGCTATATCTAAACCTTTTTTTCAATTTCTAGCGTTATCTCTCTGCTTGTTGTGAGTTATTTTCCATTATCTAATACTATATTATTTCAAGTGCGTGTGAGTGATACGGAAGCAAGAAGTTTTTATGTTGTATATTTTTATACAACATAAAAATATATCAAAAACTTGTTCATCATCATTGTAATATAAAAACTAAAAACATAGGTTTAGCTCGTTAAAATGTTATCCTAAAAAAATGAGTCCTACTTATATATTACCTACTTACTTACTACTTATACCTACTACCTACTTATGTATTATAATATTATAAAGGCGAAAGTTTGTGTATGTGTTTGTTAATCTTTCACTCAAAAACTACTGATCGAATGTGAATGAAATTTGGCACAGAGATAGATTATAATCTGGAATAGGACTGATTATTATGATACTTTTTATCACGGGGTTAGGTTACCTTGCGATAATTTTCGACATACACGCGGGCGAAGCCGTTGACAGAAGCAAGCTAGTCAATATTTACCAAAAATACAAGTTCAAAATGAATTGTAGATAACCAGGATTAGATTAAAATAGAAATTAATTTCAATGCCAAACAATGTAACTAAATTGAATTTTGATACAAGATAATCTTTAAGCTTTAGAGCTGGCCAATATTTACTTTTCTACTTCCAATAGAATTTTCAACATGCTTTAGTAAATATTTTCATAAAATCCCTCCATAAAGTTATTTATTTATTTTCGGATCACCAACCAGTGTTACAAAACAATAGCAACTTACACAAAATATTAAAAAATATAATTAAATAATCGCTGTGCACTCGGAGGATACATATTCGTGAGATGGCTGACCAAAACCAGATGTATCCTCCGACTGCACAGCATGATTATCTTCTTGTTTACGTCTTTTTAGTTCGCTTTTTAAGCAGTCGGGTATTTTGATTTTTTTTATTACCTTTTTTTATTTACAACTTTTTTGTTACTTATTTTTTAGAATTAGGTATATTTAAACATATAAGTGTTATATATTCTTGAAATCACCTCTTTAAACCCTTAATTTTGATATCCCACACGATGGGTCTGGAAGAAAATTTTTTTTTGGCTCCCACAAAATGGCGCCCATCAATCCGCCATTTTTTTCTTTTCCAATTTTAATGTAGCCAGTGACACTCGCAGGGTTAAGACAAATCGATTGACGTAAGAGTCATCAAAATCGGCCAACGCGTTTGGTCTCTAGAACGCTACATAGGAACAAGCATACATACATACATACAAATATTCATACATAGACTATTAAACACATTACCCTCCTTCAGCAGTCGGGTAAAAATTGGAACACTATATCATTTACCTATAATGTACACCCAATTACAGGCAACCACAGCTTACAGTTGTCGATATTCATAATTCTTGGTTTACCTGGAGCATCTAGTTCAAGACTTAATCTAATTATCGCAGAATTTCTCATGTCACACGTATCGGTAGGTAACGCTTGACAGCGCATGGCGTAAATCATCAATCTAGTACATAATCCGATAATCGACAATTGACGGGTGCAACACTAATCGGAGCAACTACGCCAAACGCCTCTGTGGAGACCTACAAAATTAACTGTACATTTGACATGATCCTTAATACAGAAGTCCCTAAGGGTGGTTTTTAAATGTTTTGTTATTAGTTAACTTTGTGAAATCAGTCGTATAGAGGAGACAAGTGAAGTAGATTTGGGTTGGCGAGCGTTTGGTGACTTTGGATCTATATACATATTGATATATTCTTAGGATTATTGTGGCTTTCAAGTAGGGGTCCAATTTTATACATTTATCTTCGAGCTGCTCTTTCGAAGTTTGGGTAAAATTGATTTTCTGCTAGAAATGTTTGAATTGTTTTTTCATGAAATACAGTTTTTATTTGGTCCATTTTATAATATGACTACTATAAAAGCAAGATCAGCTTAAACCTATGGTTTAAAATCGACGACAGTCAATGGTAGTACTGTTTTCCTTTACTTGAGCGGTAAGATCTTGCTTTTAACCAAAATTGTCAATTCTAGGTCAACCGGAAGTATCCTATAAGTTTTGGGTCAAAAACCTATATGGTAGTTCCCGTTGACCTAGAAACACGAAATTTGGCTGGTTTTTAGGGTTCCGTACCCAAAGGGTAAAAACGGGACCCTATTACTAAGACTTCGTGATCCGTCTGTCTGTCTGTCTGTCCGTCTGTCACCAGGCTGTATCTCATGAACCGTGATAACTAGACAGTTGAAATTTTCACAGATGATGTATTTCTGTTGCCACTATCACAACAAATACTAAAAAAACCGGCCAAGTGCGAGTCGGACTCGCACACGAAGGGTTCCGTACCATTATCGCAAAACACTGCATAAAAATCACGTTTGTTGTATGGGAACCCCCTTTAATTTATTTTATTTTAATTTATTAATTATTATTTTTTGAAGTAAATATACAACTAAACATTCTGTGAATATTTCAAGTGTCTACCTGTTGCCGTTATTAATATCGAGCAAAAAGCGGCAAAAATATCACGTTTGTTGTATGGGAGCCCCCCTTTAATATTTACTTTATACTGTTTTTAGTATTTGTTGTTATAGCGGCAACAGAAATACATCAGCTGTGAAAATTTCAACTGTCTAGCTATCACGGTTCATGAGATACAGCCTGGAGACAGACGGACAGACGGATCGCGAAGTCTTAGTAATAGGGTACCTTTTTTACCCTTTGGGTACGGAACCCTAAAAACAGTATAAAATTAAAATTTAAGGTGGGCTCCCATACAACAAACGTGATTTTTTGGCCATTTTTTGCTCGATATTAATAACGGCAACAGGTAGACGCTTGAAATATTCACAGAATGTTTATTTGTATATTCACTTCAAAAATAATAATGATTAAATTAAAATAAAATAAATTAAGGTGGGCTCCCATACAACAAACGTATTTTTTTTGCAGTGTTTTGCGATAATGGCACGGAACCCTTCGTGTGCGAGTCCGACTCGCACTTGGCCGGTTTTTAAACAACTGCATCATAAAATAACTTTTTTATTATTGTTAGGCTCGTGCTTGACCACTATCTCACCTGATGGTAAGCGATTATTTGGTCGACGATGAAGCACGCTTGCCTAGAAGAAACATATTCACTCTTGACTTAAAGACTCCCAGGTTGTAGCTATCAGGAAATACAAACTTGCATGGAATGCCACTCCTTAGCTGCACGCATAATAGAAGAATTCCTAAAACGTTTGGTGCGTGTGGGTGACACCATGTACCGAAATGCAAAATTCTCTAATCATCATCAATTTTCCCTATTGTATTATTATACTACTACCAAGACTTAGACATAAGACTTAAATACATACATACATAAACTCACGACTTTATTCTATGGGGGTAGGCAGAAACTACAGAACCTGATGACTTTAAATATCCATGATTTTTTATTATTTTCCTTCACAACCAAAATTGCTCCCCAATTCAAGAAATACACCAAAAACCCAAAATCCTCCCCTAAACACTAATTTACTAACATAAACATAACATCCAGTGAATGCCGGTAATAGCACCAATTTGTGCGATGCTCCTCTCGCCCGCTTATTGTGCGCCTTTATTTTGATAAGCCTCCGAGGAAAGTTGCTGTTTATCGCTCTGTATGTTTGTATGTTCATTCGTGATTGTTTTGGGATGGTTTTGCATTTTTTTTACTTAAATAAAAATATGTCGGGTTTAGTCAATAGTACGGATGTCAAGACAAATCACAAGCACGCCCGCTGGCGGTAAATGAAGAACAACTATGCATCGGCGCTTTTTCTAACCTAAGGGAATACATCTTGACTTCCCGATGGTTTGCATCTATCGGGAACCCTTGATGCGACAAGTGTAAAAATGTTTGTTGGTGCAAAAAAGGTTACATTAAAGTTTACATACACGTATATATAGTAAGCTATATAAGCTATATAGTAAGAATTCTATTGTAACCATTGTGTAATGAACCCTGCCTCTCAAACTAAGACAAACCTGTATCTTGAGAGACAGTAAAATTTAGGAAGTAGGGTTTGTCAAGTTGCTTAGCCTAATTTTGTTTAACTTGCCTCTTATTTGTAACCTAAATATAACTAGTAAAATGTTCAAATGTTGCCAGCGCAGAGAGCAAAGGGCACTAACTACATTGTACTCATTTCTTGACTCTCTGAATTCCCCTAGTTATCTGGCCCCTCACTTTCAATACATCTGCGACAACCACCATAAAAATCTACGATCATCAAATAACCGCCTTCTTCAATGTCCTACTCACCGCACTGACTTCATTCACTGTTCTTTCTTCATTCAGTCTATTTCTCTGTGGAATTCTCTCCTCCAGGAAATCAGGATGGCAATCAACCGATTAACCTTCAAAGTCAAAGTTCGCGAACACATTCGTCAGAAGTTGGCAGTAGTATCGGCACAGCGCTAATTTTTTTCCTATTGTCTATTTGAACTAATAGTTTAGTAGTACCTGTATTTAGTTTTTTTGTTATAGTATTTATTGTATAATTAAATTGTATTTATTTAAAGCTTATATTTAGGCCTTGTATTCAAATCCATTTTACTATCATAACTGCACCTACCACTATTTGTATCTCCATCATCCAAAGGTTGACTGGTAGAAAATGCCTAAGGCATTAAGTCCGCATCTGTACGTTTATGTGCTTAAAGTATTAAATAAATAATAAATGAATGTATGTGTGAATGAATGTTAATGTTGTTGTTATGTTATGTTTGTTAGTACACAGTATAACCCCTTTGGCAAGACTAGTTGGTTGAGTTTTGGACCTCTGACTACCAGAAACGACAAAAATCTTCAAATAACATCTTGGACTAAAGGGCAAGGTGTGCTTCCTGAGGCATGAATTAAATTTGCATGAGTTAAAACTATACTTCTACTTAACGTTATGTGTCTTTATGGATATATTCATTTTTTATAGTTACCTACTTACATAGGTAATTATTGCTTGTAGGTACATACTTTTCAGTGAATAAGATACTTCTTTTGTATATTTTTCGCTGATTTTTAAATTTCATTCATCCTTGATTTTGATTTTAATTCTCTTTTAATTTAATTTTCATTGAATTTTATTTTAATTTAATTATATTCTTCTTTAATCTTAAATTTCGATTTTGTAAAGACTACACACAAATTATTTCATGGTTAATTATTCCTTTATGTAAAATGGGTGATTTGTAACACAGGGCCTTACCTATCTTAGACACCCTTCTCCATACAAGGTTACGTATTATCATAGTCACTGTATTTTAATGTCTAGATAAATAAAGATTTTTTTTTAAATTTTTGTTCACCAAGTTCAGGAGCTCGTGGCTAAATAATAACAGCCGCACGAGTCGATCTTCGAGGTTAAGCAACGCTTGACGAGGTCGGTCCGTGGATGGGTGACCATTTCAACATACCGAGTTTCCTCCGTGCCTTGGCAAGCACGTTAAGCCGTTGCTCCCAGCTGTCATTTAAAGATCTTTGACAGTCGTTACGGGCAGTCAGAACTCTGAGATCTGACACCAGTCTTGCCAAGAGGTATCATGTTATCCAGCAACTGAGTTGTGGAGGTCAGATAGGCAGTCGCTCCATGTAAAACACTGGTACTCAGCTGAATCCGGTTAGACTGGAAGCCGACCCCAAAAATAATTGGAAAAAAGGCTAGGCAGATGTAGATCGACTAAACATTGCCTCATTTTGATAAAACATTGTCGAGACCTTGTTTACGTATTTTTTTCTGTCCTGACTTCCATCTTACTAAGTATTCGTCAAGATAAACACCGAATAAGAGTATATACTTAACTAAAAAGTTTGAGATCTCGTAGCCAGTTGCTACGCCGAGCTACTAAGTATTACGTTGCTACGCCGGTCTACGCGGTCGTAGTCATGTAGCAACTTGGTTATAAGAGCTTCATATTTGGATAGAATTTTTCCTAAACACTGTAAGAATTTTCTGATGGCGCGGCTTAAAATAAATTGCGTGGATAGGCGATAGTAAAAAAATGGTCAAGTGCGAACCGCGCACGAAGGGTTCCTTACCACTATCGCAAAAAACGGCAAAATAATCACGTTTTGTGTGGGAGCCCCACTTAAATATTTATTTAATTCTATTTTTAGTATTTTTTGTTATAGCGGCAACAGAAATACATCATCTGTGAAAATATCAACTGTCTAGCTATCACGGTTCATGAGATACAGCCTGGTGACAGACGGACAGAAAGACAGGCAGATGGATCGTGGAGTCTTACTAATAGGGTCCCGATTTTACCCTTTGGGTACGGAACCCTAAAAATAACAAGTGCAAATCGGCGGATTTTCATCGAATTGTGTCCTAGTTAATGTACTTGCAATTTAGCTAAGTAAAAATCGTTTATCGGTGTAATACAAATCGGATAGCGTAGAACCTACAGGAAGGCCCTAACAAAAGTGAATGAATCGACCTACTGACCTAAATAAAAACATTAAAATTTAAATTTCTATGATCGCAAAAACACAATTTTGAACCCACATTATGAAAACCTTTAATAGTGTACTTGTGTAGTAACAGGTAAATAGGCCATTACGCCGCGACCCTTTTCTCCTAACCACTTTTATGACATACATGAAAACATAATTGCAGCCTAATAATCTGGAAAAAGGTTATTACTTTTACACGTTTAGTAAGATATTAAATAAAAAAACCGTCCAAGTGCGAGTCGGACTCGCACACGAAGGGTTCCGTACCATTATCGCAAAACACTGCAGAAAAATCACTTTTGTTGTATGGGAGCCCCCCTTAATTTATTTTATTTTATTTTAATAATTATTATTTTTGAAGTGAACTTACAACTAAACATTCTGTGAATATTTGAAGCGTCTACCTGTTGCCGTTATTAATATCGAGCAAAAAACGGCCAAAAAATCACGTTTATTGTATGGGAGGCCCTATTAATTTATTTTATTTTAATTTAATCATTATTATTTTTTGAAGTAAATATACAACTAAACATTCTGTGAATATTTCAAGCGTCTACCTGTTGTCGTTATTAATATCGAGCAAAAAACGGCAAAAATATCACGTTTGTTGTATGGGAGCCCCCCTTAAATATTTATTTTATACTGTTTTTAGTATTTGTTGTTATAGCGGCAGCAGAAAAACATCATCTGTGAAAATTTTAACTGTCTAGCTATCACGGTTCATGAGATACAGCCTGGTGACAGACAGACGGATCGCGAAGTCTTAGTAATAGGGTCCCGTTTTTATCCTTTGGGTACGGAACCCTAAAAAGTACTTTTCTAAAAAAAGTTAATATTCAAATGTTAATAATATCGCTTAATTGCGTTTGAGAATTCCTCAACTTAAAATCTCAATTCAAAGAACTTTTGTCATTCTTCATGTTAATGTCTTTGTGCCTTTTAAAATGCTAAAAACAAAAGTTTTTATTTTTTTTAAAGCTGTTAAATTTTTGGCAACTTTTCTGAAAAAGTTATGTTTTCTTGTAGCCATTTACAAATCAAGGGGACCATATCCGATCAAGGCTCAAGGCACTTTGGCTGGCAAACTTTAAGCATTAAACAAAAACAGAAAACCAAAATGATACCAATAATGCGTCTACCGCCTCAGGCTTTTCCAAATATTTTACGAGCAAGTGAAAACTATGCTTCATACTCATATTTATCGCTTGCCCTGCAATCGTTTTTATGTAATTTGCTGCAAAATTGCACTGCTTAAATTGTTTAAACAAAAGTTAAGTATGTTGTTATGTAGGTGCGTAGGGACAAGTGAAACTACTGACAGCTATAAGCACACTGGTTTAATAAACGACAAGCGGTCGGCGCGGGACGCAGCCCGCACACACAGATATGGCGTGTGTATCTCATAAACATACAGTACACTTCCTCCCCTTATCGATACAAATCTATACATAATGAAAATAAGTTGGATACATTAAAAATAGGCCTCATAGTCTACGCGTGGAATGTTTCGCAAAGGTCTATTGGCACATCTTGAAGCCGGAGTGCCCGGCTCAATTATAGCGGGGGAACAAGACGCTGTCCTTGTCTCATCTCTCTCCTCTCCCGCGGGTATTGGTCCTGGATGTGTTGATGGTGTACTGTTACTTATTTCGTAGTCATCAAAGCCATAGTATTGTTGCCGTTTTTGTGGATTATTTCCTTTATACATAATTAATTGATTTTTGTGCTTTTTTACATTGGTCGCTGTGTTTTTATCTTGAATGATGTACATTACCTTCCCTATTTTGTTTTTAACAGTTCCCAAGCACCAATCATATTTGTTATTGTGTTTAAACTTTTTATACAATACTTGGTCACCCGGTTTAAACATTTGTTTGTTATATCCTCGATAGTTCTTAATCTGCGAGCACTGTTGGCGAATAACATTATCTGTTAGGGTTGTAAGCGAGGCCGACGGTGTTTGTGGGTCAAATAAATCTAAACGTGACCTTAGCTTTCGTCCATACACTAGCTCAGCCGGTGAGAAACCTGTGACAGAATGTACCGAATTCTGGTAATCGAAAAGGTACTTTAAAAGCTTTAACTTTTGCTTTGCCTTATGTTGTGACGAGATAATACTGGTTTTTATGCCTTTTTTTACAATTTTGACATAGCTCTCTGCTTGTCCATTACTTGCTGGGTTATAGGCCGGTGATGTCAAATGTGTGATGCCATTTAGCGAACAGAAGTTCTTAAACTCGAAAGACGTGAATGCGGTACCGTTGTCACTGACTATAGTGTGAGGTAGACCGTACTTTGACATAAAATCGTACATTTTTTCCACGACGCTTGCTGAAGTGGTCGACGTGCTGACGTCATACACTTCTACCCACTTAGTGTATGCGTCTACAATTATCAAAAAGGTTTGATTGTTGAACGGACCGAGGAAGTCAATATGTAATCTATAAAAGGGTACTGAAGGGTACTGCCACGGAGCGAGTGGCGCTCGCGCTGGGGACGGCCGCAGTTGTTGGCATGTCTCACAGCTGTGTATCATTGTTTCCAACGCTGCGTCTACACCCGCGAACCAAAACCGAGTCCTGGCTTCTGCCTTAGTTTTCACGATTCCCAGATGTGAGCTATGTAATTCCTGCAATACTTTAGTACGTAACGTTTCGGGCAGAACTACTTTATGACCTCTCATAAGACACCCATGTTCGAAAGATAGTTGTGTTCTACATAAATAATATGTTTTTAAGTGCACGTCTGTTAATAATTTGCCTGGCCATCCGTTCTGTACGTAATCAATCACCCTCTTTAGAGTGACATCTTTAACCGTTTGTTCGCGCAACTCGTCCAAGGTCACAGGCATGGTACCTTCGATTACAAAGTTGACGTACGACGCGCGGTCTATTACAAGCGCGGCGGCGGCAGCGGCGTGTGTGCCATTCTCTTCCCCCGCCTTTAACCTTTCACTCTCACAGTGTATACTCGCCCGTGATAAATAATCTGCGCTATTGTCGGCGCTACGAACATACTCGATAGTATAATTATAAGCGCTTAAAAACATTGCATACCTTTGCAATCTGTTTGCCGTTACTTCTGGTATACCCTTATATGGACCAAATATTGATATTAGTGGTTTATGGTCGGTTCGTAATATAAATGGTTCTGAACGCCCGTACACGTATTGGTGGTAGCGCCTTACCCCAAATATAATTGCAGTCGCCTCCTTCTGAATCTGCGAGTATCGTTTTTCAGCAGAATTCAGTGTGCGTGACGCGAACGAAATTGGTCTTTCTAAGCCGTCTCCATCTACTTGTGACAGAACTGCACCTAGACCGTATGGAGAAGCATCTACCGTCAATATTATTTTTATTTTATTGAACGCGTTTTCGTGATCGGTGGTCCAATTCCACTTAACTCCTTTTTTTAACAAGTCGTATAATGGGCAAAGAATACTAGATGCTTGTGGTACAAAATTTCTGTAGTAATTTACTAGTCCTAAAAATGATTGCAAGGTGTTGACATTGGTAGGCACCGGAGCGTCGTTAATAGCCTTGACTTTTAGTGGATCTTTCTTCAGCCCGTTTTTATTAATAACGTAACCTAAATAATTAATTTCATCTTTGAAAAAATCACATTTTTCTTTCTGCAGTGTCAACCCTGCATCCTGCAGTCTTTCTAATACTATATGTAATTTTTTCATATGCAAATCAGCTGACTCCGCAGTTATCAAGATATCGTCAAGCAGACACAAAACCCCATCTAATCCAGACAGCAAAGTCTCCATGGCGCGCTGAAAGATAGACGGCGCACTCGACAACCCGAACACGAGACGCGTATAATTACATAATTAAACGAACTTACCTGAAGTGAAGTTCTATTGTAATTATACGAAGGGCTTAGTCCGAGATATCTTCTATATTCACTTTGTAGTTTCACAATCCTCGCATTGTGCGTGCCGCGAATATTTAGAGGAAGCGAAAAGCTTCGTGTCCAAAACGTAAATAAGGCAGCCCGCCGGCAACACTATATCTGTAACTCATTCTTTTCAGAGCATTAGTATATATATAGGACTATGATTTCCAACCTGACTCTAGGGACATTATAATCTGTGATTATGAAAAGGGCGGGTGGGAGATTGATATCTCGGACTAAGCCCTTCGTATAATTACAATAGAACTTCACTTCAGGTAAGTTCGTTTAATTATGTAATTATACTCAAGCTTAGTCCGAGATATCTTCTATATTCACTTTGTAGATGTTTAGAGAATTGATGGAAATCATAAAAAATATGGTAAGTATGGTATACAATCAAAAACAGGATTGAATAATAATCAATTTAATGTGATTTATCATATCAATTTAACAAAGGTACCTAATTTCAAGGTACTAGAGTACTAATTAAAAACTTAAACCTTAATGTTACAAATGGCTCTTGTAAAGGTATAACTATCATTTTCTGTATTTAAGGGTCTATTATAGTGATTGGCAAAAACACTAGATCCTGGTGACCAACCAGCAGCTTTAAATATACAATCTAATGTTACTCCTTCTCTACACGCCAGAGACGTGGACGCATGGCGCGTGGAGTGAGGGGTAAACTTCTTGACATCAATACCACACTCAGCCATAACTTGCCTTATCCAGCGACTAATTGTTTGGTTACTGGCACAGTTATATGGTTTTTTATAACATATAAGTAGCTTATCTGAGTTAATTGTGTCTACTTTTCTAAGTGCCCTAGTCTGGTCTATATAATGTCTAAGTGCCGATACGGGGCAAATTTCCAGATTCGTATCAAAGGAAGGAAGCTTTATTACGACTTGATCCTTACATGGAGTCGTTGTTTTTAAAAGGTCGGTAATAGTTATTTTTACACCACTGTCCGTGAACTCTATGTTGCTCAATCGGATAACTGACAATGTTTGAATACGTTGAGCAGATGTGAGAGCTAACAAAATTACCAATTTCTTGGTAATTTTTTCTAAATTAAGGCTGCTATTTGGTGACCAATTTTTAATATAATTCAGGACAACCGACGGATCCCATGTGTCGTTATACTTAGGTCTAGACGGTTTCAACTTGAAAACTCCCTTGAAAAATCTCTTAATTTGTATATCTGTTCCTAAACTTGTATCTATGATTAGAGACAGCGCTGAACGACATGTATTAAGAGTAGCATACGAAGCGCCTTGTGATAAAATTTCTGTGAGGAATTTTAAAACTTTAGGTATTGACAACTCATATATATTTTCTCCGTTGCAAAATGACCACCATTTTTTAAGTGCTGTTGTATATTGTTTAATAGTGTTTTGTGATAGGGAAGCTACCATGACTTCTATTGTTTCATCAGGAGTTAGTTTCTTCCGGAATGCTTCCCTGAATAAGATGCAGGCTCCCAGGGAAAGACTTTTGTACAGGGGGTGTAGTGTTCTGAAAGGTGATATTAACAAATCTTTTGATGGTTTGAACTGTAACACTTCAGAAGTTGCCAATTCGGCTATAAAGGGATACCAAGGTTGTGAGGTCCATAGAGGGAAAACTATGATACCTGTTGCCTTATCACTAATAATTTTTTGTATACATTTTGGAATTAACGAGAATGGAGGAAAAGCATAAAATAAGTTGAATGTAGACCAGTCTACAGTAAAAGCATCAATATTCTCTGCATATGGATCTCTATGCCACGATATATATCTATGGCATTTTTTATTTGCTCTGGTTGCAAACAAATCCATGTCAGGTTCTCCATGTGACTTGGTAATATTTAGAAAAGTTTTGTTGCCCAATTCCCATTCTGAGTCTATATTTTTTATTCTCGATTCTTGGTCAGCTTCTTTATTTTCTTTTGACTTAATATAAGAGGCGAACAACCATATTCTACGGACCTCACACCACTGCCATATGCTCCTAGCTAGAGAATTAAGTGTTGGAAATTGTATACCCCCCATTCTATTTATGTATGCAATTGCGGTGGTATTATCTATTCTCAACAATATCTGACAAGAGTGTAAATCTTTGGCAAAACATTGCAAACCCAGAAAAGCAGCTAAAAGTTCCAGGAAGTTAATATGGTTTTCCTTATCTTTCAAAGTCCAAAATCCATTTGCAACTTTACCATTGCAGTATGTTCCCCAGCCTGTCCTTGATGCATCTGAATTTATTTCCAAAGAAAAATTGTATTGTCTTATTAGATTTTTTGATATTCTAATTTGATCATGCCACCATTTTAAATCATTTTTACAATCATCATTGATATTCATAATTGCATCAAAGTCATTGTTTGTTGCACATAAAGCCTTATATTTATGCTGTTCAAATGTTTTAGTGTACAAAAAGCCATAAGACACAGCTGGGCAACATGCTACAAGGGTGCCAATAAGTTTTGCAAATTCTCTTATTGGACATTGATCCATTTTTATATATTTCTTAATCATTAAAGAAATTGCTTCCCTTTTCTTAGAAGTCACTGACAATGACATTTCTTTTGTGTTTACTATGAAACCTAAAAATTCTGCAATCTTGGTAGGGACTGTGATACTCTTTTCCATATTTATAATAAAGCCTAGGCATTCCAATAAACTTATAGTCATCTGACTGTTATCTAGACACTCCTGGTAAGAATTACCAATACATATAATGTCATCGAGATATACAACTGATTTATAACCTTTTCTTCGAAGAAAATTTATGACTGGCTTTAGTAACTTAGTGAATGTGAAAGGAGCAGTACTTAGACCAAATGGCAAGCATTTGAACTCATACATTGTATTCTGAAACCAAAACCTTAAATATTTTCTATCTTCACCCATTGGGACCAAGAAATATGATTCTTTTAGGTCAGTGGTACACATAAAATTATTTTTTGAAATCAATTTACAGAGTGTTCTCATATCTTCAATTTTAAAATGTTCTGGAGAAATAAATCTATTCAAACATTTTAAATTTAAAATAAATCTAACTTCCCCATTTGATTTGGGTACAGTAAAAATCTTTGAAAAGTATTGTCCTTTTACTGCTACACATTTTGTAAGTACTCCAAGTTGTAAAAGTCTATTAATTTCTTTCAATATTATAAAATTGTCTGATGCAGAAAAATTTGAATTTTTTGGAATATATTCTTGGTGAGGAGCCACTAAAAAAGGTATATTATAGCCTTTGAGCCAAGATAAGACAACTTTGTCTTGTGTTATCTTCAACCAGCAAGAATAAAAGTACTTTAGTCTACCAGCAAAAGTATTTACCTCTAAGATTGTCGAACAGGCGCCTTGGCTGGAGGACGTTGTGGGGGTCTCGGCTTGTAGTGCTGTGTCTGTTGGTGATATCTGCCCCCCCCTTGTTTGAACTGAGTCATACTCGCACGAGGAGGGCCCCTGAAGTTTCCCTGTTTCCTGGGATAACTTTGAGACTGATTTGGTCGATAAGATGAGGTATTTTTTCGATTGGGGTTGTTTTGTTTTAAGATAGTGCCAGCTGATTTTTTAATCGCAGTGGCAGATTTGACATTGTCATTAAATTTTTCTCCAAAAAGGAATTCATCACGTTCTTGGTTTTCAACTGTCTTTCCTATATTTTTATCAAGATTCGGAATTACAAGCTTCTTTCTGGTGACTGTGTCTTGATGATGGAGGTCTGTCAATAAGCGTGTGACATCACTTATGGTTGAAATCAGATTGATTTTGTCAACATCACCTATGATCAGTTTGTCTGTAGCAGACAACAAGGCCGCTATCGCAACACCAATCTGTTGTTGGCGTTCTTGAACTCGTTTGTCTCGGGCTTTCATAGCTTCATTTAAAAGTCCTTCCAGCTCCTTGTTAAGCTTTGGTGCATCTAGAAGCTTGATGTTAGTGGGTATTAAATATTTCTTTAAAAGTTCATCTTTGCTTTCTTGTTTAAGGCCTTTAGTAATAATACCCTCAACCCGTTTTACCAGTTCCATATGAATTTCTGGCCCATATTCCCTTTCTATTGTTAGAGTCTGGCCCAGAGCCCTTATTATGGAATCATCCAACACTTCAGCCAAAGAGTCTAAATCTTTTGTGTTGTCTACACATTCAGCACCTAGAAAAAGACCAAACCATGTTTGATTTAGTTACACAGCTACCAGCTGTATGTACTAAGGTACTACGAGTGTACATAATGCCAACAGCTACCAGCTGTATGTACTAAGGTGCTACGAGTATACATAAAGCCACCCCGTGGCAGTTTAGACCTCCCTTTACCGAAAAAGCTCAGAACAGCCAGCGGCAGTGAGTCATGAAAGAACAGCGTTCTATTGTAACAACATTGTACACGGCGGGACTTCCCCGTGGTGATCTCACTCCACCGGAGTGCCTGTATGACACGTACCACGTATCATAGAAAACAGGGACGATCACTAGATAGGTAGGTTATTTCTTGTAGAAAAACTTGCCTGTAAGCTCTGTGACGGGTATTTCATTATCACCAGCATCACTTTCTGCCTCGCATGACGATACTGGTGTTGGCGATGAAATTCCTGGTGATGGTGAACGATGTTTACTCAACTTGTTCTTATTTTTCTTTAATTTCTTTTCCAACTTCTTAATCTTCCTTTGGTACCTTTCTTCTTTACACTCACACTTCCTTTTCGGCATTTTTAGCGTTAGAAAACTTTAAAAACAGAATTGAAACTTTATTCTGACAAGCACGCGCGGCGCGAAAAATATGAATGAGTTACAGATATAGTGTTGCCGGCGGGCTGCCTTATTTACGTTTTGGACACGAAGCTTTTCGCTTCCTCTAAATATTCGCGGCACGCACAATGCGAGGATTGTGAAACTACAAAGTGAATATAGAAGATATCTCGGACTAAGCTTGAGTATAATTAAACAATCCACGGTGTGTGTTTATACATGTCATGTTTTGCGACTCTTCGTCGAGTTGAAATTGGTTGTACGCCATTGATAAATCTAGTTTCGAAAACTGCTGACCCCCATGTAATTTAGAAAACAATTCATGGATAGTGGGCAACGGATATTGCTCAATTACCAATAACTTATTAATTGTTACGGAATAGTCCGCGCATAGTCTAACCGAACCGTTCCTCTTCAGTACGGGCACTATGGGTGAAGCATAGTCAGAATGTTGAACTGGTTTTATTATGCCTAAGCCCAGTAATCTCTCTATTTCCTTATCTACTTTTTCACGTAGTGCGAATGCGATAGGGCGCGCTTTAAAGAAAACCGGTTTCGCATCACTTTTTAATCTTAGTTTTACTTGATAATTTTTAAAAGTGCCCAACTTATCCGAAAATAATACTGGGAACCGCGACTGCAGTTGCTCGCCTACACTTTGGCTATCGTTAACGAAGTTGACCGGTGTTAATTTCAACTTAAATATTGATATGAAATCTCTGCCGAGCAAAGGTGGGCCGCCGCTTCGTATTACATAAACATCGAGTGTGTGCTTGCGCTGCATGTATGTTATCGGCAAACGCACATACCCTACACACTCCATTATGTGTCCTGTGTAACTATAGAATCTTTTCTGAGATGATAATAACGGTGTGTCAACAAATAACTTTTTATATGTACCTTCTGATATTACAGTAACAGCCGAACCGCTATCGATTTGAAATTGTACACTTATACCATTTATTGTAACCGTTTCTGTCATAGGTTCCCCTTGAGCTGAACATATGTTAAAAAGCGATTTACCATCGTCGTCCTCGCTCACATCCCCCGTTGACACGTAGTTCATTTTACTGCACATTCTAACTAAATGCCCTACCGTGTTGCACTTTTTACACTTGTACTTTGCAAACCGACATTGAAACGACTTGTGATTAGTACGACCGCACACCGAGCACTTTTCTTTCGCGGCACTATCATTTGGGTTGGCACTTTTATGTCCTTTCGCGATCTTGAACACCTGTACTTGATCTGCTGATGTAGAAACAGTAGCCGCAGCGCCCGTACGCGCGCATCTTATGCTCTCTGCTAGCTCCACCGCCTTCGCCAAGGTTAAGGTCTCCAAGTCCTGCGCAAACAGTTTCTCCCGTTCAGGACCCGTTACCATCCCCATCACAAATCGATCACGCAACGCCTCTTCAACATTGCTGAATCCGCAATGTGCTGTTAGTCCACGTAACCTTGCTGCCCATTGCGTATATGTCTCGCCCGGCTGCTGCGTAGCTGCGTAAAAGTTGTGCCGCTCGCTGAACCCGCAACGTTTTGGTGTGAAGTGGTTATCCAATAACGTCACTAGATCCTCATATGGCACCTCTTGTACGTCTTTGGGCAGGGCTAAGTCTGCTGCCAACTTGTAGGTACCATCATTGAGTGCGCTGAGTAGTAAGGCTCGTCTTCTGATTCCTACCGCATCATTTTTCGCATCAATGTTATTCGCGATGAACCACTGCGTTATACGACCTTTGTATGTCTTCCAATCATTGACATTATGATCGAAAGTTGATAAAATTCCGCAAAATGACTGTGCCATTTTTCAACAAAGGATTTTATTTTTTATTTGTATCCTCGTCGCCACTGTTATGTAGGTGCGTAGGGACAAGTGAAACTACTGACAGCTATAAGCACACTGGTTTAATAAACGACAAGCGGTCGGCGCGGGACGCAGCCCGCACACACAGATATGGCGTGTGTATCTCATAAACATACAGTACATATGTAATGTACATACTTACGTAACGTACATAAATATGAGGCAGACGTCAAAATTGCCTTTTAATAGATGAAAATAATCAGAAATTTTAATGAAAATGACATTTAATCTGAAAATTGCTATCATTAACTTCATTTCAGCCGAACGACACTGCTGCTGGACAACGGCCTTCCAGTGACCAGACCTAGGTCATCGTTTCACGTAGTGGGAGGCCTTCTAACGCAACGTCTTCCGCTTAGCGGTCGCGACGCCAGAACTTTTCGGCCCCATCGGCCAACCATTTTGCGAGCAATTTGCCGACCATACTACGCACGGTTGACGCAGTCGTTGAGCGATTGACTGCTGCGCTGCGTGTCGCGGGTTCGATTCCCGCACGGAACAAAAATTTGTATGACCTACAGATAGTTGTTTCGGCTCTGGGTGTTTGTGATTGTGAGTTTATATGTTTGTAAACGCACCCACGATACAGGAAGAAATTCTTAGTGTGGGGCAACGTTTTTTTAAAAAATAAATAAATAAATAAATACTGCCACTTACGTTTGGAAATTCTTCGGGCTATTTCGGTTACCTTGGTTCTCTTGGTTCTATGTATAATGGATATAACTCATTTTAAATGCTGGCTCGAAAAGTCCGAAAAATAACTGCGTCAATAAAATCACATATAGACTATGAATTCAGTGACAATTTCAACTGCAGAATATTAAAATTTCTTCTTCTTCGTTACCCTCTTGGCACAGCCATCGTAGTCATTATCTTGCCATGAAACTTCGAGTTGTCATAAATCGCCTCACGATGCGACGCTATCCCTACCTATCGGCTGTTACTCGTGTGTACTCATGCAATGGGCTGCCTACTGAAGACGTGATCAGGTCAGTCCACATGGTCGATCTGCAGCACGCTCTTGTTCTTTCCAAAATACTTCTTACGCCTAAAAAGACGAACATTATGACAAACAGAAGTGTACACCTAAGTAATAATTCCACTGGCATGTTAAGAATAAAATCTTGAAAAAGGAAGCGGCCAACAATTAGTACAGCTCTGCCTTCCTCAAGAGAACAGAGGTGCAACATTATTTAGCCCGAACAACTTCACACTCTCTGATGATGGGCTGAAGCCCATCATTAAAAATTCAGTTTATATCGGGCCAACCCGAGCGCAAAGACTAAACACGATAGTAGGGCACTTATGCACAAGCCGTCCCGAACGACCAATATCAATGTGAGGGGTACTGAATACAGAACGAGCCATTATTCCCACAAAATGCTCGAATGTTTACACAATTTGCCTGTTCACTTTTATGTCTCGATTGTGTGCTCATATTATTTAATCTGTATGCTGGGGTTGGTTGGTTCTGTTGTAAGGTGGATGTAGTGTAAGTAAGCAATGATTTTTTTTTAAATGACTGTTGGGCGAAATAAGGGCAGATAAATAGACTTTGTGTAAGAGGTGATGAATCTTCATGTTATTTTCGTAACGATTAACTGAAATTTTGTCTGCTATATCTGTACAGCTCTGTCATCCACTTTGTTCAGAGCCTGAAAGGTGCAGGTGGCTGGTCAGGCAGGGCAGACAAGAAGGTGGAGTATATTCTGCGAAGGGCGCCCTCACTGGCAATGTGTGAGTGTGTCACTGAGATGGGTATATTAGGGCAGGGTTTTTCGACAGCGAACAACCTTGGCCCGCAAGGTAAATAATTAGTATAGTTTATAGGAAACATGTTGCGCCAATCTAATTAATCAGATGTAGTCCTTCCCTTGCTGTCCCCCCAGCGACGGCCTAAGCTGAGGTCCGTAATTCACAGATGGTGCCCTTAGCGCAGCAGCTTAGTACTTAAGTTTTGTTGCTCTGGCTGGCAGATTTAGTTCACGTACACCGGCACAGGAAAGTCCGGTTAAACTGCCAGAAGATACTTGCAAAAATAAAAACGCCATCTGAAATAAATGAGCATAAGGCCAAGAAAATAATGAGGTGGGTATAGCAGAAGTATTCACTTAATTCGCTTTGGTTTCTTAGTCTGGTGAAATTTTGGAAATTTAAACACCTATGGTCAACCCTTCGGGTTTCACAAGAATTACACTGTAATCTTTGGTCGTACAGATATCAGTACAGGTAGTAGTTGACAAAGATGACTTTGGCTAATTCCCCGAAGTCACCAGATCAAACGTCCGTATCGCCGAAATGCCACAGCATCGATGTATCACAATTAGTATTACTATTAGTAGGAAGAAACAATATTTTAAACGCAAATCCAATGACCCATTGGAGTTATTGTACTTCCTTAAACCGCAATATAATCCCAACATTACTTATTACACAATATTACGGGTTCCTACCATAAAACATCTTTATCCTTGTATTCGTAAGCGAAAAACTTTATATTTCTCTGTGTACCTTCATAAAATACTAGAGGCCAATAATCTCTATTTATTAAACCTTCCCAGGGGCTCGAGTTGACCATAAGTTTGTACATAACTGACTAACGAGATAACTTTCTTACGATGTGACGTCTGATATACACTAATCAGTAGGGCGAGGTGAAGATGTGGAAAAAATGGAGGAGAATAAATAGTATTACGCTCCAGAAAATTGTCTCAGTATTTTCTAAACACTGCTTTCCATGGCACGTTCGCCAAAATGGTCAATAGGAAATCGGTATTTTTCCAGAAAATAAATTACTTCAATCTAAAGTGTATATCCTAGAGTACCCACTCGTCTATGGAATGCATTGCTTGTGACAATAAAACGCGTGCACTGGCATTGTGATCTTATTTTTGTATAAGCTGCATTGTTTTTTTGCCTGTATATTTAGATATATGTATGTATCTATTATAGTATTTTATACCTACTCTGTACAACTTATTATTTGTTGAAGAATTTGCACCAAATGCAACCCCATATCGTATCCAGGCTATCTCTATCCATTCTTGGTTGCCTGGAAGAGATCGCGGAACGCAATAAGGCCACCTGTTGTATGTAAAGTTTTATGATTCCTTTATGTATTGTTTTTATCTTGATGAAAAATAAAGTATATACCTCTAATTAAATAAAGCAAAAATTCTGCCATATAATTATGTTGATCAATAGGTTTTTGTTAGCAAAGTAAAGAGATTGTCATGAACCACATGATAGACATTCAATTAGTACCTAAGTACAGAAAAAAAAAAAATGTATTTATCATCATCTATAATTATATTTTCCAGTGTTGAGAACCAGTATTTTACAAAATACTCTAGATTAGGTCGTGACGTTTCATTTTCTAATGCTTTACAGTTGTTAAAATGCGATGTGTTTGAGCATGTTTCATACTATAGCTACCTTTTTCAAGTATACCCCTGTATCTGATACACCGGCACTGCCATCTAGTCTAGTACTCTAGTTGATTGTAATACCACATCCAAATCCATCCACATCCATTGATGTCGAATCAAACAAGTTGTACGAAACATGGTGCTCGGCATAAATTCATCCATCGTCCCGGATACCGAGTTAATTAGGAAATAAATGGAATACGTGAGACTTTTCGAATATGTCAGTTTCTGGCTAATTCATATAGTTGGGGAGTGGTAGTTCTTGGGGTGAATGGGGTGACAAGATGGCGAAATGATTTTGTTCCAAGTTATGTTTTTGGGGGTGCGGGCTGTGGAGAAATCCGCTGCCACGTTGGTCTAAGCTCTACTGTTGAGCACCTTCTCCTTCTTTTTACGTCGTCGGTTTATCAAATTATAAAGCATGGACCCAGTAGGTGGTATAGTGAATTGGAGGCGTTATTCATGTCATATTGGGTGCAGATGAATGGATATTTGAGACAATCCAGAAAACAGGAAATAATCTGAACCGTACCGCACTTGCACTGGGTATTTGATTCTCTCCGCACTCACTACACTACATTCATCACACTACACTACACTCAATACACTACACTCAAAACACTACACTCTATACACCACACTAAACTACACTCACTATACTACACTCCCTACACTACACTCACTACACTTACATAGAGAATCATGAGATCCTGGGTGTGATTGCCGGGTTTAGCAAAGGGTTTTTTCTTGTGTCCGATTTATGATTACGTCCGATTAATAGACTCGCCCCATAAAATATCATCAATAATGAGTTTTACAAGAGGTTTAAATATAATTGGTGAAATGTGAAATGTCTTTGGGGAGGACCTGGGTACAAACGTGATGTCACGTTCTTCTTTCGTATTTGTTCACTTATAAAAACTACGACTCAGCTATTTCAAACGTTTTATATTTAAATTATATGGTCCCTATATATTCAACAAAAATAACTTGTACAATTGAACAAAATAGTCTAGACAAAAATATTCGAGAGCAATAATGCACAGTAGCCATTCACGAACTTAATTTGCACAGCTGTTACTGTTAAGAAACTTCCTATATTTATACGATACGATACGACTGTGATATGTCTGGTGTAGTAAATTGAAAGAGAGAGAAATTCAAAAATATTGAAAGCAATTTTCTGAACCACCCGCCCACCAACCCGCACTGGGCTTGCATGGTGGATTAAGGCACATTCCCTCTCTCACAGAGAGGTGACCTGCTTTCCGGCAGTGGAACATTAAAAGGCTGATGATTATGATGCATTTTCTGAGCGAACCAACCGACCACAGTTGGGCAATACACTTTAAGTAGAAACTTTTTTTAAACAAGCTTCTTAAGCTGAAAGGTGCTAAACAAGATGGTGTTATCTGGTCTAGTTGAGGAGTTGTTACGGCCACCTTTCGGCTTCCCCGTGAGACCAGCTCCATGGTGCCATTTTAATGTAATGTTTGTACATTTACATTAGTACGCCAAGTTTCTGCTTAATCGGATGCCAAGAAGTGCTAGAAAAATGGATAACTAGTTGCCGGACACATACGAAAGGTAAAATAATATAATATAAAGCTTGTAAAAACAAGGCGGTTTGCTATTTGACATATAATTTTATTTCAAGCTTAATCCCATTCAACTAAAACTAGGAATATTAAAGTCCAAATTGTTGTTAATCAATCACACTTTAACAGCTAAACGGAATTGGAAGAAATTAGGAACACGTGTGAAGTATGGCCTGGATTCATGGGTTGTAGGATAAATTTATTCTGGTAGTACATAATTAGTTCTCGACTTGGTCGTGTACGAAGCTACTAGTAAAAGCTAGTAAGAAGCTGTAATATGACCAACTTTAATGTTGTATGTAACAAGCACTACGGTACCGCAAAAATATTTTTTTTCGACTTTTGCTATCGTGAGGTATAAAACTGTTCCGAAGACGCAGCTGCGGTTAGAACGTGTAATAGTGCAAGAGATGCCAACAAAACAGAAATACAAGGAAATGGGGAGTAGGTACCCCGTCCAATACCTGCGTCTGTTATGAAAAATATACCTATTTTGGCTTGATTGGATACTTAGTGAAATGCGTATAGTCATACTCTGTACCTATGCACATGTCTTGGTAGATTTGGTTAAAGTCACTGTGATCATTGTGGAATAGAGGTGAATTATCATAAAAACTAGAACAAGGGTCTATAATCCCAAACATTGTTGACTTTTAGTATATTCAGATGCAGCTGAGAAACTTTATTTCACATGGCGACTGCCAATCTGACCTCTAAAACCCAGTAACCCAGATACTGTACACGGTACCCCTTGACAAGACTGGTAACAAATTTTCTGGCTTCTGACTGTCCGTACCGACTGTCAAAGATCTATAAATGAACGCCAGGACCAACAGCTTAGCGTGCTAAACAAAACACGGAGGTATCTCGCTATATTAAAATGTTTCTTAACCTTCAAGATCGAGGCGTAGGGCTGTTATTCAATAACCACGTATTGCCCCGACATAGCCATGTGCTCCTCTAGGAAATGTTTGGTCTGCCTTTTTAACCCGACTACGGCGAAGCCAAAAGGAAGGATTATGATTTTAGCAGTCTATGTATGTTCCTCCGTAGTGCCTAAACTATTTATCCGATGTTGATGAATAAGGTGTCAATCGATTCGTTATTATGGGCCGGGTAGTTACGATTCAAAAAAACCCGTGGTTGGGTTACAGTTTTTAAACTTTTTTTGGTTCATTTAAATATTAGTAAGCATAACTTGAGGAGAGCAGTGGTGGCCCAGTGGTGGCGGCCCCGATTTACGAACAGTAAGTCGTGGGTTCGAACCCAGGCAGGCGCATTATTTTGTATAATTTATTTCATTACCACTACTCTCAAAACGGTGAAGGAAAACATCGTGAGGAAACCGGCATGTCCTAGAACCAAAAAATTCGAAGAGAAAAAATTTCGATCTACCAATCCGTACTGGACCCGCGTGGTGGATTAAAGCCCATTCCTTCTCATAGAGAGGACGCCTGTGTCCCAGCAGTGGGAACATTAATAGGCTGATGATGATGATGATGATGATGATGAAGCATAGCTTGAAACACAAACAGACTAGTTCTAATCTGCAGGTATTGCCAGTGAATTATCAGCGTTTTTGGCAATCACAGCAAAACCTGCAAAAATAGCCAAACTACAAAATTGCTTTACTACCAAAACAGTGTCAATATAAATAGGTTGTGCTACCCGTTTTTTAAAAATAACACGGTCACTAACTTTGCAAAGGAAAACAAATATTATTGAGTTTAGCTACACCGGTGGTCGGGTTCTCGTAAAAATAAAACGTTTCAAAAAAGTGAACGGTGTTTTGAAATAGATAGTCCTTGATAGATGAAGTTTAGATATGCAACTACACAAACCTCACCAACTGTTAGATACACAAAAACTTAAATTTATTGGAAGCATTTTTTTCCATTCCTTTATTTTATGTGGGCTTAGTGAATATCAACTTAAAACCTAGGAATGTCTATGTTTATGCGACTGCTTAGTATTCCCCATTAGATACCCAGATCGGGCAATATGATGTAGGGTTTTTCTATTAGGAAATTCTCAGTCGCAGCCCGGAGTTTGGAAGTTGGTGGTGTGACACCGCCATGCCTAGAAAAAACGTAACCCTTGGTCTTGTGCTTGATCTCTCACCGATCGTGTCCGATTGCCGGAGATACATAGAAACTAGTAGGTTCGCGGCGACATCTCCGTATCGCCTGCTTCTGCTGCCTGCAGTCGGTGACGGAATCACACCATGAAAAAGTGTTATTATCTAGATCTCTTTTTAAAGATGCTGAGTGTACCGGGTGTAAATAACAAAATCTCATAACCATTCTGCAAGTAGCTAAAGAAAATATTTCCTTAAGAAAAAGTTCATAATAGCACCACCTTGAAGTTAGTTTTTAATTAACAAACTGGGTTCATTAAGTAGTTCTTAGCCGGTTAGTTAAACACGCATAAGATTTAATCAGCTCTTATTAACTTTTCTTGTGTTAATTACAAATCCAAAGGGCGACGGCTGCAGTCGTAGTTAAAGTGTATAGCTAAGTTAACTGGAAGTTATACTGATAGGTTGGTGTAAAGTATAGGAGGTAGCGTTTGTTTACCTAGCATTACCTATGCCATCAGGTTAGCCGGCGTATAGGGCAGTTCAAAAAATACTGAATCTATACTGTATTCCTACTTCTTTAAGCGTGCAATTATAGTTTCTACAGATAAAAACCAAGACCTCTGAGGTGCTTCCGCTGCCATGTGGGTAACCACGAGGGAGCTCAATACACCTTGGAGGTGGACCGCAGCAACCAATGCTTCCGCTGTGGTCAGCCCGGTCATATCTCAAAGAGATGTCAGTAAAAACTGGCGAGGTCCGCCAATGCCTGTCTAGGTCGCGGATAAATTTGAAAGAGAGTTACCGCGGCCCTGGCACAAGCAACTGAAGGAACACGGGTGGGGTTTTAGTCAGTAAAAGTCTGACACGCTCTCCCACTTCACCCAGAGCGGGAGAAGTTATTGGATGATTACGCATCTCAAAAAACAAAAGGTGGGATAATTCCATCAATGGCCGACACTAATTCTCTTCATCCGTTCGTGAGCGGCTGGCCAGGACTTGGCTGGAGGTGAATCACTGTTTTGCCCAATTTCTCACAGGACATGGTAACTTTTAAAGTAAATTATTTTCCTATAAGGTTGTTGCCTCGCCTTTACGTAAATTTTCTTCACCTGATTGCGAATATGCACAATCTGCATATCGGAATATCTTATGGGAGTGCATTCTTTGTGCCTATTGACCTTGCAGGAGACAGAACGTGTCTCCTGCTTGATATGGAGGGAAAAAAAAATTAAACAAATTTAATCGAACAGTATATTGCTCGGAGTTTCCTTGCGTGATCGAATCAGAAATGTAGAGATCCCGCAAGAGAACAAGGGTTACCGACATATCCCGAAGAATTGCAAAACGTAAGTGGCAGTGGGCAGGGCACATTTCTCGCAGAACGGATGGCCGATGGGGCAGAAAGGTTTTGCGGGGGCGACCGCGAAAGGAAGACGTTGCGTTGGAAGGCCTCCCACCAGGTGGACTGATGACCTGGTGAAGGTTGCGAGGATCCGCTGGTTGCGAGAAGCACAGGACCGGTCAATGTGGCGACGCTTGGGGGAGGCCTATGTCCAGCAACACTCTCCACGTTTTCTACCGTTCTTGATGACCTTGGTCGCCCATATTTTGTTTTTTCCAGCGTTGTACCAGTCTCTTCAAACTTTTTGACTCATTTTCGAATAAGAGGAATGCTTGGCGCATCATTTAAGTGGCTCGCACGCACTACACGCGATCTGCTCCCGAGAAATGCTCCATAGCGACTGAATTCCCAAGAGCCAGGTTGCTGATTGACATAATCCCCGCGCCCCTCGGATTCGTTGCGTTCATGCAGTAAGCTAAATAAATATAAATTTTCTTTTGAGACACCTGACCTGACCTGACCTGACCTTCGGTATAACCAACAATGACTTTTCAAATCAGACAAGATAAGGCAGCATTTCAAGGCTGCTATCTCCCCTTCGCATTATGTGGCCGAAATAGGTAGATATACGCTATAAGAAAACTGTAGACAATCAGATCTTGATATTGATTTGAAATAAAATTAATGGGACCTTATAGTTAACTCCATAAGGTAACCTGTTTCTCATGTAACTTGCACCAAACACGGCACTGTTGGGTGAGAGCAGCCATTAACTCTGTTATGGGATGGGTAAACGAATTTTTTTCTTGTTCCCGTACTAGCCACTAAGCGGGGTGCTAGTGTTCGTTTTTTCAAAACAGTTAATAGCCTTCTGGATACCAAGGTTTTTTAAAGCTATTACGTTGAATTTTTCACAGGGAAATATAACGTGTATACAACCGGTCTGTTATTTAAATGTTTTTAACTGTTTCTGTTGTGGTAAGGTCGTGTAGTTTTATTTATTAAGTGCGATAATTATAATCTGATTTCGTGTGCTCCGCTCATATTATTAAAAGCAATGGACCCCTCATCATACCCGTATAAGATTTGGTTAACTTATTGGAAAAATCATTTTCTAAGAAATACAGTTTCATCTACGGTGGCCGGGAATCGTCTTGCGATTCCCGATGACCAGGGCGTTTCCCGTTTACGGACAATGTCCACCTTGGCAGCAAGTAACCTTTACCTCAGAGAATTGAGTGGACAGATAGTGCCTAATTATAAGTAAAACAGGCCCTGAATCTTAAGATAAAATAAAAGATAAAAATATCATTAGAATTGGATAAAACTAATGATTTTATGAATCTTTCAGATATCTGAAAGAAGCTATGTATTTTATAGTCTTTTTCAGATCCAATTTCCTCTCTCTAGCTAAGGCAGAGTTTGTCCACAGTAACCCTATATCATTAGCGGTCTTGAGCTTCATGATTCTCCTTCACTTTGTAGTTGCCAAGAAGTTTGACGAGAACTATACAAACAACTATACCTGATTCTGTTGAAAATTTAAGCATGATAATTATGGTGTGAAATGTAGAATTTTTGTTAACGAACGAATGTTTTACACCTCTAAGACGACCCACTGACCGTTATTTCGTACTAAAAACCACTTAGAAAAAACTAATTGAGCCGTTCCAAGACCTCAGCTTTTCTGTTCCTGCCATGTTTTCTTGCACCCACTTTTCAACAAGATAGTTAGTTCTCCTCGGAGTTTCAACTTGTATCGTTGACGAGGTTATCAGCGAGCAACTAGGAAGTGTTGCGTACATGTTTCGCGAACGTTATTCCTTGCAAGATTGTTAAAAGTTTGCACGAATATAATAAGCGTTGCTTGTGCTTGTGACGTTAGAATTTAGTTGGGTTATCGTGACGAAGTATTTTCTTGGATGTTGATGCTCTCACATAAGTTACTCGTAGGTCATAATTATTTTTTAGTTTATCCTGGACATCACAGACAACGGTGAAGGAAAACATCGTGAGGAAACCTGGACTTGTATAGTTAATGTAAGTCTCAAATAGCCAAGTCAGAGGTCTTTGGGGTTTCCAGGTGGCCACATCCTTACACTTACAGGCATTCTTAAAGGAATTGTGGCAGTGAAACTACCTGGTAGAAGGTAGCTTATATTTATTCATTTATGTACCTACCTATTACAAGCTAGGCAAACAACGATTTTCTCACTTTTGTGTTTTATATCTACTCTATAATAATCGTAAATTTATTCACTGATAGAAGACGCACAAGCATGAAACTAATCACTTACAGTTATAATAAAAAACTTTTTACAAAAAAAATACTACCGACTTCCAAATAAGAAAACTACAAAGTGAAAAACTTTGTACCGTGATTTATTGAAGAGTTCTGTTGTATATATCCAAAATTCTTTATCAGATCTTCACCAAATTAAAATGGAACCAATTTCGAAACATACTCTTTAAAACAAAAAAATATTTTTTTAAATCGGTCCACAATTGACGGAGATATCGGTGAACAAGTATAAAAAAAAATACTTAATGTCGAACATATAACCTCCTCCTTTTTGGTAAGTCGGTTAACAAGAGAGAGCACTAATGAAGATTTTTTGAAAATAGGTACTAAAGTATGAGAGTTTGTATGAATGTTCGTCATTTTTTAAATCTTATGGAGCACATGATTTTTAAAACAAAAACATTTGTGGTCTACAATTCTATCAAAGTCAAAATAAAATCTTGGATTTCAGACAAAGTGAAATATAGGTGATAGCGATTATCAAAATGTTTAGGATTGACCACGTGCTAGCACTCTGACATGTGTCACATACATCCCATCTATCTATATATATATAAATGAATCCCTATTTCCCTTGGTCACCGCATCACGCTTGAACGGCTGGACCGATTTCGCTTATTTTTTTTTGTTGTTTTTGTTATTGTTAGGAGACAAACTACCTACATAATTATGTAGGTAGTTTGGGCTAGGTAAGGTAGGGTAGGTAGGGTAGGCTAGGTAGGGTAGTGTTGGTAGGGTAAGGTAGGTAGGGTAGGGTGGATAGCTAGGGTAGAGTAGGTAGGGTAGGTAGGGTAGGTAGGGTAGGTATTTTTTTTTTTTTTTTTTTTTTAACAAATGAAACTACCGCGAACCAGTGGTCCGCGCTCTTTTTACTTTTATATTTAATTTTTCGCTGGTATGCATTCCTGCTATTTTTTATTTATTGGAACTCCGCTCTATTAGAGCCGTCACATGCGTTTTAAAAGTACAATTTTTTTCTTAATTACTAAAATACAAGTAAGTAGGGTCCATCACCCTGTATAAATTAAGGAGTTTTTCGATGACTAATACAAGAAGATATTTCACTTAACAAAATCAAGCCAAGACCAGCCCCCCGCCTCTCGGCGCCCGATCACCTCAACTTCTCGATAGGGCGCCAATGGCCGGGGGTAACAAACTATGAACTACTTAACCTAGTTACAGATAAAACTATACTTACACATTTTTTTTTTTTTTTTTTTTTTTTTTTTTATGCTCTTTGGCCTTAAATATAGCTGCTCTTGGTGCTCGTGGCCTCAATTTTTTTTTTTTATTATTATTATTTTTATTTTTGTTTTTTTTTTTTTTTTTTTTTTTATTATTATTATTTTTTTTTTTATTTTTTTTTTTTTCCAGTCTTAACTTAACTATACATGCATACTAAAACTCTAAAGGGTAGGTAGGGTAGGTAGGGTAGGTAGGGTAGGTAGGGTAGGTAGGGTAGGTAGGGTAGGTAGGGTAGGTAGGGTAGGTAGGGTAGGTAGGGTAGGTAGGGTAGGTAGGGTAGGTAGGGTAGGTAGGGTAGGTAGGGTAGGTAGGGTAGGTAGGGTAGGTAGGGTAGGTAGGGTAGGTAGGGTAGGTAGGGTAGGTAGGGTAGGTAGGGTAGGTAGGGTAGGTAGGGTAGGTAGGGTAGGTAGGGTAGGTAGGGTAGGTAGGGTAGGTAGGGTAGGTAGGGTAGGTAGGGTAGGTAGGGTAGGTAGGGTAGGTAGGGTAGGTAGGGTAGGTAGGGTAGGTAGGGTAGGTAGGGTAGGTAGGGTAGGTAGGGTAGGTAGGGTAGGTAGGGTAGGTAGGGTAGGTAGGGTAGGTAGGGTAGGTAGGGTAGGTAGGGTAGGTAGGGTAGGTAGGGTAGGTAGGGTAGGTAGGGTAGGTAGGGTAGGTAGGGTAGGTAGGGTAGGTAGGGTAGGTAGGGTAGGTAGGGTAGGTAGGGTAGGTAGGGTAGGTAGGGTAGGTAGGGTAGGTAGGGTAGGTAGGGTAGGTAGGGTAGGTAGGGTAGGTAGGGTAGGTAGGGTAGGTAGGGTAGGTAGGGTAGGTAGGGTAGGTAGGGTAGGTAGGGTAGGTAGGGTAGGTAGGGTAGGTAGGGTAGGTAGGGTAGGTAGGGTAGGTAGGGTAGGTAGGGTAGGTAGGGTAGGTAGGGTAGGTAGGGTAGGTAGGGTAGGTAGGGTAGGTAGGGTAGGTAGGGTAGGTAGGGTAGGTAGGGTAGGTAGGGTAGGTAGGGTAGGTAGGGTAGGTAGGGTAGGTAGGGTAGGTAGGGTAGGTAGGGTAGGTAGGGTAGGTAGGGTAGGTAGGGTAGGTAGGGTAGGTAGGGTAGGTAGGGTAGGTAGGGTAGGTAGGGTAGGTAGGGTAGGTAGGGTAGGTAGGGTAGGTAGGGTAGGTAGGGTAGGTAGGGTAGGTAGGGTAGGTAGGGTAGGTAGGGTAGGTAGGGTAGGTAGGGTAGGTAGGGTAGGTAGGGTAGGTAGGGTAGGTATTTTTTTTTTTTTTTTTTTTTTTTATTTGCAGGAGGGGAAATCCGGTCGGACTTACACCCAAAGTGCCTCTAAAAGTGAGCCAGTCTGGATAGTGTCAGACTCCAACTGACTAAAAACCCCTCCTGCCTTACATAATCCCGCCAACGAAGCTGGTGCCCATTTTGTGCAAACTCAAATATTTATGGGCATCTTTATTTATCGATCAAAACATGTAGGTTTAAATAATACAAAAATGCAATAATTACAAAAAGTGCGGTTTTTCTCTAAAATGTGCAAGAAGTGCAGTTTATCACATCAGAATACAAGAGAGCAATTTATCACGGAGGATAGGAAATTAAATATAAATTTGCCTTACTTTATTTAAGGATAAGAAGCACTAGCACAACAGTGCTTTTCACCACACAGACAATCTGTTTCTCTTAGGTACTACCCCAGTGCACCGTTTGTCATTGCAGTTTTGTGCGTGCTATTTCTATGCTTCTTACAAAATATTCTCATAATACTAGTGAATCATAGAGCCGCTTCAACTTCGGTTTCGTGCAATGACTGTGGAGGCCACATTTACACAGTACTCTAGGAACTTTTCCCTGTGTTGCTTACTCATGAGCCCATGCAGGCTCTCCTTCGTCAATGTCCTGTCCAGCTCACATTCGAGTTGGTAGCGTTCCCTGATAAATAACGGGCAATCTACGAGTATGTGCTGGACGGTCTCTGCCACGCCTGGGTCGCAGACGCACGAGGGGCTCTCCTTACACTTGAAGCGATTCAAGTATTCAGAGAACCCGCCGTGCCCCGTCAAAACTTGCGTGAGTACGCCTGTGGGCCGCACCTGTTTTATAATATGGAAAGCCGCTATTGCATCCGGAAGAAACATTTTCGTCACAGAGGCCGTCTCGCCCGACACATATCTTCGATTCCATTCATCAAGCGATTCCAAACGGATCTGTCGCTTGATAAATGAAACCGGACACTGGTCGTAGTCCGGCTTCCTCCGTAACGACAATGCTGCCTCCTTCGCTAACTCGTCCGCTCGCTCATTCCCCGGCAGGCCCGCGTGGGCCTTGATCCAGAACAAAGACACAGCTTTGCTCTGGCCCAGGGCTTGAGCCAAATTTGCGCGCGCACGAACCGCCAGGGGATGGAGAGAGCCATGGCTTGCAAGCGTCTGCAATGCTGACATTGAGTCGCTGTACAAGCCATAGCTCGTCTCTTGCCGCGTAAGGATCACGTCCGTCGCTTTGCAGATGGCCAGGAGTTCCGCCTGGTAGACAGTGCAGTACGTGGCTAAGCTAAGTTTGAGCTTCCGGACTTCGCCTTCATTATCCCATATGGATAATGCTGCTCCGACCTTCCCCTCAATCTTGCTGCCGTCGGTGAAAATTCGCACCGCCTGCACGTTGTTGCTGTCTAGCAAATGTTGGTCTGCCAGGCACATGAACTCCAGGGGCATTTGCGTAGCTGGATGAGGAGCCTCTGCAAACCTTACCGCACCCTCGATCTCCCTATCTCCTGGCACATACCGGGATGGCCCTCTCCTCGCTTCATACAGGGCGGCTGCCTCCTGTATGCGCAGATCTAGAGGTAGTATTCCGGACAGTACCAGTGCCGAGTTCAGGGAGACAGTACGGTAAGATTTACAGATCTTCTGGACGAATCCTCGTTGGACCGAGCCTAGCTTCTTCCGTATTCCCAGCTTCTTCGTAGCGGGAGCCCAGGCTGCGGCCGCGTACGTTATTATGGGCTCAATCATAGCAGTGTAGATTGTGTGTATGATCTGTGCGTCCAATCCCCAACTCACTTTAGCGGCGCGGGACAGTTGCTTATAAATGTTAACTGCCCTCCTGCAGACGTTCGCGGTGTGCTCGTTGAAGGTGAGCTTCTCGTCTATGGTTAGACCCAACAACTTCATCTTCTTAACCATACCAATGTCGACCCCGGCCATGCTCAGCCTTGGGGTATCATACTTGCGCTTGTTGGTTACGACCATCGCACAGGTTTTGTGCGATGCGAACCTCAGCTTGTTTCTGACGCCCCAACTCTGAACATGGGCGAGGGCTGCATTGGCAGATGTTGAAACTTCAGTCGCTGAGTCCCCATCCAGAACCAAGACGATATCATCGGCGAACGCCTGTGCGAAGATTCCGCGCCGCTCCAATTCCTGCAATAGTGGGTCTAGAATGAGATTCCACAGGATGGGACCACCTATTGACCCTTGAACAGAGCCCTTGCTAGTCACTCGCGTGCATTCCTCCCCAGCGTAACGAACCTTGACTTTCCGACTGTCGAGGTAGCTGTCTAGCAGCCTTCTTATATTCACCGGGCACTTTTCCTCAGCCAGTCTGACCTTGATGGCTGGCCACCAAGCACTATCGAAGGCCCCCTCTATATCCAGTGACACCAGGACAATTAGCTTCTTCAGCCTCAACTTGTCCTGTACGTGCTTCACTAGGGTATAGAGGGCGTCCTCAGTGCTTCTCTGGGGCATAAATCCAAACTGGCGAGTACTAAACCGCGGTACAAGCTGCCATTTTAAACGCGCTACTACCATCCTCTCCAGGACCTTCCCCAAAACCGGCAGTAGACCTATTGGTCTGTATGCCTTGGGGTTTAGGTAATCGTCCTTGCCCAGCTTTCTGAGGACCACGACTGTGGCCTCCTTCCAGATGTTCGGGAAGTGTGCCAATTCAAGGCACTTATTGTAAAGGGCAAGGAACGCCTCCAGGTCCTGGTGGATCGCTCGACTGCAGATATCAGACGTCAGTCCATCCCCTCCTGGTGCCTTTTTTGGATTGAAACCTGCCACGGGGGTCTTCAGCTCCAGCGAGGTAAATGGTGGGTCATGATATTCATCATGAACCCACTCATTTACTCGACTGGCTGCTTCTCTAATTCGCCTATGGTCAGAGTTGTCCTGGTCTACTCTGTCTTCGGGGTAGAACGTGTCTTCGGGGTAGAACGTATCTGCGAGTAGGGCGGCCGATTCACTTGGGTTGAGGAATACACCATCGCTGCGTAGGGTCAGTTCCTCCTGTCTTCTGGCGGTCCTACCAATCACCCTGAAGATTCCCTCCCAGACCCCTTCCCGATCCTGTTTCCGGCAGAACTCCTTCCAACTTGCGAATTGGGCGCTCTTCGCTAGCATCTCGTACTCTTCTTTGGCCTTCAGGTACTCGTCTACGACCATCGCTCGCCGGACCGGCGCGGCATTGCGGATGCGGTTCTTCAGTCTGGTAAACTCCTTCTTCTTCACAGTGAGCTCCTCGGACCACCACGGACAAGTGATTTTACTTTTAATACTAGTTTTGGGAATAGAATCTTCGCATGCTTTTAAAATACTATCTCTGTAATTTACAATTAATTCTTCTAAATCTACTTTACTATTTATTCCCCTTATACGATTCAAATTTATATTATTTTCAATTTTGATATCCCTTAATTTATCTTTAAATGTATCCCAGTCCGCCTTTCTTGTGTTAAATTTCCTGGTCGTCCTGGTGATATTTACCCCTTTATCCCTTTTAACTTTAATTTCGAAAAATATTGTGTTATGGTCCGAGGATGTTGCTCCTGTGTCGACCCGCCAGCCGTCCACCAGGTCAAAAAGGTCGAGCGAGCATGCCGTGACGTCCACGTGGCTATTATACACTCGACCACCTCGGACAGTGTCAAATGTGGGAGCGTCGCCAGTATTCAGCACCTGAAGCTCTAAGTCCTCCAGGGTTCCGGACATTTCCTCGCCCTTGGAGTCTTCGGCGATGCTGCCCCACCAAGGACTCTTAGCGTTAGCGTCGCCGCCTATAAGCAATCTACCGGTGGCCATTTCCGATTTGATCCGGGTCAACTGGTCCAGGTATGGCCCTATGGGTTGGTCTGGCTCGAAGTAGTAAGAAACTACTGCGATCTCCCAGGCTTTAGTCCGGATCCCCACCACAACGACGTTGTTTGTGGTAAGTTTCGGGTAGGGAATGACATCCAGGTCATCGTCAAAGACGGCAATTGCCGCCTTTACCCTCCCACTTCCATCAACCTCGCACTGGTAGATTCGCGAACCTCGGTAGCTCTTCATACCTCGCGCCCCTCCCACGTACGGCTCCTGGATAAGCGCCCACGCGATCTTCCTTTTACTGGCCTCTAAAAAGAGTTCGGTCGTTGCCAGGTCCTTACGTTGTAGATTAGCTTGGGCCACACGGTATGGTCTTGCGTTTTGTTGGGCAGGAGTCTCCGTGTTGCCCTTAGCAATACGCAATAACAGATCGGGCTATTGCATCCCACCTTTTCCTAACTACACACTCCGAGCTGAAAGCATGATGGTCTGTGCTGTCAGTCTTCGCGCGCACGCAATTGCAGCACTTTGGAGGTAGGCCAGCGGCCCAGTCCGCGCACTCCGTCCTCATGTGGGGACCGCCACAGTGGCTGCACTTTGGCACGGACTCCGTGCAAAGGCGTCGGCTATGCCCATACCCGAGGCAGAGCGAGCACTGGACCAGCGGGGATTGGTCCTCGACCGTCACCCTATGAAACTCCACATGCACCGACCCGACCTCGAGCATGCGCCGCCAAACCTCTGTGGCGACCCTCATCACTACGTGACACATGTGCGGGTTCCTGGCTCGCTTTCTGTAGATTATTTCTATTTTCGCCTGCTCATCTTTAAGATCTCGAAAGATGGCGGCGTTTTGGTTTTTGAGCGCCTTTATTACATCCTCATTTGTGTTGTACTGCATTACGCCGCGCAACACCACCTGTGGGTTTTTATTCTTAAGGTAGGGTAGGTAGGGTAGGTAGGGTAGGTAGGGTAGGTAGGGTAGGTAGGGTAGGTAGGGTAGGTAGGGTAGGTAGGGTAGGTAGGGTAGGTAGGGTAGGTAGGGTAGGTAGGGTAGGTAGGGTAGGTAGGGTAGGTAGGGTAGGTAGGGTAGGTAGGGTAGGTAGGGTAGGTAGGGTAGGTAGGGTAGGTAGGGTAGGTAGGGTAGGTAGGGTAGGTAGGGTAGGTAGGGTAGGTAGGGTAGGTAGGGTAGGTAGGGTAGGTAGGGTAGGTAGGGTAGGTAGGGTAGGTAGGGTAGGTAGGGTAGGTAGGGTAGGTAGGGTAGGTAGGGTAGGTAGGGTAGGTAGGGTAGGTAGGGTAGGTAGGGTAGGTAGGGTAGGTAGGGTAGGTAGGGTAGGTAGGGTAGGTAGGGTAGGTAGGGTAGGTAGGGTAGGTAGGGTAGGTAGGGTAGGTAGGGTAGGTAGGGTAGGTAGGGTAGGTAGGGTAGGTAGGGTAGGTAGGGTAGGTAGGGTAGGTAGGGTAGGTAGGGTAGGTAGGGTAGGTAGGGTAGGTAGGGTAGGTAGGGTAGGTAGGGTAGGTAGGGTAGGTAGGGTAGGTAGGGTAGGTAGGGTAGGTAGGGTAGGTAGGGTAGGTAGGGTAGGTAGGGTAGGTAGGGTAGGTAGGGTAGGTAGGGTAGGTAGGGTAGGTAGGGTAGGTAGGGTAGGTAGGGTAGGTAGGGTAGGTAGGGTAGGTAGGGTAGGTAGGGTAGGTAGGGTAGGTAGGGTAGGTAGGGTAGGTAGGGTAGGTAGGGTAGGTAGGGTAGGTAGGGTAGGTAGGGTAGGTAGGGTAGGTAGGGTAGGTAGGGTAGGTAGGGTAGGTAGGGTAGGTAGGGTAGGTAGGGTAGGTAGGGTAGGTAGGGTAGGTAGGGTAGGTAGGGTAGGTAGGGTAGGTAGGGTAGGTAGGGTAGGTAGGGTAGGTAGGGTAGGTAGGGTAGGTAGGGTAGGTAGGGTAGGTAGGGTAGGTAGGGTAGGTAGGGTAGGTAGGGTAGGTAGGGTAGGTAGGGTAGGTAGGGTAGGTAGGGTAGGTAGGGTAGGTAGGGTAGGTAGGGTAGGTAGGGTAGGTAGGGTAGGTAGGGTAGGTAGGGTAGGTAGGGTAGGTAGGGTAGGTAGGGTAGGTAGGGTAGGTAGGGTAGGTAGGGTAGGTAGGGTAGGTAGGGTAGGTAGGTAGGGTAGATGAATGTTTGGTGTATTTATGGCAAAACAAAGTTTGCTGGGTCAGCTAGTATATGTATATTTTTCGGTGATACAATGGTACTTTGTCTAGGGACTCTTGTGCCTTTTATTCAGACCACAGTTTGTATTGAAAAACAACAAAGATATTTTAATTTTAATGATAATACCTACTGGTGATTAAAAGCGACGGTTTAAAAATCTAGGCATAATAGTAGAGGAACCCACAGATCCCGGACGCGAGATAATACTAAGAAAAAAGTCTTTAAACTTGGTGCATACAGCCCATTCGTCCGATGAACAAATTTGCCGTCGAGCATTTGTTACAGGCAGGATATATACCTACTGCAACAGATGCCTTATTTCATCTTTATAAGCAGAAGCAGGTCATAAAACTTTTTTCTAATCCCACCGCACTATTCCCAAACCACTGCAGCTCCTGAAAGCCAGAATCAACAGTGGCGACCACCAGAAAAGCGCCAAGGCAATGAAGCTCGACGAAGTCCCAGAGAAAGTTTTCTTTTTTTTGGAATGATTTTTATTAATCCTTTTTTTATCCGTGGTGCTAGGCAACTGGGCTTATCCCAGATGTAAACGACCCTTTGTGCCTAGTGGCCTTGTTTGTTCTGTCTCCTGCTTGATATTATGGAAGATTGATATGAAATTTATATTTTTTCCTACTCATCCGTTATTCTTTTCTGATTAATTTCGTTGCGGGATCCAAGACAGTTTTTCCAAGAATTTCATTACTCGATGTACTTAGTTTTCGTTCAAAAAAATTAACCTACGTGAAAGTGGTGTCAAATCATACTGCATGAAATTGGGGACCCGTTTCACAGATTGCAAAATATTATTGGATTTATTCATCGCTAATAAACAGCTTGGTACATTCACCCAAATTTAATTTAAAATTTAAGAAAACCCCGACACAAAAACCTCTAAAAAGCAAAAAATAAGCCTCGTACTCGCGTCGGGGAACCGCCAACGTTTACAGCAGTTTATTTTATTTATAAGCAGTTTCCCATATTATATTTCATGATTTTTAAACTGCATATAATATACCTAGTAGTAGACACGCTTCAATCAACAATCTATCGAAACAATGATGACATGATATCTTGCGAAAAAACCCAGATACCCAGACCCGTTCAAAAGTTATCCGCATTTTACTCTTTGAGAGTAAAATGCGGATAACTTTTGAACAGGTAAACCGATTTTAATCAATCATAGCTAAAAACACTCTCGACAAAGTCAAATCGGTTCATCCGTTCGGGAGCTACGATGCCACAGACACACCCACACACACAGTCACGTCAAACTTATAACACCCCGTTGTTTTTGCGTCGGGGTTTAAATATAAATTCTAAAACAATGAAAGCACCAAACATTGCTCTAACGAAGCATCATCACCATATACAATATTTTTACTTTTCCAATATTTTTTTCACGTTTTTATTTTACCACTTTGTCGGCGTGATTAATATATATATTCATGCCAAATTAAAGCTTTCTAGTACTAAGAGTCTTTGAGCTAAGCTGCGGACAGACGGGCAGACGGATATGGCGAAACTGAGATTTCTGGGTTCCTTGTTGACTACGGAACCCTAAAAATGGAAAAACAATAGTATTCAAATGATTTTTGGGTCCTTGACAAATCCCTTTTATTAGCTAATAGCGATATTGTCAAAAGTCAAAAGTTTGTTATTAACCACATTTTTTATCATGGAGAAATGCTCATAAATACTGCGCTACCACGGGGAGATAGCGCAGTTATGTCTGACTCCAACAGATTAAAACTCCACGGTGTTCTCCTGTTCCGCTTATAGCGGGCATACGTGGCATGCGTTAGTACTCACCGGACCCTCCTCTGGGAAGTAACCCCCATCACCAGTGCACCAGTACACATTGCACACCGTGACCACTCCAGGGACCTAACCAGCACATGGACGCCAGACGACCCCGTGTATAGCACCCTTGGTCCCCCTGTGACGGGTCAGCTCAGTGGCCCCGACACCTACCACTTTTCGGCCGCAGGGGATTGGGGTCCTCCCCTGCGGCCCGTGGCGGCCGGTGGCGACCCCGTCCAGGCCGCGGAAGGTAGGGAGATCGGCTTACCGCAATACCGGCACTCCTCTCCCGCCACGGTCTCCATCCCTCAGCCGCGATATCATATGGGTTTGGGAGGCCCCATACGACATCGCGGCCTGCCTCAGTTACGATGACACCCAAGCGGCACCGTAACCTAGGTACTTGTTGGCCGCTACGTCATCGGCTTAGTCGGCAAAAGCCCTGACGAGCGGCCCTTCCTCGGGTTCCTCTTCGCTTCACCGTGGGTGACCAAGCCACGGCTACTGAGCTCCACAGACTCGACAATGCGGGAACCCACCGGGGGATTGTTATTAACCACCTGACGTCTCGTTAATGCACATCATGAATGTTACTTTGCTGGGTCATCTTACTTTTTGTTTCATCAACCCGTATGTCTCACGCCTAAAGAATTGAGATAAAATCTCCACGAAACGGTCAACCGGAAATACGTAAATCCAGCGACTGTTCTTTAACTCGAACGGGGCGGACTTAAAACTGTCTCTTTGCCAGATAATGACGGTATTTCCTGCTTGACAGATTTCACGGTTGAATTAATAATAACAATCTGGCGTTGTATATAATTTCTAGCGTTTTAAATACGAGTATTCCAGGAATTTATTAGATTTTTTCTAGATTTCGAGTACATTTTAACGACACTTAGTTACGAAGGATTTGAGTTATTTGTAAGTACAAGCTTTTTGCATGTTAGTCGTGAATTATCTGAAGAATATTATATATCATTAAAACCGGCCAAGTGCGAGTTGGACTCGCGCACGAATGGTTCCGTATATTATAGGCTGATGACAACGATGATAACAGGTAGGTTGAGTATTTGACATTTTTTTTAATGGGATGTTTCAAAGATTTTTCAATTTAAATCTTCCTTTAGGTCATCGTAGACTTTCTCCCAGTGGTCATATTATTATTTGGCTCGTACATGCTCGCGCGGGAAAGGTATACGTGCTTTAATCACAAAACTTGCATTAGAAGTAAAATAGACATGTAGAATGATATAAAAACAAAAGTAAGCTAAACAGTAAGCAAGAAATTACATCATCATCATATCAGCCGAAAGACGTTCACTGCTGGACATAGGCCTTCCCTAAGCGCCGCCATATTTACCGGCCTCGTGCATCTCGCATCCAGCGGATCCCCATAACCTTCACCAGGACGTTGGTCCACCTAGTGGGAGGCCTTCCAACGCAACGTCTTCCGGTTCGCGGTCGCCACTCCAGAACCTTTCTGTCCCATCAGCCATCCGTTCTGCGAGCAATGTGCCCTGCCCACTGCCACTTAAGTTTGGCAGTTCTTCGGGCTATCTCAGTAACCCTGGTTCTCTTACGGATCTATACATTTCTGAAATTAGAAATTACATAAGTTCTTAAATAATCTAAACAATGAGCATGAAATTACATAAATTCTTGAATTATTTTATTCAACCATTTATGTAATGTCATGTTTATTTCTTCTTTATGTAATTTTATGAAAAATATATTAAGATACATAAGACCATTTTTATAATAATTTATTCTGTAAAATTATGAATTTTATTGGTATAACATAGTGTGTTAATTTGTAAAGTTATATATAACACGGAAAAAAAATATCACACCAAAACTTCCATTTGTATTTTAATGACATTTTCACCAACTCAAATACAATTTAATTATCTACATTTTGATTTAAGGCTTTTCTTTTAAATCATAGAATAATATGGAAAGTAAAACAAAACCGGCCAAGTGCGTGTCGGGCCACGCGCAGTAATAGGGTTCCGAAGTTGCATAATAATGCGGACTAAAAAGTGGGTTTTGTTGTTGTTACATGAACATTAGAACGGTTTCAGCGACTCACAAAGTCTAAAAACGGGCCCACATAGGATGATGTTTTTTTTTAATCTATATTCTCGCGTTTGACCACCATCTCACCTGATGGTAAGCGATGATGTGGTCGACGATGGAGCACGCATTTTTACATGGTTCAGAAGCATATATTTACTATCTGTTTTATACAGCCAACAACGTTATTTAAGTAATTTTTCAATGGCATTTGTACAAAAATTTTACTGTGCCAAGTACATTTTATAAGTTGGTCGACTTTTACTCGTAATCTTGTAAAGCCTGTTATGATTTCATTTTTGTATATTTTTACATGGTTCGTAAGTATTATTCTTTCTTTCTTTCTTTCTTTCAGCTATCACCTTTAATTAAGTAATTTTTCAATGGCATTTGTATAAAATTGTTGCTGTTCCAAGTACATTTTATAAGTTGGTCGACTATTACTCGTAAACTTGTAAAGCCTTGTTATCTATGACAATTTTCCTTTTAATTTCGTTATATTTACTACTGCCGTGAATTTTTTTACATAGCCAAGAGCATTTATTTTGCTGGCAGGTGGGGGAGACACATGACTCCAACATAAATTTGAAACTTAAAGCTTAATTTTACGCAAATGAATCTCTGAATCGAAAAATAGTTTTAACAAACCCATAATATTTTTAAATGACCTATCCAACGATACCCCACACCATGGGATAGATGAGAAAAAAAAATACATCCCCACTTTACGCCTATGGGAGGAACCCGAAAAAATTTTTTTTTCATGATTTTATATTACCACTTTGTCGGAATTATTAATAAGTATATACATGCCAAATTATAGCTTTCTAGGACTTAGATTCTCTGAGCTAAGCTGCGGACGGACAGACGGACAGAGCGAAACTATAAAGGTTCATTGTTGATTTCGGAACCCTAAAAACTACAGAATTTTGGGTCGCGCGGGAGTGAAACGAGTGCACGATTTGTTCCCTCAAGGTCATTGGCAACTGTCGTCGTCTTAATATTGTGCAATACCTACTTAAATACACGTACTATTGCTGTATGAGCATTACTGGCTCGACAGATGAGTGACGCAGTTAAAACTGAAATAACGTCGTAAAGTGCTAATAATAAAACCGTTTTATATCGCAATTACATAAGCGACATATTAAATTATTACTGCAGCTTGGAAAAACTACCATCATTGGTACACCAAATTTCACTCAACGGTATAATAAAGTCGAAAACTTTAGTATACATAAAATTGTCATTTTAAAGTCTTTATAACTTGTAACTAGGGACTTCTATAGCCACGTTTACGACTAAGAATAGACCTTCTATAGTCCCACCGGTGTCATAAGACCTTACTATTAGTTAAGTGGGTAGAAACATTACCATCTGCCTAGTTCTTGTGTAATTTTGTTGGCATAGTAACCAGTTTAACCAAATGCCGGTTGGTTTTTAATTTTTTAATAAAATACGGCGCAAAAAAATATAATTGTTTACTGCTGACCTAAGTAAAAATATACATTCGACTCATTACTTAAAAAACCTTCGAATGAAAACTTAGAACTTATTATTTTCACAAGTAATAAACTAAGGTTTATCATTTACATAGCAAACCAATAAGAAAGACAGTATATAATTGTTGTATACCACGCCTTAAGAATATATTCAGCTGCAAGCTCGGCGATCATCATAACAGCACCATTAATATTCCCACTAACCTGGTCAGGCATGACGCTTGCATCCACAACACTCAAGCCCTTTACCCTCATATCTCGTATGCTACTATCAAAGACCGAACCCATGGCACAAGTGCCCACATAATGCCACATAGAACCATACATAACACGCCCAAAATGCAACACCTGACTTGCCTGAACACAGTCGTGTCAACCAGCGTCGCGTTGATGCTTCTAAAGTATGTCGTGTTTAACACAGAAGCAAAGTCTGCATAATACTCACCCATCAACTTCAAGTCAGATTTATCGCTTTACATTCCAGTGTGAACCACTGTCTGTCGGTTTTTTATCGGTTAAATTTCGGGGAGTGTGCGATAGAACTGCATAATTTGATTCCGCCTAGCTCTTTCCATCACCGAACAACAAGACGTACGGCAATGCGCCACCAGTAACATCCCACCCATACGTACAAAGCGTTTTGCGAATACTTTCACTGTACGCACAGCTAAGGAGTGGAATTCCCTGCCGGAGTCTTTGTTTCCTGATAGCTATCTTTAAGTCAAGAGTGAATAGGTTACTTCTAGGCAAGCGTGCTTCACCGTCGACCAAATCATCGCTTGCCATCAGGCGAGATAGTGGTCAAACGCGAGCCTATCGATAAATAAAAATAAAAATAAACCTGCTGCGTAAAACCTGTTGCAGATATCGTCAGAGTACTTGAAAACGGTGACACAATCATACTTGTAGCAAGGACGGTGAATCGTTTGGGATTACTAAGTTGATAGTCTGGTAGTCAGGATAAATCTGTGACTTATTTTGCGCCACGTATCCGCTTGTTATTGGCAACGGAAAGGTTTATAAAAAAAAGTTTGACAGATGGGAATGAGACCATCGCTTTCTTATTTTTCTATTAACAATTTAGTTAGACAGTGGTCTTTTAAGTTTTGTCCAACTGGTATATCAGGGATTACTGGTATTCTAATTTATTCTAGGTGTTCCTTGAGTCCTTTTCCAGATAACATCAAAAGCTCGGGGCTATTGATTCCACTGGTAGATATAATCACTTTCTTCTTTGCATACAGTTCATATGTCTCACCATTAAAAGAGGTAAGTTGAACAGTCGGTAATAGCTGTTACCTGACTCTACCTGCCGTTAGCTGACCAAGTAAAAGTTAGACGAATTTGAACCTTCTACATTTAGCAGTAGAAAGCGTTATTCGATACGTATGAGCTTATCGGACTAGAACGACTTGTCTAATGTGGGCAATATTTGTAGAATACAGTTATGCCAATTTGATTTTGGGAATAAATATAATGACCACCAAAAAAAACTTTGTGACGATAACCCCTAACCACCAAATCTAGTAATATACTGACAAAAATAGTAAATGATCACCAAATTTAGTAAATTGATCACCAAATTTAGTAAATTGATCACCAAATTTTAATAGCAAATTATTGCGCTATTTAATGTTGTAAAATAGGTTAGGTTAGGTTAGAACTGTGACCAACCGCGCGCGAGCCGAGCGAGCAAAGCGAGCGGTGCCGCGGCAGCGGCCGGCGAGCGCTACTTCCAAGTTGCTCCCAGAAATTTTATAATCTTTTTGGTCATTGGTTTAATTTTGGTGATCATTTACTACTTTTGGTGATCATTTACTACTTTTGGGTTAACAATGATTTATTTGGAGATATGTTACTATATCTGGTGGTAAGTTAAACATAAGCCTTAAAAAACACAAAAAGTCAACTCCCATTAAAAAATGTCCTAAAAACAACAAACAAACACACACAAAGCCATCATTTATATCTAACCAGAAAGAAGTTACGATAACAATCAATGCCATACAAAATAAAACAATCAGTGATAAGACAATTTCAGAACAAGTCCAACTAAATAACAAAGAGAGTAAAATATGTATTCTGAGTACTAACAACAGGAATGGCATAGCAAATATAGCCGTAAAAAACTCCTCACAAACATTCGGCAAACAATATGCCATTATATAAGGACAAACTGTGGAACAGAACAATTAATGTGCGAAGCATAAACTAAATTAAAAACATTTACAATGCAGGACTTCTCTATAATTATAATAGGAGAGGAAGACTTTAAAACTACGAACGACTACCTTCAACTGACACTCCACATCAGAACGACCTTACAAAAAGTAAACCATACAAACATAATAGTCTGCACGCCAATATATAAGTATAATTACCACAAAAATATGTGTAATTGGAGAATAATACACTTCAATAATTAACTGTACCTTGATATAATGTCTCATCAACATGCGTATCTCTTGGACTCGATCAAGAATCTGGCAAATGATTATACAATGTTTACAAAACAAACAGGACTACTAAACAATTTTAGCATGCAGACAATCTTCAAAGATATTAACCATTTTATCTCTGGTGTAAAAAATACAATTTATTGATGATAGACATCGATACAATACCCAATGACGAACATATAAATACCCAGTTTATTCTATGATAGTTATTTAAATTTACTTCATCAACACATTGTGGGATTGCTAAATAAATCTGACGCACTTTCCTATTCCTTTACTTATGGTAATGAATATTAATATTTATGTAATTTGCATAACCAAGCATTCCATGAAGGCTGGTTATGTACAGTTTCTGTCAATCTCTAACTACGATCTAGCTACATGTTTCAATAGAAGAGACTTTAAAAGAGGTGAAGCATGTATCTTGATAAAAAAACGACACCATTAGAAGGAAATTCCTGAAGTTAGGAACTTAGCAATAAGTAGCACTTTTGAATGTTGTGCTATTGAACTACTTCATACTGACACCATTGTAATCTGCATTTATAGAGTCCCAAATGCAAATAATTCAACAAATTTTTTTGAGCGACTGTTTAAATTATGCCAGTTTATAACAAAGAAAAATAAACGAGATATTGTAATATGCGGTGACTTGAACATTGATACTTTAAAGCGTAATAATACAACACTAGGTCTAGAATGTCTTTTGCTTAACTTCAATTTGAAATTAGTAATTAATCAGCCAACCAGACTATCCAGTAAAACGTGCATAGACCATTTTGCGCATAATTTGGGTAAAAAATGTATTCAATTTTGCTTTATCTGACCACACTGTCAAATTCTCAAGTATCCGTTGAAAAGCATTTTAAAGCATGTTTTAAAGCATTGGTATGTTAAACGCCGCGACTACAATCAAGAAAATATGAATAAGTTCAGGGAATGCTTACAAAATGTTTTTTTATCGGAAATATATAAAATTTGAAGATCCGAATACAGCCTATGATCTATTTCTAGTAGTATAATTTATGTTTTCCATTAAAACGTATAAAATTAAGCGTACACAAGAGACCACAATGGGTATCGCGGGGCATTAAAACATGCAGTAAAAATAAAAGAACCTTTCTGTGGCGTTACATAGTTGCGAGTTTAAAACTAACCTTCCCTCCTTTTTGCTTTATGTTTACAATATTAAATTATGTTTTTTGAATTCAAAATATTATTCATAATTAATGAGAATTTTGAAGGCTGTTATAGACTTTGTATTAGATTAAATCTAGATAATTTTCCGGGTTTTGTCATATAACTAGATAAAATCTATATATTAGTACAAAACAATAAAATTGGAGTGTTTGTGTTTATGGTCAAATTAACAGATTTTTACTAAATGCATATATTATGAAAGTATGTTTGCAGAACAAATAATAAAAGAAAAATGTGATATTTTCTGTTTGTTACGGCTAATTTCCAAAATGGCGGGACCTTTTTCACGGGACTTCCACTAGCAGATAGCTGTTGTTAGGAGAAACTTAGATCTTTTATTTCAATAAATAATTAGGGTTCCATGCAAAGAAATAAAACTATGTTTTATTTTTACCAGTGTGACGCGGGCGAAGTCACAATAGTAAAAATAATATTAAGAGAACAGCTTTTAAATCTAGTAATGATTAAAAAAACATAATACGGATGTTTTTGTGAAGGTACACATAAAATCAAGATTGACGATGACATAAAATGCATTAAAATGGTGTCTAATTGACTGAGATTATGTTATTAGTAATTCACCTGACCCCTTATATCAGTTAATGTGATTGATAAATGCAATTTGAATACAATGATAAAACATCAAAATCTTTCAAATAAATTAATTGAGTAATCTATCAATCAGTCGATAACTCCGTCTTGTTACAATTTGCGTTACAATAAAATTTTTTTTATGTCATTCAAATCAAATCTAAATCTGACACCTTCTTTCTTTTTTGGAATATTATCCATAAATTCGTTTATTAAATTTGGTTTAATTAATCCATACTAGTATTGTAAATGCAAAAGTTACTTTGTTTGTTTGTTTGTTATCTTATCATTACTAAAACTCAACAGATTAAGATGAAATTTGGTACGGATAGTTTGAGACCCTGGAAAGGACATAGGATAGTGTATTCCCTTGAGATTTTAAAACAATTTTTAGACGGATGAAGCTACGAACAGAAGTTAGTTATACTTAAGAGGTTTACTTTTGACGTTCAAAAGTGCCGCTTATTGGCCTAGTTGAAATAAATATATTTGACTTTGACTTTAAATTTGTAAATTCAAATGCCTTAATCAAGAACTCTTCTGCTTCAACAACTGTGATTGTCTACCAAAAAAGATCTTAATGCAATAATTTTTCAGACAACTCATAGATTGATTTAGAATCCTGAATTGATGAACTGTGTGAGGAGTGAAATGAAAGAAAAGGGAATCAGTGATAGCGTGACCAGAGGACAAGACGGTATGGAAGAAGAAGACGTGTTGCGCCGATCCCAAATAACATGGGACAAGGGTTAGGAGATGATGATGAATCGATGGACATAGTAATGTAATGGAATTGCCTCGCCTCCTATTACATGGGACTTAGATAGATAGCTGGCTATATGTGGGTGTACTTTAGTTGGACCTCCTACGGGGAAAACAGGCGTGGTATTATGTTGTTGTGCTAACAATAAAAATACATTATTATACACAAATTTTATTGTAACGCAAATTGTAACAAGACGGAGTTATCGACTGATTGATAGATTACTCAATTAATTTATTTGAAAGATTTTGATGTTTTATCATTGTATTCAAATTGCATTTATCAATCACATTAACTGATATAAGGGGTCAGGTGAATTACTAATAACATAATCTCAGTCAATTAGACACCATTTTAATGCATTTTATGTCATCGTCAATCTTGATTTTATGTGTACCTTCACAAAAACATCCGTATTATGTTTTTTTAATCATTACTAGATTTAAAAGCTGTTCTCTTAATATTATTTTTACTATTGTGACTTCGCCCGCGTCACACTGGTAAAAATAAAACATAGTTTTATTTCTTTGCATGGAACCCTAATTATTTATTGAAATAAAAGATCTAAGTTTCTCCTAACAACAGCTATCTGCTAGTGGAAGTCCCGTGAAAAAGGTCCCGCCATTTTGGAAATTAGCCGTAACAAACAGAAAATATCACATTTTTCTTTTATTATTTGTTCTGCAAACATACTTTCATAATATATGCATTTAGTAAAAATCTGTTAATTTGACCATAAACACAAACACTCCAATTTTATTGTTTTGTACTAATATATAGATTTTATCTAGTTATATGACAAAACCCGGAAAATTATCTAGATTTAATCTAATACAAAGTCTATAACAGCCTTCAAAATTCTCATTAATTATGAATAATATTTTGAATTCAAAAAACATAATTTAATATTGTAAACATAAAGCAAAAAGGAGGGAAGGTTAGTTTTAAACTCGCAACTATGTAACGCCACAGAAAGGTTCTTTTATTTTTACTGCATGTTTTAATGCCCCGCGATACCCATTGTGGTCTCTTGTGTACGCTTAATTTTATACGTTTTAATGGAAAACATAAATTATACTACTAGAAATAGATCATAGGCTGTATTCGGATCTTCAAATTTTATATATTTCCGATAAAAAAACATTTTGTAAGCATTCCCTGAACTTATTCATATTTTCTTGATTGTAGTCGCGGCGTTTAACATACCAATGCTTTAAAACATGCTTTAAAATGCTTTTCAACGGATACTTGAGAATTTGACAGTGTGGTCAGATAAAGCAAAATTGAATACATTTTTTACCCAAATTATGCGCAAAATGGTCTATGCACGTTTTACTGGATAGTCTGGTTGGCTGATTAATTACTAATTTCAAATTGAAGTTAAGCAAAAGACATTCTAGACCTAGTGTTGTATTATTACGCTTTAAAGTATCAATGTTCAAGTCACCGCATATTACAATATCTCGTTTATTTTTCTTTGTTATAAACTGGCATAATTTAAACAGTCGCTCAAAAAAATTTGTTGAATTATTTGCATTTGGGACTCTATAAATGCAGATTACAATGGTGTCAGTATGAAGTAGTTCAATAGCACAACATTCAAAAGTGCTACTTATTGCTAAGTTCCTAACTTCAGGAATTTCCTTCTAATGGTGTCGTTTTTTTATCAAGATACATGCTTCACCTCTTTTAAAGTCTCTTCTATTGAAACATGTAGCTAGATCGTAGTTAGAGATTGACAGAAACTGTACATAACCAGCCTTCATGGAATGCTTGGTTATGCAAATTACATAAATATTAATATTCATTACCATAAGTAAAGGAATAGGAAAGTGCGTCAGATTTATTTAGCAATCCCACAATGTGTTGATGAAGTAAATTTAAATAACTATCATAGAATAAACTGGGTATTTATATGTTCGTCATTGGGTATTGTATCGATGTCTATCATCAATAAATTGTATTTTTTACACCAGAGATAAAATGGTTAATATCTTTGAAGATTGTCTGCATGCTAAAATTGTTTAGTAGTCCTGTTTGTTTTGTAAACATTGTATAATCATTTGCCAGATTCTTGATCGAGTCCAAGAGATACGCATGTTGATGAGACATTATATCAAGGTACAGTTAATTATTGAAGTGTATTATTCTCCAATTACACATATTTTTGTGGTAATTATACTTATATATTGGCGTGCAGACTATTATGTTTGTATGGTTTACTTTTTGTAAGGTCGTTCTGATGTGGAGTGTCAGTTGAAGGTAGTCGTTCGTAGTTTTAAAGTCTTCCTCTCCTATTATAATTATAGAGAAGTCCTGCATTGTAAATGTTTTTAATTTAGTTTATGCTTCGCACATTAATTGTTCTGTTCCACAGTTTGTCCTTATATAATGGCATATTGTTTGCCGAATGTTTGTGAGGAGTTTTTTACGGCTATATTTGCTATGCCATTCCTGTTGTTAGTACTCAGAATACATATTTTACTCTCTTTGTTATTTAGTTGGACTTGTTCTGAAATTGTCTTATCACTGATTGTTTTATTTTGTATGGCATTGATTGTTATCGTAACTTCTTTCTGGTTAGATATAAATGATGGCTTTGTGTGTGTTTGTTTGTTGTTTTTAGGACATTTTTTAATGGGAGTTGACTTTTTGTGTTTTTTAAGGCTTATGTTTAACTTACCACCAGATATAGTAACATATCTCCAAATAAATCATTGTTAACCCAAAAGTAGTAAATGATCACCAAAAGTAGTAAATGATCACCAAAATTAAACCAATGACCAAAAAGATTATAAAATTTCTGGGAGCAACTTGGAAGTAGCGCTCGCCGGCCGCTGCCGCGGCACCGCTCGCTTTGCTCGCTCGGCTCGCGCGCGGTTGGTCACAGTTCTAACCTAACCTAACCTATTTTACAACATTAAATAGCGCAATAATTTGCTATTAAAATTTGGTGATCAATTTACTAAATTTGGTGATCAATTTACTAAATTTGGTGATCATTTACTATTTTTGTCAGTATATTACTAGATTTGGTGGTTAGGGGTTATCGTCACAAAGTTTTTTTTGGTGGTCATTATATTTATTCCCGTTTTTTAATAGGGCTATGTGTAAGTTCTGTTCGGTTGTTTTTGCTTTGTAAACCAATATTTATTTGCTTAAGGTCATTGTTCTCCAAAGACAGTGACTCGATTTCCTCGTCGTTCTTTTAACTTAGTTATTTGTTGATGTGCATCAATAATAACATCACTTGATAAATCGGGTAGACTTTTAACGGTATATATTCGAATGTGTCATTTTGTGATTGGTTAATGTCGGTATTTGAATCAGATACGCGTACGTTGCATAGTGATATTTTCGAATCTTATCGTTTATTTTAGACAGTGATCTGAAGGTAAAGGGCGTGAGCAACATGCGTGTTATTGACGCAAGCGCGATGCCCACCTTAACGAGTGGCAACATCAACGCTGCCGTGAATATGATCGCAGAGCGCGGTGCCGCATTCATCCTCGCCGATAATAGTTAAATCTCGATCATACGAGGAAGATTCAAGAAGCGTTTGAGGATCTATTTATTAGAATACTATAAGATAATAGATACACTTTTTCTTTTTTAACAAATTATTGCTTGAACTGTTTATTAATCTTTACCTAGTTTTTTTGCAAATAATAAATTTTTATCTTTAGCAAATAATAAATTTTTAGTTTTTCCCTGTGTTAGACTGACTATGTGGTCCTGCAGGTTCTGTGCTGTATAAGAATCGTTAACAGACGATGTATCGAAGTCGTAAGTCATCCTCGGCATCGGTGTAAACAATAATGGAAACTGTGAAGAAAAAAAAATGTTTTAAGTGTGTTTTGTTGATTGCTTATTACATAACTGAGATAAAATGGTCAAAGATTTTAAATATTTTGGAATGAAAAAGATTTTGTTTTCATAATTACGTCACAATAAAAACATATTCGTTTCGTATAAGTTTCCTTTTAATCCAAAATTTATCTTAAGTATTCTGGTCTGGAATCCTGGCTTTAATCTGGATGACTAAATATAAACAACATCTCTTATTAAACTTACCTCCGACTCAATGGGTGGGTAAGTCCCTTCTTCGATCAAAAGAACATTGATGCTACTGTTAGCCGAGAGTCTGTAGGCAAGAGCTGAGCCAGCAGTTCCTCCCCCAACGATAATGTAGTCATAATAGGAGCTACCTGAAAATTTAAAAAATAAGTTTTATGTTCGTTGTTAGCACTTTACTATTGTAACATTACATCACGTCTATACTACCTAGGGGTTGCCCCAGTGGTGCACATATAGCACACCTATATTTCACCAGTACGTTTCATGTCCCATGTAATAGTGGTTGTACCTATTTATTTATTTATGCACACACAAAACACTTACCAGAGAAAAAAAAGAATTTTTTTAGACACTAGTTAAGCAAAACACAAACCAAGTAGTTAAGCAAAAAATAACCCCGTGCGAAATCACAAAGGAAAAAAAAACACAAAAAAAACAAAATATATAAATATAATATACAAAAAAAAGTTAATTAAAAATATCAAAAAACCCGACTGCTTGAAAAGCGAACTAAAAAGACGTAAACAAGGAGAAAATCATGCTGTGCTGTCGGAGGATACATCTTCGCGAGCTGGCTGACCAAAACCAGACGTATCCTCCGACTGCACAGCATGATTTTCTCCTTGTTTACGTCTTTTTAGTTCGCTTTTCAAGCAGTCGGGTTTTTTGATATTTTTAATTAACTTTTTTTATTTATAACTTTTCAGTATGTTTTTTTTCGAATTAGGTACATTTAAACATATAAGTGTTATATATTTTTGAAATCACCTCTTAAAATCAATTATTTTGATACCCCACACGATAGGATTGGAAGAAAAAAAAAATTTGGGCCCCCACAATTTGGCGCCTAAAAACCGCCATATTCCTATTTTCCAATTTTCATGTCGCCAGTGACACTCGCGGGGTTAAGACGAATCGATTGACGAAGAACCATCAAAATCGGCCCACGCGTTTGGTCTCTAGAACGCCACATAGGAACAAACATACATACATACATACATACATACATACATACTTACATACATACATACATACATACTTACATACATACATACATACATACATAGACTGATAAATACATTACCCTCCTTCGGCAGTCGGGTAAAAATACAAGATGGTGGAGAGGCAATGTTCTTTGGCTTGTTTACCTACTGACATCATTCGGGCTGCTACTTAGAAAGTCCAGATGGAAAAACACAATAATACTATTCCTGACCCGGAATTGAACCCAGAACCTCAAGGTTAGCAGTACGGCCACTACTGTGTGGCCGTACTGGTCTTGACCAATGAGGCTGTTTAGTGATAAAATCGTCACAAGTTAGCAATAGGAATTCGTTACATTTCTTCTTCCCAGCTGAAACGCTAGGACGTGGTGATGAGTGGCCGTTTAGGGAGTCTGTCCATTATATTGTAACCGACTTCCTAAAAAGGAGGAGGTTCTGAATTCGGATATTTCAATTTTTTTTATTGTATGTATGATCGGGCGTAACTCCGTCATTTAAAGATGGATTTGCAATATTCTTTTCTCAAACATGCTTGGAAATGTGAGCATTATTTTGACAACCTTCTTCGAGATAAATCGAAATTGCTGTACTGGCCATATACATGCGAGCAGCGGCCGGCAAAAGTTGTATGAAAATCCATATCTGTCGTGTCTAGCGGCCAAATAAATTACATAGTAAACTCATATCTGTCGTGTTATTTAAAAATGGAACGATCTTTTACTCTGAACCATGGCAACCAAGGAGGTAAATTATCAAAGGTTGTATTTAAATTTCGAACTGGCTTGCATATAGAAAGCTGTTTATTGAAAAAAAAAACAAAAGAACACTAACGCGGGAACAATTATTGTTGTTCGTCATTGATTTTGACAAAATGGTTCTATGTGCTACTTAGTTTTAATTTCCGCGCATTATTTGAGAAAAGTACTATACAAGCCTTGGCCACAACTAGGCATTGATGGACTTACGTATGTGTGCCTCGGCTTCGCCTCGGCCCACATTTACACGTTCGTCTATCAATGCCTCTTTTGCTGGCCGCTGCAGTAATGTACTATTTTTTAATTGAATGGGTGGTTCCATTGCCACCAATACAGAATCTGATAAGGGGATCCCATGGAAATCGAGTGATCTCCTCAAATATTAAAGGCAGAAGCGATTTTACTATGTTCAATAACATAGCAAGCATTTGCACTCAGAAAAAAATATTTGGTGAAGTGGAACTGATGAAGAAGACCACAGATGGCTATTGGAATAACTTAATAAATATGTTATGGGTATAAGATATCTAGAATAGTTAACCGATTATGATGAAGCAAATGCGATATACTCTGGCTATTTACATAATAATATGAAGTACCAAAACTAAGAAGAGTAAAATTAATAATTAAAAAAAGAAAACACACTACAAAGCGAAAATTTACTTTTTTTTCCGAGGTCGAAGCTAAAAAATGAAAAACAACCGACTTCGGAAAACAAAGTTATTTTTGTAGTGTTTTCGGTTCAATTTTTGTATTAAAAAGTTATTGACGTGAGCAGTACTTAATTTGTTTTTTTTATTTTTATTTTAACAAACTACATAGTTATTGCTAGGATAAAGAAAAATCTACTGAGATATTTATTTTTACGGCGATACAAATCGGCGATTTATTATTGTAAACCAAAATAAAAGAAGATTTGAATTGTGAAGGTACTAGCACTTTAATTTGGCCTTTCCATATACTTATTTTAAGCGATAAGGCTTAGGTATGTAGTTAAACCTCGATCATTTTGCTACATAACTCAAAAGGCAATCGCTCCTATTATTTAGAAAAAGAAGCTACAACCTTCTGAAAGGATTGGCTGATTCCAACTCTACACCGAAAGTTTTAGTCTGTGAATTTACTTACTTTGAAGGGCACAATCGGTTGGGTAGCGCCATTGCGTAAGCCCCAGAGAAAATAAGATCGTAAGTGCGGATTGTACTGAACTAATTGCAGTTAACGTTTCAGCTGCAGCGTCGGTCATGACTGTAAAAAAACAAAAGCACTGTTTAGTTCCGTGGTTGGTGGTAGGAAGACGTACATACTCAAAGCCAAAGGGAACTTGAAAATTGCATCTTAGACTCTAGACAATGTCATTTTATCATAAGAGCATCTAGAAAAACTGTAATTCATTCTACGAAAGCGTCGAGATAGCGAATAGAAAAATTACAAAAATGTATGGAAGTCATACATAAGTCATACTCGTAAGAAATTTATTTAATAACATGTCACATTGATGACATCATACACTGTGTCATAATTTGTGATAAGTATAAGTTTAACAACACCACTAATATAATTATTACAATCGAAAGAAATATATAAACCATTAAATAACAAAAACATTCAATAAAAATAATTCATAATAATTTAATAATAAAAATAAAACGTCGGAGATAAAAAATTTATAATAAAGTAGATTTAGTTACTTAAAATTCAATAAAGATTATAGTAGATTCATAATATAACACATAGATAACTAAAACCAATAAAATAATAAACCAAATTACGTAAAAAAGTCAATCTACTCAGTTAAAAATTCAATGCCAGATACAATTATAAAAAGTTCAATAATATGTCGCAAATTTTAAATAATTTACTATTTTAAATCAATTGGGATTGCCAAGCGCTATCAAAATATAATTCATCGACGTTTTTTTTGACACGTTGTCTATGGATTGTTAATAGTTCCAAAATGTTTGGCATTGGCAAACGCTATCAAAGAAGATTCGTCACGGCCCATACAAAATTTTCCCAGCCTCGGCACAAAAGATAGTATTCACAAAATTGTATATATATATTAGGCAAATAATTTTTTGACTTTTGCCATTCCCATAAATAATGGCTGACATATTAAAATTACTTGCTATAGATATGTATTTTGTAAACAAACGCATTTCAGCAATTTTTTTGGCGATTTTTCGCATGTTTTTTGTTTCAATATTTCTATGATTGCCATTGAAATAAAACAAAATACAATATACATTCATTTTACACAATTTAATGAAAAACTGGGCATTCTCTTTTTTGCGCCGGGGCTTGACGATTTTTGGGGCACATTTGACGAGCCTTCTTTGACGTGGTGATATTCTATTTTGACTTTTCAGAAATCATTTTCGCTATATAGAATGTTACTATTTCTACAACTTGTTTCCACAGATTATCTTTCTATCCATCTAGCTCTAAAGCCTTATTGGCAATTGATAATCCCTTAAGATTTCTAAAACATTTTGATAGTAAAGCAAAATAAATAAAATAAAAAAACAAAACGAAGTGAAAAAATGTAGACTGGATTGGTCACTTATGAATTCAAAATAAGAAATAATTATTAAATTCTAGAACAACAAACTATGTTTGTCTTATATGACAAAGATCAAATTCCATTACAACCCAACTTTAGTCAATGCAATAAATTTTAAAATAATGACAAATTGCATCTTGTAAAATAATATGTGTGACACAGATATTGTCAAAAACTAAAAAAAGATTAAAAAGCAAAAAAATGGCATTGAAAAAGTCAAGTTTGGTACTTACTTGCTGTATCTGCTAACCGATGAAGACACAAAGTGAAGATGTCAATTGCTGATCATGGATTAGTATTTATACCAAAATGATTGAAAGACACGTCTTAACAAATACTTGTACAGGTGCTCAATTTAAAATTATTTATCTCTTTTTGATATATTTTTCTTATATCTTATCTTTTTTATGTTAATTATTGTACCGATCAAATAATAATTAACAAAAACCGGCCAAGTGCGAGTCGGACTCGCACACGAAGTGTTCCGTACCGTTACCGCAAAACACTGCAAAAAAATCATGTTTGTTGTATGGGAGCCCCCTTTAATTTATTTTATTTAAATTTAATCATTATTATTTTTTAAAGTCAATATACAACTAAACATTCTGTGAATATTTCAAGCGTCTACCTGTTGCCGTTATTAATATCGAGCAAAAAACGGCCAAAAAATCACGTTTGTTGTATGTGAGCCCCCATTAATTTCACATCACATCATCAGCCTATTGATGTTCCCACTGCTGGGACACAGGCCTCCTCTCTGTAAGAGTGAATGGGCCGTAATCCACCACGCGGGCCCAGTGCGGGTTGGTGGATGTCACATGTCTTCGAATTTTTGGTTCTAGGACTTGCCGGTTTCCTCACGATGTTTTCCTTCACCGTTTTGAGAGCAGTGGTAATGAAGTAATTTACACAAAGTAAAGCGCCTGCCTGGGCTTGAACCCACGACCTACAACTTGTAAGTCACGGCCGATACCACTGGGCCACCACTGCTCTCTAATTTTGTCCCGTTTTTACCCTTTGGGTACGGAACCCTAAAAATGATATTTACACAAGTGTGGCACTGACGTGTTTGTCATGGTTATTTCCATCTTAATAATGTCTGAAATTTCGAATACAATAGTTTAATTCAAGACACAGGTGTTCTTTTTATATGTATATTTTGTCTTTTTCATCTAAATTAGCTGTTTCAATAATCATTGTTATTCATTTTTCGATATTAAAGTAAATTGTATTGTTTTGTTTTGTTGGTCGTCAAGACCCAATTCTTTCGATATGATCCAGAAATATCTCAAACTTGATGATTAACGATTCTTTAGAATAAAGACGACAACAGTTTTTTTCAGTGTATTTTTACCCGACTGCAAGGAAAGAGGTTAGATAGGTCTTGACCGCCCAAATGTTCTTATATAAGTGACGTTAAAAAAACAAACGGCGGATTTTGGGCGTCATATTGTGTGGTTCCCAATTTTTTTTTCTTCCATACCCATCGATTGGAGTATCAAAATGAAGGGGTTTTAGTGGTGATTACAAACATGTAAACCACATATATTATGTATAAAAGTAATTCGAAAAAAAAAGAGAACTAAAAAGTTGTAAATTTAAAAAGTTAATAGAATCAAAAAAACCGACTGCTTAAGAAGCGAACTAAAAAGATGTAAGTAAGAAGAAAATCTTGCTGTGCAGTCGGAGGATACATAAATATGATTTTGGTCAGCCAAGTCGTAAATGTGTATCCTCCGACTCCACAGCATGATTTTCTTCTTGTTTACATCTTTTTAGTTTAATTCTTAAGGAGTCGGGTTTTTTTTATTTTTAACCGACGAAAAAAAGGAGGAGGTACTCAATTCAACATATATTTTGTTTTATATGTATGACCACGCATAACTTTTTACAGAGTGGTCCGACTTCAAAAAAAAAATTTTAATGTAAAGATTATACCTCAAAGTTGGTCCCATTTAAATTTGAAAATGAAATACATCTCTAAAGGTAGAAAAAAAAGAACTTATTGATAAACTTATCCACTGAATTTTCAATTCAGAACCAATATTTTTGAAATTAAGTAAACTGTAAAGCTAAAAAAAATGTTAATAAAAAATCCTTTCTAACACAAGTTTTAACCGATTAAATAACGAACCGAAAAGCAAAAAAATATAAAAACGTTTAGTCTTGCATTTTCTATAGGCGGTGGTGACAAACAAACAATCAACGAACATCAACCCAGCTACATTAATGTAGATAGAATTAATTCTATCATTATCATCATTAAAGCCGAAAGACGTCCACTGCTGGACATAGGCCTCCCCAAGGCGTCACATTGACCGATCCCGTGCGTCTCGCATGCAGCGCCTTCCCGCAACCTTAACCAGGTCATCGATCTACCTAGTGGGAGGCCTTCCAACGTATCGTCTTCCGCTTCGCGGTCGCCATCCCAGAACTTTTCGGCCCCATCGGCCATCCCTTGTGCCTTGCCCACTGGCACTTAAGTTTGGCAATTCTTCGGGTTATGTCGGTAACTTTGGTTCTCCTGCGGATATCTTTATTTCTGACGTCCTTTGGGTGACTTTAAGCTTTCTGATAGGTCCCATTGCGAGCGACCACGTATCGGTCCCGTAGATGATCAATGGCAACACACACTGGTCATAGACTTTTGTGTTGAGACACTGCGGTAAATTGGACGAGAATATACCACGCAACTTCCCGAACGCCACCCAGCCGAGTCGGATTCGACGGTTGACCTCTTACTCGAAGTAAGACCTACCGAACTGGACCGTTTGTCCTAGGTAGACATAATCGTCTACAACTTCGAGTGTAGAGTCTCCGATCTTGATAGGAGTGGGTGTAACGTGGGCATTGACCATGACCTTGGTTTTCTCCATGTTCATTTTAAGACCCACTCTTTTGGAAGCTCTACTGAGGTCATCGAACATTGTACTGAGGCTCGCCATGGTTTTAGCTATGACCACTAAGTCGTCAGCAAATCGAAGGTGAGTGATGTAGTCGTCATTAACGTTGATGCCGAGCCCCCTCCAGTCCAGAATCTTGAAGACATCCTCCAGCGCAGCAGTGAACAACGACTCCCTGTCTCACGCCGCGCTGGAGAAGGATTAGTTTCGAGGTCTGATCCTGAAGACGGACTGACATGGTGGCGTTTTTGTACAAACACTTCAACACCTCAATGTACCGGTAGCCGAACTGGCACCGTTGGAGAGACTACAGTACAGCCCAAGTCTTGATCGAATCGAAGGATTTCTCGTAGTCCACAAACGCTAAACAGAGAGGCAGATTATACTCTTCGGTCTTCTGTATAACCTGTCGCAGCGTATGTATGTGGTTTACGGTGCTAAAGCATTTTCGGAATCCAGCATGTTCGGGACGCCAGAAATCGTCAAACCTGCGCGCGAGACGATTCATGTTGACTCTTGAAAACAATTTGTAGGCATGGCTAAGAAGTAAGATGGGCCTTTAGTTCTTCAATCTGGCATTGTCGCCCTTCTCGAAGAAGAGTACACCTCCCTAAGGGCCTTAAGTACCGGTTTCCCACCCGCTTTCAGGAGTTCGGCCGTGATTCCGTCATCACGCGGTGCCTTGTTGTTTTTAAGCTGTTTCAGAGCCATCCTAATCTCATACAGGCCTCGTCCGGAATGCCTTCGGTATAGTATCGGATCAATCTAGCTCTAGGGTCAGTCGCTAGATTCGCGATGGATTTACTGGTTGATGTGTACAACTGCCCATACAATCTCTCGACCTCCCTCAGAAGCTCAGGTTTGGCGAATACGATCCTGCCATCATCGGTCTTCAGTTTCGTGAGCTGGCTTTGCCCAATAGCCAGATCCCTTGAAAACACCTTTTTTTTTTTTTTTTTTTTTTTTTTCGGCCCTAGCGGACCCCGTCAACTTTTGCTGACATCTCTTTGAGGCGCGCGTGGAACACTACGCGCCGTCGACTCAGGCCTGGTCCTTATCGGACGGCGAGCTACCCATTACTCGCCGTCCGCAAGCCCGCGCCTACGGTGGCCGGAAATCGGCTTGCGACTCCCGACGCCCAGGGCGTCTCCTGCGGTGGCTAGGGGCGTGAGGGCGTCTCCGTTGTGTCTCCCTCACGCGTTCCGCCTCCTCCTTTGCGAGCATTACTGCTTCGCTGAAGGAGGTGACGGCTTCCCATGCGCTCTCGCTCCGTACCATGGCCTGAACCAGGGCCGGACGCGAGAGGTCGCCACCGCTGATCGCCTCCACGAGGACACGGCGGTGCTCCGCCCAAGCGGGGCAGACCTCCACCGTATGCTCCACCGTGTCTTCCGGGCGATCCACACAATGGTGACACCCGGGCGTTTCCTCCCGCCTTATCCTGAACAGGAATCTCCCGAAGCAGCCGTGTCCGGTGAGGACCTGCGTCAGGCGGAAGGTGAGGACGCCGTGGCGCCTCTCTAGCCACTCCTCAAAGAGGGGCCTTATCGCCGCAATCGTGGCGTGCCCAGCACTGGGTTGCGATAGTCGCTCTCTCCATGACGCCATGAGATCCTGCCGGAGCTCTGTCCGCCGTGCCACGATTTGTCGCGGCAACGGAGTTTCGCCCCGGCGTTTCGCCTCCTCCCCTTGAAAACACCTTGGAGCCTGTATTTCGCTCAATCGCGTCTTTAATACGCTCGATATCAAAGCGGCGGCAGTCTCTTTTCTTGAGCTGCCGGTATTCGCACGCTTTATCTGAAGACTGCAGGATCATCTCACGCCTCTCTTTCATAAGCTTGAGAGTAGGATCAGAAAGCTTTTTGTGTCTGTACGACGGGTCTTAAAAAACTTAGACCCGACCGTAGGGACAGCTTCCACAAACCCATCGCTGTATTCGTCCACGGAGCTCCCTAGGCACTCGAAACGATTCTGAAGTTCGAGCTGAAAGGTCTCGGGGATTAGGACCTGGATCTGTGCTGGACGGAGCGTGGACTTCATCAGTTGAGACCTTTCAAGTTTGATATTAATATCAAATGTGCTTCTAACCATGCGGTGATCACTCATATTCACCGAATTGATCACAGAGACATCTTTGAATACTTGCTTCTTAACCCGGTAATGTTGATAGACATTCGGATGAGTATTTAACTCTCACAACAACTCATGGCTTACTGCCTGCCCACACTCTCCCGACAAGGTTGAATAACTGTCTGGACCATGTCTTGATAAAAACGAAATCCCCTGCTAGGGTGGTAGTTTTGGACACCCATATTACAGATCATCTACCTGTGGCCATATTTCTTGACATGAACAAATCTGTTAGACCCCCTTCAAAAAACACCTCACTTCGATATGACTATGAGGCCATTAAACATGAATTAAATAATCATGATTTTACTCCTATTCTTGATATTGTAGACCCGAATCTTGCGGCCAACTATTTAATTGCCGATCTACAGACTGTCATAACTAAACATTCAAAAATTGTTCTCACTCCCAGTAGGAAAAGAGTCCTAAAATCTTGGATGACTGCTGGTTTGGTAAGATACCTTCGCAATCGCGACAAAATGCACCGACGAGTCAAGGAGTCTCCCAATGATCCAATATTAAAAACCTCTTATATCCGTTACCGCAACTTTTGTAATTATCTTCTTAACAAATTAAAACGTGCCTATGAGAAAACGGAGTTTCTTAAAGCTAATAACAATCCCAGAGCCACATGGAAAGTAATTAAATGGATCACTCATAGCGACCAACAGAGATACTTGCCTTGGTAGCTCTGCTACAATCCTCTATAACCCCTGTCGAATCAGTAAATTTTATTTATTTATTTATTTATTTAAGCCTCTTTTATTCCTTAGTAATTAATAATACAGAGCTTTTTTTTTTTAATTACCTAATTTTAACTAAGGACCTCTCGACGAGTATAGGCCTCCTCCATCTCACTCCACTTTTTCCTATCTTGGGCTGTTCTCATCTAGTCGATGTTTGCGAATTTTATAAGTTCGTCTGCCCATCTTTCTAGGGGGCGACCTCTTTTCCTTTTTCCAGAGGGGCCAGCCCATGTTGTTATTTTTCTAGTCCATCTCTCTTTATCCTGACGTACAATGTGACCAGCCCACTTCCATTTAAGTTTCTTACAGTGTGTTAACGCATCAATAACTTTTGTCTTTTCTCTTATTTCGCTGTGTCGTTTTTTGTCTCTGAGTTTCAAGTTAAGAATGCTTCTCTCCATGGCTCTTTGGCATTTTTCAATTCTTTCTTTCGTGTACGTATTATAGATCCAGGTTTGACTTGCATATGAGAGGCAAGGTAAAAGACATGAGTCTAGTACTTTCTTTTTTAATCTTAAAGGTAGGTCAGATTTTAGGACTTCTTTGTGGCTCCAGAACTTGTTCCATGTCATTTTAATACGTCTCTTTAATTCGTCACGGTGTCTTGATTTTGAGAAAGATATTTGTTTTCCTAAATATATGTATTCATGAACATATTCCAACTGTCGACTCTCCACAAATATGGGTCTTTGACTTTTGTTACACATGATTTTAGTTTTTTCGATATTTAATTCTAGACCAATATTGCGACTGACGTGGTTAAGTTCGTTGATCATTTCTTCAAGTTGTGATGCGGTTTCTGAGAACAATACGATGTCATCTGCGAAACGTAGGTTGCTAATGTAACTTCCTTTAATATGTATACCATTTTTTGACCAATTAAGTTGTTTCATGATGTCTTGTAAAACAGTTATAAATAATGTCGGGGACAAGGGGTCGCCCTGTCTTACCCCTCTGCATATGTCTATTTCGGGGCCAGTTTTATCTAGTTTCACTCGGCTAATGCTTTTTTTGTAGATGTCTTGCAACAGTTCAATTTTTTCTAATGGCATATTACATTCGTGTAGAGCTTTCCATATGCTAGTGTGGGAAATTGAATCAAAAGCCTTGGCATAGTCGATGAATGCACAGTATAAGGGACGTCTTTGTTCTTCGTATTTTTCTATTATTTGCTCTAAAACGTGAATACGGTCCATCGTTGAGAAAGATTTTCTGAACCCGGCCTGTTCTACTGGTTGGAATTTTTCAGTGATTTCAGATATGCGTCGTTCTAGGCATGAGGCGAATAACTTGTAGAGACATGGTTGTAAGCTTATTGGCCGGTAATTTGCAATATTTGCAGGATCTCCTTTTTTATAAAGTAAGATGATGTCAGATTTAGCCCATTCTTTTGGAATCTGTATAGAGTTTAGTACTTCATTAAAAAGTGCTGTTAAATAGGGTGTCAGTACATATCTACCTGCTATGATCAATTCGTTGGGTATGTTGTCAGGGCCACTGCTTTTGCCTTTCTTTAAAGATTCAATTTTCGTAATGATTTCATTATTTGTGAATCTTTGAAGTGGTGGTGGATGAGAAGATTGTCTGTTTCTTGATATTTCACATAAATGGTTATTTGAAGCGTTATCTTTTTTTGAATATAAATCCTTGTAGAAGTTAGTGGCTGTCTCTATTATTTTTGACCTCGAGGATATTTCTCTATCAGACGATTTTTCCTTCACAGTCGGAATCCAAGTTTTTGTCAAGTTTAGCTCTTTGTATCCTTTCTTCAGACTCCCAGTGTCAGATATATGTTTTTCTATTATCTTCAGTCTGTGGGCTTCGTACTCTTTCTTGATTCTTTTGTGTATATTTTTATATAGGTTACTTAGTTCCTGTTTTTCTTCTTTTGTTCGTGCTTTATTATTTTGTATTTCTTGCCTCCTGTTCAATAGTAGTCTTGTGTCTTCGGATATAATTTGCCTTGGTTTGTTTATTGTTTTCTTTATAGTATTTATGGATTCAGTGATAGATTTTTTTATATTTGAATAATATATTTCTATATTTGCGCATGTTGATAACTCGGTCTTTTCTAATCTCTGTTTTAGATTTTCTAGGAATAGGTTTTCATCATCTATTGTTTTCAAAGTGCAGTTTATTAGGTTATATTTGTCGAATCAGTAAATAGTGCCAATAAATATTTTGTGAATTTTGGAAAGAATCTTGCATCAAAATTTGACTCCACCAAGCGCCACGCCTCTTGTACTTCTTCTTCTCCGTCCCCAATGAACTCTTTGCAAATTCCGTTGGTTGATGAGTCACTTGTTACAAGTACAATTCACAGGTTACGTAGTGATTGTGCTACTGGTTGGGACAACATCCCTGCAAATATTATAAAACAATCGAGCAGAATCCTGGCTCCTTTCCATTGCCCATATATGCAACTACTCCATCACTTCGGGAATTTTCCCAAAAGTTTTCAAACGTGCAGTTGTCCATCCAGTGTACAAAAGTGGAGCCAAAGACGACGTGTCCAACTATCGGCCAATCTCAGTACTTAGCTCTTTATCCAAAATACTCGAAAGAATTCTCAACAACAATCTGACAATTTTTGTATCAAAAAATAAACTAATCGCAAACAACCAGTACGGTTTTCGCACAGGAGTCTCCACAGAAGATGCTGTCTCTGATTTTATAAATGCCTTGGTCAATAAATTGGACAATCGCCTTAAATGTTATGGTGTCTTTCTAGATTTAACGAAGGCCTTTGAAACAGTTTCCATCCCTAGACTATTGGCCAAGATGGAGCATATGGGAATACGTGGTGTCGCCCTGGATATTTACAAAGATTACCTCAGTGCGAAAGCGTTAAAATTGATTCTATTCTTAGTGACGAGGAGTTTGTCGGCTACGGTATACCTCAGGGAAGTATTTTGAGACCCACGCTTTTCCAAATATACATTACCTATCTCTGTCGATTGTGCCTCATCCAGTGCGACATTTTTACCTATGCGGATGACACAGCTCTGCTGATATACGATGGGGACTGGGTCAAAGCTAAGCACAGAACTGAACTCACTTTGCGAACTATTATAGATTGGCTTTCTACTAATCTGCTGACTCTCAACTTATCCAAGACCAAAGTGATTCAGTATCGCTCACCAAACTCACCTGAACCACAGACTCTAAAAAAATAAGAACGCATACTTGCCATAACGGAATACCATGCAATTATGACTGCTTGACTATGGTTCCTAATATTAAATATTTAGGGGTTTAAATCGACGAGAGGCTGGATTGGCGTTTTCACACGGATAGTATATGCTCCCGGCTTCGAAAATTAATTTACTTATTTAAGGATCTCAGAAATGCGGCTGACATTGATACAGCTTCCCTTGTATATCGTTCCCTGTGTGAGTCCATAATAACTTACTGCATACCAGTGTGGGGCGGGACTTTCAAAACCGTGCTGCTTAGGGTAGAACGAGCTCAGCGGGCGGTTCTCAAAGTAATGCATTTCCGTAAAAGGAACTACCCCACAGCCCAGCTGTGTGTGCCCTCCGAGGCTCAGGTACTCACGGTGAGACAACTTTATATCCTCCGCACTGTCCTGCGCAGTCATTCCATGATGCCACTTGATAAAAAGCTTACCTGTCGACGAATTGGCTTTCCTGTTTGTGAATCGGTCCAGTGTCGTTCTGCACTAGCTCGACATCACTATCGTGCTCAAAGTTCCCAAATTTACAATATGGTCAACAAGACACTCGCAATTTACAGACTTACTGTGCATAAAGTCAAGTAAAGCCTTAAGCCATGGCTATTGTCCCTCAGCTACGAAGAAACAGAGCAAATACTAATAACCATCCCGTGAGACAAATCCTTCCATTAGTGCAATACACGTAGACCCATTATCACATACGTGCACACACACACACACAAATATACACGCTCACACACTCACACACATACACATTAGCGCCGGACTTTGATTTTAATTTTATTATTAGTTTAATATATGTACATTCAAGGGTCAAAAGTGCAGTTATACTCTCCCAAAACTCAAATGGCTAGTTTTTGGAGAAGAAGTTTAATTATCCACAAGTGATTTGATATTTTGTATAGAAATTAAAGTATAGATTATTCCTACTAACCGCGAAAAGTTGAAATTCTTTTGCCTACAAAAAATTGCCTTTTCTGTTTTGGTAGAGTGTGACTGCAATTTTGACCCTTATAGTACCTTAGTTTTAATTTTTACTCTGTTAATCTGCATAAGAATGAATTGGAATTCCTCCCCGGAAGAGAAAACTGGCTCCTGTAACACAAGTCAATCACCTAGCACAGGAGTCAGGGAATCCATGTATTGTATGATTTTCTTCTTATGTAAATAAAGTTAAAGTTATTTATTTATTCTCGGTTTACTGATTTTTTATTATACCATCGGGGCTCTGCCAGGTCCACTTCCTGAAGAAGGAAAGCCAAAGTTCATCATAAAGAGGCCCTCCTTCACCATAAAATTGGCCAGTAGATGACCCCGGTGGTTCCATCGTCCAACTCCAAATTACCCCAATTGGGTTGTTGAATTTTAAAAAAAGTCCGACTTTTAAAATTTATTTTGAAACTTTACATATCATAAATTATATTGTCGTTGCAAAAATCTCTTAAATATTTTTTTTCAATTTATTATAAGCAATTGAAAATCGATAAAATTTTAAAAAGAACCACCTGTCTACGAACGGGCCATGATTGGTCGCCATGTTGGTGACGTCATAACGTTCAAGGAATTTCACCATAGTACAGTGTCACGTAAATTGACTAAAAATATCCGAAAATTAGTGCAAAAATATTATTTATAACGGCAAATTTTATTTAGACATGTGTGATAAAGGATTCATAGAGGCAAATTTCGAAAAGATATCCATCTGATGGACGGTTTGGAAAAATTGAGCATAAGTAAAGTAGTCGTAATGAATATTACGTGATGGTGGACCGCGACCGGTGTTTGTCATTGTTGTCCATTGTACACATTACATTTAGAAACATAATTGTCATAATGTAATTGTTGTTACATATGGGTAGGTGATATTCGTGTAAAATTAAAAGCTAACAAACACGATTGGAGCGCAACTTCGACTTTAGATATCAAAAAAATATTATACAACCCGAAATCTGTGGAGCCTTTATTTTTATTTATTTTTTGCATAACATCCTTAAAATTATATACGATTATCACAATTCAAACATAAATATTAGTTTTACGCCTATATCCGTCATTTAAAATTAAAATAATGAATATATCTCCATAAACAAAAAATCATGTTTTCAAGTTACGTAATTATACAAAAATGTCAACTTTGCTCGAAAGTTCCCTTAAAAATTTACTTTTCTCAATCTTTAATGATCAAATTAAGAAATTAATCAGAATCTAATACTAAATTAGAACAAGATAACAACATAATTAACATATTCTAATTGGAATCTAGTTAGACATAGAACATTTCTCAAAACTTTAGTACAGTTTGCTAGGTTGGGTATTGCGCGAATCACATAATAATGGGGAGTTATTTGTAATATTCGTACATAATGATGCGAAGCAAGCACGATAAATTTTAAGGTTCGATATTTATGATCAATGTATTCGATATTCATCAATATATTGACGATAATAACAAGATGGAATTGGTTATAAGTCAAAACACTGTATAAGCTATGTGCCATAATGAGTAGAAATGAACGTTGTGACGTCACACGGGCTCGGCTTTGTTCGGAAAACTGTCGGGGTGTTTTCGGTACTGGATTCAAAAAAAATATTTTCGATTGGATTTTACTTTGTAATTACAATGAAAAAAAAAACTAAAAATAGTTTTGTATGAAAACTTATATAATAATATGATCTTTTCATTTATTACAAAAAAAAAGTTGATTCAACAAACCAATTGCAGCCCATCATCGTCTCGTTTGCCCAGTTTCGCTTTGAAGTCTCCCAAGGCAACGGTAAAGTGAGTTTTGAAACCATGCATGGGAATAGAAATAGCCTCATACATAGTCTCCACCTCGTCCTCGGGGTGTGCCGAGGTCGGGGCGTAGACCTGTACGACCTTCAGCGAATATTTCGTGGATATTCTGAGTATAAGGTTCGCCACCCTGGTCGACACACTCTCGATCTTCACCACGTTGTTCACAAGGACTTGTGGACGAAGAACCCGACACCACACTGGGACAGCCGGTCACCATCTCGGCAATAGAGCAGGTTACCGGATTTGAGGATTATCGAGACCTCCCCTCTCTTCGGACTTCAGATAATCGTATAATACTCCATCGGAATTGAGCAATTCCTCTTCGAGTTTGATGATCTTCTCTTCGGTCTGTAGTGTGCTTGTGTTGTACGTTGCCAGGTCCAGTCGTCGGTGTTTGTTGGGGTAGCCGGATGTCGTCTGGAGATTCTTAGCACCCCTTGCCATGCCGTTACCTCGACCTCTACCGTAGTCGAGGGTAATCAGGCTGTCGGGCACTAGGGGCCATTTTTTATTTGTGCTATTCTTGGGGGGGTTTTGCCATAATAGCCACGCTTGGTAGGCAGGTTGGCGATCACAGTTAGTTGTTAAAGTACACAGAGAACGCTGCTTCCCATTCTCTGGTTTGTGGGATGGTGAAATTCTTTACGTCCCGCACCATACAAAATGTCAACAATCATTCTACGCGTTCGGTAATTTATTTGCATATTTGTTTAGCGCCAATTTAAAATGCTAGACAAAAAGTTTTTTTTTTTTTTACTTTTCCGTTCGTTATTTCGTCAGTTTAAATTTTTGTTAAAAAAGGTTTTTTATTAACTTTTTTTAATTCATCGTATTCATCATTCTCTTGTTCTTATCTTGTCTTTGTTTTATTTGTCTTTGTACACCCTCTTTCTTGTTTGTCAAGAGTGAATAGGTTACTTCTAGGCAAGCGTGCTACACCTTTGACCACATCATCACTTACCATCAGGGGAGATAGTGATCTAGCGCAAGCCTATCTATAAATAAAAATAAATAATATCATCTAACATACATTCTATCCATCGTATCTTTGGTCTTCAACCCTATTATAGTCATTCATACTCAAAACTTCTTGCATGACGTTTTCCTTAATCCACTGTATACCATGTCCATGATTTTTACAATACGTTTAAGTGTTCCATTTTAATATCTATTTATTTTTCTATCCATTCGCGTTGCTTTATTTTAATTGTGATTATAAAACAATTTCAAAGAATGAATCATTTTTATTAATAAGAACACATTATATTAGTTTAGTTTAATATTTTTTTAGTTTAGTTTGAAATCCAACTATGTCAGAAGTTAGATCCCAAACTAAACTAAAAATCCAGTTGATATTATACAATGTTGCGACCCTTAAGTTTCCTATATCCCGAGCGTGCTCTAAGTGTAAATTTGTGGTCGGCCAAGCTTGGCCCACAAATGGTCCAACTAATTTATTTATTCTCGCAGCCCCTATATGGGCCAAGCTGTTTGTTCAGCCAAGATATACTTAGTTTAATTATGGTGTTAATATTGTGTCTGTTTTGTTTCGTTATTTTTGGACACAAAGGTGCTATATATTATTTGACTTTTATAATTTAAATTAATGCTGGTGATCAGGTGATTATAAATTACTAGCTTTTGCCAGTGGTCTGGCCACTGAGAAAAGATTTTATTATCTCACCGTATACGGAAGATACGTATACGTTTATTCCCGGAAGTATACCCAGGATAAAAAGTACCCTTTGTCCTAATCTAAGAGATGGTCTATCCCCACGCCATGTTTCATCTATATCCGATAGACGTCAAAATGTAAAAAATACCGGCCAAGTGCGAGTCGGACTCGCACACCAAGGGTTCCGTACAAACAGCAAACAAAAAATTAAACTTGATTAAGGGACAAAATTATCTTTGTCGTTCGAAAACTGTTGCCCTGTACAGTGTTAAGTCAGTTATAAGTTATAGAACTGACCGATGGAAAGTTCAAAAACAACATCAAACGTGTCCTTATTAAAAAAGCATATTATAAAAACAAGGACTACGTTGAATATACAAAATTTGGCTTTAGCTTTTTCTGCGCATGCGGCTTCCCTGGTAACTCATAAACGGCACAAATATGTGGATGTCTCTAACTATTCTCAATCTCATTTTATCTTTTAATTAGACTTTTTACAATGGTTTTCAATCATCTTTATAACCCTTTACTAAAAATAGTTACAGCACTGATAACAACATTTGTGCCACATGTTAAATTTAGTCTTGTAATACTTTTTTCAATACAGTTGTTAAACATGGCGTACTTTCAGAGGCTATAATTATGATTCGAAAATTAAATCTTATGCATAGGCATCTTTCTGTTACGCGGTCGTGACTTTTGTTTACGAGCTCGATCATTAGTTTTGCAGTTTAGTTTTAAATTTATAAGTCAATTAGTTTTTTAGTCAACCTTTGTGCTCTTCTATATGTATTATTTCTTTTCTCTGTTAAGTGTTTTGTGTACATAAATAAATAAATAATAAATAATAAAAAGTTTAGTAGCAAAGAGTTTTCATACATAGAATATAATGGGATAGGTTTTATACGAGGAAAAATAAATGATTCCGTACGTTTTAGCATTGAACTCTCAAAAGTTTTTTTAATGGTTGTTTAATATATTTAATTACCAGTATTAATTTAATTATTTTCACATCAACATTTGTCTAAAATCGAATAGACTGTATAGACTGTTTTCGTTGTAAAAATGTCCAGTTGCAAAAACGCGCCATTAGTTATAAGTCAATTTAAAAAAGTTTAGTAGCAAGGAGTTTTCATACATAGAATAAAATGGAATAGATTTTATACGAAGAAAAATGAATGATTCCGTACGTTTTTTTTTTTTTTTTAATTCTCAAAAGTCTTTTAATGGTTTGGTTTTATAATGGTTGGTCTTTTTTTTGGTTGGTTGGTCAACATTTGTCAAAAATCTAATAGGCTGTGTAGGCTGTTATCGTTGTTAAAAAAGAATGTCCAGTTACAAAAACGCGCGAAATTTTTTTTTTTTTGTGAATTAAGAAAACTAATTCTTTGATTAGTTGTTATGGGAATAACTGTATTGAAAAATATCGTGTGATACACGAGCGTGTAGGTTATTGCAAACTCGTGTCATTAAAAACCCTCGCCTTCGGCTCGGGCTTGTTAATGTCAGCTCGTTTGCAATAACCTACTTTCCACCCTTGTATCACAATGTACTATTTTTTACCTTTGTATAGATTATTTTACTGATTGTTTTGTGAATTTGTGCACATTGTAGGCCTTCTAGATTTCTAGATGCTTGTTAACATATTTTGTTAACTTTTTATCTCGCTTTTCTTATTAATAAAAAATTAAATTTAAAATTTAAAAACCCCCGACTCAAAAAACCCTCTAAAAAGTAAGAAATAATATGTACTGGCACACTGGCACCTTACGTTTAAAATACCTAACTACTATTTAATTTTATCCAAGCGTCGTCGTCGCGTTGGGGGACCGCTAAATACCAGCTATTCTTTGTATAACAGAACACTGTCTTTAATGCTGGGTAGGTTTTTAAGCCTCTTATGTTTGGCGGTACCTTCTCCAGTTTCGCGCCTTACACTAATCTATGTTTTTATAAAAAAGCCGTGAAGTTACATATCAGTTACAGTTTAGTCTTATTATGAAATATGGAAATTAATCTGTCTTTAATTAGCTTAACATTGATAAAGTTACTATTAATAGAGTTACCTGCATATTATTATTGTGTTTTTACTTACGTACAAACTTAGTTTCACGCATAAACCTATAAATAGATTTGTTATCGTTCTAAATCATGATGCAGTGCGTGCGCGCAGCACGCGGGTGGCGGTGCAGTTTTCTTGTATTTACATTAATTCTTGATCATTTTTTTGTTATATTTCTAGCTTGGCGGTCCCCCAACGCGACAACGACGCTTGGATAAAATTAAATAGTAGTTAGGTATTTTAAACGTAAGGTGCCAGTGTGCCAGTACATATTATTTCTTACTTTTTAGAGGGTTTTTTGAGTCGGGGGTTTTTAAATTTTAAATTTAATTTTTATTTCATGCTTTTTAAACTTTATTTACTAGTAGTCACGCTACGATTGACCATCTTTGGGTATAGTTGTCGTTAGGACTTGTTCTAAATATTATTACGGGTTGTGTGGTAGATGCTGGTAATATAATAAAACCACATAAATAAGATTATATAGTGGACTGTATTTAAATTGAAGCACAAGGTACATTAATAAAATATATACGTACGTGTTATACTGGTAGGGGGCGAATGATGACTGACTTAGGATCGTTCACATGAACGGGATGAGTGGATTATTATGTATGATTCATACATAAATTGGCTATTCCAAAGATGACACCTCTGCTGTAAGTTACTGAGGAGTTGGATGTCCTATGATTCCTGGTGATGCCCCAGCATCAGGTCAAGATTATTATGTTTTAGCAATATCATTGAACTGACAGTTTATCTCTCAATCCCCTATCCATCACCAGCACCATCCTTCATCAGACCCTAATCACCATATATCTAGAACCTATTCAATTAGACAATTTCAATGAGTCCAAACATGATACCTATGCTGTAAGTTAGCGTGGAGATGGGTGTCCTGCTGATTTCTAGTGATGCCCCAGCATCAAGTCAAGATTATTATGTTTTGGCAATATCATTGAACTGACAGTTTATCTCTCAATCCCGTATCCATCACCAGCACCATCCACCATCAGATCCTGATCACCATCTATCTACAACATAATCAATGAGACCATTCCTACGAGTCCAAAGACGAAACCTGTGCTGTATATACTGAGGAATTGGGTGTCCTGTGACTCCTGGTGATGCCCCAGCATCAGGTCAGAATTATTATGTTTAAGCAATATCATAAAACTGACAATTTATCTCTCAATCCCCTGTCCATCACTAGCACCATCCACCATCAGACCCTAATCACCATATATCTACAACCTATTCAACGAGACCATTCCAATGAGTCCCAACACGATACTTCTGCTGTTACTGAGGAGTTGGGTGTGCTGTGATTCCTGGTGATGCCCCAGCATCAAGTCAAGATTATTATGTTTTGGCAATATCATTGAACTGACAGTTTATCTCTCAATCCCGTATCCATCACCAGCACCATCCATCATCAGACCCTAATCAATGTATATCCAGAACCTTTACAATGAGACCATTCCAATGTGTCCAAAGACGAAACCTGTGCTGTATATACTGAGGAGTTGGGTGTCCTGTGACTCCTGGTGATGCCCCAGCATCAGGTCAAGATTATTATGTTTAAGCAATATCATAGAACTGACAATTTATCTCTCAATTCCCTATCCATCACCAGCACCATCCACCATCAGATCCTGATCACCATCTATCTACAACCTAATCAATGAGACCATTCCAATGAGTCCCAACACGATACTTCTGCTGTAAGTTACTAAGGAGTTGGGTGTGCTGTGATTCCTGGTGATGCCCCAGCATCAAGTCAAAATTATTATGTTTTGGCAATATCATTGAACTGACAGTTTATCTCTCAATCCCGTATCTATCACCAGCACCATCCACCATCAGACCCTAATCACCATATATCTACAACCTATTCAATGAGACCATTCCAATGAGTCCCAATACGATACTTCTGCTGTTACTGAGGAGTTGGGTGTGCTGTGATTCCTGGTGATGCCCCAGCATCAAGTCAAGATTATTATGTTTTGGCAATATCATTGAACTGGCAGTTTATCTCTCAATCCCGTATTTATCACCAGCACCATCCACCATCAGACCCTAATCACCAAATATCTACAACCTATTCAATGAGACCATTCCAATGAGTCCCAACACGATACTTCTGCTGTTACTGAGGAGTTGGGTGTGCTGTGATTCCTGGTGATGCCCCAGCATCAAGTCAAGATTATAATATTTTGGCAATATCATTGAACTGACAGTTTATCTCTCAATCCCGTATCTATCACCAGCACCATCCACCATTAGACCCTAATCACCATATATCTAGAACCTATTCAATTAGACAATTTCAATGAGTCCAAACATGATACCTATGCTGTAAGTTAGCGTGGAGATGGGTGTCCTGCTGATTTCTAGTGATGCCCCAGCATCAAGTCAAGATTATTATGTTTTGGCAATATCATTGAACTGACAGTTTATCTCTCAATCCCGTATCCATCACCAGCACCATCCACCATCAGATCCTGATCACCATCTATCTACAACCTAATCAATGAGACCATTCCAATGAGTCCCAACACGATACTTCTGCTGTAAGTTACTAAGGAGTTGGGTGTGCTGTGATTCCTGGTGATGCCCCAGCATCAAGTCAAGATTATTATGTTTTGGCAATATCATTGAACTGACAGTTTATCTCTCAATCCCGTATCTATCACCAGCACCATCCACCATCAGACCCTAATCACCATATATCTACAACCTATTCAACGAGACCATTCCAATGAGTCCCAACACGATACTTCTGCTGTTACTGAGGAGTTGGGTGTGCTGTGATTCCTGGTGATGCCCCAGCATCAAGTCAAGATTATTATGTTTTGGCAATATCATTGAAATGACAGTTTATCTCTCAATCCCGTATCCATCACCAGCACCATCCATCATCAGACCCTAATCAATGTATATCCAGAACCTTTACAATGAGACCATTCCAATGTGTCCAAAGACGAAACCTGTGCTGTATATACTGAGGAGTTGGGTGTCCTGTGACTCCTGGTGATGCCCCAGCATCAGGTCAAGATTATTATGTTTAAGCAATATCATAGAACTGACAATTTATCTCTCAATTCCCTATCCATCACCAGCACCATCCACCATCAGATCCTGATCACCATCTATCTACAACATAATCAATGAGACCATTCCTACGAGTCCAAAGACGAAACCTGTGCTGTATATACTGAGGAATTGGGTGTCCTGTGACTCCTGGTGATGCCCCAGCATCAGGTCAGAATTATTATGTTTAAGCAATATCATAAAACTGACAATTTATCTCTCAATCCCCTATCCATCACTAGCACCATCCACCATCAGACCCTAATCACCATATATCTACAACCTATTCAACGAGACCATTCCAATGAGTCCCAACACGATACTTCTGCTGTTACTGAGGAGTTGGGTGTGCTGTGATTCCTGGTGATGCCCCAGCATCAAGTCAAGATTATTATGTTTTGGCAATATCATTGAAATGACAGTTTATCTCTCAATCCCGTATCCATCACCAGCACCATCCATCATCAGACCCTAATCAATGTATATCCAGAACCTTTACAATGAGACCATTCCAATGTGTCCAAAGACGAAACCTGTGCTGTATATACCGAGGAGTTGGGTGTCCTGTGACTCCTGGTGATGCCCCAGCATCAGGTCAAGATTATTATGTTTAAGCAATATCATAGAACTGACAATTTATCTCTCAATTCCCTATCCATCACCAGCACCATCCACCATCAGATCCTGATCACCATCTATCTACAACCTAATCAATGAGACCATTCCAATGAGTCCCAACACGATACTTCTGCTGTAAGTTACTAAGGAGTTGGGTGTGCTGTGATTCCTGGTGATGCCCCAGCATCAAGTCAAGATTATTATGTTTTGGCAATATCATTGAACTGACAGTTTATCTCTCAATCCCGTATCTATCACCAGCACCATCCACCATCAGACCCTAATCACCATATATCTACAACCTATTCAATGAGACCATTCCAATGAGTCCCAACACGATACTTCTGCTGTTACTGAGGAGTTGGGTGTGCTGTGATTCCTGGTGATGCCCCAGCATCAAGTCAAGATTATTATGTTTTGGCAATATCATTGAACTGGCAGTGTATCTCTCAATCCCGTATTTATCACCAGCACCATCCACCATCAGACCCTATTCACCATATAACTACAACCTATTCAATGAGACCATTCCAATGAGTCCCAACACGATACTTCTGCTGTTACTGAGGAGTTGGGTGTGCTGTGATTCCTGGTGATGCCCCAGCATCAAGTCAAGATTATAATATTTTGGCAATATCATTGAACTGACAGTTTATCTCTCAATCCCGTATCTATCACCAGCACCATCCACCATTAGACCCTAATCACCATATATCTAGAACCTATTCAATTAGACAATTTCAATGAGTCCAAACATGATACCTATGCTGTAAGTTAGCGTGGAGATGGGTGTCCTGCTGATTTCTAGTAATGCCCCAGCATCAAGTCAAGATTATTATGTTTTGGCAATATCATTGAACTGACAGTTTATCTCTCAATCCCGTATCCATCACCAGCACCATCCACCATCAGATCCTGATCACCATCTATCTACAACATAATCAATGAGACCATTCCTACGAGTCCAAAGACGAAACCTGTGCTGTATATACTGAGGAATTGGGTGTCCTGTGACTCCTGGTGATGCCCCAGCATCAGGTCAGAATTATTATGTTTAAGCAATATCATAAAACTGACAATTTATCTCTCAATCCCCTATCCATCACTAGCACCATCCACCATCAGACCCTAATCACCATATATCTACAACCTATTCAACGAGACCATTCCAATGAGTCCCAACACGATACTTCTGCTGTTACTGAGGAGTTGGGTGTGCTGTGATTCCTGGTGATGCCCCAGCATCAAGTCAAGATTATTATGTTTTGGCAATATCATTGAACTGACAGTTTATCTCTCAATCCCGTATCCATCACCAGCACCATCCATCATCAGACCCTAATCAATGTATATCCAGAACCTTTACAATGAGACCATTCCAATGTGTCCAAAGACGAAACCTGTGCTGTATATACTGAGGAGTTGGGTGTCCTGTGACTCCTGGTGATGCCCCAGCATCAGGTCAAGATTATTATGTTTAAGCAATATCATAGAACTGACAATTTATCTCTCAATTCCCTATCCATCACCAGCACCATCCACCATCAGACCCTGATCACCATCTATCTACAACCTAATCAATGAGACCATTCCAATGAGTCCCAACACGATACTTCTGCTGTAAGTTACTGAGGAGTTGGGTGTGCTGTGATTCCTGGTGATGCCCCAGCATCAAGTCAAGATTATTATGTTTTGGCAATATCATTGAACTGACAGTTTATCTCTCAATCCCGTATCTATCACCAGCACCATCCACCATCAGACCCTAATCACCATATATCTACAACCTATTCAATGAGACCATTCCAATGAGTCCCAACACGATACTTCTGCTGTTACTGAGGAGTTGGGTGTGCTGTGATTCCTGGTGATGCCCCAGCATCAAGTCAAGATTATTATGTTTTGGCAATATCATTGAACTGGCAGTTTATCTCTCAATCCCGTATCTATCACCAGCACCATCCACCATCAGACCCTAATCACCATATATCTACAACCTATTCAATGAGACCATTCCAATGAGTCCCAACACGATACTTCTGCTGTTACTGAGGAGTTGGGTGTGCTGTGATTCCTGGTGATGCCCCAGCATCAAGTCAAGATTATAATATTTTGGCAATATCATTGAACTGACAGTTTATCTCTCAATCCCGTATCTATCACCAGCACCATCCACCATTAGACCCTAATCACCATATATCTGCAAAATTTATTCAATGAGACCATTCCAATGAGTCCCAACACGATACCTCTGCTGTAAGTTACTGAGGAGTTGGGTGTCCTGTGATTCCTGGTGATGCCCCAGCATCAGGTCAAGATTATTATGTTTTAGCAATTTCATTGAACTGACAGTTTATCTCTCAATCTCCTATCCATCACCAGCACCATCCACCATCAGACCCTAATCACCATATATCTACAAAATTTATTCAATGAGACCATTCCAATAAGTCCCAACACGATACTTCTGCTGTTACTGAGGAGTTTGGTGTGCTGTGATTCCTGGTGATGCCCCAGCATCAAGTCAAGATTATTATGTTTTGGCAATATCATTGAACTGACAGTTTATCTCTCAATCCCGTATCCATCACCAGCACCATCCATCATCAGACCCTAATCACCATATATCTAGAACCTATACAATGAGACCATTCCAATGAGTCCAAAGACGAAACCTGTGCTGTATATACTGAGGAGTTGGATGTCCTGTGACTCCTGGTGATGCCCCAGCATCAGGTCAAGATTATTATGTTTAAGCAATATCATAGAACTGACAATTTATCTCTCAATTCCCTATCCATCACCAGCACCATCCACCATCAGATCCTGATCACCATCTATTTACAACCTAATCAATGAGACCATTCCAATGAGTCCCAACACGATACTTCTGCTGTAAGTTACTGAGAAGTTGGGTGTGCTGTGATTCCTGGTGATGCCCCAGCATCAAGTCAAGATTATTATGTTTTGGCAATATCATTGAACTGGCAGTTTATCTCTCAATCCCGTATCTATCACCAGCACCATCCACCATCAGACCCTAATCACCATATATCTACAACCTATTCAATGAGACCATTCCAATGAGTCCCAACACGATACTTCTGCTGTTACTGAGGAGTTGGGTGTGCTGTGATTCCTGGTGATGCCCCAGCATCAAGTCAAGATTATTATGTTTTGGCAATATCATTGAACTGACAGTTTATCTCTCAATCCCGTATCCATCACCAGCACCATCCATCATCAGACCCTAATCAATGTATATCTAGAACCTATACAATGAGACCATTCCAATGTGTCCAAAGACGAAACCTGTGCTGTATATACCGAGGAGTTGGGTGTCCTGTGACTCCTGGTGATGCCCCAGCATCAGGTCAAGATTATTATGTTTAAGCAATATCATAGAACTGACAATTTATCTCTCAATTCCCTATCCATCACCAGCACCATCCACCATCAGATCCTGATCACCATCTATCTACAACCTATTCAATGAGACCATTCCATTGAGTCCAAAGACGATACCTCTACTGTAAGTTACTGAGGAGTTGGGTGTTCTGTGATTCCAGGTGATGTCCCAGCATCAAGTCAAGATTATTATGTTTTGCCAATATCATTGAACTGACAGTTTATCTCTCAATCCCATATCTATCACCAGCACCATCCACCATCAGACCCTGATCTCCATCTATCTACAACCAATTCAATGAGACCATTCCAATGAGTCCAAAGACGATACCTCTACTGTAAGTAACTGAGGAGTTGGGTGTGCTGTGATTCCAGGTGATGTCCCAGCATCAAGTCAAGATTATTATGTTTTGGCAATATCATTGAACTGACAGTTTATCTCTCAATCCCCTACCCATCACTAGCACCATCCACCATCAGACCCTGATCTCCATCTATCTACAACCTATTCAATGAGACCATTCCAATGAGTCGAAACACGTTACCTATGTTGTAGTTAGCGTGGAGTTGGGTGTCCTGTGATTCCTGGTGATGCCCCAGCATCAGGTCAAGATTATTATGTTTTAGCAATTTCATTGAACTGACAGTTTATCTCTCAATCCCCTATCCATCACCAGCACCATCCACCATCAGACCCTGATCACCATATGTCTACAACCTATTCAATGAGACCATTCCAATGAGTCCAAAGACGATAACTCTGCTGTAAGTTACTGAGGAGTTGAGTGTCCTGTGATTCCTGGTGATGCCCCAGCATCAGTTCAAGATTATTATGTTTTAGTAATATCATTGAACTGACAGGATTCTAAATTTCAAATCGATTAGACCTATGAAAGTTGCTCATATCTTTTCCTCAATTAGTAGAGAGCTGATTATCTTCAAATGGCTGAGAATATTTTCTTGAATCATGGCTAAGAACACTCTCGATTAAGTCACCTTTTAAACAAAAAAAACTAAATCAAAATAGGTCCACCCGTTTGGATGCTATGATGCCACAGACAGACACACAGATACACAGATACACAGATACACAGATACACAGATACACAGATACACAGCAACACACCTCAAACTTATAACACCCCTCTTTTTGCGTCGGGGGTTAATAAATAATCTTTTTTTTTTAGTTCCTTTCGACTTATTGGCTGAGAGACATTAATTTTCCGTTAGATCTTAAAGAACGCAAACGGATTTTGTGCGGATGTCAATCACATAGTGGATGTGAAAGGGGGAAGAAGTGGTAAGCGGGTTGTCGGTTGAAGTAGTCATGTTAGGCAGGCTTACGCTGACGCCCCGTTTGCTTTTCAAGTCTGGAATATGGCGGGAAAACTAACTGCGGGTTCCATGCATGAGCAAATGTCAAAGACGCGAAAAGTCTTTAAATCAATGCTAAAAACATGTCAGAAAAATCAAAATAAATTAAAAATCCTGGCTAACAATCATAAATCTAAGGATTTTTCATGGTTTTGGAAAAATACAAACAGATTAAACCCGAGGCCGGGCCTCCTCGTAAGCGTAGGGCAGCCTGAGTCTGCAACATGAGCAACATGAGCCTGCTGCTATAGCTAACTTGTTTGTGAAACATTTTAAAGTTTAATCTCCTGAGGATTGTCTGAATGAGTTTGTTCGCGCCGTTTCATTGGCGCTCCTTTATTTTAGATATAGATTTATTCAACCCGCGTTTTACTTTATATTTTTATTTTTGCTGCTTGGTTTTGTACTGAGGTAGAAGTTATACGACCGACACCGCCGCCGCGTGATCGTGTCTTTGCCGCTCTGATTGGTTTATCCACAATTTTGGATTAAACCGCCCTTTGAGGGTGTTTCGTGCCGTACACAACCCTCATATCGTCCTCACCATAAAAAAAACCGAGAAGAACGCATCAAGGTCTCAGCAGCGCTGGCACCTGGAGCGAGGCCCTGAGCTGGACTGCCCACCGTGGTGCTAAGGTTGGTCAATTTTCTTGCCTTCGTTGCGAAATCAGCAGCTTTTTTCAATCTTGTGTTCTTTTCCCCTTTCTTAATTAAATAAAACCTATGGAGATACAACTACTACCCACCCACGCAAACAGAGTTGAATGTCAAGTTTTCAGAAAAAGATGCTACAGTTATAAAAAGTAAGGTTAGGGGCAAGTCGCTAGGCAATGACTACCTCAGCATCGAGCACCTGCGACATGCGGGCGTTCACCCGCCAAGGGTATTGGCGATGTTCCTCTCACTCTTTCTGAGCAGCTCATCTGCCTAGCGGTCTGATCAAAATTGTGGTTGCGCCGAATGTGAAAGATAAGACTGGGGATACATCGGATCTGTCAAACTACAGGCCCAAATCGTTTGCTACTGTCATTGCCAACCAAAACGAATATGGCAATCAGCATCGACTTACATGATAGCCAGTTTAGGTTCAGATCTGGTTTCTCCAAGGAAAGTGCCATAGTGTCTCTCAAACACACTATTCAGTACTACACGTCCAGGAAAACGCCTGTTAATGCGTGTTTCGTAGACCTTGCCAAAGCTCTTGGATCTAGTGTCGTACGATTTGCTGTGCAGATGTTATTAAAAGATACTTCAGTTTGTTATGTCGCCACTTGCGAAACCCCAAATTCTTAAGACAATGACTAACACCGCATTGCGCTCTGCACCGTGAGATTCGCCATCTCAGCAATTCGATGGCGTGAGACCGAAGATTGTGAAATAGCAGTGACGAATATTGATTTAGTGTATTAGTGAATCACTCTTGTTTCTCACATCGAGCAATTGTCACGCATCTTAGTTTTACCGATCTAAATGTAATAATTACTTTAATTAAATTCATTAAGTAAATTATATCGGTTTTATTTGCATCCTCGACTGCAGCCGTACGTAATTGGCGCAGTCGGTAGGATACTCGCGTTCGGTTTCGCGTAAAGAGGAAGATTTCCGCTATCGTAAAGCCGCCCGTGCGGCTATCCAGTCGCTCCAGAGTATCCCGAATCTACACGTCGTGCTGTATCGAGGAATCCAGACATTGATTACGCAAAGGGGCTGATATAATGTTCATGTAAGTACATTAGATTATTTCTAGTGACCGCTTTCTCCTAGCCTGTATTAATATAACCTTCCAAAATTTTCTTTCCACGAAAATTCAGGAATACTAGGGTAGTTAGAAGTAGAGACTTAGCGATAGATTCTAGAAGAAATATTAATTTAGATACGTTACACGAGGACACAGAATCGTTTTCTGGGAAAATGTCTTTGGATTTAGATACCGTTTTTAAAGCATTACGGTTGGTACCCGAATTTGACGGGAACCCGAATGTGCTGACTAGGTTTATTCAATTGTGTGATCATTTAGTTAAAGAATATTACAATGTTCAAGGTGGTTCAGAATTAATTAACTCAGCACTTATTAATGGTATATTAAATAAAATTGTAGGATCTGCTGCTCGCTTAATAAACTCAAATGGTATTGCAACTGATTGGAATGGCATCCGTAACGCATTAATAAATAATTTTGCTGACCAAAGGGATGAGACCGCCCTTTATAGCGATTTATCTCTTTTAACACAGGGCTCTAACACTCCGCAAGAGTTCTATGAGCGTTGCCAGAACCTGTTTAGTACAATTATGACATATGTTTCCTTACACGACTCCTTAAAAACTACTATAGATGCTAAAAGGGATTTATATAAGAAATTGGCGCTCCAGGCGTTCACGCGTGGATTAAAAGATCCTATAGGATCACGCGTGCGTTGTATGCGCCCTCAAAGCATAGAACAAGCACTAGAATTTGTTCATGAAGAAACTAATACCATGTATCTGCAAAATCGTAATGACCGGTTGCCTGATAAAAGAATTAATAGCAATAACCAACCCGGTAATCATTTTAAAATGCCCTCTCAGCCGTTTAATATGCCTGATCCAAAGTCTAATAATTATAGCATGCCAGGACCTGCACGTTTCCAAATTCCAGTCCAACAACCACCGCAGTGGAAACCGATTTATTTCCAACCTCGTCAGTTTGGTCCGACCCGAACTCAGCAAATGTTCAGGGCACCCCCACCGAACTATAACCGTCAGAATAACCTATTTCAAGGAGTACAGCAGAATTCTCCTAACCAGCCTAGCGGGTCAGCGCAACCACGCCCTATGAGTGGTGTTAGCCATTTCGTGAGCAGACAATTACCACCTACTAACGCTTTATCTCGACATGATTGGAATAGATCAGGGAATCCCCCACCTAATAATTATTTCAAAACTCGGGAAATGCATTTTAATGATTGTTTCATTGATCCGTCGATCAATGATTTCTTTACCGATCATGATGGAAACTATTACGATTACTATGAGTACCCAGAAAATATCTATTATGAATATCAACCATCCCCTCAGGAATGTTTAGAATATCCCCAGCAGCCTGGAAGTATAAAAGAGGACGACAAAGGATCTAACGAGCCGGATTTTCGGGAAACGCCGAAATCCGACAAATTAAAATAGAAGTAAATCTCCAAACACAACGGTACCTTCCATACATTCAAATTGAGTCACCTCCACTTAAGCTTTTAATAGACACAGGTGCAAACCAGTCATTCCTATGTCCCAATGCTGTCGAAAAATACTTTAGTGATTTTCCATTAAATTACTCTCCATTTGAAGTGCATAGTGTTCATGCTAAAACTAGAAACGACTATTCAATTACTTTACCTATTTTTAAAGAATTTAATGATTCAAGTACAGTTTCGTTCGATATCTATAAGTTCCATGATTTCTTTGATGGACTTATTGGCACGGATTTGCTAGAAAAATGGGAAGCTACAATAGATTATAAAAATAAATTATTTACAACTAAGTTCGCTTCAAATCCTATTAGAATTTATGATTCACGTAATACTAATTTGTATGAGAATATTATTCCAGCAGGTACATCTAAGTTACTAAAGATTCCGATTAACGTCCGCGATGGAGATGCTTATATTCCTGAACAATCTATTTCAAACTGTATCATACGCGAATGCCTTACTACGGTTAAACAGAATAGGGGTATATTAGAAGTACAGAATCCTAGTAGGAATGATATAATCTTTTCAATGGATCGTGCAATGCCTGCAGAAGTTCATAATGTCGAGTGCACGCGCACTAAACAGCAAAACCAACGCGTAAAAGACGTACTATCGCGTCTGCGTACTGACCACTTAAACGAAGAAGAACGTATTAATCTAGAATCATTGTGCTCGCAATATGCAGATGTTTTTTATATTGAAGGTGAACAATTAACATTCACAAATAAAATTAAACATTCAATTAAAACTACAGATGAGGCTCCAGTCTATACAAAGAGTTATAGATATCCATATATTCATAGACAGGAAGTACAAGAACAGATAGGTAAAATGTTAGAACAAGGTATAATTAGACCTTCAAATTCTGCTTGGAGCTCTCCTATTTGGGTGGTAGCTAAGAAAGCTGACGCATCAGGAAAGGCGAAGTGGCGTATTGTAGTAGATTTTAGAAAACTTAACGAGAAAACCATAGACGACAAGTACCCTATCCCTAATATAGCTGATGTCCTAGACAAATTAGGCAACTGTCATTATTTTACTACGCTAGACCTAGCTAGTGGATTCTACCAGGTCGAAATGGACCCCCAAGATATTACAAAAACAGCATTTAATGTAGAACATGGGCATTTCGAATTTTTGAGAATGCCCATGGGACTTAAAAATAGTCCATCTACCTTTCAAAGAGTGATGGACAACGTGTTGCGCGAACTACAAAATACTATTTGTCTAGTATACCTAGATGACATAATAGTTTTTAGTACATCATTACAGGAGCACATAGTCAACCTAGAAAAAGTTTTTAAAAGATAACGCGAATCTAATTTTAAAATACAAATGGATAAATCTGAGTTCCTTAAATTAGAAACAGCTTATCTAGGGCATATTATAGGCAAAGATGGAATAAAGCCTAACCCAGATAAAATCTCAGCAATACAAAAGTATCCTTTACCTAAAACCCCTACCGAAATTAAAAGGTTTTTAGGACTTCTTGGTTATTATAGAAAGTTCATACCTGATTTTGCTAAAATAACCAAACCTTTGACTCAAAGCTTAAAGAAAGGCTCCAAAATTACACTTGATCAAAGTTATGTCGAATGCTTTGAAAGATGTAAGACCCTTCTGGTCAATGATCCAATTCTTCAGTACCCTGATTTTAAAAAAGAATTTATACTCACTACGGATGCTTCAAATTTGGCAATTGGGGCAGTACTTTCACAAGGGACTATTGGATCTGATAAACCAATAGCTTGTGCCTCGCGTACGCTTAACTCTAGTGAAATAAACTATAGCACTATTGAAAAGGAATTATTGGCTATAGTCTGGGCAACGAAGTATTTCAGGCCATATTTATTTGGACGTAAATTTAAAATTGTGACCGACCATCGCCCTTTGCAATGGGTGATGAATATTAAAGAACCGAATTCCCGTCTAACCCGTTGGAGATTACGGCTAAGCGAATTTGAGTTCACAGTTGTCTATAAGCAAGGAAAACATAATACTAATGCAGATGCTTTATCAAGAATAGAAATCCATAATGAAGAAGTTAGTTCGATAGTAGTTAACACCTCACAAGGTACACCTTCAGACTCAGATTCTAGAACTGAAACCGCGGATTCTAGGACTTTAAGCGCCCATAGTGATTTAGAAAGTCCCATATTAGAAATCCCTATTTCGGACGATCCCCTTAATAAGTTTAATAAGCAAATATATTTTAATGTTGTTGGAGATATAAAAAGCAGGCCTAGTGTTTCTAAACCATTTGAAACACACACTAAAACTGTCATACAAATTTCAAAATCTAATTTAGAACAAGACGTTATAAGCGCAATTAAAGAATACGTTAATCCAAAAGTAAAAACAGGTGTTTTAATTAACCCTACATTAGAAATGTATTCTATAATACCTATAATTCAAAAATATTTTAAAAACTCTGCAATGAAATTAGTACTTACCAAAACTGAAGTAGATAATGTTAAAGATTATTTCAAGCAACAGGAAATTATAAAGAAATATCATGAAGGAAAAACTAATCATAGAGGCATCAACGAGTGTTATCTAGCATTATCGCGTAGATGCTATTGGCCAAATATGAAGGAGCATGTAACAAAGTATATCAATGAATGTCAAATATGCGGGCAAGCTAAATATGATCGTAATCCAGTTAAACCAAGGTTACAAATTGTACCTCTACCTACAAAGCCTTTTGAAGTTGTACATTTAGACCTGCTTAGTATTGAAACGAATAAGTATCTTGTAATTGTAGATGCATTTTCTAAGTATGGTCAAGCATACTTCTTGAAAGATGCTACAGCTATTAGCGTCGTACAAGCTTTACTAAAGTTTTCTACTCATCACGGAGTACCCCTAACTATTGTAACAGACAATGGTCCGGAATTCAACAACCAAATATTCTCCGAATTTACTAGATTGCACAAGGTGCAACATCATAAAACCTGTCCTAATACACCCAATGAAAATGGAATGGTAGAACGACTTAATTCCACACTGTTAGAACATTTGCGTATATAAAAATTAGAACACCGAGGAGAATCAATTACTAATCTTATAACTTATGCTATATTGGCATATAATAGTTCAATACATAGCTTTACGAAATGTAGGCCTATCGATATAATTACCGGTCATTTTGATCCCCGGGATCCTTTAGATATGAATCTATCAGAACACCTCTTGCAACAATATATCCAGGAACACCGTAGACGAATGTCAAAAGTATACGATATTCTCAACGATACATCACTTCATCGCCGCACAGGCATTACTGAATATTAATAAGAATCGTGAACTTGAGAAAAATTATGAACCAGACCAACAAGTTTTTATTAGGAATCCTTTATGCCACAGACAAAAGTTAGCAGCTCGATATACCCATGATACGGTATTAGCGGATTTGCCTATTCATATCTATACAAAGAAAAAAAGAGGCACTGTGCCTAAATCACGACTAAAACGGGTGCCTAATAGTGCTCGTTTGTTACAGAACACTGAAAATACTACTAGTCCTGACCCTGGCCCGAGCAGACGAGATAACGCTAGACAGTCTTAACGATGGACCAGGTATTTTGCCCTTCAACCTAGGATCCACAAGAGTCATTTCACATTTCCACTCTTTCCTCCAAATTATAAACCTTGATGAGATGCGCAATAGTTTAGAGGCAGTTAATGAACAATTGCAAAATCTTACGCCACAATTGAGCAATATATCACGATCTCTCTATGAGCCCCACGTTAACTACCTAGGTACTAAGTTAGAAGAAATATCGGAACAGTTAGAAACACTTGAGGTAAAGCGTGTTAAAAGAGGTCTCATAGATGGTCTTGGTTCAGTAATAAAGAGCATTTCGGGTAATTTAGATTACACTGATGCATTAAAATATGATAATGCCATTGCAATCTTAAAACAAAATGAAAATAGTTTAGTTGCTGAAATTAATCACCAAATAAGTTTAAGTAAGCAGTGGGTTTCGCGTAGCTCAAACGTTACAGATAAAATAGTAGAAAACCAAAATAAAATCGAGAAAATTATCAATTCTATTTTAGCTAGCAATGTTAAACATGAAACAGATACCATTAAATATGCTCATTTGGCACAGTTACTAATGATATTGGGAGATAACATAGATAATTTGTCTAAAGAACTGGACAAATTACAAAATTTATTAGCATTTATTAGAGCTAGAAGTATTCATAATTCTATATTGAACTATGCAATGTTTAAGGACATGATGAATAGATTAGGTATGTTATATAATAAGGATCAATTTCTAGATATAAGCCTTAGAGAGTATTTTGACATAATTAGACTAGGATATTATTACAATGGGAATAAAATTGTGATAGTTACAAAATTTCCGATACTTTACCCTACTAACTTTATCCTATATAAATTATCCCTGGCTCCTAATTATGATAATAAGGTCCTAATTCCAACTTATCCTTTCATAGCGGTTCACGAAAAAGATCTATTGTACATGGAGACAGAATGTCCGAAGTATAGCCACGGTCACCTTTGCGAGGATAATTTAAGTCGCCACCATGGCAAACAATCGGACTGTATCCAGCAGCTTATACTACACCATAAAATTAATGAATCCTGTCAATTTACATCAGTTATCCTGTTTTCTGAAGCTATGGAGCAACTAGACGACCAACACTTCATTCTAAGCTTTCCTAAACCTACGAAAGTTCGGTTAACCTGTTCTGAAGATAATTATAGAATGCTGAAAGGGAGCTACTTGTCCATCATACCCAAAGGATGCGCGCTAAGAACTACAGCATTTACTGCAAGCAATTGTCTTGATCAAACTAAGGGAAAGATATTGAAGATTATGGACTTACCGATTATAAAGGACAATTCATATAATTTACCAATGAAAACGATAAAACTAGATAACATTGACCTTGGCAGTTTGCATTCAAGTAACTCTGAAATCGTTCTACAAGAACCTGTAACGCTACAGTCGTCGAACACTGAAGCTATATACCACACTACTATACCGGTATACATTCTACTATCCGGTGCATGTGTACTCATTATCATCATTATACTTCGTCGTCGTAGATTGAAGCAACTACAGAAAGCCGCTGATGGAATCGATATTAAGGCTAAGGATAAGGAGACCTGCGACACCGAGATTGATCCAGCTTCGCCATCGACACTATTTTCGACTAGAGTTTTCAAATAGATGCCGATCTCGTGGAGGGAGATGTTATGTCGCCACTTGCGAAACCCCAAATTCTTAAGACAATGACTAACACCGCATTGCGCTCTGCACCGTGAGATTCGCCATCTCAGCAATTCGATGGCGTGAGACCGAAGATTGTGAAATAGCAGTGACGAATATTGATTTAGTGTATTAGTGAATCACTCTTGTTTCTCACATCGAGCAATTGTCGCGCATCTTAGTTTTACCGATCTAAATGTAATAATTACTTTAATTAAATTCATTAAGTAAATTATATCGGTTTTATTTGCATCCTCGACTGCAGCCGTACGTAATTAGTTGATGTACCACTGGAATAATAAATGATAATAAATAATACTTCTGGAAATAAACCTTGATATAGTTCGATATGACCAAGATAGAAAATTAATATGAATTCACTGGAAAGCGTGCAGTCAGGTGAATATCGCTATGCTGTGAGCGCCTAAGATTTGATAACGGTGATCGCCATCTGAACGGTCTGGATTTCAGACAGAGCCACAGCTGCAGCTGACTTTACAGGTACACGAAAACTGAAGTGTTTGTTACGGCTAATTTCCAAAATGGCGGGACGTTTTTCACGGGACTTCCAATAGCAGATAGCTGTTGTTATAAGGAGTAACTTAGATATTATTTTATTTTAGAAAAATAAATAGGGTTCCTTGCAAAGAAATAACGACGTTTTATTTTTACCAGTGTGACGCGGGCGAAGTCACACTAGGAAAAAAATTATAAGATAACAGCTTTTAAATCTAGTAATGATTAAAAAAATATTACGTATGTTTTTGTGAAGGTGTGTCAACAAATAAAATCAAGATTGACGATGACATGAAATACATTAAAGCGGTTTCTAATTGACTGAGATTGTTATTAGTTCTTCACCTGACACCTGACCTTATATCAGATAATGTGATTGATAAATGAAATTTGAATACAATGCTAAACCATCAAAATCTTTCAAATCATTTAATTGACTAATCTATCAATTAGTTGAAAACTCCGTCTTGTTTCAATTTGCGTAACAGTATGTTTTTTTTTGTCGTTTATTTTATTTGGTTTAATCCATTCGTACTAAAATTTTAAATGCAAATGTAACTCTGTTTGTTTGTTAGTTACCTTTTCATGATTAAACGGCTCAACAGATTAAGATGAAATTTGGTACGGATAGTTTGAGACCCTGGAAAGTACATAGGATAGTGTATTTCCTTGAGATGATAAAACAATTTTTAGCTTATGTTTGTAAATTCAAATGCCTTAATCAAGAACTCTTCTGCTTCAACAACTGTGATTGTCGGCCGAAAAAGATATTATAGTGTAATCATAGATTGATTTAGAATCCTTAATTGATGAACTGTGTGAGGAGTGAAATGAAAGATAAGGGAATCAGTGATAGCATGACAGGACGGTATGGAAGAAGAAAACGTGTTGCGCCGATCCCAAGTAACATGGGACAAGGGCTAGGAGATGATGAATCGATGGACATAGTAATGTAATGGCCTCGCCTCCTATTACATGGGACTTAGAGAGATAGCTGGCTATATGTGGGTGTACTTTAGTTGGACCTGTTTCGGGGAAAACAGGCGTGGTCTTATGTTGTTGTGCTAACAATAAAAATACAATGTAACTGATGATAAAAATTTATTAAAGATTAATAAACAGTTCAAGCAATAATTTGTTAAAAAAGAAAAAGTGTATCTATTATCTAATAGTATTCTAATAAATAGATCCTCAAACGCTTCTTGAATTCTCCTCGTATGATCGTTATTTAAATATTATCGGCGAGGATCAGTGCGGCACCGCGCTCTGCGATCATATTCACGGCGGCATTGATGTTGCCACTCGTTAAGGTGGGCATCGCGCTTGCGTCAATAACACGCATGTTGCTCACGCCCTTTACCTTCAGATCACTGTCTAAAACGCTGCCCATCGCACAAGTGCCCGAATAGTGCCACATAGTAGCTGACATACCTAAAGCATAACATTGCCAATATTCTGTGCCACTTAAACCAGAGCATAGTCCGGTGTCAACTAGCGTTGCATTATTCTCTGTAAAATACGTTGTGTTAATCACTTTGGTAAAGTCCACCAAGGAATTAATCATTAGATCCAAGTCATCGGTATTTGAGTAGGTACCAGTATACACCAGCGGTTCAACGGTGGGATCAGTACTAGCAAGCGTTACGTTGCCGTAAGATTTTGGCATCATAAGATTGTGCACCACAAATAACACTTTCCTGCCAACGTTAGCTGCGCCGAAAGTGTTGCAAATTGCATTAGAGTACTTAAAGGCATTAGTGCAAAGCTGCATCAGTGCACCAGAATCGTGGGGGAAAAGGAGGTTAATGGTCTGGTAGTCAGGATAAGTCTGTGATGAATTAAGTGCTGCGTAGAGAGTTGTTGTTGGTACAGGGAATTTAAACGGGTTGGAAGCAGGAGTAACAGAATTGTCCGATTCCATTTGAATTACAAGGACGGCCGAGGTGTGGTCCATGAGGTTTTGGCCAACGGGCAAGTCAGCGATCACCGATATTCCCATATCCTCCAGGTGGGACTTAGGTCCAATGCCAGACAACATCAATAGCTGAGGACTGTGGATTGCACCGGCAGATACAATCACTTCCTTATTCGCGTATATCTGTACTGACTCTCCGCTAGATGTGGTCACTTGCACACCGACGGCTACGTAATCTTCGATCAAAACCTTTGTGACTTTCGAAGATAGAGCGACGCACAGATTTGTGCGACTACTAGCTTTAGCTAGGTAGGCAATCGAACCACTCTGACGCACATTATCGCCAATTGCGAACAAAGGGTTTGTTGCACCGAGAGATGAAGTGAGCGACGTTGTATCATTTACAATGGCATGTCCAATCTCATTAAACGCATCTAAGTAGTATTGATTTACGTCATCTATTTGTCTTGCAATTTTTACCATGCCATCGGTGCCGTGGAGTTCGACTTTGCTAGTCACGAGTAAATCTAAGTCAGTCAAATTTTCAAGCATTTTGAAGTACGGAAGAACGTTCTCGTATGTCCAACTGTCATCGCCTAAAATTGATGCCCAGTTATTGAAGTCATGAGGATCTCCTTGTACGTGTATCATGTGGTTGATGTTGCTGCTACCGCCAAGCATTTTTCCCTGTGTTAGACTGACGATGTGGTCCTGCAGGTTCTGTGCTGTATAAGAATCGTTAACAGACGATGTATCGAAGTCGTAAGTCATCTTCGGCATCGGTGTAAATAATAATGGAAACTGTGAAGAAAAAAAAAATTAAGTGTGTTTTGTTGATTGCTTATGACATAACTGAGATAAAAATGGTCAAAGATTTTAAATATTTTGGAATGAAAAAAATTTTGTTTTCATAATTACGTCACAATAAAAACATATTCGTTTCGTATAAGTTTGCTTTTAATCCAAACTTTATCTTAAGTATTCTGGTATAAAATCCTGGCTTTAATCTGGATGACTAAATATAAACAACATCTCTTATAAAACTTACCTCCGACTCAATGGGTGGGTATGTCCCTTCTTCGATCAAAAGAACATTGATGCTACTGTTAGCTGAGAGTCTGTAGGCAAGAGCTGAGCCAGCAGTTCCTCCCCCAACGATAATGTAGTCATAATAGGAGCTATCTGAAAATTTAAAAAATAAGTTTTATGTTCGTTGTTAGCACTTTACTATTGTAACATTACATCACGTCTATACTACCGAAGGGTTGCCCGAGTGGTGCACATATAGCACACCTACATTTCACCAGTACGTTTCATGTCCCATGTAATAGTGGTTGTACCTATTTATTTATTTATGCACACACAAAACACTTAACAGAGAAAAAAAGGAATACAGATAGAAGAGCGCAAAGGTACTGCTTGTTTACTATATTCAATAACATAGCAAGCATTTGCAATCAGAAAAAAATATTTGGTGAAGTGGAACTGATGAAGAAGACCACAGATGGCTATTGGAATTCCTTGATAAGTATGTTATGGGTATCAGATATCTCGAATAGTTAACCGATTATGGTGAAGCAAATGCGATATACTCTGGCTATTTTCATAATAATATGAAGTACCAAAACTAAGAAGAGTAAAATTAATAATTAAAACAGACTTCTAAAGCATAACGCTACAAAGCGAAAATTTACTTATTTTTCCGAGGTCGTTGATGAAAAATTAAAAACAACCGACTTCGGAAAACAAAGTTATTTTTGTAATGTTTCGCTTAAGAAGTCGGTTAAATTTTTGTATTAAAAAGCTATTGACGTGAGCAGTTCTTAATTTTTTTAATTTTTTTTGTTTTGACAAACTACATAGTTATTGCTAGGATAAAGAAAAATCTAGAGATATTTATTTTTACGGCGATAAAAATCGGCGATGTATTATTGTTAACCAAAATAAAGAAGATATCAATTGAGAAGGTACTAGAACTTTAATCTAGCCTTTCCATATACTTATTTTGAGCGATAAGGCTTAGGTGTCTAGTTAAACCTCAATCATTTTACTACATAACTCAAAAGGCAATCGCTCCTATTATTTAGAAAAAGAAGCTACAACCTTTTGAAAGGATTGGCTGATTCCAACTCTACACCGAAAGTTTTAGTCTGTGAATTTACTTACTTTGAAGGGCACAATCGGTTGAGTAGCGCCATTGCGTAAGCCCCAGAGAAAATAAGATCGTAAGTGCGGATTGTACTGAACTAATTGCAGTTAACGTTTCAGCTGCAGCGTCGGTCATGACTGTAAAAAAACAAAAGCACTGTTTAGTTCCGTGGTTGGTGGTAGGAAGACGTACATACTCAAAGCCAAAGGGAACTTGAAAATTGCGTCTTAGACTCTAGACAGTGTCATTTTATTATAAGAGGATCTAGAAAAACTGTAATTCAATCTACGAAAGCGTCGAGATAGCGAATGGAAAAATTACACAAATGTATGGAAGTCATACATAAGTCATACTCGTAAGTAATTTATTTAATAACATGTCACATTGATGACATCATACACTGTGTCAATATTTGTGATAAGTATAAGTTTAACAACACCACTAATATAATTATTACAATCGAAAGAAATAAATAAACCATTAAATAACAAAAACTTTCAATAAAAATAATTCATAATAATTTAATAATAAAAATAAAACGTCGGAGATAAAAATTTAATAATAAAGTAGATTTAGTTTCTTAAAATTCAATAAAGATTATAGTAGATTCATAATATAACACATAGATAACTAAAACCAATAAAATAATGAACCAAATTACGTAAAAAAGTCAATCTACTCAGTTAAAAATTCAATGCCAAATATACAATTATAAAAAGTTCAATAATATGTCGCAAATTTTAAATAATTTACCACTTTAAATCAATTGGGATTGCCAAGCGCTATCAAAATATAATTGATCGACGTTTTTTTTGACACGTTGTCTATGGATTGTTAATAGTTCCAAAATGTTTGGCATTGGCAAGCGCTATCAAAGAAGATTCGTCACGGCCCATACAAATTTTTCCCAGCCTCGGCACAAAAGATAGTATTCACAAAATTGTATATATATATATTAGGCAAATAAATTTTTGACTTTTGCCATTCCCATAAATAATGGCTGACATATTAAAATTACTTGCTATAGATATGTATTTTGTAAACAAACGCATTTCAGCAATTTTTTTGGCGATTTTTCGCATGTTTTTTGTTTCAATATTTCTATGATTGCCATTGAAATAAAACAAAATACAATATACATTCATTTTACACAATTTAATGAAAAACTGGGCATTCTGTTTTTTGCGCCGGGGCTTGACGATTTTAGGGGCACATTTGACGAGCCTTCTTTGACGTGGTGATTATTCTATTTTGACTTTTCAGAAATCATTTTCGCTATATAGAATGTTACTATTTCTACAACTTGTTTCCACAGATTATCTTTCTATCCATCTAGCTCTAAAGCCTTATTGGCAATTGATAATCCCTTAAGATTTCTAAAACATTTTGATAGTAAAGCAAAATAAATAAAATAAAAAAACAAAACGAAGTGAAAAAATGTAGACTGGATTGGTCACTTATGAATTCAAAATAAGAAATAATTATTAAATTCTAGAACAACAAACTATGTATGTCTTATATGACAAAGATCAAATTCCATTACAACCCAACTTTAGTCAATGCAATAAATTTTAAAATAATGACAAATTGCATCTTGTAAAATAATATGTGTGACACAGATATTGTCAAAAACTAAAAAAAGATTAAAAAGCAAAAAAATGGAATTGAAAAAGTCAAGTTTGGTACTTACTTGCTGTATCTGCTAACCGATGAAGACACAAAGTGAAGATGTCAATTGCTGATCATGGATTAGTATTTATACCAAAATGATTGAAAGACACGTCTTAACAAATACTTGTACAGGTGCTCAATTTAAAATTATTTATCTCTTTTTGATATATTTTTCTTATATCTTATCTTTTTTATGTTAATTATTGTACCGATCAAATAATAATTAACAAAAACCGGCCAAGTGCGAGTCGGACTCGCACACGAAGTGTTCCGTACCATTACCGCAAAACACTGCAAAAAAATCATGTTTGTTGTATGGGAGCCCCCTTTAATTTATTTTATTTAAATTTAATAATTATTATTTTTTAAAGTCAATATACAACTAAACATTCTGTGAATATTTCAAGCGTCTACCTGTTGCCGTTATTAATATCGAGCAAAAAACGGCCAAAAAATCACGTTTGTTGTATGGGAGCCCCCATTAATTTCACATCACATCATCAGCCTATTGATGTTCCCACTGCTGGGACACAGGCCTCCTCTCTGTGAGAGGGAATGGGCCGTTAACCACCACGCGGGCCCAGTGCGGGTTGGTGGATGTCACATGTCTTCGAATTTTTGGTTCTAGGACTTGCCGGTTTCCTCACGATGTTTTCCTTCACCGTTTTGAGAGCAGTGGTAATGAAGTAATTTACACAAAGTAAAGCGCCTGCCTGGGCTTGAACCCACGACCTACAACTTGTAAGTCACGGCCGATACCACTGGGCCACCACTGCTCTCTAATTTGGTCCCGTTTTTACCCTTTGGGTACGGAACCCTAAAAATGATATTTACACAAGTGTGGCACTGACGTGTTTGTCATGGTTATTTCCATCTTAATAATGTCTGAAATTTCGAATACAATAGTTTAATTCAAGACACAGGTGTTCTTTTTATATGTATATTTTGTCTTTTTCATCTAAATTAGCTGTTTCAATAATCATTGTTATTCATTTTTCGATATTAAAGTAAATTGTATTGTTTTGTTTTGTTGGTCGTCAAGACCCAATTCTTTCGATATGATCCAGAAATATCTCAAACTTGATGATTAACGATTCTTTAGAATAAAGACGACAACAGTTTTATTCAGTGTATTTTTACCCGACTGCAAGGAAAGAGGTTAGATAGGTCTTGACCGCCCAAATGTTCTTAAATAAGTGACGTTAAAAAAAACAAACGCCGGATTTTGGGCGTCATATTGTGGGGTTCCCAATTTTTTTTTCTTCCAAACCCATCGGTTGGAAAATCAAAATGAAGGGGTTTTAGTGGTGATTACAAACATGTAAACCACATATATCCATACTAATATTATAAATGCGAAAGTAACTCTGTCTGTCTGTCTGTCTGTCTGTTACCTTTTCACGCTTAAACCGCTCAACCAATTTAGATGAAATTTGGTAAGAAGATAGTTTGAGACCTTGGAACGGACATAGGCTACTTTTTTTTGCAAAAAATGCGAAGGGGGAGAAATGGGAGGGGGTTTAATTTTGAATGAAACTTCTTATTATGGCTTAAGCCGTTGAACCGATTAAGATGAAATTTGGTGTGAAGATAGTTTCAGACCCAGGGCAGGACTTAGGCTACTTTTTTTTGCATAAAACACAAAGGGGAAGAAATAGAGGGCTAGGTAAGATTTGTATGAAACTTCTTATTATGGCTTAAACCACTGAACCGATTTAGATGAAATTTGGTATGAAGATAGTATGAGATCCTGGGATGGACATAGGCTACTTTTTTGTATAAAACAAAGTGCGGAAGAAATGGGGTGGAGTAGTTATAAAATATGAAAATAATATGAAACTTCTTTTTATGGCGTTCTTCTTATTCGGCTGTAGGCATGATATGATTGTTTATGAAAGATTTGAGTATCAATTTGAAAAAGTCAACTTAATGTCAGTGTCCGTGAAAGTGGTAATTTAAGCAAAACTTTAAAATATTCTACTGCTTATTATTATTAGGGGGATATTTTTATGCTGTGGATATGCCTCGCAAGCGTAAATCTCCTCTGAGCCGTAGCTCTAGCAGAGCTCGAACAGCAAGACTAGCTAGAAGCTAAGAAACCGAGGAGCAAACTCAATCCGTCTAATTTTAGATGCTGAGCGTCACGCAACCCAAAGAGCTGTTGAGACTTTCGATCAGATTCAGGTTCGTCAACACGCAGATGCTGAGCGTCACGCAACTCAAAGAGCTGCTGAGACTTTAAACCAGACTCAGGTTCGCTAACTCGCAGATGCTGAGCGTCACGCAACTGAAAGGGCTGCTGCGACTTTCAACCAGACTCAAGCTCGCCAACTCACAGATGCTGAGCGTCACGCAACTCAAAGGGCTGGTGAGACTTTAGACCAGATTCAGGTTCGTCAACACGCAGATGCTGAGCGTCACGCAACTGAAAGGGCTGCTGCGACTTTCAACCAGACTCAAGCTTGCCAACTCACAGATGCTGAGCGTCACGCAACTCAAAGGGCTGGTGAGACCTTTGAGCAAACACAGGCCCTTCGGATTTTAGATGCCGAACATCACGCGTCATCGATAGCTGCTGAGACGCCTGAACAATCGACGGCGAATACGGCGTGTTTTACGAGCTCAACGGCAGTCTGAAAGGAGACGTACGTTTGCAAGAAATACATGGGAGTCGTTCCACAACGCTGCGTCTGATTATGACCCATTGATTGATTACACTAACCATCGATTAGTTCTCATAGGGAACATGGATAAAAAATGTAGATATTGTGAAGCACTCAAGTGGAATGATGAGACACCGGGTATGTGTTGCTCTGGTGGAAAAGTTTCAGTTCCAACGCTTGGTGAGCCAGAAGAACCACTCAAGTCTTTGCTTTTGTATGACAGTGATGAATCGCGCCGTTTTTTAAGCAGAATAAGAAAATATAATACATCCTGTAGAGTTTCTTTACTCTTTAGAATTATCAGGGGTGCCGTCCCATACGTTGAGGCTGAAAGTTGGTGTACCAGTCCTGTTAATGAGAAAGCTGAACGCACCAAAATTATGTGATGGTACCCGACTACAAATAACACACCTAGGACGCAATATAGTAAGGGCAACAATTATGACAGGAATAGCAAAGGGAGAAGATGTAATGATTTCACGTATTCCGATAATCCCAACCAATATGTCATTCCAATAAAAAGGTTGCAATTTACCCTTAAAGCGACATTCGCGATTACCATAAATAAAGCTCAAGGGCAAACACTGAAAGTTGCAGGAGTGAATTTAGAAAAAATCTGATTTGCCCATGGGCAACTGTATGTAGCGTGTACACGAGTATCAAGTCCACATAATATGTTTTAGCAAAAGATGGTAAAACTAAAATATTGTTTACACGACTGTGTTAAAGTAAGTAATTAAAAATTACAACTCTGTGGTCACAACCTATTTCCACACTTTTGACGACCTTAACAATATTTATAAGAATAAAAAATCAAATTAGTACCTACTGCATTTTATGTAACGCACAATACACTATTTTTGTACTACTACTCTGTGTTTACTTTTCTACGTTTTACGCGAGCGAAGCCGCGGGTAAAAGCTAGTTATGTATAAAAGTAATTCGAAAAAAAAGAGAAATAAAAAGTTGTAAATTTAAAAAGTTAATAGAATCAAAAAACCCGACTGCTTAAGAAGCGAACTAAAAAGATGTAAGTAAGAAGAAAATCTTGCTGTGCAGTCGGAGGATACATTTTTTTTTTTTTTTTTTTTTACTATATATAGGCCTGTGTTTGACCACAATCTCACCGTGGTCAGTGATGATGTGGCCGATGGTGGTAAGCACACAAAGCCTAGAAGGGAACTGGCTCTCAAGTGCTGCTGTCGGAACACACCGGCAGGTGCTTGGCGACAGATTTTCAACTTGAGGGTGGTTGCCAGCCAGGCGGGTACTACAAAGTACCCTACCACCGTGCTATGGTTTCCTCACGATGTTTTCCTTCACCGAAAGCTCAAGCTCATTGTAGGATTCGAACACGCGGCCTTCGTCTCGGTATCCGACGTCACTACCACTGAGCTATCATCGCCTTGAAAATATGGTTACATAAATATGGTTTTGGTCAGCCAAGTCGTAAATGTGTATCCTCCGACTCCACAGCATGATTTTCTTCTTGTTTACATCTTTTTAGTTTAATTCTTAAAGAGTCGGGTTTTTTTATTTTTAACCGACGAAAAAAAGAAGGAGTTACTCAATTCAACATATATTTTGTTTTATATGTATGACCACGCATAACTTTTTACAGAGTGGTCCGAATTCAAAAAATTTTTTTGAATGTAAAGATTATACCTCAAAGTTGGTCCCATTTAAATTTGAAAATGAAATACATCTCTAAAGGTAGAAAAAAAAAGAACTTATTGATAAACTTATCCACTGAATTTTCAATTCAGGACCAATATTTTTGAAATTAAGTAAACTGAAAAGCTAAAAAAAATGTTAATAAAAAATCCTTTTTAACAAAAGTTTTAACCGATTAAATAACGAACCGAAAAGCAAAAAAATATAAAAACGTTTAGTCTTGCATTTTCTATAGGCGGTGGTGACAAACAAACAATCAACGAACATCAACCCAGCTACATTAATTCTATCATTATCATCATTAAAGCCGAAAGACGTCCACTGCTGGACATAGGCCACCCCAAGACGTCGCCACATTGACCGATCCCGTGCGTCTCGCATCCAGCGCCTTCCCGCAATCTTAACCAGGTCATCGATCTACCTAGTGGGAGGCCTTCCAACGTATCGTCTTCCGCTTTGCGGTCGCCATCCCAGAACTTTTCGGCCCCATCGGCCATCCCTTGTGCCTTGCCCACTGGCACTTAAGTTTGGCAATTCTTCGGGTTATGTCGGTAACTTTGGTTCTCCTGCGGATATCTTTATTTCTGACTTCCTTTGGGTGACTTTAAGCTTTCTGATAGGTCCCATTGCGAGCGACCACGTATCGGTCCCGTAGATGATCAATGGCAACACACACTGGTCATAGACTTTTGTGTTGAGCCACTGCGGTAAATTGGACGAGAAGATACCACGCAACTTCCCGAACGCCGCCCAGCCGAGTCGGATTCGACGGTTGACCTCTTACTCGAAGTAAGACCTACCGAACTGGACCGTTTGTCCTAGGTAGACATAATCGTCTACAACTTCGAGTGTAGAGTCTCCGATCTTGATAGGAGTGGGTGTAACGTGGGCATTGACCATGACCTTGGTTTTCTCCATGTTCATTTTAAAACCCACTCTTTCGGAAGCTCTACTGAGGTCATCGAACATTGTACTGAGGCTCGCCATGGTTTTAGCTATGACCACTATGTCGTCAGCAAATCGAAGGTGAGTGATGTAGTCGTCATTAACGTTGATGCCGAGCCCCCTCCAGTCCAGAATTTTGAAGACATCCTCCAGCGCAGCAGTGAACAAGGACTCCCTGTCTCACGCCGCGCTGGAGAAGGATTAGTTTCGAGGTCTGATCCTGAAGACGGACTGACATGGTGGCGTTTTTGTACAAACACTTCAACACCTCAATGTACCGGTAGCCAAACTGGCACCGTTGGAGAGACTACAGTACAGACCAAGTCTTGATTGAATCGAAGGATTTCTCGTAGTCCACAAACGCTAAACAGAGAGGCAGATTATACTCTTCGGTCTTCTGTATAACCTGTCGCAGCGTATGTATGTGGCTTACGGTGCTAAAGCCTTTTCGGAATCTAGCATCTTCGGGAAGCCAGAAATCGTCAAACCTGCGCGCGAGACGATTCATGATGACTCTTGAAAACAATTTGTAGGCATGGCTAAGAAGTAAGATGGGCCTTTAGTTCTTCAATCTGGCATTGTCGCCCTTCTTGAAGAAAAGTACACCTCCTTAAGGGCCTTAAGTAATGGTTTCCCACCCGCTTTCAGGAGTTTGGCCGTGATTCCGTCATCACCCGGTGCCTTGTTGTTTTTAAGCTGTTTCAGAGCCATCCTAATCTCATACAGGCCTCGTCCGGAATGCCTTCGGTATAGTATCGGATCAATCTAGCTCTAGGGTCAGTCGCTAGATTCGCGCTGGATTTACTGGTTGATGTGTACAACTGCCCATAAAATCTCTCGACCTCCCTCAGAAGCTCAGGTTTGGCGAATACGATCCTGCCATCATCGGTCTTCAGTTTCGTGAGCTGGCTTTGCCCAATAGCCAGATCCCTTGAAAACACCTTGGAGCCTGTATTTCGTTCAATCGCGTCTTTAATACACTCGGTATCAAAGCGACGGCAGTCTCTTTTCTTGAGCTGCCGGTAATCGCACGCTTTATCTGAAGACTGCAGGATCATCTCACGCCTCTCTTTCATAAGCTTGAGAGTAGGATCAGAGAGCTTTTTGTTTCTATCTGTACGACGGGTCTTGAAAAACTTAGACCCGACCGTAGGGACAGCTTCCACAAACCCATCGCTGTATTCGTCCACGGAGCTCCCTAGGCACTCGATACGATTCTGAAGTTCGAGCTGAAAGGTCTCGGGGGTTTGGACCTGGATCTGTGCTGGACGGAGCGTGGACTTCATCAGTTGAGACCTTTCAAGTTTGATATTAATATCCAATGTGCTTCTAACCATGCGGTGATCACTCATATTCACCGAATTGATCACAGAGACATCTTTGAATACTTGCTTCTTAACCCGGTAATGTTGATAGACATTCGGATGAGTATTTAACTCTCACAACGACTCATGGCTTACTGCCTTCCTACACTCTCCCGACAAGGTTGAATAACTGTCTGGACCATGTCTTGATAAAAACGAAATCCCCTGCTAGGGTGGTAGTTTTGGACACCCATATTACAGATCATCTACCTGTGGCCATATTTCTTGACATGAACAAATCTGTTAGACCCCCTTCAAAAAACACCTCACTTCGATATGACTATGAGGCCATTAAACATGAATTAAATAATCATGATTTTACTCCTATTCTTGATATTGTAGACCCGAATCTTGCGGCCAACTATTTAATTGCCGATCTACAGACTGTCATACCTAAACATTCAAAAATTGTTCGCACACCCAGTAGGAAAACAGTCCTAAAACCTTGGATGACTGCTGGTTTGGTAAGATGCCTTCGCAATCGCGACAAAATGCACCGACGAGTCAGGGAGTCTCCCAATGATCCAATATTAAAAACCTCTTATATCCGTTACCGCAACTTTTGTAATTCTCTTCTTAACAAATTAAAACGTGCCTATGAGAAAACGGAGTTCCTTAAAGCTAATAACAATCCCAGAGCCACATGGAAAGTAATTAAATCGATCACTCATAGCAACCAACAGAGACACTTGCCTAATGCTCTGCTACAATCCTCTATAACCCCTGTCGAATCAGTAAATAGTGCCAATAAATATTTTGTGAATGTTGGAAAGAATCTTGCATCAAAATTTGACTCCACCAAGCGCCACGCCTCTTGTACATCTTCTTCCCCGTCCCCAATTAACTCTTTGCAAATTCCGTTGGTTGATGAGTCACTTGTTACAAGTACAATTCACAGGTTACGTGGTGATTGTGCTACTGGTTGGGACAACATCCCTGCAAACATTATAAAACAATCGAGCAGAATCCTGGCTCCTTTCCATTGCCCATATATGCAACTACTCCATCACTTCGGGAATGTTCCCAAAAGTTTTCAAACGTGTAGTTGTCCATCCAGTGTACAAAAGTGGAGCCAAAGACGAAGTGTCCAACTATCGGCCAATCTCAGTACTTAGCTCTTTATCCAAAATACTCGAAAGAATTCTCAACAACAATCTGACAATTTTTTTATCAAAAAATAAACTAATCGCAAACAACCAGTACGGTTTTCGCACAGGAGTCTCCACAGAAGATGCTGTCTCTGATTTTACAAATGCCTTGGTCGATAAATTGGACAATCGCCTTAAATGTTATGGTGTCTTTCTAGATTTAACGAAGGCCTTTGATACAGTTTCCATCCCTAGACTATTGGCCAAGATGGAGCATATGGAAATACGTGGTGTCGCCCTGGATATTTACAAAGATTACCTCAGTGCGAAAGCGTTAAAATTGATTCCATTCTTAGTGACGAGGAGTTTGTCGGTTACGGTATACCTCAGGGAAGTATTTTGGGACCCACGTTTTTCCAAATATATATTAACTATCTCTGTCTATTGTACCTCATCCAGTGCGACATTTTTACCTATGCGGATGACACAGCTCTGCTGATATACGATGGGGACTGGGTCAAAGCTAAGCACAGAACTGAACTCACTTTGCGAACTATTATAGACTGGCTTTCTACTAATCTGCTGACTCTCAACATATCCAAGACCAAAGTGATTCAGTATCGCTCACCAAACTCACCTGAACCACCTATAGACTCTAAAAAAATAATAACGCATACTTGCCATAACGGAATGCCATGCAATTGTGACTGCTTGACTATGGTTTCTAATATTAAATATTTAGGGGTTTACATCGACGAGAGGCTGGATTGGCGTTTTCACACGGATAGTATATGCTCCCGGCTTCGAAAATTAATTTACTTATTTAAGGATCTCAGAAATGCGGCTGACATTGATACAGCTTCCCTTGTATATCGTTCCCTGTGTGAGTCCATAATAACTTACTGTATAGCAGTGTGGGGCGGGACTTTCAAAACCGTGATGCTTAGGGTAGAACGAGCTCAGCGGGTGGTTCTCAAAGTAATGCATTTCCGTAAAAGGGACTACCCCACAGCCCAGCTGTACTCCGAGGCTCAGGTACTCACGGTGAGACAACTTTATATCCTCCGCACTGTCCTGCACAGTCATTCCATGATGCCACTTGATAAAAAGCTTACCTGTCGACGAATTCGCTTTCCTGTTTGTGAATCGGTCCAGTGTCGTTCTGCACTAGCTCGACGTCACTATCGTGCCCAAAGTTCCCAAATTTACAATATGGTCAACAAGACACTCGCAATTTACAGACTTACTGTGCATAAAGTCAAGCAGAGCCTTAAGCCATGGTTATTGTCCCTCAGCTACGAAGAAACAGAGCAAATACTAGTAACCATCCCGTGAGACAAATCCTTCCATTAGTGCAATACACGTAGATCCATTATCACATACGTGCACACACACACACTCACACACATACACATTAGCGCCGGAGTTTGATTTTAATTTTATTATTAGTTTAATATATGTACAGTCAAGGGTCAAAAGTGCAGTCATACTCTCCCAAAACTCAAATGGCTAGTTTTTGCAGAAGAAGTTTAATTATCCACAAGTAATTTAATATTTTGTATAGAAATTAAAGTATAGATTATTCCTACTAACCGCGAAAATTTGAAATTCTTTTGCCTACAAAAAAAATGCCCTTTCTGTTTTAGTAGAGTGTGACTGCAATTTTGACCCTTATAGTACCTTAGTTTTATATTTTAACCCTGTTAATCTGCATAAGAATGAATTGTAATTCCTCCCCGGAAGAGAGAACTGGCTCCTGTAACACAGGTCAAACACCTAGTACAGGAGTCAGGGAATCCATGTATTTTATGATTTTCTTATGTAAATAAAGTTAGAGTTATTTATTTATTCTTGGTTTACTCATTTTTTATTGTACCATCGGGGCTCTGCCAGGTCCACTTCCTGTGTTCACGCTTTCTGAAGTAGAAAAGCCAAAGTTCATCATAAAGAGGCCCTCCTTCTCCATTGAATTGAAGGTGATAGGAGGGTAGTCAAAAGTGAAACAACAAAAAATTTCTCTGTATTTAAAATTAAAATTAAAATTAGTAATAATTAATATTTATATAAATTAATGATAGAAATTGATATTTAATCATCACTACCTGCCAGTCAACTGTTATCTGCTTAAAATACAGAATTTAAATTTTTCAACATCATGGAGGCAATCAACCGTTCCATCACAGATCTGAACAACATATTCAGCCAAAGAATGTCTGATTTTGAAAAGGAGCTGAAGACCCCATGCACCACAGCAGTCACCACTTCGGTTCTAGCAGCGGAGTTTGCAACGTTCCGGGCATTTATTGTACAGGCGCTCAACACTCTACAGCAGCAAGTTACCATGTTGGCGCAGAGCCTGGACAATATGGAGATGCGTGGGCGGCGTAAGATCCTGCTGTTACACGGAGTGCCGGAGGAACAAGACGAGGAGACTGCACAGGTGGTCTCTCAAGTGGTAAAACAGCATCTCAATATTGTTTTGGATACATCTGGCATCAAGAGGTGTCACAGGATGGGACGCAGCTCAACCCACAAGCCCCGACCGATTCTCTTCAAGCTGCATGATGTGGCACTCCGCAGTAGGATCTGGTCCGGCAAGACCAAGCTGAAGGGGTCCGGTATAACAATGTCGGAGTTCCTCACTAAAGCCAGGCACAACGTCTTTATGGCGGCGCGGGACAAATTTGGAGTGACCCAATGCTGGACCTCGGAGGGAACTGTGTTCGTCCTTGATTTGAAGGGATCTCGGCATCGAGTGACTTCCTTAGCCGACCTCAATAAGATCGCGCAGCAGTCGGAGCTGATGGCCGCCCGGCGCCGGGAGTTGTTCAACCGGTCGCAGTGGGAAGGATAGCCGCAAAAAACAAACGGACTGTGGCCAGAAAATAGGTTTTTCCTTGTTCCTTCTTTTTGGTAGTCCAGGTAGTTCTCGTGTATTGTTCTTCAGTAGTTAATTAACCATCTTTTTCTATAATTTCGCAGTTATTTGTAATTTCTCGTTTGTTTGTATACCCTTTCGTTTTAGTAATTGTTTTCTGTCCTGGCAATTGTTATGTCAGTAATGTCACTGTCATATTCTGATTCTGTCACTTCATGTTGCGTTCCGAACCGCATTGACATATGAGAACCATAAACTTTGTTAAACGATCCTATTTTTTTGTTTTTGTGTCGCTATTTATTTATTTTTTATTTCCCTATTCTTTTTTTGTTTGTTTTATACCTGGACTACAGAATTGAATTGAATTTTGTGTTTTGTTTTTATTTATTCTTATGTTAAGTCAACTGGCAGGTCGACGAAATTTTTTTTATTTTTTTTTTAACCTCTTTTTTATATTTTTTTGTAAGTACATATTTATTTTTATTATTATTATTTATTGTTATATATATGCTCAGCCCTGACTGTAGCAGTGTTTCTGATTCGCTTCATTCTTTGGATAGTGATAATGAAAGTGTTCCTTCATTAGCTGACACTCTTGTCTCACTTTTTTCCGATGTCTCGAGAAACTTTAATGTAGTCCACATAAATGCCCAGAGTATTCCGGCCCACTTCCCCGATATGCTGGCAAGCTTTGACTGTAAGAATATTCATGCGATTCTTATTTCAGAATCATGGTTAAAACCCTGTCTTCCCTCTTCTTCCTATTCTCTTCCAGGCTTTCAACTTATCAGGAATGATCGTGCGGTCGGTGGTGGTGGTGGTGTGGCCATTTATCTTCGTAGTTATATTCCTTTTTCTATTGTAAATATGTCCACGCAGCCGCCCCCGCCGAACGCTGGTGAACATCTTTTCCTGGAAGTTGAATTGCATCATTCTAAGATTCTCCTTGGGGTTTACTACTGCCCTTCTCCGCGGATTAATTTTTTTTCCTCTTTCGAACGAATTCTGGAAGATTTAATTCCCTCTTACAGTCATAGTATCATAATGGGCGACTTTAATACATGTCTTCTTAAAAAAGATTCCCGCTCCTCTTCTCTTCGTAATATTATTGAATCTGTCAATCTCTCTACTCTCGATCTTGGTGCCACTCACCATTTTCCTAACTCTGTTCCCTCACTTCTCGATCTTATTATTGTCTCATCTTTAGATCATGTCGCTAAACATGGTCAATGTTCAGCTGACGCCTTTTCCTATCATGACCTAATTTTCACTTCATATAAAATTCGACCACCTAAGCATAAGTTCAAAACTCTTCTGCTTCGCAATTTTGATGGCATGGATATTGACCGTCTTCGAGAGGATGCCAGTAACATTGACTGGACACCACTGGTGACATCCTCATGCGTCGATGAACAAGTTAAAATCTTGACTTCTACCCTGATTCAGCTTTACGACAAACATGCACCTATTCGAGCCGTGAGAGTTAAACATCTTCCAGCGCCTTGGTTGACTGATGAAATTAAACTTTTATTAAGTAAAAAAGCAGCTGCGAAATTTAAGTTTAAAATTAGGCCCAATGACGTCAACAGAGAAAAATACGTCTCAATAAGAAACCACTGCAGCAAGGTGTGTAGAATCGCAAACCGCCAATATATCCATAGTAAAGTTCAGAATGGTGATCCAGCTAAGGTCTGGAGTTTTCTCAAATCATTAGGTATCGGAAAAAAGTCTCATAACACGATTCCTAAATACTTGGATTTAAATTTACTTAATAGTAATTTTTGTACTTCACCCGTATTAGATAGGGTCACCAAAGCTACTACGCTAAGTAATCTTTCAAACCTTCCGGTACCTGATTTTTCCCCTTTTGTTATAAGTCAATTCACTGCTTGTGATGTTAAAAAGAGTATTGTATCAATAACTTCGAACGCTGTTGGTAGTGACTGTGTCAGCCGTAAAATGATTATCCCCATCCTTGATGACATTCTTCCTGTTATCCTTTACATCCTCAACTTCTCTGTTTCCAGTGGTGTCTTTCCACAAGCCTGGAAAGATGCCCAAGTTATTCCTCTACCAAAAAAATCTCATTCTGCATCTTTCTCTGATTATCGTCCCATTTCTATTATTCCTTTCCTATCCAAAGTCCTTGAAAAACTTGTCCACCATCAACTCAGCTCGTTCCTTTCCAAACACAAACTGCTAAATCCCTTCCAATCTGGTTTTCGTCCGGGACACAGCACTACCTCAGCACTTGTGCACATTACGGATGATATCAGGTCAGGCATGGAAATGGGCAAGTTAACTGTACATGCTTTGCTCGACTTCAGCAATGCATTCAACACGGTTGACTTCGACATTTTGCTGGGCGTCCTATGCTCTTTTAACATATCTCCTTCGGTAATTGACTGGTTTCATAGTTACCTGTTTGGCCGCCAGCAGCGTATTTGCATTGAAGATTATTTCTCTTCTTGGTGCCACACCTCTGCCGGTGTGCCGCAGGGCGGCGTTTTATCTCCTCTACTTTTCGCACTATTTATAAATGCTATCACTCATCGAATATCTTCTTTCTACCACCTGTATGCTGATGATCTCCAAATTTATACCCAAGCCCCTCTCGCAGAGTTATCTGACGCTATTGAGACTATTAATATAGACCTGGCTCGAATAGGTGACTGGAGCACTGAGTTTGGGTTGAAGATCAATCCGACTAAGACTCAAGTGGCTGTTGTGGGTAGTTCCCGAACTGTCTCTAGGATTGACTGGGCGTCACTTCCCCAGGTTTCTTTCAACAATACCATTGTTCCTATAACTCACACTGTGAAGAACCTGGGGATTTATATCGACGGCACTCTTTCCTGGACCAAACAGCTGCAGGAGGTTAGTCGTAAACTATTTGCTTCTGCTGGTTCGCTGAGACGCCTTCGTAATTTTCTTCCCATGACCACTAAAATTGCGATAGCCCAATCTCTACTTCTCCCTATCCTGGACTATGCTGATGCCAGCTATCTTGATCTCACCCAAGACCAATTGGACAAGCTTGAGCGACTTCAAAATCTCTGTGTCAGGTTCATATTTGGCTTGCGCAAGTATGATCATATTTCTGAATTTCGAATCAAGCTCAAATGGCTTCCTATTCGCCTTCGCCGGAATGCCCACATACTTTCTTTGCTATATAACGTGCTCTTTAATCCATCTAGTCCTTTTTATCTTAAAGAACGCTTTCAGTTCCTTGGTGACACACATTCTCGGTCCTTGAGATCATCGGAGAATCTGAAATTAAGTATACGTATGCATTCCACATCCTTCTTCGACAAATCTTTTACAGTTCAAGCAGCTTGTTTGTGGAATGCACTACCTATTGAAGTGAGGCGTGCTCAATCCTTACCAACATTCAAAAAAATGGTAAAGGAACATTTCCTATCGCTATAATTAGTCTTCTCCTTTCTCTGTTATATTTTTGTTATATATTAGTATATTATGTATTATTGTATGTATGTATTTTATGTTATTATGTATATTTATTATTGTTTAAGATATATTGTACACTGACAACCCTAAATTTCTCTCCTATCTTTCAGTCCATCCAAAGGTTGTCTGTAAGAAATTGCCCTGTGCGATAAGACCGCCCATTGTACACTTGCTTTTATGTTTTTTGTCCTGTGTATATATTTTTGTGGTGTACAATAAAGAATATAATAAATAAATAAATAATAAATAAATTGGCCAGTAGGGTCACCCCCCGGTGGTTCCATCGTCCAACTCCAAATTGCCCCAATTGCAGCTCATCATCGTCTCGTTTGCCCAGTTTCGTTTTGAAGTCTCCCAAGACAACGGTAAAGTGAGTTTTGAAACCATGCATGGCACTAGAAATAGCCTCATACATAGTCTCCACCTCGTCCTCGGGGTGTGCCGAGGTCGGGGCGTAGACCTGTACGACCTTCAGCGAATATTTCGTGGATACTCTGAGTATAAGGTTCACCACCCCGGTCGACACACTCTCGATCTTCACCACGTTGTTCACAAGGACTTGTGGACGAAGAACCCGACACCACACTGGGACAGCCGGTCACCATCTCGGCAATAGAGCAGGTTACCGGATTTAAGGATTATCGAGACCTCCCCTCTCTTCGGACTTCAGATAATCGTATAATACTCCATCGGAATTGAGAAATTCCTCTTCGAGTTTGATGATCTTCTCGTCGGTCTGTAGTGTGCTTGTGTTGTACGTTGCCAGGTCCAGTCGTCGGTGTTTGTTGGCGTAGCCGGATGTCGTCTGGAGATTCTTAGCACTCCTTGCCATGCCGTTACCTCGACCTCTACCGTAGTCGAGGTTAATCAGGCTGTCGGGAACTAGGGGCCATTTTTTATTTGTGCTATTCATAAGGGGGTTTTGCCATAATAGCCACGCTTGGCAGGCAGGTTAGCGATCGCAGTTAGTTGTTAAAGTACACAGAGAACGCTGCTTCCCATTCTCTGGTTTGTCCCTTAGTCGCCTCTTACGACACCCACGGGAAGACATGGGATGGTGAAATTCTTTACGACCCGTACCATACAAAATGTCAACAATCATTCTACGCTTTCGGTAATTTATTTGCATATTTGTTTAGCGCCAATTTAAAATGCTAGACAAAAAGCTTTTTTTTTTTTTACTTTTCAGTTCGTTATTTCGTCAGTTTAAATTTGTGTTAAAAAGGTTTTTTATTAACTTTTTTAATTCATCGTAGTCATCATTCTCTTGTTCTTATCTTGTCTTTGTTTTATTTGTCTTTGTACACCCTCTTTCTTGTTTGTCAAGAGTGAATAGGTTACTTCTAGGCAAGCGTGCTACACCTTCGACCACATCATCACTTACCATCAGGGGAGATAGTGGTCTAGCGCAAGCCTATCTATAAATAAAAATAAATAATATCATCTAACATACATTCTATCCATCGTATCTTTGGTCTTCAACCCTATTATAGTCATTCATACTCAAAACTTCTTGCATGACGTTTTCCTTAATCCACTGTATACCATGTCCATGATTTTTACAACACGTTCAAGTGTTCCATTTTAATATCTATTTATCTTTCTATCCATTCGCGTTGCTTTATTTTAATTGTGATTATAAAACAATTTCAAAGAATGAATCATTTTTATTAATACCTACACATTGTGACTACACGTCATTTATCTCTATATTATAATATTTAATACTGCGCATTGCCGGCCAGATGTGGCGAATACGTTGAGACACGGACCTTCGGGTTTAAATTATGGTCTGACAGGGAACCTCATAAACTATGAAATTCTATTCACTGGACTCAAGAACCGAGACTCTCTACAAAAACTATGGACCATGTGTTAACAATAAAAGTGTATCTACAGGGACCCGGCCCGGGCGGCAAGCTGAAACCACTTAGGCGAGGCGATGAAGGCAAAAAGGTTGGGGAAAAATGGGCAGTCGGTTTTGAGAGGCGCGAGAGGACGGGACTGGACGCTAGGCATTGAAAGAGGAAGGACGAAAGCGCGAAAGGTAAAGCATTGATAGTTTAGAAACACGTAGTTAGACGGATAGAGGAGAGTGGTTACGGAATCAATAATCAAAAGTCGTGTCGTGTTAGTTATCGTGGTAACGAAATTAACTATTAAGTTAATTATAATTTAGTCTAAACTCGTATTAATATGGTGTGAGTGAGTGCCGGTATGTTTGGTAAGTTTTAATCATTATATTACCTAGGTAGGGACCAATCACTAATGTACCCTTTGTTTCTAGCATGGCGAGTCCTTGTATTTATCTCCCAATCCACTCCTTGGCAGATATTTGTCACTAGCATTTGGTCTAGGGAAGCGGTGAAGCCTTTTGTCACACGTTACATGCTCTAATCCACTATTTATACACTACACAAATACTCATTTGATTATGGACTATTATTGACTTTTAACTGACATAACATGCATGGAAGGTGGAACCGCTAATATTCACCGTTATATAAAATGGCTATAAGGCCGCTCTCAATTAAGAACGTAGGACAATCAAATGTTAGTTGTTAAATACTGTTTCCTATAGAAGGTCTGATTACGAGTCTCATTGCTTTGCGTTTGTTGTGTGTACACTAATAAACTAAAGGAGGTAGTCATCGCCGAACATCACACACTGGGATATGATCAATTTAATGAATGTTAGTGTCGTGTCTCGTTAAATCGCACCAGGTCTTCGGGCCAATCTCTGAATTAAAAAAATTATATTTAACGAAACACGATGGAAGCCCAGTGTAAGACCCCGCTGCTGACGTCACACGGCTGTCAATTACACTGGAGCAACCTCGAGATTTGGGGAGTTTAAAAAGTGTGAAATGACGACTTAATCCATTTCCTCATACAACAAATCGATCTCAATGTGTTCTGTATCAGACTGAGTCTACGGTGCGCTTGCTAGTTCTGTATTGTCTTAGTAAGGGTGTTAGGTCGAGGGTGAGCTATTTATTATAGCGCGCGTCCAGTAATTCTGGAAGCATGTCTCGCTCAATGGCAGGGCTCTTAGGCACAAAACTGTCTCTGTCTTAGGATTGTGTAAGACATGTTTAAGTTTAGGGAAACATATATTGTATGGACCGCTGCTAATCCTTCTTAGGATTCGCATTCGAGGACCTGCAGTACACGTATACGACGTGCCTGCTGCTGAAAGTTGGGCTCACGTCACTTGGGTGGGACTCTAGACTATTGTCAAGGAACTCATTAACGTAATTCAAAGTAATGTATTTCTCAAAGCAAGCGTAGCGTTCCTTCCTCTGACCTTCCGTTAGGTAAATAATGCACTTTGGAACCCCTTTGTCTAATTAACTTCATACATCACTATTGTTTTACTAATATAGTCCTTATGGCTAAAAGACAGAAAAGTGTGCTGGGAAGTTTGTTTCATCGTTTCTTCTTACCAGCTATTACAGATAGAGTGGGAACTTGTTAAGACATAGCCGTAGTCATTTGTATTTAAAAAAATAATAATCAGCTGGTAATTGGTTTAATTTGTTGCAAAACACAAAGTTAGTGAAGTGCTATCTTCCAATAATTGTTTGCAAGTCTTTACGAAGTGAAAATCAAACAATATACAAACAACAACAAAAACTAATAAAAGTGCCGTATCATAGTGACTGAGACGCGAGTGCACGGTATCATCGTCGTTGTGTGAACTGTTTAACGGTGAAAGTGCTGTGAGCGCGCGCAGTCGACATCGTTCGTGCAGTACTACCAACTTGCCGAAGGCGAACAACGAAGTAGCGTTCCAGTATCGTACAGTGCGACAGGGATATTGTGAACGTTGGCGTCTGGTGGCGCCACCCATACATTTTACCATATTGTTTTTTGACTTTTTTTCGAATACTTTTTAAAGATTAGGATGTCAGTACAGATCTCTGTGCCCGGCTCGGGAAGTGAATTAAATTCGCCCAATTCTCCAATAACCGATAGCTCGGACTCAACTCCTAATTTATTCAGTAAACAGGATTCTGAAGATAATCATCATGTAACTAAAAGGCAAAAGCGCAAGTTTGGTGATTTCACGGATCTGCCTGAATTCGAACCCACCTCCGACATTGAAAATTTGTTTGCGAAGTTTAAAATTGAACAGGACCATAAGTTTGAACTGCTGAATGGTACATTAAACACCATTGCTACCCAAAACGAAGAGATCAAAAAATCTATTGGAAATCTCACGTCACACCATCAAGAGCTGCTTGTAAAAATCCATAGCCTAGAAAAAGACAACTGTGAGTACCAAAAGCGGGTAACGTTCCTTGAGAATCAGATCGACCTTATCGAAAAGAATGCACGCTGTACAACTATCGAGATTCGTAATTTACCTAAGTTGGAAAAGGAGAACAAAAAAGTCTTAACCAACATTATCCAGAATCTCGGCTCTTCGCTGGGACTTGAAACACCTGTCGAGGAGTCTGAAATAAGAGATACCTACCGCTCTAAGTCCGAAGCTGTAGTGGTAGAATTTACTACAACATCTCGAAAGGAGGCCGTGATTTCCAAGTACATATCCTTTAATAAATCTAGACGAGAATTAAAGAAGCCATATCTGAACTCGCAACACATCAAAGTTCCTGGCGAAACGCGTACGGTTTATATTTCGGAGTATTTATCAACTAAAGCAAGAAGACTATTTTATATCGCCCGTTTAAATGTCAAGGACAAAAAGCTCTTTGCTGCCTGGACATCCTACGGGAGAGTCTTCGTCAAAAGAGAAGATAGGTCAACGCCTGTGCGTATTGATGATGAGGCTGAGTTAAACAAACTGATCCTGTGACTAGTAACTGTACATTACTATTATTTATTTTTACTAATGAATTTTAATTTACTATGTCTAATTTTACATTATCATATTTTATATTTTTCCTTTATATCTTGTAACCAGTGTAATTTTAAGGCTACACACTCTTATACTTTCTCTTCTAAACAAACATACAACACACATCAACCTTCACCTTCACTGCACACGTCATCCAAACGAATGTTTATTCAAGCATACGTTAAAGGCAAATTTCCCCCCTTTTATACATCAAGTCGATTGTTTTTCAATATTGTAGCTATTTATGAGCTGGATCTGAGTCTAATTTTAAATTTTAGATATAACGATAAGTCACGTACTTTACGTGACAACATTACATTATCTTTTTGAATAATGCAAAGTATTGAGACCTTACACTCAGATCTGGACTCATTTCAGGTAGCTAAATCATTTTCTTGCGACATCGACGATGTAAAAACACACATATCAACAAATATTTGCACTTTGAATATCTTGTCTCAAAATATCCGTAGCGTCAATTGTAACATGCCTAATCTCACCACCCTTCTGCAAAGATCAGACGTTTTTTGGGACATTATAGTTCTATCTGAATGTTGGCTTCCTACAGCTCAGACCATACCGAAGCTCGATAACTACAGTCTTGCATCAACCACTACGCACAGAACGCAAAATGAAGGAGTTGTTTTCTATTATAACAAAAATCTTATAGTAACAATTGAAGAACCCCAGATAAGCGATGCCAACTGCTTACTGCTTAAAATGGGTACAGATACATGTGTGATCGGGATCTACCGCCCACCAAGTCAAACCAACACCAATAACTTTATTGATTCAATAGATTCACTTCTAATAAAATTAAGTAGATTCAAAAATATTGTTTTCTGCGGTGACATAAACATCGACATATCCCCCAGTAGTCAGGACAAACGCTCTAATGAATATTTAAATGTCCTGGCAAGTCACTGTTTACTGCCAGGTCATAACGCACTGACTCATGGGCGCACTTGCTTAGACCACATGATGCTCAAAACAAAGCTAGAAGCGAAGTGCTTTGTCTTTCAATCATCAATAACAGACCACGAGTCTGTTGCCCTTAGTTTAAACCTTAAAGCTTGCCCGGATTATTGCAATACAACCGCTTATAAAATGGATTTTGATTCGCTTGACAAATTAATCCTCAGTGTTAACTTTCAGCCTATCTTAGAGTGTGCTGACGCCAACATTGCAACTGACTTGCTTGTTACGACCCTATCTACGGCTATAAATAATAGCTCATGTTTAATAAACATTCCCAAAAGGCAGCGGGTTAGTAAGCCTTGGATCACTAAGGGATTGCTTCGCTGCATGATAAACAGGGATAACTTACACAAAAAGCTTAAAAAATGTCCTGAGAATGAGATTGTCAACAAAACCTACAGACGTTATAGGAATTTTTGTAATAGTCTTATCAAAAAGGCTAAACGAAATTATGAAAGAGACGAGATTCAAAGTGCAAAAGGAAATAAGAGGCAGTTATGGGATGCAATTAAAAGAATAAGCGCCTCTGGCCCACCCCCAGACCTTTCATCCCATCTCATTAAATCCAATAATCAGGTCCAGGACATAAATAGTGTTAATAATTTCTTTGCGGGTGTGGGCAGAAAGCTAGCAGAGCAAACATCTAACTCATCGCAGGACACACCACAACCATTCGACTTTTCAACCGTCACTCCCGTTCATTCTTTTGTCTTGCTGCCCCCTGATGAGGAAGAAGTATTTTTCCTCATCCAAGGCTTGAGAGAGAAGTGTGCCATAGGAATCGACCAGATATCTAGCAAGTTTCTAAAGAGGTATATACACTTTCTTAATACTCCGATTACACACATTTGCAAACTGGCTATGGAGTCAGGTGTTTTCCCTAGAGCCTTTAAATTAGCGGTTATCAAACCAATACACAAGGGGGGTGAGAGAGACTGTGTTGATAATTTTAGGCCGATCTCTATCTTACCTACATTATCCAAGATCTTGGAACGACTTATAAATAGACGTCTAACAAATTATCTAGAAACTTATAATATTCTTTCGCCTGCCCAATTTGGTTTTCGACGTAATAAGTCAACCAATGATGCAGTACATGAACTGGTAAACTCCATTATCACTAACTTGGACCAAAGGAACAAATGCATTACTGTCTTCCTCGATCTGGCTAAGGCATTTGACACAGTCTCTGTCCCGCACCTACTCAAAAAGCTGGAATAGATTGGTGTTAGGGGTGTACCTTTGAAACTATTGCAGGACTATCTTACCGAAAGAAAACAAAGAGTTCGAATAGGCCAGGTGCTGAGCGATGAGGCTCGTGTCGATTTCGGTGTGCCCCAGGGCAGCATACTTGGCCCAACTTTGTTTTTGGTCTATATCAACGACCTCTGCCGTCTTCAGCTGAACTGTGGACATATTATTACCTTCGCAGATGATACTGCCCTCTTTTTCAGTGGGCAGACATGGGAGGAGGTTTTTGACACTGCCCAAAGTGGTTTTCGCAAAGTCTGCAAATGGTTGCGAGCGAATATCTTAACACTAAATGTTAACAAAACCAAATACGTTGCTTTTGCACATAGGTTAAGTCTACTGCCTCCATCCTATTTAAGTATATCCTACCATGTGTGTCCCCCAGGTGCTTCCTCGTGCTCCTGTCCTTATCTTCAGCGGGTCGATGATATCAAATATCTTGGTATCATAATAGATCAATGCTTGACATTTAAGCCACATATTAAAGTCCTTGTAACCCGCTTGCGTAAACTCATTTATATATTTAAAACATTGAGACACGTAGTGGACCGACGGGTTACCAAGATGGTCTACAATGCTTTGTGCCATTCCCTTATCGACTATTGCATTATATCCTGGGGAGGCGCCGCAAAGACTCATCTGATTGAAGTTGAAAGAGCACAGCGTGCAATTCTCAAGGTTGGCGCTGGTCTCCCCTACCGATATCCTACAGTAGAACTTTACAGGGATTGGGATGTTCTTACGGTTAGGCAAACTTTCGTATTGCGTACGGTGCTCAAAGAACATTCCTTATTGCAATTCGACCCAAAACTCCAGTTGGATAAGCGCCGGAAAGGTAGGGTATGCCAAACCCAAATTGCAAAATCTGCACATTCACGTCAATTCTTTTTCTTCCTCGGACCTTATTTATACAATAAATTAAATGATATCCTCAACATCTATTCCCGGACTAAATATAAATGTAAGACATTACTAGCTACATATCTTAAGGCTCTGGACTACGAGGGAACCGAGAAAATACTGACCCCTATGAAATAAATGCTAAGGTTTGTCAAATGAAACATCCCCTCAGCTGCTTTGCTCCTGTAACCAATGCGCACCTCATAGTAAGATCATTCCCACAACACACAACCTCAAGCTCTTAAACAACATCACACACAAACACAAACTTACTTTCTTCATGCTCACTCTGTTACTTACTAAAAATCTAATAACCACAGATAATATAATACTAGTATACTAATAACTAAACCCTTAGCACCTATTGTATAATATTTTATCTTTTTCATTGTCTCTCCTTGTATTTCCTTAATGTGGGTAATTTGTATTTTAAACTGTTATCATATTTCTCTATCATCCATGTCTACGAAGCTAAACTTTCTTTCAAATCTATTTTCTTGTATCCAAGCTGTCAATCAGTATGTCATGATGGGCTTTTGGCCGCGGGGGGGACCTGGTGACCTGTAATACAGGTTCTTATTGAAACCTATCACAGGCACCAGTCTCTCACAAAGTTATACCCTGGTTTATACTGCAAGGCATAGAATGTAACAAACTTTGTGAAGAGAAAAATAAACGTTTTATATTATTACACCTAGGAAATGATGGAGGGGTGGGCGCTTTTTGGGGCTGTCTGTAGGAGAGTTGATCTAATCAACTCCAGTCACTTCTAGAGTTAAAACTCTCTGCCAATTTAGTTACTTGTATTTGTATTGATGCTTGAATTTATATTCACTATCAGCGACCACTATTCGGTCTTTGGTTTAATACTCTATACATTAGTGTAAAGAGTTTCTCACACAAACTTTAGTTAATAATAACAATTTAATTTAAATCCCTTTAATTATATTTTATCCTTCTTAACCACTTCTAAGTTATAAAATTATAACTGTGTATTCCAAAACAAAACAATACATAATTTGGAATCCACTATTGTCGGAAGAGAATTGTCCCAGTCGATGGTACGAAATTCATTGTCCAACGCGGATGGCGGGGCGTTGGTCCTCTTTCATCAAAAGAGCCGACCTTTTACTCTAAATCTAGGCCAGTTTAGGAAAAACGAAATTTTTATCAGCCTAGGGTCTTTTAGGAACAGTCACAACATTATATTAGTTTAGTTTAATATTTTTTTAGTTTAGTTTGAAATCCAACTATGTCAGAAGTTAGATCCCAAACTAAACTAAAAATCCAGTTGATATTATACAATGTTGCGACCCTTAAATTTCCTATATCCCGAGCGTGCTCTAAGTGTAAATTTGTGGTCGGCCAAGCTTGGCCCACAAATGGTCCAACTAATTTATTTATTTTCGCAGCCCCTATATGGGCCAAGCTGTTTGTTCAGCCAAGATATACTTAGTTTAATTATGGTGTTAATATTGTGTCTGTTTTGTTTCGTTATTTTTGGACACAAAGGTGCTATATATTATTTGACTTTTATAATTTAAATTAATGCTGGTGATCAGGTGATTATAAATTACTAGCTTTTGCCAGTGGTCTGGCCACTGAGAAAAGATTTTATTATCTCACCGTATACGGAAGATACGTATACGTTTATTCCCGGAAGTATACCCAGGATAAAAAGTACCCTTTGTCCTAATCTAAGAGATGGTCTATCCCCACGCCATGTTTCATCTATATCCGATAGACGTCAAAATGTAAAAAATACCGGCCAAGTGCGAGTCGGACTCGCACACCAAGGGTTCCGTACAAACAGCAACAATCACCAAAATAATTAGGTAACATTACTGAAATTCATAAACAATGAAAGAACCGAACATTGCTCTAACAAAAAGATAAACTTGATTAAGGGACAAAATTACCTTTGCCGTTGGAAAATTGTTGTCCCGTACGGCGTTAAGTCAGTTATAGGACTGACTTAAAGTTCAAAAACAACATCAAACGTTTCCTTATTAAAAAAGCATATTATAAAAACAAGGACTACGTTGAAGATAAAAAAATTGGCTTTAGCACCTTCTGCACATGCGGCTTCCCTGGTAACTCATAAACGGCACAAATATGTGGATGTCTCTAACTATTCTCAATCTAATTTTTAGGGTTCCGTACCCAAAGGGTAAAAACGGGACCATATTACTAAGACTCCGCGATCCGTCTGTCTGTCTGTCTGTCTGTCTGTCTGTCTGTCTGTCCGTCTGTCACCAGGCTGTATCTCATGAACCGTGATAGCTAGACAGTTGAAATTTTCACAGATGATGTATTTCTGTTGCCATTATAACAACAAATACTAAAAACACAATAAAATAAATATTTAAGTGGGGCTCCCATACAACAAACGTGATTTTTTTGCCGTTTTTGCAATAATGGTACGGAACCCGTCGTGCGCGAGTCCGACTCGCACTTGACCGGTTTTTTCTTTTAATTAGACTTTTTACAATGGTTTCAATCATCTTAATAGCCCTTTACTAAAAATAGTTACAGCTCTGATAACAACATTTGTGGCACATGTTAAATTTTAAGTCTTGTAATACATTTTTTTAATATTTTACCTTTGATTGTTTTCTGAGGCCTTCTAGATTTCTAGATGCTTGTTAACATTTGTTAATTTTTTATCTCGCTTTTCTTTTTTTTTCTTTTGTTTATTTAATATACGTAATCTTTTTTTTTAGTTTCTTACGACTTTTTGTCGGGTTATGGGGTGAACGCGACACTGGTCATGTGCAAGCATACAATAACTTATGTCACGTTAGGCTGAGAGACATTAATTTTCCGTTAGATCTTTAAGTTCGATTTTGTGCGGATGTCACATAGTGGATGTTAAAGGGGGTAGAAGTGGTAAGCGGGTTGTCGTTTGAAGTAGTCATGTTAGCCAGGCTCACGCGGACGAAAAGCAAGCAGGGGTTTGCTTTTCAAGTCTGGAATATGGCGGGAAAACTAACTGCGGGTTCCATGTATGAGCAAATGTCAAAGACGCGAAAAGTCTTTAAATCAATGCTTAAAAGATGTCAGAAAAATCAAAATAAATTATAAATGGACATCCTGGCTAACAATCATAAATCTAAGGATGTTTCATGGTTTTGGAAAAATACAAACAGATTAAACCCGAGGCCGGGCGTCCTCAGCCTGAGTCTGCAACATGAGCAACATGAGCCTGCTGCTATAGCTAACTTGTTTGTGAAACATTTTAAAGTTGATTCTCCTCTAGGTTCAGCGGCATCGACCGCCGGCGACGCGTCACAATGCTGATGGTCAATGCTGAAGATTGTCTGAATGAGTTTGTTCGCGCCGTTTCATTGGCGCTCTTTTATTTTAGGTATAGTTTTATTCTACCCGCTTTTTACTTTATATTTTTATTTTGGCTGCTTGGTTTTGTACTGAGGTAGAACAAATTCGACCGACACCGCCGCCGCGTGGTCGTGTCTGTGCCGCTCTGATTGGTTTATCCACAATTTTGGATTAAAACCGCCCTTTGAGGGTGTTTCGTGCCGTACACAACCCTCATATCGTCATCACCATCAAAAAGACCGAGAAGAACGCATCAAGGTCTCAGCAGCGCTGGCACCTGGAGCGAGGCCCTGAGCTGGACTGCCCACCGTGGTGCTAATGTTGGTCAAATTTCTTGCCTTAGTTGCGAATTCAGCAGCTTTTCTCAATCTTGTGTTCTTTTCCCCTTTCTTAATTAAATAAAACCTATGGAGATACAACTACTACCCACCCACGCAAACAGAGTTGAATGTCAAGTTTTCAGAAAAAGATGCTACAGTTATAAAAAGTAAGGTTAGGGGCAAGTCGCCAGGCAATGACTACCTCAACATCGAGCACCTGTGACATGCGGGCGTTCACCCGCCAAGGGTATTGGCGATGTTCCTCTCGCTCTTTCTGAGCAGCTCATCTGCCTAGCGGTCTGATCAAAATTGTGGTTGCGCCGAATGTGAAAAATAAGACTGGGGATACATCGGATCTGTCAAACTACAGGCCCATATCGTTTGCTACTGTCATTGCCAACCAAAACGAATATGGCAATCAGCATCGACCTACATGATAGCCAGTTTAGGTTTAGATCTGGTTTCTCCAAGGAAAGTGCCATACTGTCTCTCAAACACACTATTCAGTACTACACGTCCAGGTAAACGCCTGTTAATGCGTGTTTCGTAGACCTTGCCAAAGCTCTTGGATCTAGTGTCGTACGATTTGCTGTACAGATGTTATTAAAAGATACTTCAGTTGATGTACCTCTGGAATAATAAATGATAATAAATAATACTTCTGGAAATAAACCTTGATATAGTTCGATATGACCAAGATAGAAAATAGATATGAATTCACTGGAAAGCGTGCAGTCAGGTGAATATCGCTATGCTGTGAGCGCCAAAGATTTGATAACGGTGAGCGCCATCTGAACGGTCTGGATTTCAGACAGAGCCACAGCTGCAGCTGACTTTACAGGTACACGAAAACTGAAGTGTTTGTTACGGCTAATTTCCAAAATGGCGGGACGTTTTTCACGGGACTTCCACTAGCAGAAGCTGTTGTTATAAGGAGTAACTTAGATATTATTTTATTTTAGAAAAATAAATAGGGTTCCTTGCAAAGAAATAACGACGTTTAATTTTTACCAGTGTGACGCGGGCGAAGTCACACTAGGAAAAAAATTATAAGATAACAGCTTTTAAATCTAGTAATGATTAAAAAAATATTACGTATGTTTTTGTGAAGGTGTGTCAACAAATAAAATCAAGATTGACGATGACATGAAATACATTAAAGCGGTTTCTAATTGACTGAGATTGTTATTAGTACTTCACCTGACCCCTTATATCAGATAATGTGATTGATAAATGAAATTGGAATACAATGCTAAACCATCAAAATCTTTCAATTCATTTAATTGACTAATCTATCAATTAGTTGAAAACTCCGTCTTGTTTCAATTTGCGTCACAGTATGTTTTTTTTTGTCGTTTATTTTATTTGGTTTAATCCATTCGTACTAAAATTTTAAATGCAAATGTAACTCGGTTTGTTTGTTAGTTACCTTTTCATGATTAAACGGCTCAACAGATTAAGATGAAATTTGGTACGGATAGTTTGAGACCCTGGCAAGTACATAGGATAGTGTATTTCCTTGAGATGATAAAACAATTTTTTGCTTATGTTTGTAAATTCAAATGCCTTAATCAAGAACTCTTCTGCTTCAACAACTGTGATTGTCGGCTGAAAAAGATATTATAGTGTAATCATAGATTGATTTAGAATCCTTAATTGATGAACTGTGTGAGGAGTGAAATGAAAGAAAAGGGAATCAGTGATAGCGTGACCAGAGGACAAGACGGTATGGAAGAAGAAGACGTGTTGCGCCGATCCCAAATAACATGGGACAAGGGTTAGGAGATGATGATGAATCGATGGACATAGTAATGTAATGGAATTGCCTCGCCTCCTATTACATGGGACTTAGATAGATAGCTGGCTATATGTGGGTGTACTTTAGTTGGACCTCCTACGGGGAAAACAGGCGTGGTCTTATGTTGTTGTGCTAACAATAAAAATACAATGTAACTGATGATAAAAATTTATTATTTGCAAAAAAACTAGGTAAAGATTAATAAACAGCTCAAGCAATAATTTGTTAAAAAAGAAAAAGTGTGTCTATTATATAATAGTATTCTAATAAATAGATCCTCAAACGCTTCTTGAATGTTCCTCGTATGATCGTGATTTAACTATTATCGGCGAGGATCAGTGCGGCACCGCGCTCTGCGATCAAATTCACGGCAGCGTTGATGTTGCCACTCGTTAAGGTGGGCATCGAGCTTGCATCAATAACACGCATGTTGCTCACGCCCTTTACCTTCAGATCACTGTCTAAAACGCTGCCCATCGCACAAGTGCCCGAATAGTGCCACATAGTAGCTGACATACCTAAAGCATAACATTGCCAATATTCTGTGCCACTTAAACCAGAGCATAGTCCAGTGTCGACTAGCGTTGCATTATTCTCTGTAAAATACGTTGTGTTAATCACTTTGGTAAAGTCCACCAAGGAATTAATCATTAGATCCAAGTCATCGGTATTTGAGTAGGTACCAGTATACACCAGCGGTTCAACGGTGGGATCAGTACTAGCAAGCGTTACGTTGCCGTAAGATTTTGGCATCATAAGATTGTGCACCACAAATAACACTTTCCTGCCAACGTTAGCTGCGCCGAAAATGTTGCAAATTGCATTAGAGTACTTGAAGGCATTAGTGCAAAGCTGCATCAGTGCACCAGAATCGTGGGGGAAAAGAAGGTTAATGGTCTGGTAGTCAGGATAAGTCTGTGATGAATCAAGTGCTGCGTAGAGAGTTGTTGTTGGTACAGGGAATTTAAACGGGTTGGAAGCAGGAGTAGCAGAATTGTCCGATTCCATTTGAATTACAAGGACGGCCGAGGTGTGGTCCATGAGGTTTTGGCCAACGGGCAAGTCAGCGATCACCGATATTCCCATATCCTCCAGGTGTGACTTAGGTCCAATGCCAGACAACATCAATAGCTGAGGACTGTGGATCGCACCGGCAGATACAATCACTTCCTTATTCGCGTATATCTGTACTGACTCTCCGCTAGATGTGGTCACTTGCACACCGACGGCTACGTAATCTTCGATCAAAACCTTTGTGACTTTCGAAGATAGAGCGACGCACAGGTTTGTGCGACTACTAGCTTTAGCTAGGTAGGCAATCGAACCACTCTGACGCACATTATCGCCAATTGCGAACAAAGGGTTTGTTGCACCGAGAGATGAAGTGAGCGACGTTGTATCATTTACAATGGCATGTCCAATCTCATTAAACGCATCTAAGTAGTATTGATTTACATCATCTATTTGTCTTGCAATTTTTACCATGCCATCGGTGCCGTGGAGTTCGACTTTGCTAGTCGCGAGTAAATCTAAGTCAGTCAAATTTTCAAGCATTTTGAAGTACGGAAGAACGTTCTCGTATGTCCAACTGTCATCGCCTAAAATTGATGCCCAGTTATTGAAGTCATGAGGATCTCCTTGTACGTGTATCATGTGGTTGATGTTGCTGCTACCGCCAAGCATTTTTCCCTGTGTTAGACTGACGATGTGGTCCTGCAGGTTCTGTGCTGTATAAGAATCGTTAACAGACGATGTATCGAAGTCGTAAGTCATCTTCGGCATCGGTGTAAACAATAATGGAAACTGTGAAGAAAAACAAAATTAAGTGTGTTTTGTTGATTGCTTATGACGTAACTGAGATAATAACGGTCAAAGATTTTAAATATTTTGGAATGAAAAAGATTTTGTTTTCATAATTACGTCACAATAAAAACATATTCGTTTCGTATAAGTTTGCTTTTAATCCAAACTTTATCTTAAGTAATCTGGTATAAAATCCTGGCTTTAATCTAGATGACTAAATATAAACAACATCTTTTATAAAACTTACCTCCGACTCAATGGGTGGGTATGTCCCTTCTTCGATCAAAAGAACATTGATGCTACTGTTAGCCGAGAGTCTGTAGGCAAGAGCTGAGCCAGCAGTTCCTCCCCCAACGATAATGTAGTCATAATAGGAGCTATCTGAAAATGTAAAAAATAAGTTTTATGTTCGTTGTTAGCACTTTACTATTGTAACATTACATCACGTCTATACTACCGAAGGGTTGCCCGAGTGGTGTACATATAGCACACCTACATTTCACCAGTACGTTTCATGTCCCATGTAATAGTGGTTGTACCTATTTATTTATTTATGCACACACAAAACACTTAACAGAGAAAAAAAGGAATACAGATTGAAGAGCGCAAAGGTACTGCTTGTTTCAATAGAAATTTCTTCCAGCAGACCTGCGACAGGAAAGTTGGATGATAGACGAAGACACAGTGTGTAGAAAGAAATTTACACATATTACTTAACTTAATATAAGTACCAATAGAATAGAAAGAAAGAAAAATATTTATTTGTGACCCGCACAGGAGACACTAGTTAAGCAAAACACAAACAATAATAAAAAATAATAATAAATAACCCCGTGCGAGACCACAAAGGAAAAAAAAACACAAAAAAAAACAAAATACATACATATAATATACAAAATTACAAGATGGTGGAGAGGCAATGTTCTTTGGATACGAGTACCTACTGACATCATCCGGGCTGCTACTTAAAAATTCCAGATGAAAAAACACGATAATACTATTCCTGACAAGGAATTGAACCCAGAACCTCAATGGTAGCAGTACGGCCAGTACTGTGTGGCCTTACTGGTCTAGACCAACGAGGCCGTTTAGTGATATAATCGTCACAAGGTAGCAATAGGAGTTTGTTACGTCATTTCTTCTTCCCAGCTGAAACGCTAGGACGTGGTGATGAGTGGCCGTTTAGGGAGTCTGTCAACTATATTGTAACCGACTTCCTAAAAAGGAGGAGGTTTTGAATTCGGATATTTCTATTTTTTTTATTGTATGTATGACCGGGCGTAACTCCGTCATTTAAGGTTACACTAGTCGACGGCTCGAACTATTTTGTGCGCGGGGTTAAAATGCTTGATATATCAACCGACAACACGTGCGGAACAGATAGATGCTGTTATGAGCAGTAAGAAGCTAGTTCGCGTACGAATACACACTTTTGCAAATTTGTGGCGAAATGGATGATGATTTAGAACGAAAACGAGCGCGCGAAATTTTGTAAACAGACCTTTGGGAGTCTGGATTTAATAAAAAAACAACTGAATGTATCTGTTCAAAATAACATTATTTGCATTATTGAACTGCTAATCTATCCCTGTATGGAGGCCGTTTTTCAATTTTCCTTCTTCTTATGGTACTTATTTGCTCCCAAAGAAGCGTTAAAATTAGTGTTGAAATATGGAACTTTCGAAGCTCATAACTTTCAAGTAATTTTTTTTTTTTACTTTTTTGCTTCCATACAGGGCTAGATAATGATGAGACAAATTGATATCATTTTTTATTTTGAACGTGCATCGTCAAACAGTGGAGTAAAAGCCAGACTACGTTTGTATGGAAGAATTTTCGACTAGTGTACCCTTAAAGACGGATTTGCAATATTTTTTTTTTAATTGAATACCACCCATTCATTCCATTGCCACCAATTCAGAATCTGATAACGAAGAATCGATTTCCATGGGATCCATGGAAATCGAGTGATCTCCTCAAGTATTAAAGGCAAACATAAAGCGATTTTACTATATTCATTATCATAGCAAGCATTTGCACTCAGAAAAAAATATTTGGTGAAGTGGAACTGATGAAGAAGACCACAGATGGCTATTGGAATTCCTTGATAAGTATGTTATGGGTATCAGATATCTCGAATAGTTAACCGATTATGGTGAAGCAAATGCGATATACTCTGGCTATTTTCATAATAATATGAAGTACCAAAACTAAGAAGAGTAAAATTAATAATTAAAACAGACTTCTAAAGCATAACACTACAAAGCGAAAATTTACTTATTTTTCCGAGGTCGTTGATGAAAAATTAAAAACAACCGACTTCGGAAAACAAAGTTATTTTTGTAATGTTTCGCTTAAGAAGTCGGTTAAATTTTTGTATTAAAAAGTTATTGACGTGAGCAGTTCTTAATTTTTTTATTTTTTTTTGTTTTAACAAACTACATAGTTATTGCTAGGATAAAGAAAAATCTAGAGATATTTATTTTTACGGCGATACAAATCGGCGATGTATTATTGTAAACCAAAATAAAAGAAGATTTGAATTGAGAAGGTACTAGAACTTTAATCTGGCCTTTCCATATACTTATTTTGAGCGATAAGGCTTAGGTATCTAGTTAAACCTCAATCATTTTACTACATAACTCAAAAAGCAATCGTTCCTATTATTTAGAAAAAGAAGCTACAACCTTCTGAAAGGATTGGCTGATTCCAACTTTACACCGAAAGTTTTAGTCTGTGAATTTACTTACTTTGAAGGGCACAATCGGTTGAGTAGCGCCATTGCGTAAGCCCCAGAGAAAATAAGATCGTAAGTGCGGATTGTACTGAACTAATTGCAGTTAACGTTTCAGCTGCAGCGTCGGTCATGACTGTAAAAAAAACAAAAACACTGTTTAGTTCCGTTGTTGGTGGTAGGAAGACGTACAGTCAAGGGTCAAAAGTGCAGTCATATTCTCCCAAAACTCAAATGGCTAGTTTTTGTAGAAGAAGTTTAATTATCCACAAGTGATTTAATATTTTGTATAGAAATTAAAGTATAGGTTTTTCCTACTAACCGCGAAAAGCTGAAATTCTGTTGCCTTTAAAAAAATTGTCTTTTCTGTTTTTGTAGAGTGTGACTGCAATTTTGACCCTTATAGTACATACTCAAAGCCAAAGGGAACTTGAAAATTGCATCTTAGACTCTAGACAGTGTCATTTTATTACAAGAGGATCTAGAAAAACTGTAATTCAGTCTACGAAAGCGTCGAGATAGCGAATGGAAAAATTACAAAAATGTATGGAAGTCATACATAAGTCATAAGTAATTTATTTAATAACATGTCACATTGATGACATCATACATTGTGTCGAAAATTGTGATAAGTATAAGTTTAACAACACCATACATTACAATCGAAAGATAGCTTTTTTTATTAAATAACAAAAACTTTCAATAAAAATAAAATAATAAAATAGATTTAGTTAATTAAAAATTCAATAGAGATTATAGTAGATTCATAATATAACACATAGGTAACTAAAACCAATAAAAAATAAAATAATAATAAACCAAACTTCGTAAAAAAAAACAATCTACTCAGATAAAAATTATATGCCAAATATACAATTATAAAAAAGTTCATTAATATGTTGCAAATTTTAAATAATTTACCATGTTAAATCAATTGGGATTGCCAAGCGCTATCAAAATGTCACGTGATCAGTAATTTTGATTTCGACCATCGCCCTCGCTTATAGGATGACACGTTGTCTAGAGTCTATGGATTGTCAATTGTTCCAAAATGTTTGGCATTATCAAAGACAAAGATATTTTATTTCAACTAGGCCACCAAGTGAAACTTTTGAACGTTACATTAAAATTTACTCGTACAAGGAAGCTTGTTATGGAGAAGAATGCACAAGAAACTCCTTACTTACTCTTTTAAAAAAATAGTTTTTTTTTAATATATTCAATTACATAAGTGCATACATTAATAAATTCATATATGTGAGGACAATGCACCCAGAATAGCGCTACACACTAAACTACAAACAGGCATAAAGTATTTAAAGTACTCACACTGTGCAGTTATATAACAGATACTAGAAAAAACATTAACATCCGAAGGAGTTAAGTTATGACCAATCCCAACTATACTATAACTATATATGTTGAAGATAAAAATTTTAGCTCCTTCTGCGCATGCGGCTTCCCTGGTAACTCATAAACGGCACAAATATGTGGATGTCTCTAACTATTCTCAATCTCATTTTTACTTTTTTTCTTTCTTTTAATTAGACTTTTTACAATGATTTCAATGATCTTTATAGCCCTTTGCTATGAATAGTTACAGCACTGATAACAAAATTTGTGCCACATGTTAAATTTAGTCTTGTTATATATTTTTATTTATTTTTTCCTTTGTATAGATTCTTTTACTGATTGTTTTGTGAATGTGTGAACATTGTAGGCCTTCTAGATTTCTAGACGCTTGTTAACATTTGTTAACTCTCTCGTATATACAATTTTTTTTTTAGTTTCTTACGACTTATTGTCGGGCCTACGTTGTCCCCCCATATCTAAGCACTAATACTGTAACGTGGAAATATTGTAAAAACAAACCATTTTTTTTAAAAGAGTAACCGTGGAGTTTCTTGCCGGTTCTTCTCCACAGGAAACGACTAACCGGAACCGTGCACCTTTTGTCGACGTTTTATAAGTGCCCATGTAGGCCTATGTGAAATAAAAAACATTTGATTTGATTTGATTTGAACTGACGGCGTCCGTTCACGAACATGACGCATGAATTGCACCACCCAGCTCAACCATCATGAAGGAAACCGGATGAACCAACACATGCGCCACCACACACAAGTCAACGAACGACCCACAGGTACAGTAAATGGTAGATTTACAGTTGGGTACATAGTACTCACACACGTGCTGTGCAGTTATATAATAAATATTAAGGAAATTGAGTTTTGTTATTTTGAATTCAGAGCTAAGCGAAGGATTATATAGTAGAATCACGAGCGTAGCGAGGGATTCTAACGTAGAATCCTGAGCTTAGCGAGGAATTCAATCTAAGCTGCCCGAGAACAAAATATTTTGTCCCCGAGTGATGCACACTAGTTTTCATCACTACCTAAAAAGAAAAGAAGAAAAATAAAAAGCTACGAGTACCTACCTACTCGAAACTAGTATATAGTTTTTTTAAAGCACATTGCCACCATAACTTAGAACCAGCCAGTAACTTATTCAAACATATGCTTTCGACCTATTTGGTTAACTTCACATACTTATCAACAAAGAGTAAGTATAATACTAATTCCTTACTAACTAATCACAAGAATGAGTTTATCACCATAGAGAATTGAATGTTAGTTAGTGATATTTTTTTTACATTAGACCTTCACGCGAGCGCCTCCAACCCAACTACGCAAATCTATCAGAAGCACGAAGCAGACCAATCAGAAAAGAGAAAGCTCAAACTCCTACGGGCGCAAAATTGGATTTGGCTCCCGCTATCCTCTATAGACAATTGTCGTTTTTCGAATAGGTGTTATGAAAATAACTATTATACAATGCAAATCTTCTGCAGGTCCAACAATACTACAAAACAATAATGTTCTGAATATCACTTGTTTTTGCGCCCTATCGTTGTGGAACAGGACTAGCATTGAGCCAAGCATTTTTATCAGTGATGTAATCCCCCAACTTATAATATGCCAGCCTGCATAGTGTGCTTTTATACAAGTTTTAAATTTCGTCTCATTTAGTTCAAGAATGTGTGGGGAGTAATTTTATTGTGACATTTTGTACATTATCCCATGAAAGATGAGGCTACTTTAGCCAGTCTGAAACCTGGTTGAACTAATTGGTCCCTATTTCTAGTAAAGTAATTATGTCTGTTGCCGTTTTTACTAAAACGATGTATATCATGACATCATTGATCATCATTGACATGCGCTACCAAAAAAGACTCGTCACGGACCATACAACATTTACCCAGCCCCGACGCAAAAGATAGTATTCTCAAAATTGAATATATATTAAGCAAATAAATAAGTGACTCTTGCCTTTCCCAAAATAATGGCTGACATATTAAAATTACCTTCTATAGATATGGGTTTTGTAAACAAACGATTTTTTGTTGGTGATTTTTCGCATGTTTTTTGTTTCAATATTTCTATGATAGCCAATGAAATTAAAAGAAAATAACTATATACATATATTTTACACATTATAATAAAAACACGACATTCTTTTTTTTTGCACCGAGGCTTGTCGATTTTTGGGTCACATTTTACTAGTCTTCTTTGACGTGGTGGTATTCTATTTTGACTTTTCAGCAATCGTTTTCGCTGATAGAATGAAAAACTTGATTCCACAGATTATTTATCTATCCATCTAGCTCTAAAGCCTTATCGGCAATTGATAGTCCCTTAAGATTTCTAGAACATTTTGATAGTATAGCAAAATAAATAAACTAAAAAAACAAAATGAAGTGAAAATGTAGACTGGAATGGTCACTTATGAACTCAAAATATCTAGAACAACAAACTATGTCATATATGACAAAGTTCAAAATCCATTACAGCCCAACTTTTGTCAATGTAATAAATTTAAAAAAAGTATGACAAATTGCATCTTGTAAAATATAAGGGTGACCCAGATATTGTCAAAAAACAAAAAAGTTTTAAAAATAAATAAAAAATACAACTGAGAAAGTCAAGTTTGGTACTCACTTGCTGTAGGTATCTGCTCACCGATGAAGACCCGAAGTGAAGATGCCAATTGCTGATCATGGCTTAGTATTTATACCAAATTGATTGAAAGACATGTCTCAAATACTTGTACAGGTGCTCAATTCAAACTAATTTATCTCCTTTTGATATATTTTTCTTATATCTTATCTTAATTGGCGTGTTTGTCATGATTATTTATGTCCTAATAATATTTCAATTACAAAAGTTTAATTCAAGATACAGGTGTTCTTTTGATACAATTTGTCTTTGTTTCATCTAAATAAGCTGTTTCAATAATCATTGTTATTCATTTTTCGACATTAAAGTCAATTTTATTGTTTAGTTTTGTTGGTCGTCAAGACCCAATTCTTTCGATGTATTCCAGAATCAGAGAATGGTGAAGATGATGAATAAAAAAAGTTAATAAAAATCCTTTTTAACAAAAATTTTAACCGACGGAATAATTAACCGAAAACCAAAAAAAATAAATACTTTTAGCCTAGCATTTTGTAGAGGCGGCATCAAACAAACAATCAACGAACATCAACCTAGCTACAATCATTCTACGCTTTAGGTTATTTATTTGCATGTTTGTTGAGCGCCAACTAAAAATGCTAGACAAAAAGCTTTTTTTTTTTTTTACTTTTCTGTTCGTTATTTTGTCATTTTTTGTTAACTTCTTTTTTATTTATCATCTTCATAATTCTCTTGTCCTTATCTTGTCTTTGTTTTATTTTTCTTTGCACACCCTCTTTCTAGTCAAATCATCTAACATGCATTCCATCCATCGTATTTTTCGTCTTCCATTACTATTATAGCCATCCACATTCATACTCAAAACTTCTTCCATAACTTTTTCCTGCATATCCTGCATATCATGTCCATGATTTGAACAACACGTTTAAGTTACTAGTGCCGCTTTTAGACTTCCATTTTAATACCTATTTATTTTTCTATCCTTTCGCGTTGCTTTATTTTAATTGTGATTATAAAACAATTTCAAAGATTGAATAATTTTTATTAATAACTACTTATTATATTAGTTTATTTAAATATTTGTTTAGTTTAGTTTGTTTTTTATAGTTTAGTTTAGTTCATACAATAAAATCTGCTATTATTTTTATTCAACCGAGAAAACCCATCGTATATCCATAGTCCAGTTGATATTATACAATGTTGTGACCCTTAACATTCTTATATTCACCCCGAGCGTGCTCTAAGTGTAATTATTATATTAGTTTAGTTAAATATTTGTTTAGTTTAGTTTTTATTTTTTAGTTTAGTTTAGTTCAAACAAAAAAATCTGCTATTATTTTTATTCAACCGAGAAAACCCATCGTATGTCCATAGTCCAGTTGATATTATACAATGTTGCGACCCTTAACTTTCCTATATTCACCCCGAGCGTGCTCTTAGTGTAACTTTGTGGTCAGCCAAGCGTGGCCTACAAATGGTCCCACTAATTTATTTATTTATAGCTCCGATATGGGCCAAGCTCTTTGTTTAGCCAAGATATACTCAGTTTAATTATGGTGTTAATATTGTGAGTCTGTTTTGTTTCGTTATTTTTGGACACAAAGGTGCTATATATTTTTTGACTTATATAATTAAAATAATGCTGGGGATCAGGTGATTATAAATTACTATTTTTTGCCAGCGGTCTATTCACCAAGAAAAGATTTTACTATCTCATCATATTCCCGGGTTACAAAGTATCCTATGTTCTTATCAAAGACATGTTCTACCCCTACGCCAAGTTTCATCTATATCCGACAGACTTCAAAATGTAAAAAATAACCGGCCAAGTGCGAGTCGGACTCGCACAACGAGATCCCGTACAAACAGCTACAATCACCAAAATAATTAGGTAACATTACTGGAGTTCATAAACAATGAAAGAACCGAACATTGCTCTAACAAAAATATAAACATGATTGAGGAACAAAATTAACATTGCTGTTGCAAAAGTCGCGGTCAGTTTATCTGTTGCAAATAACTCACAAGTTTTATTTATTTTGATTAAGGTACAAATTTACGGTTTTCGGATTTTTTCGTTTAATTGTGCTATACGAAATTGCTTCTTGCCAAATTTCAACAGGTGGTACCCTATATGTTTGAATTGCCTTATGAAATTTAAACGTCTAATTTATCACATAAACGGCGGTTTCTTTTGATTGCGTTGATCTAGAACTTTGATTTTTTCCAGCTCCAAGGGGTTGCAGATTTGATTATATGATATTAATTTTAACTTGATACCTCCAGACATTGTAGAGAAAAAGGTATTGGTACACGACAAGCAGACAGACAGACAACGAAGGGATCCTATAAGGGAATTCCGTACCCTGATTAAACATATGTCTGAAAAGTATATGCATGTTATGATCATCTATGAAAAAAAAACATGCGGATCATGCCAGATCAAAGTTAAATTCAATCAGTATTGGAATTAGTCCATTAAGCAGCACCAATGAATGATAAAAAAAAAGAAAAACAAAAAAAAAAACTACTGTTAAATATTTATAAGCACTATTAACATATAATTTAAGCCATTTGCAAAGACGATTTACAACTCCACTTACTACTGGCAAAGCTTGCAGATATAATCAATTTAAAAGCCACAATTCAAACTCAAATTCATAATTTAAAGTTCAACAAAACCTAAATTCGAAGTGCTAAATGTTTGGCAACTGGGACCGACGCCATTCCTACTGACATTTGTTTTCGTGCTTTGGCACCGGGACTCAAAGTGGCTACTGATTTATATGTTGGTTTTCCAATTAGTCCTGGTTAGTAGTTTTATTTATCGGCGCTCTTTCCATTTTCCGCACTTTTGGCGACACTGTCTGTAGCTTTTAGATTGTACGGAGACGATAACTTTTATGTTGCCTCATTTTTGATATTTTTGAGATGAACCAAATTGGTACCGCGTTGTAAATTCTTAGATTTAATTAAGTAATTAAAAGATAAATTCATCTATGTTGACAAAAATAGCTTCTGCAGGTTGCCCTAAAACATAGTTGACTTAAAATTATGTTAAGTTGTTCCCAATAAGTAACGCAATGCATTTTGTCTTGATATTAATTACAGAAAAGAGCCGTTTTATATCAATATTTAAATCAAGTTATCTAGACAATCTACTGAGATTGTCAAGATAACTTGATTCAATTTCAGTTATCAAAAGCAAGTTAATTCTGTGACTATTTTTGTACATTATGGTTTATATTGATATAAGTTTTTTTGCTCCCATGAAAGTGGTTTATCTCCTTTGTATGTTTAGTTGCAAGGTCCTATTCCTTTTCGATTAATTTATCACCGGCACCTTGGCATTTTGGCACCGAATTCATGCATTATGACTTGTTTAATATCTATGTCATTTATTACTCTTTATTAGAATTAGTATTTCTTTTTGCTTTTTTTTTTGGCAAATTTTTAGGTAAGTTACTTTTTATTCAACTATCAACTAAAGTTGAAATCAAACTATTTTTTATTCTCCGTTCATAATTCTAGTCGTCAAGTCTAAAAGTCCTTATTTTCCTATCTAGAAATGTGGTCACACTTTTTACTGTTACCGTAACGTATGTGAGTTTTGATTCACAACGAAATGCACCAAACTTTTTTGTTTTTCGAACGTGCTTTTAATAATGGGTTCACTATGAAAAATGTGTAATGAGATGTAACATTTATTTATTTAAACTTCATGTACAATGGTGACACGTAGGCGGACTTAATGCAGTAAGACATTCTCTACCAGTCAGCCTTTGGGTTAAAAAGGACACAATAGTGGGAGGAGTAAAAAAAAAATGAAAAAAAAATGAACAATTATTAAATTTTGGATATTAATAAACTATCTAACAAATAAAATACATAAATAAATTCTAAAACAATAGACTAATAAATATTATATTCTAAATGAAACAGCAATTTAAATATAATAACTATGGCGACATTCTAAGTTATAAGGTAAAGTTAGTAGGTCCCGTTTTCAGGAATTTAATTAACTAATTACACTACTACTTACTAGGGATTTCATGGGCGCTTTGTTTTTATTTTTGTCAAAAATTTCCAAGGCGTTACGTTTAGCGAAGGGCGAGAGTTCGATTCAGAAAATTGACTTGTTGTAATTATAAGAAATAAAATTCAATTACAGTTGTGGAATCAAAAAACCATTGTCCTTTATGGCAAGTCTGCATCATTGTCAGGTTGGAATGTTTAATCAACGCCTTCGGCAGTCATTTCAGAGTAATAATGTGAGGAAATTGCAGTGAATATTGTAACCCTTGCACTTATTGAACAAAATGTTGCTAGAAAACACAAATTTTGCAGAATTTTAATTGCTTATTCTACCACCGATGGTCTAGACTGGGGGGTGACCATAAGCTCTTAGAGTAAGGTTATTTTGAGATAGCTTAAGTGACAGATGTATACATGTCATATACATTTGTCCCTTACACACGCTCAAAATAACCTTACTCTAACAGCTTATGGTCACCCCCCAGCCATGCTATTCTCTAAGAGACAGTTTCTTGGCTGTGCTCGTCGACGAGCTCGTCAGTGAGACAGTCTCGAGATCGACCGATCGTGCAGCGCTGATTCAAACGGAATTCTCTAGCGCGGTTATGGTCGTCGACGAACTCTTAGACTGACATCCTCCGTCACAGTTTTGTAGACGAATTAGGGCTTGAAACAAATTCTTTAATTTATAATCTATAAATCTCGACTGAGAGTTTTATGGGCTTAAAATTTATAATATAGGTCTATTTTTAAGTATTTTAAGTAATAAAGTGTAACCAACACAACTGCCCATCCAAACTTTTACATTTATAATATTAGTTAGATTAAAATCCACGAGAAATTACGTTACGCGCAAAAATAGTGGCTTTTGGATTTGACAGATAAAAACGAGGCTGTAAGCCAGGCTGCGAGCGTCTTCGATGCTGTTTTTTCTTACGGAATACCAAAATGTATGAAGAACTGTCAACTTGCTCGACATTGAGTAGTTCTAACTCACGGCCGTCATAGCTTAGATTCGCTATTCACGGCTTAGCGAATACCAAACTGTAGATTCGTCGCTGGCACAGCACTGCGCTCAAGGCTGTATCCTTAGAGAATAGCACTGCAGGGATGGTGAACCTAAAACGTTCCATTTAAACCGACTTCTAAAGCAAAACACTACAAATCGAAAAATAACTTTTTTTCCGTTGTCGGTGTCTTTGGTACCCACTGTTATTCGTTTTTTAGACACCGACTTCGGAAAATTAGTTATTTTTGTTATGAAATGGTGTAAAAAAATACAGACATACGATTGCAGCAATTCCGAGAGATTTGCCGTCATTTGTTGAAGAGTTCTGTTGTATATGTCCGAAGTTCTTCATCAGATCGTTACCGAAAAAAATGTCACCAATTCGGAATAAACTTCTTTAAAATAAAAAAAGAAATTTTGCAAATCCGTTCATACATGACGGAGTTATGCCCAAAGACACATAAAAAAAAAAAAAAAAACATCCGAATTGAACCGCCTCCTTTTTGGGAAGTCGCTTCACAAGTAATAAAAATTTACTCTACCGTCCATTTGGAAACGTATAGTCTGTGCCAAACTTCTTGGCCGCCCTGAAGTTGGTTTACCAGATGCGCGAGGCACGAAACGGTGCTGTTTTTGTATGAGATTTACTAATGCGCAGCCATTGTAGCCAACTTCAGGGCGGCCAAGAATTTTGGCGAGAACTATAGCTTGTTAAGGAGAAGAACGGACAAGAAACTCCATAAATAGTGCTCTTTGTCCTTTACAGCATCGTCTCCCCCTCACAGTAGAACAATGATAGTTTTAAATCGTCAGAGTAAGGCACCGTGATAGTATGTCACTTTGTCTAGAAGTCTGGCTTCTGCTTAAATTTATTCCGTGTGTGTGTAAAATCCACATATTTATCATAATTCTGGGGTTACTAAAATTCCTTGGATGAATATCATTTTATTTTGACATTCAACACAAAGGTTAGATCTCGGCTCCAACAGTGCAATAGTCGGACGTAGAAACATTTCCGTTGTGCTATCGAGATATTCGTATCTCGGGTGAAGCTAGCTAGAAGTTGACGTGTAGTGATGGGCTGTGATATTATCGATAGAATCATTATTTAAAAAAATAGTATTCTAGTCTGCCAAAATTTTCGGGAGTAAAAATGGTTTTTAAGAAAAAAAACATTCCAGAGAGTTACTTGCCCTCTGCAGGACAAAAACCACTTTTGATACAAAGAAAGCACGATTATTAATCGCCACGCTCGCTCAATGTGGGTTGGCGATTTCAGACTTATAATAACTTTAAATCCAGATTTCATCACGATGTTTTACTTCACCGATGACATGAATGTTCAAAATAAACTTAGAAAGTACATGATATGAGTTGATAAAGTCACATTGGTAGATACTTGCCCAGATTTGAATCCACGACCTTAAGAACGAGAGGCGAGGTTTTAACCACAGGCCCACTTTTGTTGGCTAAATTTACCCGGTGTAAAACCAGCCAAGTACTGTCGGACTTCGCACATTTAGGGTTCCGTACCAAAAAAAAATCTGATTTATCAATGTGTTAGTAGTTTTTAATAAAATATACATAATAATAAACATTATCACCAAATTTCAAGTTCATAGGTCATTGGGAAGTTAAAATTCTTTGGAACAAAATTGTGTGGCAGACGACACCGACGGACAGACGTACACACGTGACCGCAATAAGGCTCCGTTTGTACCCTTCGGATACGGAACCCTAGAAATAGGCTACATGAGTAGGTTTTTTATTTTATACTTAAAATTTAATTCTTTACACTATTTCTATGGTTCCGTAACCAAAGGGTAAAAACGAGACCCTATTACTAAGACTCCGTGGTCCATCTGTCTGTCTGCCTGTCTCATGAACCGTGATAGCTAGACAGCTCGCCTCTTGATCTCTAACAATTTATGTAACGTAATTATTTAGAAACTGTTTTCATTATATTTCTATTTAAAATTAAAATACATTCCTTTTCATTTAAATCTATTATGTCCCAATTAATTTTAATTCCAAAATTGGTCCCGTTATTGGTTTCAAACAAGAAATTGTTGAACAAAATAATAACGATGGATGATCTATTGAAACACAAAAGGCACCCCGCGTTGAAAATTAAAACTAAAACAATAAAGGTCTTTTGAGTAAATAATGAGCTCAGTTTAATTGGCTACCAGCTGTTTTATTACCTTCAGGCATATTATAAAAATAGGTCTTGAGGATAAACAAGTAATAAAAATAATGGATTTCAAGACAAGGCCTTAGCCTAGTGCTCAATAAAATGCTTAATTTTTCAAATTTGTTATTCAATTTTCATTTTTATGCTGTTTGACTAAAAGTTTATCAGAGTATTGTAATATAATGTCATTGACTCATTGCTACTAATAATTTATTTTATTAATTATATTCAAGTAGATCTGGTCTCGTGGTACGTGTATAAGGCTGAGGCGAACATCATATTCACCTCAGCCTTATACACGAACCGAGTTCAAATCCTGCGTTGAGAATATTATTGTTTTGCTTTCAATTTAGAATCTAATCAATTATAAGTATTTCTTACATTATTGTAAAGAACTATAGATGGACACATTCATCAAATATAAAATTTATAAATTGGTAATATTTTCACCTAACTTTTAATAAGTGGGTAGTTGAAAGACAAATATGCCTATTCATTATAATACTGGTAGTCAAATGTTACTAAGGTTAAGTGTAGGAAAATAAAAATGAAACGCGACTATAAAACTTAAATCGTTATTTTTTATCTTGCCTTACTAAATTGCGAAAAACAACGTCTTTTGCTATTTTTTTATTTAACGTTATCATAATCATTATTTGTTATTTGTATTTAAATATTAAAAAAAACAAGAAATTAAATAATATTTTTAAAATAAATTGACTATTTTAATTTAATATAAATTATATTTTGAATTCAAAAAACATAATTGAATATTGTAAACATAAAGCAACAAAAAGTGGAAGGTTAGTTTTGAAATCGGAACCATGTTGACATAGGTTCACTGATGCAACCACTAGACCAAATCGACTTAAGAAATATTGTTGAAATTAACAAGTCCTTCATGGTGACGAAACAGTATTCTAACGCTTACCTGCCCTAACGTTATGTGTTAAAGATCAAATTGGCATAACTGTATTCTATAATATTTGCCTACCTTGTTCGATAGTCGTTCTAGTTCGATAAGCTCATACATATCGAATAACACTTATCTACTGCTAATTACAGAAGGTTCAAATTCGTCTAAATTTTAGTTGGTCAGCTAACGGCGGGGAGAGTCAGGTAACAGCTATTACCGACTGTATATGAATCAATTTTTTAAAACCTTTTAGCCTAGCCGTTACTAAGGACAATACTTTAGAAAGTAAACGTTTTACGGCACTAAAGCGATGAAAGGCCCTATTTGTTTGGCCGTCGAGGCATGATTGACTAACTAAGACACAGACTTTATATTATCAAAAAAACAAAACAAAACAACAATGTAAACATATAAACATAAGTACTCTAAAAAGCAATCTAACTTGTAGGATTCATCATCATCATCATTTCAGCTGAAAGACATCCACTGCTGGACATAGGCCTCCCCAAATGTGACATCGATGTCTATGTCTCGCGTCCAGCGGATGCCCGCAGCCTTGACCAGGTTTCGTTTCACCTAGTGGGAGGCCTTCCAAAGCTGCTTCTTTCAGTAAGCGATCGCCACTCCAGAACTTTCGGCCCAATCGACCATTTGTTCTGCGAGCATCTGCCACTTAAGTTTGTAAATTCCTCGGGATATGTCGTATTAGTAGGATAGGATTTCAAATCCAGTCTTAAACTACCTCTAAAGTCAGATTGTTGAACATTTTCACGAAAAATCTTGTACCCAAAACGCAATCAGCATTATTTCACACTGGTTGGTTAATGGTTAATTTTGCAAACTTGTTGACGCGTTCATTCGTGAGCACGCACCTGCTTCAGTCCCAAACAGATGTTCTTAAATTGTTTTATGTCTTGCGCAAAATCTTATTTCGAATATTTCTCTTTTTATACTCGCATATTGTTGGGATTTAAACAATTTAGATGAGGCTGGTTTTGAAGGCAATTCTTATAATATTATTTTATTTATTATATAACTAGCTTTTACCCGCGGCTTCGCTCGCGTAAAACGTAGAAAAGGAAACACAGAGTAGTAGTACAAAAATAGTGTATTGTGCGTAACATAAAATGCAGTAGGTACTAATTTGATTTTTGATTCTTATAAATATTGTTTAGGTCATCAAAAGTGTGGAAATAGGTTGTGAGCACAGAGTTGTAATTTTTAATAACTTACTTTAACACAGTCGTGTAAACAATATTTTAGTTTTACCATCTTTTGCTAAAACACATTGATTATGTGGACTTGATACTCGTGAACACGCTACATACAGTTGCCCATGGAAAAATCAGTTTTTTTCTAAATTCACTCCTGCAACTTTCCGTGTTTGCCCTTGAGCTTTATTTATGGTAATCGCGAATGTCGCTTTAAGGGGAAATTGCAACCTTTAAAATTGGAATGGCATATTGGTTGGGATTATCGGAATACGTGCAATAATTACATCTTCTCCCTTTGCTATTCCTGTCATAATTGTTGCCCTTACTATATTGCGTCCTAGGTGTGTTATTTGTAGTCGGGTGCCATTACATAATTTTGGTGCGTCCAGATTTCTCATTAACAGGACTGGGACACCAACTTTCAGCCTCAACGTATGGGACGGCACCCCTGATAATTCTAAAGAGTTAAGAAACTCTACAGGGTAGAGTTTCTCACCCTGTAGAGTTTCAGGGTTAGTCACTCTGCTGCCACTTGCTTCAAGTTTGCTTGGAAGGATGTATTATATTTTCTTATTCTGCTTAAAAAACGGCGCGACTCATCACTGTCATACAAAAGCAAAGACTTGAGTGGTTCTTCTGGCTCACCAAGCGTTGGAACTGAAACTTTTCCAACAGAGCAACACATACCCGGTGTCTCATCATTCCACTTGAGTGCTTCACAATATCTACATTTTTTATCCATGTTCCCTATGAGAACTAATCGATGGTTAGTGTAATCAATCAATGGGTCATAATCAGACGCAGCGTTGTGGAACGACTCCCATGTATTTCTTGCAAACGTACGTCTCCTTTCAGACTGCCGTTGAGCTCGTAAAACACGCCGTATTTGGGATTGTTCAGGCGTCTCAGCAGCTATCGATGACGCGTGACGTTCGGCATCTAAAATCCGAAGGGTCTGTGTTTACTCAAAGGTCTCACCAGCCCTTTCAGTTGCGTGACGCTCAGCATCTGTGAGTGTTGGTACGACGCTACTCTATGGTCTTAGTTTAAAATATTGCTATGACGTTCTATTCTTTCCGCCTAGCCTGTCTTTGAAGAAAATCTATTTAATGTAAAACTATTATTACGTTTTTATTACGAATTAAACTGCAATACTAAAGGCAAATGTATATTTGTATTTCCACGCCCATCAATTGGTAGCAGAGCGTGGTTAATATGTTCCATGTCAACGATCATCTGCGTAAGTACATAACTAAAATAATGCGAGAATGGCGTCGACATCAACACGAACTATTGAAACGTTAAATAGATCAAATTACGACACTTGGTGTCTGCAAGCTTAAGCCGTACTTATAAAAAATGATTTATGGGATTATGTTAGCGGAGAAAACAAACTGTCGTCAACGTCGACTGCCGCCGAACAAAAGGCGTTTGCAAAAGGTGACACACAGGCAAGATCAGAGCTTATTCTACTCATCTCTCCAACTGAGTTAAAACAAATAAAAGGATGTCAAACATCAAAGGAGGTATGGGATAAGCTTAAATCTATACACCAGAGTACTGGTCCAGCGAGAAAAGCAACGCTGTTGAAACAACTCGTCCTAAAGTAAATGAATTCTCTTGAAGACATCAGAGACCATTTGAATAATTTCCTGGACGTGGTCGGCAAGTTGGAGGATATGGACGTTACAATCCATCCGGAATTATTAAGCATTATGATGCTGTACAGCCTGCCAGCCAACTATGAAAATTTTCGGATCGCCATTGAATCCCGAGATGTATTGCCCAACCCTGAAGAGTTGAAGGTAAAAATCATCGAAGAAAACGAGGCAAGGAGACAAATTGATACTAATGACAACCCTCAAATGTCAAGATCGGAAGCGCTGTATGCCAAACAAAAAAGGAATATTGTAAAATGCAAGAACTGCAACAAAAAAGGTCATACCACCGAGGCATGTTGGTCGAAGAAAGGAGCCACTAACCCGCAAAAGCACAAACACCATGAAAAAAATTTCAATATCTGTTTTGCTTTAAAAGAAAAAACTGGAGATAATCTGTGGTGCCTGGATAGTGGTTGCAGCTCACATATGACAAGTAACGGGTGTCAATTTATAAACATGGCCCCTGAACAGAACACTCTGACCTTGGCAGTAAAGGAGCATACAACGAGAATTATAGGAAAAGGAAAAGTCAGCATATCTGCCAACGACGGGAAATATAACTTGAATGACACATTGTATGTACCGGAAATATCGACAAATCTTATGTCAGTCGGGAAAATTACTGATAACGGCTACAAAGTAATATTCGAAAAAGAAAAGGCATCGATCATAGAAGCAGATACCGTTGTACTGCAAGCCTCAAGAAACACAAACGGGCTATACTATCTGGATTTTGAAGAGAACGAAACAGCAAATTTAACTGTGAAGTTTCAAGATGAGTCAATGATGTGACATCGTAAATTGGGTCATATTAATGAAAAAGACCTGAAAATGATGGTTTCAAGGCAGTTGATGAGAGGATTAAACTTAAAAGAAGTAAAATTGGATACCTGTAAAACTTGCATAAAAGGTAAACTCTCATCTCTTCCATTCCCCAGCCATGATAGAATCTCATCTGAAACTCGAAATTATACACAGTGATGTCTGTGGGTAGATGATTTCAGCAGATATTGTTGCATATACTTCATAAGAAACAAAAGCGAAGTTATCGAAAAGTTTAAAGAATACAAAAACGGAGTCGAACTATTCACAAAAAAGAAAATTTAATATTTGCAATCGGATAACGGTGGAGAGTACCGAAGCAAAGTATTTGATGATCTGCTAAAACAATGCGGCATCAGGAGGAGACTGACTGCACCATATACTCCGCAGCAAAATGGAGTGAGCGAAAGAAAAAATCGATCCTTACTTGATAAGGCTAGATGTCTAATGATGGAATCGAACGCACCTTCATACTTATGGGCGGAAGCAATAAACACTGCCAATTATTTAATAAACCGGAGGCCAGCGAAAGCATTAAACGGAAGTACGCCGTACGAAAAATGAGTCGGCAGAAATCCCGCCGGAAATCATCTTCACATTTTCGGCAGTAAAGCATTCATTCTAAATAAAAGAAGAAGAGGCAAATTTTCCCCTAAAGCCACAGAAGGAGTTTTTATGGGATATGCGAAGAATGCTAAAGGTTTCAGAATCTATCTACCTGATCAAAAAGATGTTGTAATCAGTCGAGATGTCAAGTTCGTCGAGAAGATGTACTATCATGACACTCGTACCGAAGCAGCTCCTAACCACAGCAGCCGGAAACCTGAAAATAGAAAGGAAATGGTGATACAATTTAATAACAATCCTAATTCTAACTTACCGATTCAGGATTCTCCACCCTCAAAAAATGCGTCATCCTCAGCTGCCACCAATTTTCCAATAAACTACAATCATGATAATATGTTACCAACTGAGGATGTGGGGGCTGAAACTGCTGATCAGTACCAAACTTCACCTGAAATATTATCAGAAGATGAAGGAGCTGAGAGCGATGGATATCAAACTTCACGTGAGACAGCAACCGGAACGACATCACAAAGACCTAAGAGAAGTAAGAAGAAGCCTCTATGGACAAACGACTATGTCTTACAGGGCGATATGGAAGACAGCATGCTTGTGTCAGAAATGTCATACTTATCTGATCATCATGATACTGAAGATGACTGGCACGACGCAATTAAATCTGAAATAAGAGCTCATATCAAGAATGAGACTTGGAAAATTACTAAGAAGGATAGTGGCGAAAAATTAATCGACTACAAGCTTGTTTTAAAAACAAAAACTGGCCCGAACAATGTGGAAACCAAAAAGGCGAGACTTGTAGCTCGGGGATTCAAACAAAGACCTGGCATAGGCTACAACGAAACATTCGCCCCAGTAGCAAAGTTAAGTTCCATAAGAACCGTTGTTGGAATATCTGTCTAGTAAGGAATGAAATTGAAGCAGATGGATGTCACAACAGCGTATCTAAACGGCGATATAGACGAAAACATATCCATGAAGGTACCTGAAAATTAAGACCTTCGAATTAGATCCTTGTACGGACTAAAACAATCCGGAAGGCAGTGGTACATTCGATTGGACAAGGAACTAAGAAATATTGGTTTTGTTCCGTCACAAGCAGATCCATGCGTATACATACTGCAGAAAGGAGGAGTAAAAATTATCACTGCGATCTGGGTTGATGATCTCCTAATTGCTTATACAGGGACTAATAAGATGCAAGAAATTCAGGAAATGCTTGCAAATAAATTCGAAATTAAAGATTTGGGAATACCAAAGAAAATGCTAGGAATCGATTTTAGATTCACAAAACAGTCTATTAAATTATGCCAAGAAAACTATATAAAGGACACTTTAGTCAAATTTAAAATGGATAAATGCAAGCCTACCAGCACACCTATTGAACCAGGGCTGTCTTTAGAAATAGACAAAAATTCTATTGAAAAGGAACTGCCGTACAAAAACTTAATTGGGACACTTATGTACCTGGCAGTAGCCACAAGGCCAGATATTATGTTTGCGGTCAGTTATCTCTCGCAATTCAATGATTGCTACAGTGCCGAACATTTCAAGAGTGCCAAACGTGTTTTAAGATACCTCAAAGGCACCTCCGAAATTGGAATAACCTTTAAAAAGACAGATCAAGAGTTATACGGCATGGCAGACGCAGACTGGGGCGCCTGCAAAGTAGACCGCAAGTCTTTCTCTGGTTATTGTTTCATATATGCAGGAGGCTGCATCAGCTGGTCCTCGAGAAAACAAAAGAGTGTAGCACTTTCTACGGCCGAAGCGGAGTATTGCTCAATCACCGAAGCCGCTAAAGAAGCCATACATCTTAAATCTCTATTCAACGATCTAGGAGCTCGTATTGAGTGTGTCCAGATTTCTAACGACAATCAAGCCGCTCTGAAGCTAAGTCAAAACCCTATAGTGACGGCAAAATCTAAACATATTGACTTAAAGATGCACTATATAAGGAATTGCATCCAGGATAAACAGATATGATTGAGATATTTGGAAACGAAGAAGATGGCGGCTGATTTACTAACTAAGGGTTTAGCTGGGCCAAGACTCAAGGAGCTGATGACTCATCTTGGATTAGCATGAGAGTCGCGAGGAGGAGTGATGGTACGACGCTACTCTATGGTCTTAGTTTAAAATATTGCTATGACGTTCTATTCTTTCCCTGTCAAGCCTAGCCTGTCTTTGAAGAAAATCTGTTTAATGTAAAACTATTATTACGTTTTTATTAAGAATTAAACTGCAATACTAAAGGCAAATGTATATTTGTATTTCCACGCCCATCAGCGTGTTGACTAACCTGAATCTGGTCTAAAGTCTCACCAGCCCTTTGGGTTGCGTGACGCTCAGCATCTGTGAGTTGGCGAGCTTGAGTCTTGATGAAAGTCGCAGCAGCCCTTTCAGTTGCGTGACGCTCAGCATCTGCGAGTTAGCGAACCTGAGTCTGGTCTAAAGTCTCAGCAGCTCTTTGAGTTGCGTGACGCTCAGCATCTGCGTGTTGACGAACCTGAATCTGGTCTAAAGTCTCAGCAGCTCTTTCAGTTGCGTGACGTTCAGAATCTGCGAGTTGGCGAGCCTGAATCTGATCGAAAGTCTCAGCAGCTCTTTGGGTTGCGTGACGCTCAGCATCTAAAATTAGACGGATTGAGTCTGCTCCTCTGTTTCTTAGCTTCTAGCTACTCTTGCTGTTCGAGCTCTGCTAGAGCTATGGCTCAGAGGAAATTTACGCTTGCGAGGCATATCCACAGCATAAAATATCCCCCTAATAAAAATAAGCAGTAGAATATTTAATATTCTATTTCTATTTAAGTTTTGCTTAAATTACCACTTTCACGGACACTGACATTAAGTTGACTTTTTCAAATTGACACTCAAATCTTTCATAAACAATTATATCATGCCCACAGCCGAATAAGAAGGACGCCATAAAAAGTTTCATATTATTGCCATATTTTATAACTCCTCCACCCCATTTCTCCCGCACCTTGTTTTATACAAAAAAGTAGCCTATGTCCATCCCAGGATCTCATACTATCTGCATACTAAATGTCATCTAAATCGGTTCAGTGGTTTAAGCCATAATAAGAAGTTTCATACAAATCTAACCCACCCCCCTATTTCTTCCCCTTTGTGTTTTATGCAAAAAAAAGTAGTCGAAGTCCTGCCCTGGGTCTCAAACTATCTTCACACCAAATTTCATCTTAATCGGTTCAACGGCTTAAGCCATAATAAGAAGTTTCATTCAAAATTAAACCCCCTCCCATTTCTCCCCCTTCGCATTTTTTGCAAAAATAAGTAGCCTATGTCCGTTCCAAGGTCTCAAACTATCTTCTTACCAAATTTCATCTAAATCGGTTGAGCGGTTTAAGCGTGAAAAGGTTACAGACAGACAGACAGAGTTACTTTCGCATTTATAATATTATTATTATTAGTCTGGATATATCTAATGGGAAAGGGTTATATTTACTTTTTGATAAAATCTATCTAACAGTGAATTGCATCATTTAGCAAACAAGCTGCCAGGTAGCTTTGAACTACTATTACATTAACAAAAAGATAATCGAAGATTTCTCGCCCAAGAGTGTGACGAAGGTTTTTGTGGAAGGTTACGCGACACCATGCAGCCCAATGTGAGGCCAACACAGTCATCACTTCGTATGCTTCCATCAAGCTCCTTCGTACATCATAAGATCGACGATCCATACGGCCCACTAAAATAATGAAAGAATATATTATAATAACATTCTCAGGCTTTATTAAATTAATTTTAACTAATTTTATTGCTCTCGATTGAAAAAGTAAGGTTGTCGTTTGCCAACGCCATGGCTTTGCAAATGGCCGCCATGGCATCGCAATTCTCATGGTGCATATAGGTACCATAGATTCAATTTTATTATAATCAATTTTAAACATAAAACATAATAATTATTAGATTTAGGAATACACACACCATGGTATTTTATTTTATTTTCGGTGTGATTATTATACCTCAGTTTATGTATCTTTTATTTTATATGTAACGCATAAATACAGACATAGGTATATAGTTTATAATAAGACTTTGATATATACTTTTATTTTATTTCTTATGTACTTACTTTCAACATGTTCAGTCGGTTCAGTCACACTCATTTTCGTACGAAATTTTTGTATTTTCACATGGGGGAACGTCATTACGTCATTCGCGAGGTTTTTGCTGAAAATCAGCGCTGTTGACGATATGTTAGTCTGAAGTCACGGCATTAAGCTGAGCAATGACCTATTCTTGCACAGATGCGCAAAAAAAAATTAGTTCCGAATTGATAAACTCCTCCTTTTTGGGAAGTCGGTAAAAAAGGTAGCAAAGCATACTGGCCTAATCCTATATAATAGAGCATTTCACCTGAAATAAATAGATATTATTATTACTATCTCAAAACGGTGAAGGAAAACATCGTGAGGAAACCGGCATGTACTAGAACCAAAAATTCGAAGACATGTGACATCTACCAATCCGCATTGGGCCAGCGTGGTGGATTATAGCCCCCTCCCTCTATAAGAGGAGGCCTGAGTACTAGCAGTATGAAGATTAAAAAAGGCTGTTGATGTTGATTATTACTATTCTAAATAATCTATTTGGACCTACTGTTACTAATGTGACAAACAACCATTATTCTCTAACTGGGCAACCAATATTGTTGCAGAAGAAAAAACCTTATTTTATTTTTCCAAACAATCGATGTTTAAAATGACCAACACTAGTCGACTTAAAACTCCCATGTGCAGCTTATATTCAGATAGAAGTTGGATACAAAATAACAGGTCTCGGTAGACTCGCTTTGATTTATGTAAGACCTTGTATAATAATTAAGGGTATAATGTATCACTAGGTACTAGTCCTCTGGGAGCTTTGGAATTAGGCGATAGAAAATACGGGTTTCTTTTGGATGTTATAATGTAACTTGCAACATGCTCTTGTGTAACTTTACATTTACCTATAGCAGAGTCTTCTCAATAAAATGTCTTTCTATTATTTTATATAATATATAATATTTATACAGGTGTTTAATAAAGTAAATGTATGTTTAATTTAACTACATATAAATATATGTTTAGCAATTTCACTTGAAAAAGTATAATTATTTCTATGTTTTTTTGCACCTGCCATTGTTATCTCTCCTCCACCCTTGGTTGACTGGTAGAGAATGCCTCAGGCATAAAATCTGACTATGTATTTTGCAAGAAGTTTTAATAAATACATGAATTCATATTTATCAGTTGATCACATATTGATGTTTTTTTAAAATAATGATGGCATAGTTACAAAAATGATATCACATCTGTGTTACTAGAAGGATTAGGCAGGGGTATACCAGTAGTCAAGATAAAAGTTTTAGATATGTTTAAGTGCCATTTTACATTTAGCACTTTATCACCATAATCATCCACACCAAGATTTTGTCCACTGCTGAGCATAAGCCTGCCAGGTTCCAGGTTCTGCCTTAAACAACTTTGCTCTTAAACAACTTCAATGTAATCAGCTGGGCTCATCGCCGTAAGGTTACCTGCCTGTCGGTCTTATACAGAATGTACTTCGGTGAGTGTGTTTGAACGCCACGACCTCATCCCACCGGGCCCTTTCTACCATCGGCCATTTAGACGCACTGCAAGTTACTATCCTTATCTGGTTCCCATTCTACCAATTCGCACCAAACGCTTCCAATCATCCTTCATACTGCGCACAGCAAAAGAGTGGAATTCACTGCCTGCGTCTGTTTCCGATCACATTCAACCTGAATCTCTTCAAAATTATAGTGAATAGGATTCTTCTGGGTACGCTCATTACATCGTCGACTCTGTCTCTCTCACCTCTGACCTAGAGTCAAGAGAAAACCCATCATGAATAAAAAATTGAAAGGCTATTTGTCCTTAGTTAATTTAAATTCTACTTTCAAGACGTTCAAATATAATAAAAGTGCCACCTAAAAAGTATGGTATTGAGGCATTTACACCGTTTGAAGTTTTATCAACCATAATATCCTAAAACATGTTTTTCTACACCTAAAAACCAATTTGGCAACTTTATTCCTCAACAAACTACTGCCCAAAACAAACTTACTCTGTACCAAAAATCTATAATGACGTCACTTAATTGCAGCAAACCCGGTACTTATTAAGTGTGAACGTGACATCAACGGGCTTTCGTTAGGATCGCCACATTTTCCGATCATTAGGAAAATGTTACTTGCGATGCGAAAATAAATGAAAAAGTTTTGCTCTGGAGCAAGGTACGGATAAAAGTAGTAGACGATGTTATTATGAAGAGTAGGTAAAGTTTTGATTGGTAAAGATTTTTTATATAAGGTTAGGTTTAGGTAAGTGCGTATTTGAAAATCTGAGGTTCCTTTTTCCGTAACATCGACTCGAGAGGTTTTGGGTTTCTAAACACAAAAATCAATAATATTGCTAAGATATGAGGCTTGGTCAATCATAAAATTTTTAGCAAGTTATCTCTTACAAGCAATTCTTGAAGAAAATTTAATGAATGAATTATCGACACGAAGAAGAAGAAGCAATTCTTGACATGAACAGAATGATGGCCAAAGAATCAGTAATAGCATTGCCATTTAACGTGACAATGTTGTCATTGTTTTGGGCAGTCCTATTTATAGTGATGCGGACGAATTTTTTGATTCAATTTTTTTTTTATTTTTTTTAATTACACAATAATTGCACTTTTCCTTTTACTCGTTAAAATCCCTTCAGAGCCTCCTTCAAGCACTTTAAAACTTATTTATCTAGCTGAAACTCTAATTCAGCCGATCATCGATTACGCTGATGCGTGCCTGCATGCATGAATGCCACGGAGGAGCCCTTAAATTAGCTTGAGCACTGGTGAATCCAATCACAGTGAATCCATTTTGTTTTTAGTCTGAGGAAATACGACCATGTGTCACAGTACTGCAAGGATCCCTGTCCATCTTCGTAAGAACACTCGAGCATTATGTATCCTCTTAAACATCGTGTTTAATCCTGTGTATCCTGAATATCTGCGCGATCGCATCACCTAAGCTTCCCATCCATTAGTAATAATTTATATTCCCACTCCTTCTCTGTTCATGCAGTACGACTGTGAAACTCACTTCCACCTAAAATCCGTGGCTCCCAAAATGTGTGATATTTAAGAAACAAGTTAAAGAACATTACCTCTCCACCATATTTTTATTATGTATATTATATGTATGTATTTGTGTGTTCTAGTTAAGGTATATGTGTTATTTAAATATTTTTAACTTAAGATATATAGGTCTATTGAAAATGTTCTTATTTCTTACACACTGTGTCTTCTTCTCTCATCCAATTTTCCTGTCGCAGATCTGCTGGAAGAAATTTCTACAAAAATAAGCAGTACCTTTGTGCTCTTCTATTTACATTCTTTCTTTTCTCTGAGAAGTGTTTTGTGTGTATATAAGTAAAAGTAGCTAGACAAGCAATTACAATTAATACTCAAAAAAACTTTAACTTTCCATTTTCTCAATTCAAAAATTTTTAATTCAAATTATTTCTGAATACCATAGACATAACACCTATCTACAAGGACCCAGAGCTGAGGTGGAACCTGTAATTAATCTGCTAATATAACAAGTCTGGAGACCAATTCATCATGGACATTTGCATATTCAGAAACGTTAAATGTAACCGTTTTCTAGAACTCAAAGTTCAGAATTAGCAATTTATTTTAGAAATTAATATTCGTTATCAAAGTCGTCAGGGGTTAAAAATGATTGGTGAGTATTTAGATGACTTTGTAATTTACATGACCAATTCACAAGCTAGCAAGCTATTAGTTTTCGCGCTGGATGAGATAACTTGTTAGATTTTTTTTACAATTAACGACCAAAACTAATTTGTAGCGGGCAATTTTGCATCTAGAAAGAACAAAATAATGTATGTTCAAATCTTCACATATGTTTGAATGATTTTGTATTATTGATAGATTTGCGCTTGACCACTATCTCACCTGATGGTAAGCGATGTTGTGGTTGACTTACAAGGAATAGTACACAACTGTCCGTCTCAGATTTGATTTATTTTGATGTTAGGGAGTAGTCTAAAATAACAGACACGTATTTTTTTTAGCTTACCAATTTCAACCTATTGGGAGAAATTGTCCTCCAAAGTACTCAGAAGTGAATAAACTCTCTAACTTCTGTAGAGAGTTTTGTTCAATTAAATTGCTAGTTAACTACTGGTTTGATTATATGTTTGAGAAAATTAAAAACGAAACACGTGCTGATTATTTTTGGATACCTTGGGTACCTTTCCTTGTAAGTTACAATTTCTAATTACACTTTAACAGTACATAAAAATCACAAGATTTCACCTCGGTCGCGTTACCCTTAGTTCTACAATTTTTTGTGTGACATCAATGCAGAAAGGTTTTGATAAAGAAGAAGTCATTCCTGGGACTATGGGTATTTGTAGAACTATATAAGTGCAGTGTATCTCAAGGGATCAGCTTCCTCAGTAATAGTTCATGAAAATAACCATAGACCATAACCATGACGTACCATCGATTTTCCCAAATAACTGGCAAACACCACAATCATGCACACTCAATTGAAAAATCATTCCAAACCAAAACACATACAGCTAAACCCTTCCCTAAACAAACCTAGAGAAAAACAAAAAAAAAAACAGCCAATTTTTCCACGTTTCCCAAAGGCAATTACCGCAAACCGTCCAAAAATTTTAGCAGAACCGATGCCCATTGTTATATAGAATCTACGAAAAATAACCGTGGATTAGTCCCTCGGTAAATTAATTAATAAAGGCAAAACAATGAATGGTATCGCCAGCTGTAAGACCGTATATTAAAACGGTCCATTGTTGAGGCCTGGTATGAAATAATGCTGCTCCACACACCACCTTTGTTCGACTGTTTATTTTTTTCTCTTCCATTTTAGTTTGCTGAATGCATAGGAAATTGATGTCTTGGGTTGTGACAGTTGCATTGTTGGTGGAGAGTTATGTAAAGCTGAATGTTGGTTGGGTTTTTGTGCTGGCTAATGGTTTTTGGTTTGGTTGAAGGTTAACTGAATACCTAGCTGAAATGAGCTTAGAATTGAACATATTTTCTGTGGACGATATCTGTGTTTTTGAATGCAACTAGCATTTACAGAGTTCGTTTTCCACTTCATTTATTTTGCCGGCTTTCTCCAAAAAATAATTAACGAACTCCAATTATTACATATACATAATTAATACACACTAAATAGAAAATATCATTACTGTATGGTATAACTTTAGTCAACAGTTAACTGTAAAAATAAAATAAATAATCAAATAAAGTCACAAAACCAAGCAATAAGCAACCTTATCTCAAACCTTTTGACACCGAAAAGCAATCTTTTTCCACGGTATTAACTCGAATATTTCTCCATTATCTAAGCTATCCAAACCCGAAACAGAGGCAGGAATAATTCTGGTTCGCTCCACCTATAAAACATAATTAGAAAGAGGTCGCTCTAAGGGACAACTTCGTAAAGTGACTTAATTTTCTTTAACTTACTAATGCCACTTTTTGTTTCCGAATTTTCATTTCATTGAAGAATTTGGGAGTCGTCTTTTTATGGGAGTAATTATTTTATGATAGGGTAAGATAAAATGGAAAGAGGTAGATCAGTTTATACGTTTATTTTTAGAGTTTGGAAGAGTTTGGATTAGATGAATTTTCAGAAGAATGTGGAGATTGCAAGTAATTTGTACATAGCATAATGAACTTCATGTCAAATGTGTAACGTACAAACTAAATACGAGCCAAAAAAAGAGGTCGCGCGTTTTCCGCGGTGTTCACGAGAATTCCCTTAGCTACTGGCTCGTATTTAGTTTGTACGTTACACAACTGACATTAAGTTCATTATGCTATGTACAATTTCGTTGCAAAAATTCGCTTCCATACCATTCCGCGGTAATGTAAATTGAGCCTAAAACGGCAAATATATTTCTTCAATCGACAACAATGTGTTTATTCGCATAATACCACTAAACCACATAATTACGTTGGTCTCAAGCTATCATACGTATTCAGCCAACGTACGTTTCTGCCAATCCTCGAATGTTGCACGTAACTGATATTTTATTCACGGCTATGCGTGTTTAACGTGATATATACGAGCCGCTGCGTACTTTGTATTTACATATTCGGCAACATTTGGGAACAAAGACGGTATACAACAATTTGGGTACAAATCAAGAGGGAAACGGCGATACAATGATATATTGTTGTTGTTTGTGTTTGACGTTCAGTCGGCGCAAACGGGTGTGTAAAATCGTAGGCTTTATTGCGCATTGGGTTGGCACCGCCCTAGTTCTACTTCTAGAGTATCAAATAGGGTGACTGCATTTTACTTACATAATAATAATACCAGCCTGTAATAGCCCCAATGCAGGGCAAAAAGCTCTTCTCATACAGAGAAGGCATGAGTATTGATCACCACGCTTGCTCATGGCGGGTTAACAACTTCAGACTTAAATTAACTATAAGTCCAGGTTTCCTCACGACGTTTTCATTCACCGTTGTCAGTTATATCCAAGATAAACCAAGTAAGTATATACGAATTTGAAGAAATTGATACTTGCCCGGATAGTACTTACCTATATTTATATTAATTCTTTTATGCAGAAAATCGAGTCGTTATTCGGCTGTTAAAATAGATATTAAAAGTGTTGTTATCCAATATGAGTGCGGTGCACCTGAGGAGGATATGACATGCTAGAGTACCTCAAATGCCTATACACCTGCACTTCAATGTACCTGATAAACGCCACTGACGCTGCAATTAACTTAGCCATCTACTAACTAGGGGCAATATTTCAAGAGTGTCCTGTAGACTCGAAAAGGAAGATGAAGAAGATGCCTGAATAAATAAAATAAAATTAATAAATAAAAAATAATCTAAAGTTCTCAAGTCTTACGCCGAAGCATTTGGTCTACTGCGACAATAGTCTTTAAATAAGTTTGTCAAAATGTATGTAATTGACATGCATTAACGTAAAGAGGTCAATCGCTTAGAACATCCGTATTTCCACGATCGTTTTTAACGGGTCCATCGCTACTGGAGGTGATGTTCACGTCGAATTTAATCAGTCATGTACCACCAACTTTCAAACAGAATGGATCAGTATGTTAGTACACTGTTGTGTGCGTGAACTCGCTTATACATAATAGACATAACAAAGCGGACCTGTAAAACGGACTGCTGTATATATTGTCAGATAGGTATTTTTTACTGGATCTGGAATACTTTCATGTGTGTGAACTCGCTCATACAAATACATACGTCGGCGCCGAATAATAACGTATAAAGCGGACCTGTAGAAAGTACCCATGTGTGATCGAACATTTTGACTTTTCGACAATAATTTTTGTTAAAAGAATTCCACTTTGAGGATTTTACCTGGATTTAATATGTCAATATTAAATTCAGATGAAATCTAAACAAATTGCAAATGTTTCTACTAAGAAATAGTTCACCCCATGCCCGATAGATAACACTATTATGTTTATAGTAATGGTGACAACATTGTTTCATAGATGGCGTTAGTAGTTACATGTCTGTGTTATTTTGTAGGAACCAATATTATTTTTGTACCGTGATAATACATCAGAGCCTACCTAGCAGGGTACTTTCTTTGTTTTCTTTAAATGATTTACAAGTTGAGGCAGACTTTTCAGTAGTAGACTTAGTCTTCTTGACGGTCCTTGCGCTTATTTATTATGTCATGTGGTGTAGAACAAATGCTAAGCTTACAGGGTGGACAAAAATGCGACACGATATTGTGACACAAATTATCTTCGTACATACATTTTTCGTAGCGCCTTTATTTGACTTCAAAATTGGTTTCATAAGACTGCCCTGTAATAAAATCCTAGCACTAGTTTAAAAAAGAAAAAAAGAAAGCATCTTTTACCTTTTGCATCATAACAACATCAGTCTCTTCTTCTTAGCTTGGCGATGAAAAACATCAGAGTATACTCTTCTTAGCTAAATCCCTTATTTAGCCTAGTATTTGGCCACGTCAACTTCATCCACACTATTTAGAAAACTAGGTTATTACAGCAGATAACTGCTGTAATAACCTGCTCTAAAACCCGGATATTTTCTACCATCCATATAAAAAATTGCAGCAGTCTTCCTACAACAAGATAAATATAATTTATTTACAGGAAATTATTCAAAAAATTCAATAATCCCGACTGCTTAAGAAGTGAACTGTACAGTGAACTCGCACATTTTGTAATATTAAGTAGGTTAAGCTACATCAGCGTTTGCATACGCGCCATCATTTAGTCCACTTGCTAAGTAAAATAAATCAGTGATTTTACCACACTCAACATGGGCGGTTTATTTCATTATCCCCGGGTTTCCATCATCTTAAGTGTACAGAACAATCATCGTGCACTTGAACCAAGTGTATAGACCTTCGTCGTATATTTTTTTTGGTCCTTCGAGTAACTGTGATCACGCGTTTATCAATTAATCGGGTGTATAGATCAAGGTGTGTTGAAATCGCAGCCACACACTTGATTATATTCGTTGAGTATTTCGCGACAGTTCCATACATACATAGTTTAAATCAGTCCATTCAGTGAACGATCTGTGATCACGCGTAACAATCCATCGGGTGTTTAGATCAAGGTATGTTGAAATTGCAGCCATACACTTGATTATATCCGTTGAGTATTTCGCGACAGTTTCGTAAACAAATCAACTCATTTGGTGAACACTTATTGAATCGTTCAAAGAAGACATCGGTGAACCGCAGAGTGAATCATCTCTACTGCACACAGCGTCGGCAGAGCACGGTTAGCATTTATCACACTGTGCTCCTACGCTGATCAAGCAAAGGATCTACAACAACTTCTTATCAAAATGCTCCAGGGTGCTAGTGTGAACCTGCGAACATGGTCAAGTAACAAGCCAGAACACCTGCAGCATTTGACAACTGAACAACAGAATAGTCCCTACGAATTTAAATGTCTCGAAAAATGGCACCCAACATCTGATACCTACACGTTAAGTCATGTCAGCTCGGAAGGAAACACAGCTGATTATGTAACACGAAGAATAACGTCTCATCAGTAGTTATAAATCATTCGTTGTGGTGGGAAGAGCCAGAGTGGCTGAAACATTGTGAGAGAAAGGATGCAACTCAAAGCATACACCAGTCCCCCATAATAAAAACAAAATAATGCATACATTAGTGACCTACTACAGAACTACAGTTCATTAACACAAATTGTGCGGGGTTTCACGTTTCATCAAGACTATTCGCGACAAATACATTACAACACCATGTCGGTTTTCTACCGTCATCAGAAATAAAAAACGCATACAACGCATTTAATTATTGAAGAAATGCAATCACTGGAGTTCAACTAATTATTACACAATATTAAAAGTAAACAACACGTGAGCTCGAAAAGCAAGACATGCTGTGTCAACTCTTTTCTAGACGAAAACTGCTTATTAAGAGATGGTGGACGTCTAAATAACGCCAGAATACGCACATCGGCGAAGCATCCCATCATCCTACCAACCACAGTCGACTCAGTAACTGCTCTTGTTATTAGCTAGACTCACATAAGAACAGCACGAGATGGTGGAAGTACGTGTACCGGAGGGCGACCTAGCCCTGGATGAGGAATCGCGACCCGACCTCGCAGGGCCGGGAACTACTGAGTGCGCGAGTGTAACTGTGCCAGTGATCAGTGCGTTAAGCAAAATTAGTAAAAGTGTCGATCAAGGGACCTGCAAGTAAAAGTGAACTTTCTATCTAAATATAAACTCAAATAAGATCAGACTAGTGTTATACTTAGGTTAATTATTGAAATCAACTTGTATCAGCTTTACGAAAATAAAATATCATTTTTGTCATTTGTCATCATTTTGATTGTATTTAGACACACTGGGTCCCATTTAGGATTAACATATACCCTAGTCTTCTCCTTCAAAGTTGGCTGTATGTACTGTGAACTCGCACATTTTGTAATATTAACTTGAGGTGTAGCTCAGATGGTCTGATGTATGTTTTTTTATCAGCGTTTGCATACGCGCCATCATTTAGTCCACTTGCAAGTAAAATAAATCAGTGATTTTACCACACTCAACACAGGCGGTTTATTTCATTATCCCCGGGTTCCCATCATCTCAAGTGTACAGAACAATCACCGTGCACTTGAACCAAGTGTATAGATAGACCTTCGTCGTACACGAACTAAAACGACGTAAACAAGACGAAAATCATTCAGTTGGAGGATACCTAGCCACGAGCTGGCTGACCAAAACCAGATGTATCCTCCGACTGCACAGCATGATTTTCCTCTTGTTTACGTCTTTTGTGTTCGCTTCTTAAGCAGTCAGGCTTTTAGATTTTTGAATTAACTTTTTTTATTAATAACTTACAGTTAACATATTTTTTTATACGTATGATCATCATCATCAGCCTATTAATGTTCCCACTGCTGGGATACAGGCCTCCTCTCTGTGAGAGGGAATGGGCCATAATCCACCACGCGGGCCCAGTGCGGGTTGGTGGATGTCACATGTCTTCAAGCAATCAATCAATCAAATGTTTTTTTATTACACATAGGCCTACATGGGCACTTATAAAATGTCGACAAAAGGTGCACGGTTCGGGTTGGTCATTTCCTGTGGAGAAGAACCGGCAAGAAACTCCACGGTTACTCTTTTAAAAAAATTGGTTTGTTTTTACAATATTTCCATGTTACAGCATTAGTGCTTAGATATGGGGGGACAACGTAGCCCCGACAATAAGTCGTAAGAAACTAAAAAAAAATAATTGTATAAACGAGATAAAGAGTTAACAAATGATAACAAGCGTCTAGAAATCTAGAAGGCCTACAATGTTCACACATTCACAAAACAATCGGTAAAAGAATCTATACAAAGGAAATAAAAAAATATATAACAAGACTAAATTTAACATGTGGCACAAATGTTGTTATCAGTGCTGTAACTATTCTTAGCAAAGGGTTACAATGATTATTGAAATCATGGTAAAAAGTCTAATTAAAAGAAGGAAAAAAAAATGAGATTGAGAATAGTTAGAGACTGCCACATATTTGTGCCGTTTATGAGTTACCAGGGAAGCCGCATGCGCAGAAGGAGCTAACATTTTTATCTTCAACGTAGTCCTTGATTTTATAATATGTTTTTTTAATAAGGACACTTGCATGGTTAAGACAAATCGATTGACGTAAGAATCATCAATATAATCAATCTTTAGAACGCCACTTAGGAAAAAATATACATACATACTTACATACACAAACTGATAAACACATTACCCTTCTTCGGCAATTGGGTAAAAAGTCCGTAAATGAGCGGAGTACGAGGCTTACCATTTTTTTAATGTAACAAACAAATAATTAATTCAATAAACCAAAGACTAAAAATTGGTTCACTAACCAAGGTGAGATAGTGGTCAAGCGCGAGCCTATAACAGATAAAAAAAAAAAAAAAAAAAAACTAACATTCAATATTAAATTAATAATATAAATAATAATATAAACTTTCAAGCATGTTAAAAGGTATCTGTCAAAAAGTAATTTATAGTATAAAAACAACAACTGCTAATAAATTTCAAATCTTATTTTTAAAGGAGAATGCCCATTTTGTATGGAGAAATGTACTGACCGAAACATTTGCGTGTAATGATAGAAACACATTTATTTGATTATGTTACCTTAATTAATTACACGTACCAACTTTAGTTAATTTTCATTGCGGGAGTTAAGAGATATTGAACAAATTATGTTCCTTTCTAGGCTGTAGTAGATTCACAGCAATATGAACTCTATGCCAGCATATTTAAGATTTGCAATCGTTAGACATCTGTTTAAGTGCTGGTAAGACTTACAATGTTATTCTTACTTACCGGTGTAGATCCAAGCCCGTAATATGATCAATATTATCAGGAATTAAAATGTATGTCTTCGCATATAATTATGGCGCATCAAAGAACATTTGAGACACCAACTTCGAGCCGTAGCCATGTGGGAAATCACAAATATTTAGTCCTGTCTTATTAAGCATTATTTTCACAAACACACGGCGGTGTTGTATTGATAAGATAAGTATTTCGTAACGGCGCGGGAGAACGAAAACCGAAACTTGACGCAACACAATATACAAATAAATGAAATGAAAAGGCGACTACTGTCACATGACTGTCACTGTCAAATGAAATGACTGACAGTTATAGGCATGTTACCAAATTGGTAATATAATCGATTTCTAAAAACATGATTCATTTGTTATCTTGGTTTGCATTAATCTAGTAAATCAAACCAATTTTAAAATCAATTGGTTCTTAACATTATAGAGGTGAATCGGTTCGGTACAGGAGATCCTTGGATCGATTCAGTGTTTCAGGTAGATTATTAAAAAAAACGATTCTTCGATTAATCGATGTCAGATCAACATGCCTCTACCCTAACATAAATGGCGGAATGTGTTTGAGCTATGAAACGGAAGTTAAATACTTATTAATTCAAGAAAATGAACCCCAATAGGAATCTTTTAGAAAAGAAGTCAAAATACTTGAAATATTTTTGTTTAATTTATTGTCCAGAAATGATTGTGATACAATTATTTTTTTGTAAGTACTGTCCATGGGCATTCTCCTTTATTTATTGTTGGCATAGCTTTATATGACTGTTGTATTTTGTTGTATATTTTCATTTTGTATGGCCCCGAAAATATGGAGTTTTTACTGAGTCCAAGGAAAGTTGGCTATTGTTACGTCTGTCACGTGGAAAAGTGTCAGATAATCGTGGAAAGTGTTGGGGTTATAGACGGTAAAATTATGAATATGTATTTTTTAAACAGTGGTCTGAAATTTTTTATCAATTGTAACTTAAACATAGCCTAAATACAGGTCTTTTGGACTTTAAACGCTATTTCTCTGTCCATAGAGTTGATACAATACCCAAAATATGATACAAAAGCGCAGAAGTGATGCCACCAATCCATGACAGGCTATCACCAAAACATCTGGGTTAAGTCAGACAACGTAAGCAAAAGCCTAAAACAATATAAACACCTACACAACAAGCGTTAAACGCAATACCGAACGTTCGGTAATAAAATTATTACCACCTATAAAGTCGACTATTAAGACGCAATGGTTTAATTCTTGTTAAGCCGTAGTCGGAGCGGCCGTTCTATAAATTCCAATTTTGCTTGTAAACCGTTTGTTAGTGCCGGGTACACGGTGCAACGTGTTTGTGGAATAAGCTTTATATGAACATTCATGAGGTAAAAAAATGAACAAGTTCTTGAATACTTGGCGCTCAAAAAGCACCTCGGTAAAGTTTAAGGTTATTAGGTATGACTGAAATTTGGGTGATGAATTATAAAAAACTAGCTGTTCCACGCGGCTTCGCTCCCGTGGGCCACCCCACAGGACCCCTTTGCGGGATAAAAAATAGCCTATGTCACTCAAGAATAATGTAGCTTTCTATTGGTGAAAGATTTTTTTATATCGGTCCAGTAGTTTCGTAGCCTTTTCGGTACAAACAAACAAAAAAATCTTTCCTCTTTATAATATTATTAAGTATAGATATAGGTTATTTATTTATATTAACTTCTCTCACCGGACTCTCACTCTCAACGGTCCAATTAAGAAATCAAAAATAGTAACTCAATTTAGTAACAGATTTAATCCACGTACATCTTTATTATATTTAAAAAGTTTACTTTGTAACGCTAATGTCAAAAAGGAAGTGCACCGACGGTAAATTCTGTTTCTACATTATCTATGGCACTCAATGTATGTTGCTACTTACTCAAGAATTTTTAAAAATACATGCAAGGCAGCTAAGGTCTTATACATTAGCAATAAGGTTAAATTAGCAGAAAATAAAATCAAGACGGTTTGGAAAATTATAAATGATGAAACGAATAGGAATAAAAGAAATAATACTGATTACACGCTTGAGACCACACATGGACTTATTTAGAAACAACAAAAAAGTTGCGCAAGAATTTGTAAATTTCATTAGCAACATCCCAATTAAAACGACTGAAACCTTAAATTCCTCGCCCTCGATTGCTTTTGGATTATTAAACGCGAACGTTTCAGCCTGCCCGAATGTATTTAACTTTTCAAATATAAATCCCATAACAGTAATAAAAACTTTTAAGCAAATCAAGATCGACTGAAGATCTGTGCGGAATGTCCATCAAAACTTGTACCTCCATTATTCAGACTATATCGCCGTACTTGGTTTTGATTTTCAATTTGTGTGTGGATCAAGGAGTTTTTCCGGATCTAATGAAATATAGTAAAGTTATACCACTTTTTAAATCTGGGGACAGTAAAGACACAAATAAAGACAGACCAGTATCCGTGTTGCCGGTTTTCAGCAAGGTATTTGAGAAGATAATGCAAAATCAAATGCTCATTCATTTTAATACGAATAACATCTTGCATGATAAAAAGTATGGTTTCACCAGAGAACGTTGTACAACTGACGCTGGTGTCACCCTATTGAAACACATTTCTAATGCGTGGGAATAGTAGCAAGATGCCATAGGTATCTTCTGCGACCTGTCGAAGGCGTTTGATTGCGTTAACCATGAAACATTACTTCTGAAACTTGAGCATTACGGGCTAGGTCAATCAGCGTTAAGTTTGGCTAAATCTTATTTGAATAAAAAAACTACTGAAGACTTGTGGGGGATATCCGTTAGGGTTCTTGGAGATATTATTGACTCAATTGCTCCTGTCCTAACAGGCATATTCAATCAATGTTTGGACAGCGGCACATTTCCTGACTGAATGAAACACAGTAAAGTAGTACCAATTTTCAAATCAGGCTGTAAGAGTGATCCCTCTAATTATAGGCCTATATCCGTGCTTCCAGCATTGAGTAAAATCTATGAAAAAATCATGCTGGAACAGATGTTGTCTCACTTCAATTCAAATAAGATCCTGCATAGTCAACAGTTTGGTTTCACGAAAGGTAGGTCGACAACGGACGCGGGAGTAAAACTCATCAGCCACATCTTGGAATCTTGGGAGAAGTCCCAGGATGCCATTGGCATTTTCTGTGATCTCTCGAAATCCTTCGACTGCGTCGACCACAACACACTGATCTGTAAATTACACCACTACGGAATTCGAGGAAAATCTGCTGATCTTATGCTTTCCTATTTATCAAACAGACAGCAAAAAGTAAATGTTAATGAGGCGACGTCCTCCGGGTCTCTAGTCAAGATGGGCGTGCCCCAAGGTTAAATTCTCGGCCCTTTCCTTTTTCTTGTTTACATTAATGATCTCCCTTTTATGATGGCCAAATTATCGGATATAATTCTATTTGCTGATGATATCTCTCTAATTTTTAAAATAGATAGGAAAGATACGGGTGTCTTACATGTCAACGAAAGTCTGATTGTTCTCTCTAAATGGTTCGCAGCTAACAATCTTTTACTGAATGCGAAAAAAACAAAATGTCTGAAGTTTGCCTTACCAAATGTACCACAACGTGACCTAAATTTAAATCTTGACGGCAAAAATCTTGAAGTTATAAAGGAGGTTGAGGTATTCTTAGGGATTACTATCGATTCAAAATTGCAGTGGGGCGCGCACATTAGAACTCTTTCGGGTCGGTTAAGTTCAGCTGCATATGCAGTAAGGAAAATAAGGCAGTTAACCGATGTAGCCACAGCAAGGTTAGTATACTATGCTTATTTCCACAGTATTATGTCTTATGGCATTCTGCTGTGGGGATCAACAGCAGACGTTGACTCAATTTTCATCTTACAAAAGAGGGCAGTCCGCGCAATCTATAAAATGAGTCCACGAGAGTCCCTCAGAGAAAAATTTAAAGAGATCGATATACTGACTCTACCTTCTCTTTATATATTGGAATGTATTTTGTATGTCCGCAAAAATCGAGGGCTTTTCAAAACTAGAAGCGATTTCCATAATTTAAATACACGCAGTAAGCATGAAGTTGTAATACCCAAATTCAGATTAACGAAAACTAGCAAGTCTTTTCTTATAAACAGTATACGCTTTTATAACAAGTTGCCAAAGCCAGTTATAGAATTGACCGATGGAAAGTTCAAAAACTACATCAAACGTGTCCTTATTAAAAAAGCATATTACAAAATCAAGGACTACGTTGAAGATAAAAATTTTAGCTCCTTCTGCGCATGCGGCTTCCCTGGTAACTCATAAACGGCACAAATATGTGGATGTCTCTAACTATTCTCAATCTCATTTTTACTTTTTTTCTTTCTTTTAATTAGACTTTTTACAATGATTTCAATAATCTTTATAGCCCTTTGCTATGAATAGTTACAGCACTGATAACAACATTTGTGCCACATGTTAAATTTAGTCTTGTTATATATTTTTATTTATTTTTTCCTTTGTATAGATTCTTTTACTGATTGTTTTGTGAATGTGTGAACATTGTAGGCCTTCTAGATTTCTAGACGCTTGTTAACATTTGTTAACTCTCTCGTTTATACATTTTTTTTTTTAGTTTCTTACGACTTATTGTCGGGCCTACGTTGTCCCCCCATATCTAAGCACTAATACTGTAACGTGGAAATATTGTAAAAACAAACCAATTTTTTTAAAATAGTAACCGTGGAGTTTCTTGCCGGTTCTTCTCCACAGGAAACGACTAACCCGAACCGTGCACCTTTTGTCGACGTTTTATAAGTGCCCATGTAGGCCTATGTGAAATAAAAAACATTTGATTTGATTTGATTTGAATGATAGACAGCAATTAGTTCAAATAAACGGTGTGAATTCATCTGGGTTAAACGTAAAAATGGGGGTACCCCATGGCTCAATTTTAGGTCCTTTCTTATCCATACTAATATTATAAAGAGGAAAGATTTTTTTGTTTGTTTGTTTGTTTGTTTGTTTGTACCGAATAGGCTCTGAAACTACTGGACCGATTTAAAAAATTCTTTCTCCAATAGAAAGCTACGTTATTCCTGAGTAACATAGGCTGTTTTTTAATCTCGAAAACGGGTCCTGTGGGGTGGCCCACGTGAGCGAAGCCGCGCGAAGCATCTAGTTTTTAATATACATAAACGATTTACCCCGTTTATTGGAAAACAAACTGAACATGGTGTTATTTGCTAATGACACATCTTTAATTTTTAAAATAAATAGACGTACTTGTCGGGTTGACGACGTAAATAACGCGCTACGGCAGGTTCAGGATTGGTTCACTGCCAATAATTTAGTTTTAAATGGTAAAAAAACCAAGTGCCTAAAATTTTCTTTGCCGAATGTCAAAAGTACTGATTGTGACATTATATTAAACAAGGAGAAGCTAGAATTCGTCGATAAAACGGTTTTCCTGGGGATCACGCTGGACTCAGGGTTGCAATGGGGTCCTCATTTGGTATCCCTTGCAGGGTGGCTGAGTTCAGCAGCGTATGCTGTTGGAAAGATTCGTCGGTTAACCGATGTGGATACCGCGAGACTAGTCTATTTTAGTTATTTTCATAGTACAATGTCTTATGGTATCCTACTATGGGGAAGGGCTGCAGACATTGAGTCAATTTTTATTCTGCAAAAACGAGCCATCAGAGCAATATATAATCTTCGCCGGCGCGATTCTCTAAGGGAACTGTTTAAGGACATTAACATCATGACGGTTCCTTGTCAATATATTTATGAAAACATCATGTACGTGAGAAAGAATTTACATCTTTTTAGTAAAAACGGCGACAGACATAATTACGTTACTAGAAATAGGGACCAATTAGTTCAACCAGGTTTCAGACTAGCTAAAGTAGCCTCATCTTTCATGGGGTACTGTACAAAATGTTAGAATAAAATTCCTCCCCACCTTCCAGGAAATTTTCTCAGGCCGCCGGTACTAGTATTTAAGACAAAATTGCTTTATCGTCCAAACTGCGAGTGCTCGCCGGGAAGCAACAAGAAAGGCATGTCGCGTCTTTAAAATTAGTCACATGTTTGACCCGGCTAGCATTTAAGACAAATTGTAAGACATGACATAATTTATCATGTCTTGTCACAAATGTCTTGGGTACGCCCATGCTCGCCCCGCTGGCCGTTGAGTGTGTCATGCTCTCTCAAATGTCTCTCTGATGGTGGTGCGTGTGTTGGATCATCCGTTTCCCTTCATGATGGTTGAGATGGGTGGTGCCAATTCATGCGTCATGTTCGTGAACGGACGCAGTCAGTTGGGATTGGTCATAACTTGACTACTTCGGATGTTAATGTTTTTAAACGACTTCCCAAAAAGGAGGAGGTTCTCAATACGACTGTATTTTTTTTTATGTATGTTACCTCAGAACTTGTTAATGGGTGAACCGATTTTTATGTTTTTTTTTTTATTTGATAGCTGGTGCTTGTCATGTGGTCCCATTTAATTTTCATCAAGATCTGATGAAGAATTTCGGAGATATACATCAAAACTCTTTAATAAATGACGGCAAAGCACTCGGGATAGCTGCAATCGCATTTCTGTTTATTGTTTACACCATTTCATAACATAACATCACACTGGTACGCTCTAAAGGGGTACGCAAGTGTAAGCAGTTCACCTTGGTATACTCTTATTCCACCGGTTTTGTTTTAGTTTAATCTATTCTGGCTTCACTTTGGGCATTATTGGTACCTAACCTATATAACTGGTCTATTATGTACCACACCTAAAAAGTGAAAATTTAAAAAAACTTTTTACAAAAAAGCAACCGACTTCCAAATAAAAACACAACAAAGTTTTTTTTTTCTAGTATCTATTTCTAGTTTGGAGTTTCTTGTGCATTCTTCTCCATAACAAGCTACTTTCCGAATGCACGGTAGAATCGTTTTGATGTAACCTTCAAAAGTGCCGCTTGGTGGCCTAGTTGAAATAAAATACCTTTGTCTTATGTAAAATGGGCAAAAAAACACTTGTCGCCAAAAAAATACTTAAAAGTGACATTATGGTTAAACATTTATGTAGCAATAATTTGTACGATTGAATTGTACAAAACAAAATTAATCACAACACTAAAAACTTTTTATTCGCGTAATTATAATGTTCAAACTGAAAATGAGTAAGTAGATATTATATACTTTCGGTACTTGGACTCTTCTCAATTACTGATTCTACATTATCTGTGCCTCGGGGCACTTTGTATAAATAAAATGGAGGCACTTCCTCGGCAGATCGATATTTTAAATAGTGTTTTGATAAGCTTAGATAAAGTAGTGTATGAAACTCCACGAGCACCTGAATATCGTATCTAGAGTGAAGTAAAGCGTGAATCTCAAGACTGTTCACGATGGAATATTTTGATACCTAATTATTTGCATCCTATGTCCCCACATAGGATGCAAATAATAAGGGATAAAAATATTAAACAAATCTAAGTTAATTCACACTCATATTTAAATAACCTATGACCATGTGACAGTGTAATAAACTACTATGATTCGAAAAAATAAACAGAAAGTATATGCTTCCCTGGCATCGTTTCAAAATTTAATTAATAACGCTATCACAGCTGATAGGATTATCTAGGAAATGTTAAAAATAATTCGAAAACAGATACTTTAGGTACACTTGCACGCTGAATCACTAAATGCTTAAAAAATTTACTAATTAAATTCGTTTAGCCCAAAGCAGTTAGTGTTTTGGATTGCAAGTGGGTGATGATGGTGGTGGTGATTAGTGATGATTAGAAACAACAACCAGATCAAGCTTCGTAGATGGAGATGGATTGAACACACTCTCTGGAAGCATTCCGATCGCATTCCTAAACAAGCCATGGATTTGAATCCCCAAGGGAAAAGAAAGCGTGGCCGTCCCCGTCAAGCCCGGTGACGCTCGCTGGTGAGCATCAAAATGACGTAGGGTGAAGTAAAGCGGCTCAAGATTGCTCGCGATAGAGGACTACTGTGGATGCCCATTGTGGAACAAAGAATTTTAAGTTAAGTAAGTCAAGTCGATACAACCAAGCAGAGTAATAAACTCTGCCAACTCATTGCTCACAGGATCAAAATCTTATGATATTACAGCAAATGGTCCATGGGCTATCACACTAACCGCAAATAGGTATGTTTTAATCGAACGTACAACATTTTCCAACGGTAAATACCAGTTGCCGTCGTTTTTTGCGAATGCGACTAATTGGGCAACTGTCGCCGTCAAAATATACCAACCGTGGTTTTACGAGTATTGTTGCAGTTTTTAAAAATTGTGCTCGAAAGAGCTTTTTTTGGAACTGAATTTCTATAAAAAAACTTTTTTGCGAAAAAATATTATTATTAAAATTTTAGTTTTACCTACCTAATAAGCAACTTGTTTATTAAGGTACCTACTCATATAACGCCAGAATAGATTACCCGAATATCATGAAACTTGAACATAACCGGTGAAATGAGAGATTTGCGTACCCCTTAAGAGCGTACTGGCGTGATGTTATGTTATGAAATGTTATAAACAATGAACAGACATGCGATTGCAGCATTCCCGAGAAGTTTGCCGTTATTTATTTAAGAGTTCTGTTGTATATCTTCGAAGTTCTTAATCAGATCTTCACCAAATTAAAAATGGGACCAATTTGGTAACATATTCTTTCAAACAAAAAAATAATTTTCAAAATCGGTCCCCAAATAACGGAGATATAGGTGAAAATACAAAAAAAACCATTCATGAAGTCGAACACAGAACCTCCTCCTTTTGGTAAGTCGGTTAAAAATGCAACAAACTCGAACGCAAATGATTTATTTGACCTACACCTAAGATGAAGATACATAGTTGGAAATCTGCAAGCGCAGGTAAGATCCCTATGGAGAAGAACGGGCAAGAAATTCCTCAAACACTATATCAGTAAATAATTTTACAAATTAGTAGTTACAAAATTCTTACTGTTTGAAATAACATTCTTGTGAGAATAATGTAAAAAGACGTAAACGTAAAAGCATTAAGACAACCAGCTTATTATTAACTGATATTTTAAAGAGCTAAAATTGTTTTTTTTAAAGTCTTATCTCTGAAACTATAGGGCCAATTACATTTCTTTTTCTCTGATGGAAAGAACAATGAGGTCCTGGTAAATATTACGATTTGGCATACAAAGTGAAACCGCTAAAAACAGTTGTTAATAAATATCAAAAACGTAACACTAATTTAATATTTAATTTAGCTAAATTTAAGGTGACAACAGCTGCCAACAAACTTGAAATCCGACTCGGCTGGGCGGCGTTCGGGCAGTTGCGTGGTATCTTCTCGTCCAATTTACCGCAGTGTGACGAGACACTGCGGTAACAAGAAAAGTCACAAGAAAAGTCTATGACCAGTGTGTGTTGCCAGTGATCATCTATGGGGCCGAGATGTGGTCGCTCACAATGGGCCTTATCAGAAAGTTTAAAGTCACCCAAAGGGTAATGGAGAGGGCTATGCTCGGCGTTTCCTTACGTGATCATGTCAGAAATGAGGATATCCGCAGGAGGACCAAAGTTACCGATTAACCCGGAGAATTGCCAAACTTAAGTGGCAGTGGGCAGGGCACATTGCTCGCAGAACGGATGGCCGATGGGGCAGAAAAGTTCTGGAATGGCGACCGCGAACCGGAAGACGATATGTGAACCGTACTGGTCAAACACTCTGGAGCAAGGACTTTGAATGCAAAACACTCTTTATAAATTTGAAGATCAGCTTTATTGTATATATATAGTACACAGCAGTACAGTTTTATTTAGCGAGAATAACAGCAATACAGTACAAGTGACTGGCACTGATGTCGGGAAACGAATTGCCGGCCATACTACCAAAATGCCCGACGATTCGCTTCCATCCCCACCAATCCCCACCATTATACTTGCTTGTGATTGGTCGTCGATAACCGTCGAAGTCTCGACCAATCACAAGAAGTCAATCCAGCTACTTTTTACCCGACTGCCGAAGGAGGGTAATGTGTTTATCAGTCTATGTATGTATGTATGTAAGTATGTATGTATGTATGTATGTATGTTTGTTCCTATGTGGCGTTCCAGAGACCAAACGCGTTGGCCGATTTTGATGATTCATACGTCAATCGATTCGTCTTAACCTTGCGAGTGTCACTGGCTACATTAAAATTAGAAAATAGAAAAATGGCGGATTTTGGGCGCCATATTGTGGGCGACAATTTTTTTTTTTACTTCCTAACCCATCGTGTGGGGTATCAAAATAAAAGGTTTTAAGAGGTGATTTCAAAAATATATAACACTTATATGTTTAAATGTACCGAAATCTAAAAAAAAAATACTAAAAAGTTATAAATAAAAAAAGTAAATTTAAAAAATCAAAATACCCGACTGCTTAAAAGGCGAACTAAAAAGACGTAAACAAGAAGAAAATCATGCTGTGCAGTCGGAGGATGCATCTGGTTTTGGTCAGCCAGTTCGCGAATATGTATCCTCCGACTGCACAAAATGATTTTCTTCTTGTTTACGTCTTTTTAGTTCGCCTTTTAAGCAGTCGGGTATTTTGATTTTTTAAATTTACTTTTTTTTAATCATACAACTTCATAGAAATTATTGTAACCAGTCAACAAACACACATAATTATAGGCATCTCTTAAATATTTATAACGGATACGTTGGAAGGCCTCCCACTAGGTGGACCGATGACCTGGTTACGGTTGTGGGAAGGCGCTGAATGCGAGACGCACGGGATCGGTCAATGTGGTGACGTCTGGGGGAGGCCTATGTCCAGCAGTGGACGTCTTTTGGCTGAAATGATGATGATGAATGAATGAAGTCCGTTACTGGTTTTTCATATGATATTTCCACAATCATAACTCATCAAAACATAAATGATAATGATAAATAAATGATAAATGATTTATTTTCTGTAAGTTGGTTTGTACAAACACTTTCACATGTCGATCATATTTTTTAAAACTAGATGAGGTCGGCGTTTTCTGTCTGACTACTCTGAGAAGAAAGGCCGAAACAAACTCAGAGGTCACAGTCTCTTTTAAAGTCCAGACAAAAACTTGGTTAGATCATGTGAAGACCATGTAGACTGATGTCTGAAATGGTCTTTTGAGAAAAGAACCAGCCAGATTGAGTGGACCTGTCCAGTCAGTGCACGCATTTGTCAATAACCGTGCAGCTCAACTAAGAATTTAAGGAGCTCAACGAATTGACGAACAATACCAAAGAAAGGACATTCGGGTAGGCCGCATAAATACTCAAACTGCCAGACCATGATTAAAAACTAACTAAGATAACTTAAAATTAAAAAAAATAATAATCCACATAGTCTTCACATTCACAATAATTAAAATAAAATAATATAATTCTTTAAAAAAGTAAATATTCTTGTCATTGCAAGAAAAATAAAAAAAATAAAAATATAATTAAAAACTAAATCCACGAAGCAAAATAAAAAAAATAAAAAACGAAATTAATTGGAGCAGCTCAATCCCAAGCCTTTTTGTCCTCAACGTAATCTTTAATGTTATAAAACGCTTTCTGGCACAACTTACGTTTAATGAATGATTTGAATTTATTAACACTTAAACCTTGTACGTTGCTTGGAAGCTTATTATAAAAGCGTACACATTGACATCTAAACGAGCCACCCATTTTCTTGAGCCTTGTTGTAGGTACTACAAATTTGTGTTTGTTCCTAGTATTTATGTTATGGATATCACTGTATTTTTTAAACAATTTTATATTTTTATGGGCATATAAAAGATTTTCATAAATATACTGAGAAGGCACAGTCATTACATTAATCTCCTTAAATTTCTCTCTGAGAGAGTGTCTCGGGCTTAATTTATAGGTGTTGGTGAAGCGGGTAGACCCACAATAACCTTTATTGCATAACTTTAAGGAAAAGTTCACGCGTGATTTGCTTGCATTCATTGCTTCAAATGTTCAAAAATCCATCTGCTTGACAGTGAAACATGTAATGAATACTGTTGAGTTGACAAAATTAAAGGGAGGGTACGTGCTTTGAGCTATCAAAACAGTTACGCAATTAGGGAGCTGGATATCGATATGAACGGTACTGTTCCGAATTTAAATTATCATAGTACAATTATAGTATTCAGGAAGACCAGCAACATATGACAGCAATAGTATTGGAGATAAGAATACCTTTTACAACGATTACAATCCTCGACATCCACCTTATTCGCTTAGATGAACTTGCTCCAGAAAGTTAACTCATAATTAGTTGCTCACGAGGTTAAATTGTTATAAAACCAATATGTCATACATAATAGACCCGTGTTAGCTACTAACTCGGAGTTACTACGATAACAAAGGGTGGCGCAAGCGGGCCTTACAGATATACTGAAAGAAACCAAGAGATCTTATCAGTTTCTGGAGGGCAGTGGTGTGGCTGCAGATATGATCGTCACGGAACAATGTTCCACATTACGGACTAAGTGCGGAAACCAATTCCCTTCAGAAGAATAACCCACGACTTTACAAAAACAACGACATGGAAGTTAATCCAACAAACTAACCACACATGTTGCAACAAATAGCAAATAAACTGTTGTTATTATCGTACATATTTGTAGGAACGAGCATTCCGTCTAATCCCGTAGTGCAGGGGCAACTTAAAAGTAATAAATTGCTCTTCACTGTACCGCGAGTCTGCACTCCTGTGGTTTCTGCACAAGGATCTTAATGGATTTGGATGTGGTACTAAAATTTTAGATTAGAAAACTCCAATGATAGATAACCACAAAATGTAGATTTCGAAAAAAAAAAACATATTTAGAAAAAAATCCTATTGAAATCTAGCCTTTCCCAAATTATATTGAAGTTGACTTCCAGTCTTACTAGGTGCAACACAACACACCGATATGCGATTTTAAGAAGTGAAATTACAAGTACGTTCACATGGACACAATGCAATGCAATTCGTTTGATTTACTCTTCGAATTTTCTAAGAAAATACGTCCACGATATCACCTATCGAGGCAATTTAAAATTGCGTCTCACCATCAGGCAATCACCTGAAAACTATTACTACTGTCCACTGATTCATGAACAATTATTTTGATTTTGATCACGCCACATCCAACCAAAATGTAGGTAACAAAATCCTTGTCTACTACAATGAGTTCCAACAAAGTTCTCAGCTAGCCCACTATCCAGTACCAGTTAGACCGCTTAATTGTTTTCAACTAACAACGAATTTTTGCTACCAGCAAATTGGCGGAGGGAATGCTTTTCATAACTTATACTGTTGATCGGTTGGGTTCAGATTTATTGTTGTTCGATGAAACAACTATTTTCTCTTTACGGGAGTGATTAAATAATTGAGTTTTGTAATTGCGAAGGCTGTTGATAACTATGATAAAAAATACTGGTTTAAGTAGTATAATATAGGTTTTGACTTAATATTCTATGATATAAAAATAAACATTTGATTTATATTTCATATTATTATTATTAACTTATTAACTTCTTCATATACACAAAGGTACACTCAATACTCACAGGCATTATCTACCAGTCGACCTTTGGGGGATGTAGAGTCAACAAAATAGTGGTAGGTGCAATATTATGGTGTAGTATAAGTACAGTATACATTAAAAGTGTCTAAGGATTAATTACATTTTATATATTATACGTTTTGGAACGGTATGGAAGACGAAAACGTGTTGCGCCGACCCCAATGGGATAAGGGCAGGAAAATGATGATAAAAGTACATAATAGCGTTTTTATAAAACCATAACAATTTACAACCATTGGAACTGAAAAAAAATGCATCGGTATGGAGCGACGACATCATTTGATACGAGAAGAGATGATGAGAGCCGTGGGAATGTTGCGAGCTGATTCCAGACAACGTACTGTGGCTGTCGCTCTTGGCACTACACAGAGCGTCATAAACCGCCTCTGGACACGCTATCGAATCACAGGCAGCGTGACCGAGAAACATGGAGGACGATCTCGCATCACCGCTCCCAGACAGGACCGGTACATCCAAAATACTGCTCGATGGAATCGTGCCAAGACTGCCATGATGTTGGCTACGAGGCCCCGCAGCTCTTCAGGATTGCTGATAAGAGACCAAACCATCCGAAATCGTTTATGTGAGTCTGCGTTCTCGGAGGTTGCTGGGGGTTCCACATACAGCACCCCGCAATCTTAGGGCCCGTTTAGTATGGGCTCGTGAACACAGAAATTGGAAGTAAAGAAGACTGACGTTGTGTTTGCTTTTCTGATGAATCTCGTTTCGGTATGAGGCCGGATAGAAGACGTACTCGAATTTGGAGGTCCCCTGGACGTCATGAACGTTCGAAATTTTGTCAAGTAGTTCATTCTTTCAATCAACAATGGTAAGAGTCAGTATTTGGATTCGTGGAAGAACCGATCTCATTTGGATCCGGGGCTACCTCAATGGTCAGATTTATGCGGAGAGGATTGTTTCAGACGTGGTCATCCCTTTGGGACGCATCAACATTCTGCCGTGGCCTGCTCAATTGACAGACCTCAACCCAATTGAGCACGCATGGGATAGGCCCCAAAAAGAGCTTTGCCGATTATTGATGCCGTGCCTACCCCACAACAACATTTTGATTGTTAGAAAGAACGCGGATGGCCATTCCTCAAAGTGATTTTGATGAACTGATTTTAAGCATGCAAAATCGCTGTGCTTGTGTTATTCGTGTCTATAGTGGAAACAGAGATTGTTTCTTTTTATCTATACAATAAAAAAAAAAAATATCCTAATTTTTGCCAATTGTTGTTTAATTGACGAAATTAACTGTTAACGACGACATTAATTTGCCAAAATTTGCCAATATTGCTCGATGAGCCTTATTGAATATAGTTTGCAATGAGATTTATTACTTCTAATAACAATTATAATTATGAGAGAAATTTGTATGTATGAACGGTCCTGTTTTTTATAATACATCGTTGGTGGTCCAGAGCGAGCCGTCCTCTACCTTTGTACAGCAGATGTCGCTCCGAATGGTCTATCGATTGTAGATCCATTGTAAGCCAATATTTAATATGGCACTGCTTGAACCAAAATATGGCCGCCTTGGAAGATACATTAAAAGTCTATATAGATGGCTCTGCTTGCTCCAACAACTATTTAAAAATATGATGTGAATAAAACGAATGTTGGTATCAAAAACACCATCAACAGAATACACAAGATTGACAAAATATAGCGCAGGTATTGCACCCGCAAAAATAAATGCACATAAAATCATTCCATGTTCTCTCTCGCTCCCCCACCCACATTATGTCAAAGGATTGAAGGGATTGGTACATATAGCTCCAAAGAAACCTCATACCTAAAATGTATAAAAAGTGACTTCTATGGACAGGCGGATATATTACGATGTTTACGTGCGCCGCATGCGCGCCATCTCTGTGACATCAATGAAACTGCTAAGATATTCTAACTAGAAATATTAAAAAAACTTTTTAATAAAAAAATAAAACCGACTTCTAAAGCAAAACACTACAAATCGAAAAATAACTTTTTATCCGAAGTCGGTGTCTTTGGTACCTACTGTTTTTCGTTTTTTTAGACACCGACTAAGGATGAAAAGTTATTTTTCGATTTGTAGTATTTTGCTTTAGAAGTCGGTTTAATTTTTGTTAAAAAGTTATGTATTTTTCACTTTTTAGTTCAAGTTCAAGGACAAGTTCTATAGAAATTTACCTATATTGCCCACAGTGTACCCATAATAACATTTAATTTGAACATAACCGGTGGAATGAGAGTGTACCAGGGTGAACTGAACTCATCTGCATACCCGTTTAGAGCATACTGGCGTGATGGTATGTTATGAAATGGTGTAAACAATAAACAGACATACAATTGCAGCAATCCCGAGAGATTTGCCGTCATTTATTGAAGAGTTCTGTTGTATATCGCCGAAGTTCTTCGTCAAATCTTTACCAAATTTAAATAAGACCATTTCGGAATAAATTTCTTTCATACAAAAAAAGAATTTTGCAAATCCGTTCATATATGACGGAGTTATGCCCGAACATTCATATAACATATATCCTTTTTGGAAAGTCGGTTAAAAAGTGATGGCGCTCATGCAAGCGACCGCTAGTCTATCTATGGCATCCTACCTTTTGATATTTTTTAACTTCCAAACGTGTTCCACAAACATTATACTTTTTTATAGATTTCTAAAAATTCACAACAGGCCGAAGCAAAAATATATAACTCAAGCTTTTATACCGCTGCGCCAATCTATCACTTGACATGGTGGTGAAATTCATCGATATGTTCATGAATTATCCATCACATCATTCAAGTCGGCAGTGTCGTTTATATTATAAAATAGATAATGAAGAAGATTGAGGGTAAGCTTATAATTTTGGTAAGTAAAATATGGCATCGCATCAAAGCATAATTACTAGTTTGCTTGTGGTGTTCGAATAACGACTTAATACTTGACTTTAATTATGTCGACGTTAGTATAATCTAAAATAAAACCAATGGTTACCTACTATCCTAAGTTCGAAAAACATTTGCCCGAATTTCATTTCACCTAAAACTTTTCAACTATTATATTATCAAATAATGCATATAGCAAAAAAGACGTCGGTCAATAGTTTTCGGTAAAATGAAATTCGAAAAAAAAATATTCGGAATAGTGATCGGTTTCCAAAACCAATTAATATTTTTATTTCCATTAGAAATCTAACTTTTTACTTTACTTCCTTATAGTTCGTTTATGATTGCGACGGTATCAAACAACTGGTGAAGTAAAGTGTAACAGCCAAGGGCCACGTCCGATTGCTTACACAAATCAATCCAGCCGTCATCATGATATTGTGAACAGCCAAACCACGGATTCTTTTACAACCACCCGATCTGGTGCTATAAGACATGGCATTTCGCTTACCACTGTCCGAAGACATTTACATGCAGCTGAGATCCATAATTATAAACCTGGCAAAAAAAATTACTAACCGAAGCTCATCGTCAAGCCACGATAAGATTTGCAACCATTGCAATTTGTTTTAATAATATGGTAAATGGAATAAGATCAAGATTAGAAGAAGTTATAGAAAATAAAGGTTACCCTCTCCGTTATTAGTATAGGTTAGACCCCACAAGTTACAGTTAAGTTTTAAGTAAACAGTTTAAAAAAATCACGAGGGATGTAAATTGTTGTTCTGTTTCTTTCAAACATGAGTAACATGTTGGTTTTCTTGTGAAATCTCCAAAACTAAATTATCAGTTTATTCAGTTATAAAATATTTTAAAATCTTAATTGGGTTACTATATTAATTAATACATTATGAATAATACTACGAATACAAGTGAATCTAAAATATTTTGAAAGATCGCCTTATAAGCACCTACCTACTTCCCCTCAACCCGCAACACCCCTCACATTATATAGCCATACAGTGCTGACTAAATATGCTGATGTTGGATAGCGCGGACAATTTTGTATCAATAACGTAAACAAACAGAAAACTAACTTCATTGATGTCACAGAGATGGCACGCACGCGGCGCACTTAAAATAGTAGTATATCCTCCTGTCCATAGATGTCACTTTTTAAACATTTCTAGGGGGTGAGATTTCTCTGCAGCTGAATGTACAAGAAAAAGGACGATTATGTCCAGCAAAAGGAGAAGTCAGGCTATGGAGGATGATGATGTCGATTTGATAAGGAGGAGATATGAAACAGAAATATATCTTCCCTTCTACAGGGTGTAACGGAAAGGTGGGGGCATATTTTAAAAACTACTTCTGCCCATGTAAAAAATCCACTTTCTTCAAGGCATGCATTTCCCATACAAATGGAATTCTTTTTCTGTGTTTCGCGATAGCTACAATCTCGGGACCTTTTAATAAATAAATAAATTAACTTCTTGGTAAGTGTGCTGCACAGTTGACCACATCACCGCCTGCCTTTAGATGAAATAGTGGTCAAACGCGCGAGCCTATCAATAATAAAAAATAGCACATTTATAAGTAGTAGTATTATCTCATAGCTTCAATTAGTACACACAGCTTAAACCGCTACACTTCGCTGCAGCCACTGCAAACGCTAATTGTTTTCATTTGGCAACTAACTAAAACTTTTTGATTTCGACTAAGCAGAACGCGGAATATTTCAGCGGGTGCCAAATTAGGACAATATGGATGGTATGTTTGTTTAAATGGACGACGTTGCGAGTTGAATAAAATTTATTGCACTAAAGTGTTTTTTAGATCCTAATGAAGCTTTGTACAATGGGGTAGCTGACAAAAAGTATCTATTTAGTCAGTCTGTTAAATAAGCTAAAAATATTGGACACGTATTTTTCTCTTTGTCATATAAACAACAAATTACGACAGTGCGTTGAAATATCGTGTGACGTCATGGTGTGCTACGCTTTATACTAACAAAGTGACGTCATAAGCCCCCAATCCTGAACTTTGATGCGCTGTATCTTTGTCAATTTATGAAATTCAAATGTTATTTATTTTAGTATATATAGATACTGTAATTGTGTAAATTCAGATACAAGTTACTTTTTTATGAATAAATGACTATGAATATTTTTATTTATTTGATAAAGTAAAAAATACGGGTCTGATATTATTTGATAACTTCACTGACGGACTTGATATAATTATCATTTTTATATTGAGGAAAAATCTCTATTGTCGTGTACCACACAAGTAGTAGGCTTTGTTATAAGTCACCATGGCTTATAACTAAAGCAACTACTTCATCTAAGTCTAGCCTAGCCTTTTCAACTTTGTTCGGGTCGGCTTACATTCTAATTGGGTACAGCTCAGTACAATTATTTTTGGTAGAGACACTGCCTGTCTGACCTCCACATCCTAGTAACTGGGTAAAACGACACCCCTTGGCAAGACTGCCGTAACAACTGTCAAAAATCTCCAAATAACAAGCATGATCAACTTGTGATTCAGGGCATTGAGGTGTTTTGTATATAATTGATGGTTACCTAAGAAAAAACACAAAAAAAAAATAACTTAATGTTATAAGTGTTGCTTCAGTAAGTAATATTAGCTATTAAATCATTTTTGATCAAAAACAATCAGCTGAATTATTTCAGTACAAAACGCTGCAGTCATTCATGTTAGAAAAGGTTTTAGCAAACTCCAAACTCTATAGTACTGGCTTTATATGTTTTCTATTTTATTTTATATGTCATTTACTTTCTGTCAATATACTATTATGAATACCTCAACATGGTAGCAGAGCATGGTTTATTATTTATGATAAATATATATATAATATATATATAATATTTCGTTATAATTCTAATGAGCAAAGAATAATATTTTAACAGATGTGATTGTGTAAAATAATTATTTGATTCGACGATTCTCAAACCAATTACGAGCTGTAAAATTGATATTGGTCGTTTGGAAGGTAAAGAAAATTGGTCAACATGGCGCTGCAAGGTACTGTTATTGCTTCGAGGTACGCCTGGAGGATTAGATGCTATCAACGGCAATCTAAAGCCACCTACGCAACCCGGTGCATCAGCTACATCGGCAGACCAGGCTAGTTATCAAAAAACTCTACAAGACTATAATGAAAAAGATAGTGCCGCGATCCTCATGTTAATGGCAAATATGTCAGATGTCACTTTGCAAAAGGTAATGAGACTGACAAGTGCGAAACAGATTTGGGATGAATTACATACTCTTTTCGACGGCACATCTGAAGATAAAAGCTATAACCTTTGCTACAGCTTCTTTAGTTATCGCAAAGATCCCTTACATGACATGTCCATGAATATATCCAAATTGAAAAACATATGGCATGAATTAAAGGTTGAGCTACGTAAGGACGAAACCAAAATTGATCTTCCAGAAATTCTACTCATTTGCAAGATTTTAGAAACGTTACCAGATGATAGTTACTTCCCGTTCAAGTCAAGTTGGATGCTCATGTCAAAAAAGGACCGTAACATTGAAAATTTGACAGCGCAAATTTGCAGTTACGAAAGATCTCTGACTAATAAAGAAGAAGATTCTGAGGCTCAAGCGCTAGTTATGCAGGAAACAGGAGAGATGATACACACAGATGTATGTGGTCCTTTTCCAAATTCATTCATGAAGTTTCGGTATTTCGTACTGTTTAAAGATGACTAGAGTCATTTTCGTCATGTTTACTTCATCAAGCATAAGTCTGAAGTCAAAGACAAGCTCGTGCAGATGATCAATGAAACGAAGACAGCTGGTCATGTTATTAAAACAATAATCAGCGACAATGGAGGAGAATTCAAAAACGAAGCCATTGAGAAGATACTCCACTCGCATGGTATACAGCACCGGTTTACAATGCCATATACACCAGAGCAAAACGGGTCCAGTGAACGAGAAAATCGAACCCTCGTAGAAGCCGCTCGCACTATGATGCACGCTCACAAAGAACTCCCACTAGCCTGTTGGTCAGAGCTTGTTAACACGGCTGCGTACATTCTGAACAGAACTGGGCCAACTTCTCAAGAAGGAAAGTCACCATTCGAGCTGTGGTTTGCAAAAAAGCCGTCCATAAAACTTCTGAGAGTTATTGGAACAGAATTTTTTGCACATTTTCCCAAACAGAAGCGAACAAAGATGTCAAAGAAAGCTCAAAAATGTATTTTAATCGGATATGATGGTGATGATGGCTATCGATTACTGGGATTTAATAATAACAATGAACCGTCATTGATCCGCTCGAGAGATGTGACATTTAAAGAAACTCTAATAAAATCAGTTGGATTAAAATCAGATATATCAGAGGAAGAGGATGAACGCACTACGACAGAAATCAAACTCAATTTTCCAAAGACTCCACAAAATCAACCAATGTTTGAAGCAAGGGAAGATATACCACAAAATACGGAAGTATTGCCTCAAACATCTAATGATTTAAGTCTAGAAGAGGAACATCTGGACGAGTCGTCTCCTGGACCCGATGGGTGTCAAATAAATTATTCAAACGAAGATCATGATGATATCCCTGATACTAGAACACTTCGTGACAGGTCTAAACTGCAGGCTCCAAGCAGATATGATGATTTTATTGTCTCTACTTTGATCGATGATGAGCCCACGACGTACGAAGATGCTATAAAAAGTCCACAAAAGACTGAATGGCTCGAGGGTATGAAAAGCGAAGTTAAATCTTTAAACGCCAACAAAACTTGGATTTTGGTAAATCGGCCAAAAGATATAAAACTAATATCTTGTAAATGGGTCTTCAAGAAGAAGATAAATGCCGACGGAAGCCCTGACAAGTATAAAGCACGACTCGTGGCAAGAGGCTACACGCAAGAGAAAGGAATTGATTATGATGAAACATTTAGCCCCGTAGCTAGATTGGCGACAATCAGATCAATTCTAAGTATCGCAGCAAACGAAGGACTAACTCTCATGCAGTTTGATGTTGCCACTGCATTTCTGAATGGCTCACTTGATGAAGATATCTTTATGAATCAACCAAAGGGATTTAGCGATGGTACAAAAAAAGTTTGCAAACTGAAGAGAAGTCTGTATGGACTCAAGCAAGCCCCACGTTGTTGGAATAAATGCATAGTTGACTATCTCAAGACAATCGGATTTAAACAGTCAGACACTGATCCTTGTCTATTTATTCGATTGGTTGTAAATAAACAACAAAAAATTGAGAGTAAAACTATCATAGGGCTTTATGTTGATGATGGTTTGATTGCGTCCACTAATCAAAAGGAATCCTTAAAGTTTTTGGCTGAACTAAAGAGAAGGTTCAAGATTACCACGAAGCCAGCTTCCTACTTTCTTGGGCTAGAAATTAACAACCACAAAGATGGTTCCATCAAGGTCTCTCAAAAATTGTATGCCCAGAAGATTTTGGAAAGATTTGGAATGAGTGACTGTAAGGCAATCAGCACTCCAATAATTAAAGAAGGATTGTCAGATACGGAGGACAATGAACAAGTCAAGTTTTCATACAGGGAGGCTGTCGGTGCACTGGCATACCTAATGTCAGGAACCAGACCAGACATTTCATATGCCGTGAGCGTGGTATCTAGAACACTTGACAGTCCAATGAATGAAGATGTTCGTAAGGTGAAACGCATATTTCGTTACCTTAAAGGAACACTAGATTCGGCGATTGTTTACAGAAAGGGACACAAACCCGGAGAGTTAGAATGCTACAGTGACTCTGATCACGGTGGGGATCAAAATACAGGACGTTCGACTTCTGGAATTATGTGCATCTATGCAGGAGGAGTGATCTCTTGGGCAAGTCGCAGACAGACATCTTCTTCTCATAATCTCTTCGCTGCAAGCGAAGCAGCGCGAGAGATAGTTTGGCTGCGAAGACTTTTCAATGAGATAACGACACTGAATGATATCCAAATTTTACAAATTGATAATGATGCAGTTATAAAGCTTGCGCAAAATCCAGAATTACACAGAAGGACGAAACACATTGGGATTAAACATTTCTATGTCAGAGAATTAGTTACTGATAAAGAATTACTAGTCAAATATGTTCCTACTGAATACCAATGTGCTGATATTCTGACTAAGCCTGTTTTCAAACCTGGATTGGTATTTATTTGTGGGCTGATTGGGTTAACGTTATAGAGTTTTCCAAAAAGGGAGGATGTTAGAAAAGGTTTTAGCAAACTCCAAACTCTATAGTACTGGCTTTATATGTTTTCTATTTTATTTGATATGTCATTTACTTTCTGTCAATATACTATTATGAATACCTCAACAATTCACTGGTGATATGATTATAAGCAAATTTTTCGGTTATTGATCATGACAGCTTTATCAATGACCGAATTAACCGTTTAGCTATCTATAAAGTAGGTACAAACCTACATGCATATTGATATCCATCGTAATCAACTAAAACCCAGCCTAGTTTGTTCTAAATTAACAATTTAGATATTGTAACGTTGTACGTTATTATGTACATAAACAACATATTGACAACAATAAATGTCAAGTCAAACCACAGATGTTATACCATTAGGGACGTCTTATGTTACTAACGCAATTAGTTAGCTGTCCGTGCTAGTGGTGTGCACGGTTGGCGCATTCGAACGAGTGAATGAGGACCGGTAACCTTCATATAACCTCCGCGGACACTCGACTCACGATGACCAGTCATTCGAATTCCTGTTCCGGGCGAAGACGTACGCATTTCACTTGATCCTGGATCACTTGTACCTTACATACGTAGTCTTCTATTTAAGCCTAATGCAAGCAACAGTTTTATTGACTCCTATTAGTCAACGTTATTAAATTCTGTGTTTTCGTAACCCCATACTGGGTAAGAGTTGAACAATTACTAGATAGGTATGTACACACAATATTTAATATTGTGCGTACATACCTATCTAGGTTATCTTAGGGCGTGCGCCTATTTGCATTGAAACTGCTATATTCTGTGCCTTCGGTTTAACTATGTATTGTACAACCTAATTGCCTTTAGCTCTGCACATTTAATGTACCTACCTACATAATTGTCATGACTCAAATGTGCAAGTCATGTCGTGCATCTCGCTTCCATTTTCAACATGTAAACTCCGTACTGATTGTGACAAACACACATCACCTTCATTAGCGCATTAGCACATCTTGCTTTGCTTATGCCTTGGTATCACAATCAGCGGAGATGACCATTGGCCAATTTGTGACACGCTGGACGTTATTTCCAGGGTCCAAAGTTCCGGCTACCATATCGACCAAATTTCCGGTTAATCCGGGTTCACATCAAGCTCCGTGCCGGGAACCTTGTACCTGCGTGGGCACGTCGAGCATCCTACGGGTCTGGCGCAAACATCCGCCGACCGTCAACATCAAAGTCAAAGTCAAATGTATTTATTTCAACTAGGCCATTATGCGGCACTTTTGAACGTTAAAACATTTAAAAATTACATGTAATAAAAATTGATTCTACTGTGCATTCGGAAAAGTAGCTTTTTATGGAGAAGAATGCACAAGAAACTCCATAATTACTCTTTTAAATTAAAAATATAGGCTTTTTACAATATTTACATAAGTACATACATTCATAAATTCATATACGTGAGAACGATGCACCCAGCACTACTATACTAAATATAGGTATAAAGTATTGCAAGCAATAATCAATTCCTTCACTTTATAAATAGGGACATGGTTCTCACATACTTTCAAATATTGCAAACAGGTAAATTACCTAATTCAACAACAACGGAACAGTGTGTGAGTCAATTTTATTAAACAAAAATAAAGCGTAACTATAATAATTATGAATATACCGTATTCAAATTAACTAGTTTGATTTTTTCTACACTATAAAGATTGCCCTATGGAGCAGGACCAGCATGTTTCCAAGCATTAATATCTTATTATTCTTATTCTTTTTATTCTTATTCTTATTTGTCCATTACCCATTGAATATGATGATAGTTCTTAGATAATTCCCTAACTGTTAATGTTAAGTTGTCTCTCTTGTTATTAAATATTAAGTCATATGTTTGTAAAACCATTTAATCTCTATTTCCATTAGGGCTAATCAAAGAAATGTAAGCTTTCAGTTTATATTGTACCTTACATAATCTATGTAACCTTTCACAGTAAAAGTGCGTTTATTGCTATTTCTGTGAGGCCGCAGCATGTTGGATATTCTAGTATTGCAACACCAACATTAAAAATATAAATGTTTATGTGAACGGTAGCAACACCTTTCCCTTCCAACTGTGTCGCTGGTTGAATACACACGTGAGTTGTCCGCCGTTTTATTTATTCTTCCTTGGCACCAACGCTACCAGCACCTTATCAGCACCCAAGACAATTACACCGCTACACATTGATGATTATTATTGATGGCCCGGGTTTGAATTTTCCCCTTTGGGGTCCTGACTTCCACTGCCCTAATTTTTCCATCATGTCCTGGAAACAAATTAACAATTCGTGCCATAGGCCACAACATAGGGCGAGTATTGTCCTCTTTTAATATGACTAAGTTTCCTAGTTTCACATTACATATATTATCAAGCCACTTGGGTCTATTTTGTAACAAATTTAAATAATATTGATGCCACACTTTCCAAAAGGACTGTTTTAGAGAAGTACACAGTTTCCAAAACTTAAGCCTATTTTGTGGAATGTTACATACATTGTTTTCAGGATACATTGACATTGAACTACCTATAATAAAGTGACCAGGTGTTAGATAACAATAATCATCAGTGTTTGAAGATAAAGGTAAGAGCGGTCGAGAATTGAGTACTGCTTCAATTTCAATTAATACAGTATTAAGTTGTTCGTAAGTTAAAACAGTTTTTTGCAATATTCTTTTTAAGTGAAACTTTGTGCTCTTTACTGCCGCCTCCCAGAGCCCCCCAAATGTAGGCGAGTAACAAGGTATAAATCGAAATTGAATCCCACGCTCGGCGGTGAATCTTTGCACCTGCATTTGGTGATTCTGGGAAGCTTGCAGTTTGTAGAGTTCAACTAATTGACTCCTTGCACATTTAAAGGTACTTGCATTGTCGCAGGGAATTTCGGTGGGCAACCCTCGTCTAGACATGAATCGCCTCAAGCAAGCTAGAAATGTTTCCGTGGTTAACTCTGACGCAAGTTCTAAGTGGACGGCTTTTGTCGCGAAACATACGTATACACAGATATAACCTTTACCTATTGAGGATCGTCTTACGCGAGAGAGTTTTACATCAATTGGCCCAGCGAAATCCACCCCGACCCTCTCAAATGGGCGGCTGGTAGCTGTTACACGTGCAGCCGGCAAGGAGCCCAACAGCTGTTTGGCAACATAGGCCTTTTGTCTGAAACACACGATGCATTTGTAGGTTATTTTCTTAACTTCTAATAATCCATTAACAATCCAAAATCTTTGTTTTAGATGCGAGAGCAAAAGCTTAGGCCCTGCGTGCAGTAGCCTTTCATGTTCACACCTTATAAGCAAGCTAGTAATTAAAGAGCCTTTAGGCAGTATAACAGGGTGTTTTTGTGAATAAGCAATGTCAGCATAATGTAGTCTACCCCCAACGCGCAAAAGACCTTGGTTGTCGAGAAAGGGATGCAGTTCTGATAGATTTCCCTTCCAATTGTTATTATTGCTTAAGGCTTTAATTTCAGATTTAAAATATATATTTTGTTCATGTTTAATGTCTATACATTAGTGAACAATCTAACTCGGAGCTTTGCAAAAACTTTGTATTTATTTTAACTTTATTTTTATTAAATAATAATAATAATAATAAAGCCTTTCATTCCGAAATTTTACAATTTTTCTTTCTACTTAATAAACACTAATCATAGTAAGTCCCTAAGTTCGGTGTGCCTTACGGCATAGGCCTCCTCCAACGTCTTCCACTGTTTCCTATCGGTTGCAATTCTTAGCCAAAGGGGACCTAGAGTCAATTTCAGATCATCTTCCCATCTTCTCACTTTGCGACCTCGGCTCCTTGACCCGTCTCTTGGGTACCAGACTGTTACCTGCTTGCTCCATTTTTCATGCTTACAACGGAGCATATGCCCTGTCCATCTCCATTTTAGTTGGTCAATATGTGTTTGGATGTCTGTTAGTTTGGTTTTGCGTCTGATATCTACATTCCTGACTCTATCTTTTAACTTTAGCCCCAGTATGCTCCTTTCCATGGCTCGTTGACATTTTGCAAGGTTTTCTCTTTGATTTTTTGTCAAAGCCCAGGTTTCACAGCCATATGTGATGCAAGGCAGAATGCATGTATCAAAAGTTTTTTTCTTGATATTGATGCCGAGTTCCTTGCTTTTCATTATTTCTTTCAAAGCCCAAATTTTTTTCCACCCAGTAGCGATTCTTTTATCAATTTCTTTGAACATTTGGTCGCTTGGAGATATGATCTGACCCAGATATACATATTCCTCAACATATTCAAGTTTTTGTCCGTTGACAATTATGTCTGCAGCTGTTGCGTTTGTCATCATTTTGGTTTTGCTCGAGTTCATTTCCAAACCCACTTCTCGGCTTCTGTCTGCTAGCGTTTGTATCATGGATTCCTCCAATACTTACATTACATCCAGTCTTGGATTCTCCTCCAATATGACCAGGTCATCAGCGAATCTTAGATGGTTTAGTCGTGATCCGTTTATGTTTAGCCCTAGATGCTTCCAATCCCATTTTCTAAACATTTGTTCTAATACTGCTGAAAATAACTTTGGTGAGAGAGGGTCACCTTGCCTGACTCCCCTGTCAATTGGAAAAGTATCCCCCAGAGATTCCAACTTGATGCTAGCTTTACTCTCGCTGTAGATCTTTTTGATGACGTTTACATAAGCATACTGTACTCCCTGCTCCATAAGACTTTGCCATACAAACCTATGTTTAAGACTATCGAAGGCTTTTGAATAATCTATGAAGGCTAGATAGATAGGTTTGTTATACTCTTTATATTTTTGTAGAAGCTGTTTCATGGTGTGTATATGGTCGATTGTGCTAAAGTTTTTCCTGAACCCTGCCTGTTCCACGGGTTGGTTTTCGTCAAGAGTGTTCGATATTCTGTTCAGTATCACTTTCGCAAAAACCTTATACACATTTGAGATGAGAGATATGGGTCTGTAATTTCCAATATCATCCTTTGAACCTTTCTTATATAGTAGTATAGTGTGTGATTCTGCCCATTGGCTTGGGATGTTGCCAGTAAATAGTATCTCGTTGAACACTTTTGTTAGTATTATTTTTATTAACATTGTTTAAAAATCGTAATATGTATGACAATAGCCTTACTATTTTATTTATATTAGAGTAATTATACAAGCGCTTGAACACATAATCAAGCGGACATGGATTTTGGCAAACCAAGTTGCTGGAAAGAGCCAAGCAGGGTGCCATTGCAAGCAAATCAGTGAGAGAGGTGTAAGCAGGAAAATTGTACTCACTGTTTTGCAGAAACTTTGGGCCATTCCACCAAACTTCGCAGCTCCTCAGCTCATTGGGATTGGCCCCTCGGCTAATGAGATCAGCAGGATTGTCATTTGTAGTGACGTAATGCCATCTATATCTGGCTGTGTTTTGACGAATTACACTTACTCTGTTTGATTCGTAAGCTTGAAGTTTTGTTAGTTCAGTATTTAGCCATGCCAAGACAATTTGTGAGTCACTGAATAAGCAGACATGCCTTATATTAATTTTAACCCTGAGTGTATTATGAGTCCTCACAATTAATTTTGATAGCAATAGTGCTGCATTCAATTCTAGCCTCGGCACAGTCATGCCTTTCTTTTGGATAGGATTGATTCGCGATTTGGAACAGAGTAGATGCAATTTTGTTGTACCTGATTGGTTTGTGAGTCGTAGGTAAACACAGCATCCATAAGCTGTCTTACCCGAAGCGTCTGCAAAGCCGATTAAATCTGCTGAGTCTGCTTCTGAAATTCTAATGTTCCTATCTAACAGGATTGGCTGCATTGCAGCTAAATTATTGGTAAATTGAAACCATTCTTGCTGAACATTTGCAGGCGGACTGTCATTCCAACCTGTGTCCAGTAGCCATAATTTATGCATTATGGCCTTTGCTGTGACTACAATTGGGCTCACGAATCCCATTGGGTCATAGAAAATACCTATACAACTAAGTATGCTCCTTTTTGTAACCTTATTCCTATTAAACGGTGCTGGGCTAGAGATAATAAATTGATTATCTTTTACATTAATTTGAAGTCCCAAGGCTTTCATGTTATAATTGTCCCTTTGTAATTCTAAACTATCAAAGTGTCTTTCGTTTAATGATATATTGTTCAAAACATTTTCATCATTTGACGACCATTTATGAGTATGGAAGCTACCCAACTTAAGCAAATCACGAAGTTGGTCTTTGGCAGCAATGGTAGTTTCTAAATTATCATTACAATATATAATATCATCAACATATAAGTTATTTTTGATAATAGATGACGCTAGTGGGTATAATGTTTCAAATCTATTTGCCAGCTCATTAACACAGCGAGTTGCTAAATAACTTGAACTCTTCAAGCCATATGTAACCGTATCTAACCTAATACATTTGACTGGCTCGTCAGGATTGTCCCTCCACAAAATATTTTGAAGGGTGGTGTATTGGGGATCTATTCTAATGTTTCTAAACATACGCTTGATATCCGCAGTAAATGTATATCTACCTATGCGGAATAATAAAATTATATCAAATAAATCTTTTTGAACCACGGGTCCATTGAGTTGTAAATCATTTAGAGAAACTTTCTTGTTTGTCTTCATTGAACCATCAAAGACTGTTCGAAGCTTTGTTGTTTTACTGTTGTTATTGATAACTGCATGGTGTGGGAGAAAATATACTGCATGCTTATTTAAATTATACAATCCTATATCTATATAATGAGCATGACCAAGAGCTAGGTATTCATGAATGAAATTTTTGTATTGCATGAATAGCTCAGGATCAGCATGTAAGCTCTTTTCCAAATTTAAATACCTTCTTAAAGCCAAGTGAAATGACTCCCCAAGAGTATCGTTTACATCTAATAAAGGTAATTTTAAAGGTAGAGGAACCTCAAACTGATTATTAATTAATTTAACTGAACTTTAAAAAATATGTTCACAAAGCTCTTGCTCAGATGTTTGCTCAGTAAATATTTCTGGAACTTTTTCATTGGTCCAAAATTGGGAAAGTGTCTCATTGAGTCCTAATTCACATTTTAATACTACTCTATTACATGCCTGTGGAGATACCTTTGGTGGCAGATTTCCTCCTACAATGTGCCCGAAGTAAGTGTTAAAGATGTGTAGTTGTGTGCTACTAGGCTGCTGCAATGGATGAGCAGCATTCCGGGGCAGAGCTGATGACTGCTCGCTGAGCCTTGGCAGGTTGCTGCTTGTGGACTGCTCGTTTGGTAACAGGGTCTGGAAGAACACATCAGCTCCTAATAGCATATGTATGTCACTTGGCACATTAAATTGGTCATCTGCCAATGTGATGTTGGGTGGTATTATGACCCTAGAGACATCAAATTTTTTCTGTGGCGTAAATTGCCTGTGCCGTAAATGTTACATCTTTTACTACATGACAAGTTACCGTTATTTTGAATGGTGATTTTAATGAATGGATTTCAATGGGAATGTTATATTTTACATTACTTTTTTCATTAGTGATTCCAACAATACAAGTGTTACTTTGCAAAGGCGTTAAACCTAACAGCTGAACCACATTTGCAGTTAACCCTTGATAAACCAGTAACGCCTTGATAATGTATTCGGTGCCATTCCTTGCTACAACCTTGATTCTAGCTGTAGGTAGAAGCACATTATTATTAACATTACCTGACAAGGTGACGGCTGGTGTGGTTTCACCTGAATTGCAGTGGAGCAGAGTGTTATGCGGCTTCTTGCACTCTGAGCACCGAAAGTGAAACCTACATTTGCCACCATGCATACCTAAACAAATTACACATAGTTTTTGTTCTTTGGCAAACGTCAGTCTATTATCTGCTGGCATTAGTTGAAATTTTTTACATTTGTATAATTTATGGTCATTTAACTTACAGAAGATGCATGTTGCTCCTGCAGTGGCGACCGCTGTTACTTTGATCGAATGTTGCTGCAAGTGAAGACCCTGTCCGACATTCTCCAGTGCCAGAGCACTTTCATTATAGTGAAGGAATTCTTCGAGGTTAGGTTGAACACTGGCATCTCGGTCCAGCTGATAAGCTCGTGCAGTAATTCCATCTAATTTCCGAGAAAGAACACATAACAGAATTGCATCCCAGTACACGACATTTGAGTCCAGGTTTTTAATTGCAGCTAATTGTTGCCTAATAAATGATACAAAATCTCTCAAATTACCAGCTGTTTTTTTTTTTTTTTTTTTTTTTCAATTTCTACCGCGGACATGTGGCACTCCGCGATCTTTTTTACAGTGGTTTTATTTTGTTTGTTTCTTATTTTTTCATTAACGTTACAATTGTCTGACTCCTACGTCGGACATTATTTTTAGGCTTACTTAACTAACTTAAGTCTACGTGAGTTCATCCCTCACTAAATACTATGTATATATATATATCACACACCGGCATTACAATTTAAGTTTCTATTTGCAACTTATATTAATGTTATTACTATTTTGTTGCTTATTTCTATTGATACACTGCTTATGTTATTTTGTTTTCTTATATCTATTGGTACATTTTCGGGGAAGATGCATGGCAGTGCGAGCAGACCAGTCCCGGCCGACGGTTCCGGCTATAGAACCCCGTCGTTAGGACGTTAAGGTGTGTATGACTGACTCGCTCCACCATGCAGCTTTACAAATATATATATTTTTTTTTGCGTTTCAGGGTTTAGACAGGGTGATGGTTTGGGTTGGAGTTTTTGGATCGGACTTGTTAGGTGGTGTTTTGGTGATTTCTGCTGACCAGGGACTTCACCAGCGTGAGCAAGGCCTCTATGACGACTACGTCTCGATGCTGCATGGTCGTCTTAAGATTGTAGTTGACGACCGTTTTAGTCGGCGCATCCATCGCCCTCTTAGCAAGGCGGCCTGCGGCGTCATCGGCGTCGTCGGTGTAATAGACGCAACTGACTGTATGTCTGGACACCGCCAATTACCAGCTGTTGACTTAACAATGTTACTTTGTAGCGTTACGTATAGTTCAGATGAACTATACGTAAGCCACGTTAATAAAATTAAAGGTAACTATAAATTAAAACTAAGAAAAGGATATAAATAACAAATTAAGGTCCGGCTTCACACGACGTGGGCAACTAGGAAGGTCCGACTTCTCACGTCGTGGGTAGTTCGGTTTCTCACGTCGTGGGTAGTCCGGGTTCTCACGACGTGGGTAGTCCGGGTTCTCACGTCGTGGGTAGTTATGTGACAGTTAGGCAGCTGGACGGGCAGGAAGGCTTGGAATGCCCGAGGTAGGCAGATGAACAGGCAATCTGATAGGTAGGCTCACAGATAGTTCTAGAGATCAAGGCAGCTGAACTAATTGTTAGGCAGGTAGCAGTAGCAGTAGCACTGGTGCAGGAACAGGCAGCTAGGAGTGTGGCGGTCGGGCTGTGGCTTAATATGCTGATCAATCAAGCCCTTTTGGTATGAAGCGGTGACCGTAGAAGTTAAAGAACCAGTAAAAATGCTCACATTTAAGTTCCACACTCAATAAATAATATTTATTGCATTACACAGAATTGGTAGATTCACAGGCCTTATATATAATAGTTTTAAAGAGATTTTCAGATTCAATAGTACACCACGGAGTACTAAGTAGTCAAACGACTTTCAGAGTTCAGTGCAGATTCAAGACTAAAAAAGTGACGCCCGTTTTTCTTCGTTCCGACATGTCTTCTAAATTTTAAATTCAAATATCAATTAAGAAATCGTGAACGAATAAAAACGGTTTACAGAGGCGCAGTCTGCCGCTGCCCTTATAATGAAAAATATAATGTACAACGAGCTAAGAGAATGGTATCTTATGTCTATGGTTTAAGAAAATAAAATAATGACAATGTCATGTCAGATAACAATGTCAGTATAAAACTATAAAATAGTTAACATCCAAGTTAAAACTAATCTTAAGCTTTTCAGGTGTTAAAGAATACATAAAATGGGAAACCTTGAGTTAATACAATTTCAAAAATTATAAGGATGAAATTTGAAAAATATATTATAAAACGTAAGTAAACTAAGACATGTGGAATGAACACCACAACTTAAATCTAAAATGTTGCCTATATTATCATTTATAATCTTATATTTGTTATTATAGCGATCTTGCAACAGTTTGCGAGCTTCACTATAACTTTCTTGGGTTAAACTTAATTTTTTTATCAAATTGTACGGTTCGTCTTTCAAAACCGATCTCAAATAATAACATTTTTGAATATGGTCAAGACTAACTTCATTGTGAATCAATGAGTCGAACAAATTAATGAATGGTACGTATTCAGTAAACTTACCATCATTTGATGTTGAAAGTTGCCACCAATTTGCATAAAAACATTGTTCATCGTTTTTATGCAAATTGGTGGCAACTTTTTTTTATGTGTGTTTCCATCAAAATGCTTGGAGCGACCGGAGGGGTCTTTAATCTCGTGAGTCTTAATATGCTCGTTAAATAAAGCCAGAATGCTGAAGTAATTATTTTCTATTTGCTCAACATTTTCTTTGTCGGCAGGATCGTAATAAAGAATATCTTTACATAAAGACTCATATTCTCGAAAAGCGGCTATGAGTCTATCACGTTTGGTGACTAGCTCATCACAACCTAATTTACATAAATCGGTTATGTAAATTTCAAATTATGAACTTGTGTTTTGTGGATCTTGACGATCACCATATGTGACAAGAATAAAGCAGTAGTTATTTAATGTTAGTGTTGTTTTATTTATAGTAAAAAATACGTAAGACAATTAGTATACATCTGTAATTGACATATAAATTTTCCTAACAGAAATATATCCATGGTAACCAAACCATAGAGATAGTTCACCATACTTCACATCCTCGGAAGTTTTAAGAATTTAAAGAAAAATTCTTCAGTCCCATTCTGAAACTTAAATCTGATAGTCTGGGCCCGAACATAGGCTTTGTAAGCATATCAGCTAATTGAATCTCAGATGGAACTTGATTGACATCAAAATCTCCATTGGCGACACATTCCCGAACGAAGAAGTGTTTCAGTTTAATATGCTTCGTACGCTTGTGGTATTCGTACTTAGGGTTGTGTGCGAGATAAACGGCTGACTTATTGTCTAAGTTTAAGACAGGTTTCTCTGTTTTGGTTAGATCATTGAATAATCGATTCAGCCATAAAATTTCCTGAGCCGATTCACTCGCTGCTATTATCTCCGCTTCAGTTTAAGATATCGACACTGTAGGTTGGATCTGGCTTCTCCAGCTTATAGCGCCACCAGAGAATATACACACTATACCGGATGTTGATCTTCCAGTTGTCTGGTCTCCTCCATGATCTGCGTCGCTGTAGCAGACCAAATGTGATGGTGAGTTCTTCGAGAATGTCAGGCCCTTATCTAACGTCCCTTTTAAATAGCGGAAGACGCGCTTGACAAGCATGACGTCCTCCTTAGTAGGTGCTGCTAGGTTTCTGGATGCGACTCCAACAGCGTATGTGATGTCAGGTCTCGTACCTACTGATAGGTAAGCCAAAGCAACCACTGCTTGTCTGTAAGGGAAGTTCGTCGTTATACTTTCATTTACTCCCGTTTCATTTTCTTTAATGATGGGTGACGGTGCAGGCTTGCACTTCGACATTCCATATTTTTCTAGGACTTTCTTTGTGTATGCTTTTTGGTACAAGGATATAGTACTATCCTTTCGCATGTTTATCTCCATCCCAAGGAAGTACGACGCAGGTTTGGTAGTCATTTTGAATCTTGCTCTAAGTTCATTCAAAAACTCTTCGCCTGCTGTTGTCGAGTTGTGCGCTACAAGCCCATCGTCTACGTAGAGAGCTACAATGACTTTTGATCGGTCTTTCGTTCGGACAAATAAACAGATTTTAACAGGAACTCTGCGATGCATGTGTTCCAGCAGCGTGGTGCCTACTTTAGGCCATACAGACTGCGTTTTAATTTACAAACCCGTTTCGTCCCATCTCGATAGCCCTCGGGCTGTTTCATGTAGATTTCTTCTTTTACTTCGCCGTTAAGAAAGGCGGTGGTTACGTCGAACTGAGTCAGTTTTAGATTTTCGCGAACAGCCACTGCTAGCAGCGACCGCACAGTGCTCAGTCGAACCACTGGACTGAACGTTCTGTCATAGTCCAGTCCTGGTATCTGGGAATAAACCTTAATGACCATTCTGGCCTTGAATCTTTCGACAGTACCATCAGAGTTCATTTTTATTTTGAACACCCACTTGCTTGGTAGGGCTTTGCGTCCTGTAGGTAGATCGACTAGGTCCCAGGTGTGATTGTCCTTTAATGACGTAATCTCGTTTTTCATAGCTTCCTGCCACTTGTGTTTATCAGGAGATTCCATCGCTTCTTTGTAAGTGTCAGGTTCTATGGGCTTGTGCAGGTTTTCAATCTCTTCAGCAGCTGCCATGATAAACTCATCATATCGCTTAGGAGCTGAGATTGTTGACCTGTCTCTCAAAGTTCGTGTTATGGTTTCCTCAGCATCAATATTGACAGGTTCGTCATCATCGACAAAGTTGGAACTGGAAACGGATTCGTAGTCGCTTTCGTTGTTTACGTGTTCCAGTTGATCCGCTAGTTCAACATCTTCAGTGCTGTTGACCAAATTTTGTTGCAACGTAGTGTCAAGATTTTCATTTTCAGTTACGCTAATGCTGTCAAGTGGTGAGCCGTCTCCATCTTCAATATCGTCAAAGTGTATTGTTACTTGCTTACGTTCTGGTTTTGACGTTTTCAAAGGTTTTTGAGGTTCATAGTTGAAGAGATCGGTGATATTATGTTTGTTTGTTTCGTCGTAAAACATGGATTTCATCACGCGGATATCTTTTGATGTAACCACTTTATTTTTGGAAGGTAGTAGAATTTTGAACGTTTTTGAGGTTTCAGAGTATCCAATAAACATTGCACACACGGAATTGCTTTTGGTGCAAATTTATGACCACTTGTGCCTTTGATAAGAACAAACATTTTGGAGCCAAATATATAAAGGTGATTAATGCACGGCTTTCTGCCAACCCATGCTTCATATGGTGTTTTGTTCTGGATTGCACTATTCAGACTCCTGTTAAATAGGTAGTTTGCAGTCATGACAGCTTCGCCCCAGCATTTTAAATGTGCTTTCGCATCGATGAGTAAGGCTCTTGCTTTCTCGATCAGAGTGCGGTTTTTCCTTTCAGCTACTCCGTTCTAATGCGAGGTGTAAGGCGCACTAAGCCTTCGTTGTATCCCGCAGCGTTTCAGGTAAGCGTCGAATTCTTTGTTAACATATTCGGTGCCATTATCCGATTGTACGGCTTTTATTTTCTTCCCTGTGTGAGTTTCTGCCATCTGTTTGAACTCCTTGAATTTCTCTAAGACTTCGCTCTTGTTTTTCAGCATGTACACACGACTGTAGCGACTGTAGTCATCAATAAAGGTGACGGAGTATTTATTTTCGCTTAATTTGGGCGTTCGGATAGGTCCACAGACATCGGTGTGAACGATTTCTATGAGTTCAGATGTACGTTGTGTTGTTTTCGCACGGGGAGCTGGTATTCTGTGCATTTTAGCTAGAATGCAGGTTTCACATTCCGGTAATGTTTCTGATGCATTGAAGTTCAAACCGAGTAGAGTTTGATTTTGGAGTGCATGTTTTAAATCGTTGGCGTTCATGTGCCCAAGTTTTCTGTGCCAGTCATAGATTTTCATGTTTGCCGAGTCCGTTTTCTTTGAGGATGTTGGAGATAAGTCATCTTTTTCACTGGCCAGGTGGTTGCACTCATGCTTGTATGGTTTGATGTGGTAGAGACCAACTTTTTCTTTGTGAGCAGTGAGAGTTATTCCAGCTTTTGGGTTGCTGACAGTTGCTTTGTTCTTTGTAAAGAGGACAAAACAGCCGGCATCTGTGATCTTGCTAACTGACAGTAGGTTAGTGCACAGGCTAGGTACGTACAGCGTGTCCTTCAGGTGAGTGAGAGCTTTATCGTCTCCATTTTTCGAAATTAAAGAGACTTTACCTTTCCTTTCAATCTCTGCAGTGCAATCTTCAGTTGCAAAATTAAGTTTTCTGGATGTTTTCTCGATATTTTTGAATAGGTCTCGTCGAAAAGTCATATGTGATGTGCTGCCGCTGTCCAGGATCCAAATATTGTTCTCAAGCTTCTTGTTGCGTGTAAGAAGGCACTGTGTAGCATAGTTGTTCCGATGAGAGTCAGTGTTTTGTTTCTTAGACCTCTCGTTGTTTTTCTTCCAGCAGTTTGTACATACTTTGTGATTCTTGCGTTTGAAAATGTTACCTCTTCGTTTGCAAATTCGGCAGGACGCGTATAATGCTTCTTCTTCATATGAGGATTCAGGTTCGTTGGAATTGGTCACGTTTTGATTGTGACGTGCTTCAAATTCTTCTAATATTTTGGTTTTAAGCTCTTCTGGCTTTGGAAGAATGTCGCGCGATTCAATAGCAACTCTGAAGTTTTCATAATCAGGAGAGAGACTGTATAACATCATGATAGTTAATAAGTCGTCGTTGATGTTAACGTCCATGTCGGCCAGTTTGTCCACTGTATCCATAAACTTGTTCAGGTGATTGCGTACGTCGTGTCCTTCTAGTTTCGTAAGGATCAGTTGTTTTAGGAGAGACGCCTTTCGTGCAGGTCCCTTACTGGCATAGGTATTTTTCAATTTGTCCCAAACATCTTCGGCAGTGCCGCAGTTTTTAATTTGTTTAAGCTCAGATGGAGCGATGATAAGGACCAGTTCAGATTTAGCTAATCTGTCCTTATCTAAGTCGTCGGCGGTTGCGTTCGAGGACAAGGGTGTCTCAACGTATTTCCAAAGTTTTTGTCTCACTAGGACGGCTTCTGCTTGTATCACCCATGTATCATAGTTGTCTTTCGTGAGCGCGTCTATTTTTGCACTCGACATTTTGTATGAGTACTTACATTTGGTGTTCTTGTAACATCTAAAGCTCTGCTACCATGTAAATTTCAAGTATATGAACTTGTGTTCTGTGGATCTTGACGATCACCATATGTGACAAGAATAAAGCAGTAGTTATTTAATGTTAGTGTTGTTTTATTTATAGTAAAAAAATATCTGTAATTGACATATAAATTTTCCTAACAGAAATATATCCATGGTAACCAAACCATAGAGATAGTTCACCATACTTCACAGTTAACCTCAACGAAATTAAGTAATCTTATAATCGTACCTTTGACATAGCCACGTGAGGCGATTTTACGTTTTAGTTCGTCCTCCATTTCTAACTATACTAGCGCACTTGTTTATTATCGAATCTTGATGTTGTAACACTATAAATGTTCCACAAACACTTAACAATGCGATTACTTAGTGGTAGTGCAATATTATTTGATGCACGTGGACTTGAAGACGAGTCGATCGAATGCCGCAAAATGGCGGGCGGCTCTGGAAATTATCTTCGACGAGATGACGACTTTTTGGCGTCGCTTGCTGTCTGTCCCTCTTGCGCTCGTGCGTAATTTGCTTTCTGTTGCACGCACCACGTGCGTGGATCGCGCCGGCGCTAAACTTAAAATCTTGAATATAATGCTTGTAATGTTGAATCTTGCGATGCGTGCCGTCTCGCTTCTTCCTGCAGAATACCTTGTTTGTGATGTCAGCTGTACTCTTCGCACCTGCATAGGTGACTCCGGCGTCGATGGCGAAGGCAATCGATGGAATTATTATTATATCCTTTATTCAATTATCTTTCTTATTAGTTACATTTTTAAATATTTTTACAAAACACGTACAAAAAAGAAAAACATTTAAAAATATAAAAATAGAGGCCCACCGGTATCGGGAACAGGGTCCAAGCTACCGGCGGTCAGGGCTCCAGAGAGAGGAACCTCCTAACAATACGAGCCGTGTCCAGCAGTACTGCTTTCTGGATCAGGCCCTAGACCCAGCCGCCTAACGAGAGCATCCTAAGGTGTTGGTCGAGGCTCGTGGCTATTAAGACATTGGCTGACACGACTATCGGTACAATGATCGCTGTGTCCAAATCCCACATGTCGACCACCTCGCGAGTAAACAATACCAAACCCAACTAATACCCAACAGTGTGCTTTTAATTATTGTTTTAAATTTTCTTTCATTTATTTTTAATATCTCACAAGGTATTTTGTTATTTAATTTAACACAGTACTCCATGAAAGATGTGTGTACTTTCGCTAATCTATAAGATGGCTGATCTAACTTATCTTTATTTCTAGTATTACAATTGTGTCTATCACTAAATTTACTAACTTCATAACATCCCTGGCGTCAGCAGCATGGCACAACCGCTTAGTCATCGTCGCACCAGGCTGAGCCAGGAGAGTACTGCGCGACTCACAAGGGAATTGGAAAAAAATAGTGCCCATAAACCTACCTACCCCCTTTCTCTTATTTCTCTAAAATATATTTTTATTTTGACTTGGATACGTGGTCTTATTTATACCCCCACGTAAACCTCATCCTACACAATATAGCAAAAATTATTTGTCTATCCATATTTCAGCCGTTAGTCATTCGGTATTCGGTTGAGTAAAATTAATTTGTTTGTGCGAATTGTTTTTGGCGAACTATCTTTGCGTACCGAGCACCTCGTTAGCCGTGGTATATTAGAATGTGTTTTTAATTATGTAGTAAAGTTTTTAACAGTGCCTTTTTAATTTTCTAGTGAGTTTGTTTTAGTGTTCATTCACACTAATCCGTCAAAGACGATTCGTGTTTTTTGACGAATTGTTTTTTTAACTACCGCGACTGATATGTGTGCACAGTCGTTTGGGACGCGGCTTGCAGACGCGTCCGAGCGCTTATTCCATAGACAATACTCGTATAGCTTATTCAACGAAGATTATGTTTACTTAAAAACATGTCGAGTAGTGAAAGTGAGGACGCAATTATCTGCTGCGAACACACTCGATATGTTTTTAAATAAATAAAATAAAATAGTTTATTTCTTTAACGGTTCTCTTACAATATTATTCAGTGGCTGGAACTACCCAGGAAGCATGTAGTAATGCTTGTATAGGGTGGTGCCGCTCCTCCCTAGGATCAATTTACATATTTACAATTTACATATGAGTTTACGGATCCTATCATTTATAGCTTCAATTTGAGGGTGCCAAGAAAGTCGGTGGTGCAGGATTACTCCATGGTATTTAGTGGATTTAACACATCTAATCTCTTCGCACCCACATTGCGTAGTATTAGTGAAGTCACAAGTATGAATCCTTAATATTAAGTTAGGGGGGGGGATGTGTACGCTTACTTATAGCAAGCAAATGTAATTTGTTACTGTCTGTAATTTGTCAAGTCTGCCATTCTTACCCTGAATATCCCCAAATATTCAGGGTAAGAATGGCAGACTTGAGCCAGTTTGCAACCTTATGGAGACCATGCTCAGCAGCATCAAAAACGGAGTTCCAGGAAGTACCATTAAATACAATGGCAGTGTCATCCGCATAAGAGAATACTTACCCGCTCTCAATGTTGAGGTTAGTTAATTCGTTAAGGTATATCAAGAATAATGTTGGGCCTAAGACGCTTCCCTTGGGCACGCCGTACTCAATCTTAGTGTCAGAACTAGCGAAACTGTAAATTTTGGGTACGGTCTTTTAGGTAATCAGTTAAGAGTTTTAGTGGAGTTCCCCTAATGCCTCCATCTTTTTCACAAAAGTTGGGACAGAAACAGTGTCGAAAGCTTTTTTTAGATCTAAAAAGACTGTCAGACACTTTTCTCCGCGGTCTAAATACTGAGTTACCAAGGAGGACAATCCTGAGATGGCGTCTTCTGTGGATTTTCCTTTTCTGAATCCGAATTGTGAACTGGATAGAATATTAATTTTTTCGAGATAAGTGATTAGGCGTGAGTTGATTACCTTAGAACGAAGGCCTTTCGAGATAAGTGATTAGCCTTTCAATAACCTTAGAGATAACTGACAAAACTGAAATAGGTCGATAGTTATTGATATCTTTTTATCACCACCCTGTAGACGGGTGTAACAATAGATTTTTTAAGCAAAATAGGGAATATACCTTTTCTAAAGCAGAGGTTGGCAAGATGGCTGATGACAACGAGGGGTTTAACCATTTTTATGAATTTTCTCTGGATACCGTCCCAACCAGGGGCACTGTCAGTTTTCAAGTTTGATATAACACTGTCGACTTCCCATGGGTCAGTCTCCAGAAGCACGAAAAAGAGATAGATGTGTTTTTGGAGTAGATATAAGGTCACCAGCTGACTGCGGGGATCCACTAAGGCCACTTTCTGCGAGTCGCTTGCCAACACTGGCGAAAAATCATTTACACAATTTACCGACTCTATAGGAGAACTTTGAGTATTAAGTAATTCACAGCTTTCAATTTTAGATGTGTTAAGTTGCGCTATTTGTTTGATCGATTTCCATAGTGCTTTAGAGTTTTTAATATTAGTTTTTAGTAGTTCAGATTCATATTTACGTTTTAATTTTTTAATTAATTTGTTAGAATAATTACGGTACCTAGTAAATGTTATTTTTAATATAACATTAAACGGATCGGACCTTAATTTTAGTTGCATTCTGTTTCTGTTCCTGATACAGCGTAATAGACCACTAGTTATCCAGGGCTTGATAATGCGTTGTGTACTAGAGATCCTCTTTACCTTAACACTCTCATCCAGGGATGCTTTAAGTTTATTAATTAAATGTTCTATCACAAAGTTAGGTTCGTCACTTAAAAATAAATTGGACAAGTTTTTGTTTATAATCTTTTCAGCAGCTTCAAGTCAGTTTCTTTTTCATTCAGTCGGTTTTGATAGATGGAGAACGAAATTTAGTTTTTACTTTGGATATACTCATGAAGACCGAGGCGTGATCAGTTATAGCAGTGTTTAAGACTGCAATGCAGGCTGATAGCTTGGTTTTATCAATCTTTAAAATGAAATGGTTAAGACAGCTATTTTCTCGCGTAGGTATTACGTGTCCAGGTAGAAGACCATGTGAGGACAGCATGTTAAGGTAAGAGGCTCAATTACTACATTAGTAAGATGATTCATTATCTTTTATAGTTAGGTTAATATTTATATCACCAGATATTATAATATTTCTAGTTTTCCATTCATTTTATTTATTACCTCGCACGCACGTGCGAGATATCTCGTAGTCTAAGTTGTTCTGACGCCGGGACACGTCCCGCACCCCGTGCACATTGTCCGCGGACGTTTTCGGCTGACACAAACATCCAGCGAGCCAGATCTCTAACGGACGTGCGAACGCTCATGGTCACGTCTGCGACTTACGTCCGATAGTTCGCACTATGTAATGTACATTCATTACCTAGATACTCTTTAAGTCGCGGCTGTCAGTCGCGTCCGTCAGCCACGTCCGATAATTTGTTCCCAGCTTTATGACGGATCGGTCGGGACGACTTATGCCTTGCACTGCACCCACACACTACGAGCCACAGACTACTTAGAGCTTAGCTTACTTACGCTAGGACCGTTCGTTGATTTGTAAAGACATGTCGCGCTGCAATATGTCAAAGAAGGAAAAACAAAAATTATTTGACAAAGACATAGATCGAGAAATTTTGATTACTTTAGTAAAAGACAGACAAGTTTTATGGAACAAATTTCTGGATGAATATAAAGACAGCACTGCTAAAACAACAGCATGGCGGGAAAAATGTGTGATTTTAAAACAAGAATTTGAAGAAATGGAATAAAAAGATCGGCAGTTGTTTGGTAAGTTGTTTTTATTGATATAAAAGTCACCTTTGTTGTTATAATCAACTAGCTTTTACCCGCGGCTTCGCTCACGTAAAACATAGAAAAGGAAACACAGAGTAGTAGTACAAAAATAGTGTATTTTGCGTAACATAAAATGCAGTAGGTACTAATTTGATTTTTGATTCTTATAAATATTGTTTAGGTCGTCATAGTGTGGAAATGGGTTGTGAGCACAGAGTTGTAATTTTTAATAACTTACTTTAACACAGTCGTGTAAACAATATTTTTAGTTTTACAATCTTGTGCTAAAACATATTGATTATGTGGACTTGATACTCGTGAACACGCTACATACAGTTGCCCATGAGAAAAACAGTTTTTTCTAAATGCACTCCTGCAACTTTCAGTGTTTGCCCTTGAGCTTTATTTATGGTAATCGCGAATGTCGCTATAAGGGGAAATTGCAACCTTTTAAATTGGAATTGCATATCGGTTGGGATTATCGGAATACGTGAAATCATTACATCTTCTCCCTTTGCTATTCCTGTCATAATTGTTGACCTTATTATATTGCGTCCCAGGTGTGTTATTTGTAGTCGGGTGCTATTATATAATTTTGGTGCGTCCAGATTTCTCATTAACAGGACTGGGACACCAAATTTCAGCCTCAACGTATGAGACTCAACTGTAGAGTTTCAGGGTGAGTCAGTCTGCTGCCACTTGTTTCAAGCTTGCTTGGAAGCATGTATTATATTTTCTTATTCTTAAAAAAAACTGCGCAATTCATCACTGTCATACAAAGCAAAGTCTTGAGTGGTTCTTCTGGCTCACCAAGCGTTGGAACTGAAACTTTTCCACCTGAGCAACACATACCCGGTGTCTTATCGTTCCACTTGAGTGCTTAACAATATGTACATTGTTTATCCATGTTCCCTATGAGAACTAATCGATGGTTAGTGTAATCAATCAATGGGTCATAATCAGACGCAGCGTTGTGGAACGACTCCCATGTATTTCTTGCAAACGTACGTCTTCTTTCAGACTGCCGTTGAGCTCGTAAAATACGCCGTATTTGGGATTGTTCAGGCGCCTCAGCAGCTATCGATGACGCGTGACGTTCGGCATCTAAAAGCCGACGGGCCTTTGTTTGCTCAAAGGTCTCACCAGCCCTTTGAGTTGCGTGACTCTCAGCATCTGCGAGTTGGCGAGCTAGAGTCTGGTTGAAAGTCGCAGCAGCCCTTTCAGTTGCGTGACGCTCAGCATCTGCGAGTTAGCGAGCCTGAGTGTGTGCGAAAGTCTCAGCAGATCTTTGAGTCTCGTGACACTCAGCATCTGCGAGTTGGCGAGCCCGAGTCTGGTCTGAACTCTCGGCAGCTCTTTGAGTTGCGTGACGCTCAGCATCTGCGAGTTGGCGAGTCTGAATCTGATCGAAAGTCTCAGCAGCTCTTTGGGTTGCGTGACGCTCAGCATCTAAAATTAGACGGATTGAATCTGCTCCTCTGTTTCTTGGCTTCTAGCTACTCTTGCTGTTCGAGCTCTGCTGCTACGGCTCAGATGAGATTTACGCTTGCGAGGCATATCCACAGCATAAAAATATCCCCCTAATAAAAATAAGCAGTAGAATATTTTAAAGTTTTGCTTAAATTACCACTTTCACGGACACTGACATTAAATTGACTTTTTCAAATTGACACTCAAATCTTTCATAAACAATTATATCATGCCTACAGCCGAATGACGCCATATAAAGAAGTTTCATATTATTTTCATATTTTATAACTACTCCACACCATTTCTCCCGCACCTTGTTTTTTACAAAAAAGTAGCCTATGTTCATCCCAGTGTTTCATACTATCTTCACACCAAATTTCATCTTATTCGGTTCAGCGGCTTAAGCCATAATAAGAAGTCTCATTCAAAATTAACCCCCCTCCCATTTCTCCCCCTTCGCATTTTTTGCAAAAAAAAAGTAGCCTATGTCCGTTCCAAGGTCTCAAACTCTCTTCTTACCAAATTTCATCTAAATCGGTTAAACGGTTTAAGCGTGAAAAGGTAAGAGACAGACAGACAGACAGACAGAGTTACTTTCGCATTTATAATATTAGTGTGGATAAAATTTATCGCTCTTTAAATTACGGTTGAGGTTACGCCGACCAATCAGCGGCGAGGTACATCGGTCTCACTGCCCGTCGCGTGTCTTTGAATATTTAGCGCGTCGGTTTAAATAGTAAGCGCGCGTAAGTAAGATATCTTTTTATAATTGTGGTCGCGCGTTACATTGATTATTTTTCATACTTTTCGTGTATATTTATAAAAATCTTCTATCCTATATTTTGTTATCCTGCCATGGCACTGATCCCGCTTCAGATAGAAAGTAGGTCATAAATTCACTTCGCACTGAATCAGCAGTTCCAACGCTTCGTGTATCTTCAGGACGTAGATTTTCAAAATTAAATTTTTCTTCGAAATTATTATTCATGCCCTCCTTTTCCCTGATCAAATTGTGGAGAACAGTACAAGCTTTCACTACCCATATAGCTGTTTCTCGATTAGGGTCCAAGGGTCTATGAAAAATTCGCCACTTGTTTGCTAGAATGCCAAATACACATTCAACATACCTTCTCGCTCTATTTAAACGATAATTAAAAATTCGTTTATCTCTACCAAGAAACTTTCCACCAAAGGCCTTAATAAATTATCATGTATGCCAAATCCCTCGTTGCCTATAATCACGTAAGGAACCTTAACTGCTGAGTCTGTAGTCAGAGGGCTCGGTTCAGGTATCAGACGGCCTTCTGTCAACATTTTCCAAAAATTACTTTCTTTAAATATCGGTGAATCGCATTCTTTGCCATATGAACATACACTGACGTAAAGGAATCTATAATCTGAATCAACAACTGCTAATAACACTATGGAAAAGAAATCTTTGTAGTTCATATACATTGAACCACTGTTTGAGGGCTTTCAAAGACGAATGTGCTTCCCGTCCAATGATTTACGTATAAAATATTACAATGATTATCATCAGAACTAATACAATCAAGGTTATTATACTAGACCTCAAGCACCGATAGCAGCGTCGACCCGTCAGCAGACATCGTCAGCGTCGCCGGGAACGCAAGTTCTAAGACCAAGTACAACACCGTCAACAGGAACGCAAGATTCTCAAATTGAATTTACAGATCTGGACCTACCTTCAAGACCTGGTACAACGTTGTCACCGGGAACGCAAGATTCCTCTCAAGATTCAAGTCAAAGTGAATATTGAGATTTGGACCTAACTTTTTCTAAAATCAATTTTCACAGTTCGACAGTTTCAATTATCATAATCATAATTAATAAATAAATAAACAATATAATTAGTTTTCTTACCTTAAACATATCACCAACTTCTCTTCAGGGCTAATGCCATTTCTCATGTATCTTGTTTTCTCAAATCCTTATCTAACTTGAGAACAAGATAGTCAAAGGTATCTATAGACATCCTAAAATAGCTTATTTTTAAATCGTCTTCTCGTAACGCACTCATTAACGTATGGAAAGTTCCAAAAATTGCTCTTTGTTTTAAAATTGGATGCACCTAGTGTTTTCTTTTTATTTTTCTTTTTTTTTTGTTTAGATCGAAGGTAATACCAACACAAGATAGTCATATTCACATCCATCGTGTTGGATAGTTCGTCCAAGACTGAAGTGTGAATCACGAATTCAGTGTTAACATCCATTCGGATATTTTGATGAATCGTGAAAAAACGCGATTCCGTATGCAATGTGAACGTTCATCCGTCATTACGTATCATCATTGACGGACCCAGTGTGAATGAGCACTTACTTGTAATGATTACATAGTCGATTCTATTCTTCATTGGAAACTCCATTGGTAACTCCGCTAAATCCAAAACATGATAAAAAACCGGCCAAGTGCGAGTGGGACTCGCGCACGAAGGGTTCCGTACCATTATCGCAAAAAACGGCAAAAAAACACGTTTGTTGTGTGGGAGCCCCACTTAAATATTTATTTTATTCTGTTTTTAGTATTTGTTGTTATAGTGGCAACAGAAATACATCATCTTTGAAAATTTCAACTGTCTAGCTATCACGGTTCATGAGACAAACAGACAGACAGACAGACCGCGTCTGTCGAGTCTCAGTAATAGGGTCCCGTTTTTACTTTTTACCCTTTGGGTACGGAACCCTAAAAAAGAAGCAAAATATCTAGAATAGCAAAATATCTCTTTTCTATGATACGAGTATTATGTTTTATCATAAGTTTATCTTGTTTTCCAAGTTTGTATTGCACATCGGGGACAACGGTGAAGCAAAATATCGATGCTAGCCCACGTGTGGCGGCGAGCTGGTTTTCTTCAACTCCAAAATGGTGACGACGACTTTCTGTTCATTCAGGACCCATACACTTCACACAAATGTTTTTATATCCATGAAGCGGGTTAATAGACACGTTGATTTATGACATTTACAAGAAATGGCGCTGCCAAAAGTAGTGAATGAAAATAATTAGGTATTATAAAAAGCTTTTTTATAAAAAATTACTACCGACTTCCAAATAAAAAAACTACAAAGTGAAAAATAACTCTATTTTCGGAAGGCGGTGTTTTTTGTAGATAGGTACCAATTTTTTGCGTTACTTCCAAAAATAAAGTTATTTTTCACTTTGTAGTTTTTTTTATTTGGAAGTCGGTAGTATTTTTTTGTAAAAAATCTTTTTATTTTTCACTTTTTAGGTGTACCTACATAATTGGCAAGTTGTTTAGTAAGGTACCTATAACGCCAGAATAGATTACCCGAATATCATGAAACTTGAACATAACCAGTGAAATGAGAGATCTGCGTACCCCTTAAGAATGTACTGGCGTGATGTTATGTTATGAAATGGTATGAACAATAAACAGACATGCGATTGCAGCAATCCCGAGAGATGCCGTAATTTATTGAAGAGTTCTGTTGTATATCTTCGAAGTTCTTCATCAGATCTTCACCAAATTAAAATGGGACCAATTTCGAAACACGTTTTTAAACAAAAAAGAATTTTCAAAATCGGTCCAAAATTGACGGAGATATGCGTGAACATACAAAAACAAAAAAAAAACATAATGTCGAACATAGAAACTCCTCCTTTTTGGTAAGTCAGTTAAAATTATTAAACAAAGCCAAGTCACACCTATATTTAAATAACCTACGACCATGACCATATTGACAATGTGGCAGTATAAATAACTACTATTAATCGATAATATTAGCAGAAAATTATATTAGAATTCACACTATTGCATAGTTAATTTGATTAGTGACATGAATACAATAGCATGTATAAGTAATCAGTCTTTTGCATGGTAATTTCGATTTAACATGCGCATTATTAATAAACAAGTTATTCCTCGCGGCTTCGCTCCCCTGGCGCACTCCAGAGGTCTGTCATGATTTAAAAAATAGCCTAAGTTACTCAAGAAGAATTTAGCTTTCTACTGGTGAAAGAATTTTCAAAATCGGTTAAGTCGTTTTTGAGTTTATACATTACAAACATTTCCGCTTTATAATATTACTAGCTTTTGACCGCGGCTTCGCACGCACATGCTTTTCCTTATCATATTTTAACAGTATGTAGAGAAAAATAAAAAATAATAATGTAATGCAAAAGTGTTTCTTAGGACAGACTTATACTTACCTACTTTATCATCGATACGCTCTATCCTTGTCCCGTCCCTATCCCTTCACTATTTCTGTGTTTATCTATGACTAATAATAAGTAATCATAAGCATAAGTAAGTAATTAAATTAAAGTATTTCCTTATAAACAATATTTTAAACCATTTTGGATGTTGACGCCAATATCACCAGACTATTTGATGAGCTAACACGTGAACACGCTACATAGAACTGTCCATGGAAAAAGCAATTCTCCCTCAAATCTACACCAGCATACTTCAAAGTTTGTCCTTGAGCCTTATTAATTGTCATGGCGAAGCAGATTTTCCCGTCCCTATTTAATTCCTATATTAATGTGTTGAGCCATTTTATAGTTACCAAAAGACTTTAAATATAAGTATTGAAAGTATTTTTAATAATTTTTCTTTTGTAAAAGAAGGACTTTTGTACACAACATTTCATCCCCCATGATCCGCCCCCCCAAGGATGGAATTCCCAAAAGACCTTAATTTGCGTTAGATTTTAATCTTCAGCCCAAATCCTTTCTTAGTGGATACCTGCACAGTATAAAGAATCTATGTGCAAAATTTCATGTCTAGACGATTTCATTATTCCCCCCTAATGTGATCTTCAATATCGCTGAGACACGTTTAAATTATTTTTTAATCTTCAGCCTAAACCCAAAATATGAAGACCCTGACTTTAAAACTGACAGATTTTCATACAAACTTTCATCCCATATTTCACGCCCTTAGGGGTGGAATTCCAATCCAGAACCTTTTAGACATCTTCCAGCGCAGCAGTGAACAGTTTCGGAGAAATGAAGTCTCCCTGTCTCATTCCGCGCTGGAGAAGGATTGGTTTCGAGGTCTGATCCTGAAAACGGACTGACATGGTGGCGTTTTTGTACAAACACTTCAACACAAAAACTTCAAAAGTCTATGACCAGTGTGTGTTGCCAGTGATCACCTGTGGGACCGAGACGTGATCGCTCACAATGGGCCTTATCAGAAAGCTTAAAGTCACCCAAAGGGCAATGGAGAGGGCTATTATGCTCGGAATTTGTCTGCGTGATCACTTCAGAAATGATGATATCCGCAGGAGAACCAAAGTTACCGACATAACCCGAAGAATTGCCAAACTTAAGAGGCAGTGGGCAGGGCACATTGCTCGCAGAACGGATGGCCGATGTGCCGAAAAGTTCTGGAGTGACGACCGCGAACGGGAAGACTATACGATGGAAGGCCTCCCACTACGTGGACCGATGACCTGGTTAAGGTTGCGGGAAGGCGCTGACTGCGAGACGCACGGGATCGGCCAATGTGGCGACGCCTGGGGGAGGCCTATGTCCAGCAGTGGACGTCTTTCGGCTGAAATAATGATCATAATGAGGGGTGGAATTTCCAAAAATCCTTTCTTAGTGCTCACCTACAATACCAAGGGAACCTACATGCCAAGTTTCATGATTGAAGCTTCAGCCGTTTGGCCTGTGCGTTGATGGTAAGTGAGTGAGTCAGTCAGTCAGTCACTTTCTTCTTTTATATGTTTAGATTAGTGTAGAAGTGTAGATAGGATAGTGCAAACACAACTGAAAGACACAGTATTTAGGATTACTCAGGTTAATAAACCTCCTTCGGCAGTCGGGTAAAAATTATTCGATAACAGATACTTTAGGCACACTTGCACCACGTATCAAAAATGTATTGAACCCTAAACATATTTAAATAACTGGCCAAGAACGAGTTGGACTCGCGCACTGAGGTTTCCGTACAAACAGCTACATTCACCAAAATAATGAAATAATATTACTGCAGTTCATAAACTATAAGGGCACTGAACATAGCTCTAACGATAAGATAAACAGAAATGAGGGACAAAAACTGTAGTTCCCATACATCGACATAAGTCGCGGTCGGTTTACCATCTGATCTAGGTACAAATTTATGATTTTCGGCTTTTTTCCTTTACTTGTGCTATAAGACATTGCTTCTTGCCAAATTTCATGGTTCTAGGTCAACGGGATGTACCCTGTAGGTTTTGATTCCCATGAGAGTGTAAAATATGCAACATTAACGGCTGTATCTCTTGATTGCGTTGGACTGGTAATAAACGCATCTAAAACTAAAATAGTTCACATACATTCATCACACAATAAATGCTCCGCTATACCTACAGTTATAGCACACGAACACACTTGCTTACATAGCTTGCCTAAGACTTGCAAATGACCGTTATTAGAAGTAGTTGATAAACACATGTACATCGGTCTAGTGGTTGATAGCCGAGTCTGTAGGGGACCTCACAAAGACTACGTATGCAACAAACTGAGGTCTATCTACATCTATTATATTTAAAATATAAACTGCCTTATAAAACGCTAAGAATTTTATACATGGCCCTTGCAGACTCGGTTATCAACTACGGACTCAGCAGCTAAGGGAGAACTAATCATACACTAGCTTCTACTGGCGGCTTCGCCCGCGTGAATGTCGAAAATTAAAAACAATATATCACGGGAATTTAACGCGATCATTTAGATTATTTATTTACCTATTTAACCCGACGTTTCGACCGTGTTGCAACAATTGTGGTCCCGGGTAGACTGGTGTCTCGGTGTACTGGCTCCGTTTGGACAGAAAATTCTTCCTCTACCCTCACAATTCTACACACAACACTGACCGTGTCCTTATTCTGTAAGTTCACCCATTGCACAAAGCGAGGTAATGTTTTTTTGTTTATTCCCGTGATATATTGTTTTCCATTACGAAACGCGAAAGTTTTAAAGTTAATATGTCATGTGTAAACTGTATAAACTGTATAAACTATGTGTAAACTGGCTCACTGAAAATAATCTCAAAATAAATCTAGGAAAAACAACCTACATTTCGTTTGAACAAAGAACAAACAATAAAAAACTAGATGTTCGATATGGTGACAAATGTATTCAGGAGACAGACAATACTAAATTCGAAAAAAAGATCGATAAAAAGATGAACTGGAAAATACATATTGAAAATGTATGCAAAAACCTTAGTCAGTATGCTCTTTATAATTTAAGGAAAATTTCAAATCGGTCAATATTATTAATGGCGTACCACGGATATGTCTTCTTTGCGATATAGACTTATATTTTGGGGGAACTCGCCCGATAGAGAAATGGCGTTCAAAGCACAGAAAAAGTGCATAAGGGCAATATGTGGCATTCAAAGCACAGACAGTTGTAAGCCACATTTCCAAAAGCTCCAGCTACTTACACTTCGCTGTCTCTACATATAAGAAGTAGCAAACTATGTTAAGGCAAATATACACTTATACAATCACCCAAAGAGTTTATGACACAAATATAAAATTTGCACAATACCACATAAAAATTCAATTTTTAATAAAAACATTCTTGGTATGGCACCCAAAATTTACAATAAGCTACTTAAGCACATAATTGAAATTAAAAATATGGATCAATTTAAAAAAATACTACACAAATTTTTAGCTTTAAAGTGTTACTATCATATTAATGACTATTTAAATGAAAAATGCTAGGCCTACTACATCCGATTTATTATGTTAGAGAAAAATCAACACTAGTCTTATGAGTAATCAATTTATTAATTTTAATTTGGTTTGTATTAGTTATAAATCTGACTGTAATGTATTATTGAATAGGTATTTGAATTGGTATTTCAATTGTTTCGAACTTAATTTTTATTTGTGTGTAATTTAAATTTCTATAGTTTTTTTTTTATTTTGACATTTAAATATTATTATAACTATTTCATAAGACTGACATATTTAATTTAATTTTATCTTGTACCTGACACATTAGGAAGAAACCACCAAATAAATAACTTGGCTTTTATTAACTATAGAAATCAAGTCGTAAATAAACTAATGAATGACAGACAATTATAACATTTCAAGTGACGAGTGATGGTTGTCAATATCATAGATAAATATCGGTAGCACGAAGGAGATTATATGTCATTCTCCCCCTCTATGGTTTCTGCATCAAGAAGATAGTCATTGAGATGTAAAGGTAATCTCTTTGGCCTTGTAGATCTTCTGACTTGTGGGGCCTCAGCATTTTGCAGTGAGGTTCTAAAAACTTCTTCTTCATGTATGCCCCCATCATCAGCCCTGTCTTCCAGTATGGGCCTTTCAAAGTCTTCGTTGTTGACTATCGGGTTTTCATCATCCACTATTGCTGGAAGTGGGGCTAAGTGTCTGTTCGATACGGTTGTCTCTTGACCATTACGCCGTCGCACGTAAGAGTAGCTGGGGTTTGTTTGAAGCAACTCAACTTCCTCAACGTATGGTTCAATTTTCGAACGAACAAACTTTTTTAAAAGTATCGGACCGGGAACAAGCCACGACGGTAGCGATTCTCCAACTGGCGTTCTCCGAGGAAAGTTGAATAACTTCTCGTGGGGAGTGGCATTTATTGAAGTGCATAGTAGAGAACGCACACAGTGAAGGGAGGGCTTTAAAACTTGCTCTCAATGTTCTATAGGCAGATTCTTGAGACTCAGCTGTATCGTCCGCCAGAGCGTTCCATTAAGCCTCTCCACCTGGCCGTTCCCCTGCGGATTATAAGGTGTCGTGCGAGAAGTGGCAATATTACAGTTTTTGAGAAAGGTCTGTATTTCTTCCGACATGAAAGAGGATCCTCTGTCGCTGTGTATGTACAAAGGCTGACTGTATTCGTAAAAAAGATCTCTTAGACACTTAATAACAGTAGCCGAAGTAGTATCAGGACATGCGTACGCGAATGGGTATCTTGAAAATTCATCGATAATTGTCAGGATGTACTTGTTTCTTGTATTTGAAGGCAAAGGACCTTTGAAGTCTATGTTTAATCTTTCGAACGGCGATACAGCTTTAATTAGTGTCCCTTTTGATTTGGCAAAGCGAGGTTTGACTTCCGCACATACACGACAAGAAGCGATCATCTGTTTAATATCGTCTAAGGAGTAAGGAAGATTCTTTAATTTAATCCAGTGATACATTCTGGTTATTCCAGGATGAGAGAGTGCATCGTGCAATTCGTATAATTTAGAGTTACTCATGAGTGCACACACCCTTGACAGTGCATCCGCGGCAACATTTTCGATTCCTGGTCTGTAGATTATGTCATATTTGTAACATGACAGTTCTAGCCTCCATCTTTCGATTTTATCGTTTTTTATTTTACTGGTATGGTTTTGATTGAATATATAGCTGACGGATTTTTGATCCGTAATAAGGAGAAAGTGTCTGTTAATAAGGTAGTGGCGCCATTTTCTGAGACTCTCAACGATAGCGCAAGCCTCTTTCTCAATGGAAGCATGTTTACGTTCACTGTCCGACAACGTTCTAGAAAAGAAAGCGACAGGGCGTCCATTCTGGGCTAGCATCGCAGCTATGGCAAACTCAGATGCGTCAGTCTCTACAGTTAAAGTTTCTTTGTCGTCTATGGCGACTAATGCAGCCTTCACAATATCCGATTTTAATTGATCGAAACTACGCCGTCCGCTTTCGCTTAATGGGAAGTTTACGTTGCTGACGAGAGGATGTACTTTTTCGGAGAATTTATGTACCCATTTGGCATAGTGAGCAAAGAGGCCAAGAGCTCGCTTGAGTTCAGCGGCGTTATGTGGTGGTGGCAGTTTTAACAGTGGATCCAGTCTGTCTTTATCAGGCTCTATTATATTGTTTTGAATAGTATAGCCCAAGTAGACGTTTTGCCAAAATTACATTTTTGTTCGTTTAGTGTTAGTTTGTACTTCTTTGCTGCAGCCATGAACTGTCGTAAGTTTTTGTCATGTTCCTCCTTATCTTTACCACAAATTGTAACATCATGAAGATACGAAAATGTTCCTTGTAAAATTTATTTCCCGATAATGTGTTCAAGTGTACGTTGAAAGGCAGCGACTCCGTTAGTTACGCCGAATGGAATTCTTTTGAATTGGTATAATTTGCCACAGGCTTCAAACGCCGTATAAATTTTTTCCCGTTCTATAATAGGCACTTGGTGGTAAGCGCTTTTTAAATCTATTTGGCTAAAATAATTAAACTTAGCCACTTTCGTCACGATTGTTTCAATATTTGGAAGTGGGTAGGCGTCCAAGTAAGTAAATTTATTGATAGTTCTTGAATAGTCGACTACCATCCTCCTTCGATGAGTTCCACCTCCTGTGACAAGGACCTGAGCACGCCATGGAGATACGCTCGGTTCAATTATTCCATCTTCTAAAAGCTTTGATATCTCGACTTGGATGAATTCTACTTCATCTTTATTATGCCGTCTAGATTTAATGGCAATAGGCGTGATGTCGGCAGATAAGTGCGTAAAGACAGATGCTAGTGGCACTGAAGCTTCCATAACGCAAACTTGTAGAGGCTCCCTGGTACCTCCGAATTGAATCGATTGAAAGTGGGACTCGGACAAGAAATAGCATTGCTAGTTGAAGAGTTGCTGCGAGAACGACAAACTGAAGCGAAGTGTCCCTTCTTAGAACAAAGTTGACAATATGAGTGGAATGCTGGGCATTTAACCCTTTGATGAACTTTTCCACCGCAAAAGAAGCAGCGTCTTGCATTTGGAGGAGGTGAGGACGAAACCGCTGCATTGTTTGAACTCGGTATTAGGTGTTGAGGTTGTTCTTGTCGTGGGACATTCACTGGTAAAGCATTCAAAGCATTTGGTACACCAACGCCCATTATTGCGGAGTCTTTTTCAGCTGTTTCAAGGACGACGGCTCGGTTGAAGGCTTCATCCATCGAAAGCGTTGAGTTTTCGAGTAACCGCTCTCTTATTTTCGCCGAAATAATTCCTGTGATGAAAACGCTCCTTATTGCTTGGTTTCTATGTTCATCGGCGGAGACAGATTTGAAATTACAATTTTGCGCTAGAAGTTGTAAACGCGACAATATTCAGTAATTGTTTCTTCATGTTTTTTGTTTTCGCGCACCGAGAACATATCGAGCTAAGATTTCGTTCTGGGGCTTGAGATATGTTTTATTCAGAAACAAAATAGCATCATCATAAGTTTGACAATCTTTAATGTGCATGTAAATGTTTGCAGTTAAATGGTTTGCTAGTAATTTTAGTTTTATCGAATCCGTGACGTCAGCAGGTATTTCTTCAATCAAGAAGTTTGAAAAGGTGTGTTGCCAATGAGCCCACTGTTCTCCCGCTGCGGGTGCATTAGGTTCCACGTCGAATCGATCAGGTCGAAGATACCTGGCTAAAGAACATGTTTTCTCCGGTTCTTTCTTCTTATCAGACATATTTGTATATTGTTAATAAAATTGACACATTAGGAAGAAACCACCAAATAAATAACTTGGCTTTTATTAACTATAGAAATCAAGTCGTAAATAAACTAATGAATGACAGACAATTATAACATTTCAAGTGACGAGTGATGGTTGTCAATATCATAGATAAATATCGGTAGCACGAAGGAGATTATATGTCAGTACCTATTACTAACATGGAGAACTTTATTACTTATATAAACTGAAAACATCAATGTAAATTTGTACCCATGTTTGCAAATAAATATATATATTATATATATTTATGATTTATGTTTATAAGATTGTCGTTGAGAAGCTTAGTTAACCATGCTATACCCTAGCTATGCTATGTATTTGCTAGATTTTCCAAAGGCTCGTCTAGTCCCGTGGCTTTCACTTTAAAGAGATTTGATATATAATGTAACACATAACTACACTGTATATTATTATGTAAGACATGTGTAGAAAACAAGATAAATAATAATAACGAAAAAAAAAAATGTGGTCAACAGAGAAGCACGCTTGCCTAGAAGTAATCTATTCACTCTTGACCCAGGTTGGAAACTATTTGCAAAACGCTTTGTGCGTATGGGTGGCATGTTCACCATGTACCGATGGCGCGTTACCGTATGTCATGTAGCCCGATGATAGAAAAGGCTAGGCGGAATCAAAATGTGCAATTTCTTCGCACACTTTCTGAAATGTAACTGATAAAAAACCGAAAGGCTGGCAAATCAGTGTCGATGTTCGAGGCTCTGGAGCTTTGATGCAACCAGTGCATCGTTGTCAATAAGCCTCTTGGCCCGTCTGTCAATCAATTCAAGTGCATCAAGCTGATATTTGGCAGATCCATCCCAAAGGTGAGAGGAGTATTCCATGCATGACCGAACTTGCGCTTTATTCAAGTTGAGCAGCTATTTAAGCGTGAAGCATAGTCTCACGTTTACAAGGTTTCCCATTTTTTTTTGTTTCATTAGTTTGATTTTAAAAGTCATTGTATTCAAATTACAAGAGCATTTGCAAATAAGTAACAATCTATTTTTGAATCAATTACTATGCCTGAATTGTCTGTCCATCTACAATTATGTTTGTTTATTGGTTTTGTTAGAAAAAAATAAATATTTTAGGTCGCCATTAATCTGAGTTAACTTTTTATGCACCTAAATTATTTTATTTATTTATTAAAACTTCATGCAACATAAAATTACACAGGCGGACTTAATGCCTGAGGCATTCTCTACCAGTCAACCAAGGGCGGTGAAGAGATAGCATGACAGGTGCATAAAAAATGAAATAACAATAATAAAAACGCAAAATTTAGTTAAAAAGTGTATAGTTAAAATAAACATACTTAAATATGTACAATAACAAAAACTATATATAAAATAATATATATATTATATATATATATATATATATATATATATCAATTAATAGAAAGGCGCATATTGAAACGACTCTGCTATTCGTTTAGAAAATAATGCCACAACTTCCGCTTAAATGCATACTGACTGGTGGTCGTCCTGATATCGAGAGGAAGCGCATTCCAGAGAAGAATGGATTGAATATGAAAGGAAGAATGAACAAAATCAGAAGTATGAGAAGGACAGAGCAAGAGAAGATTGTTAGATGAACGCAGATTCTTAGCGTGTGAAGTACATAGGTATTGACAGTGAGGTATGAGATAAGAAGGAGGTGTTCCCACACATTTATTTGAATTGAGTAGAGAGAAAAGCGCAGTCAAGGCGTTAAATCACTGTTATGTACTTACTCGGCATCCATTACAGGCGTTTTAGGCGGTTGTTCGTTGCTTCAAAATATAGTCCGGAGTACCTTCACTTGTACTAATAATCAACTGTCAGTCAACTGTCAAGTGTCAAATATCTATCAAACACCACATGCCTTCCCCCATAGTCTCTAGGTACTTCACTCAAGTTACTATATTTTTACTAACCTAACTATCCTGATATCTTTATGCTTTCCTAACCTAACTAGCCTAATATCTATATTTCTAATATTATTTAATTGTTTTGTAACCTGCCTCCTTCACAAGTTACTACTGCATCTGTTGGTATGCCGAGTATATCACGCATTTCATTACTAGGACCTGGAGCTTCATCAGAATCGCGTCGTCGTAGTTGGTTTATGTGTCGTGTAACGATTGGTCCACCGTTTATCTTTACCAAAAACCGAACAGGTCCCTTGATTCTGAAAACTTCTCCTTTCACCCACTTCTCCCCTCTTGCATTGTTGCGCAGCCATATCCTGTCCTTCAATCTAAATGCTCTCACCGGCACTTCTATATTACTTTCAATTTGTCTCTCCGCAACAGGTTTTGTAGAGAACGGATGTATGATGTCAAACCGTGTTCTAAAACGACGTTTATTCAACAATTCTGCCGGAGACTTTCCAGTAATCGAGCTTGGCGCTACTCTCAAACCAAACAAAAGACGTGGTAATAGAATATCCATGTCAGTTCCAGCCAAACTATGTAATTTCTTTTTTACTGTTTGCACAAATCTTTCAGCTTGGCCATTTGACGATGGTGTATATGGTGGAGTCAGTATATGTTGAATGCCATTGCATTTCATAAAATCTTTGAATTGTTCAGATGTGAATGCCGTTCCATTATCAGTTACTACTACTTGTGGCAATCCTTGCTGGGCAAAAATTTCTCTTAATGCTTTAATTGCACAGTCACTTGAGGTTGATTTAACTATCTTTACTTCTGGCCATTTCGAGTATGGATCCACCACAATTAGATATATTCTTCTATCAACTGGACCAGCAAAGTCAATATGTAAACGTTGCCATGGGTTAGAAGGGGTGATCTAAGAATGTCCTGTGCTTGATGGCATGTTTTTATTCATCTGACAACTATTACAGTTTGCCACTAACGCTTCAATCTCATGATCCAGTCCTGGCCACCAAAAATAGCTTCGTGCAATTGATTTTGATATTACTATGCCATCGTGAGTCTCATGTAAACCCTGTCACATGTGTTCCCGCATCGGTGGCGGTATGACCACTTGGGAACCCCATATTATGGGTACAATATATAATGTTTTTTTTTTTAAGTTGGTCATAATATAACGATATAATTATATCAAGTAAATCGGAAAAAAATTCTGCCCTCTGGAGCTATCTTCGCGTGCGCTGCCTAAACCGTTGGAGATACACAAATATAATGTACCGTACAATTTTGTTTGGCTTAAATAGTTCTAAATAAAAGTTCGCGACAGCATATATCTACCTTTTATGTGGAAGCCACTATGACCAAAATAGTAAACCTTAAATACAATTAAATTGTATACTTTTTTACAATGCACATTTTAGAATATTTATCCAACTCTTATCAAAATCGACACATTTGTCGCTTTGAATATTTAATGTAGATAAACTTTGTCTTTAATACTATGTCATTTGAACGCATAGTTTAAAAGTTATCACGATAAGATTGACTTGAATGGAGCTCGAGCGACATAAATACGCACGGTGGGTAAAGCGGGGGAGCGGGGGAAGGGGCGATGTAATCCAAGCAATGACGCGTACATATTTTCGCTGAACGTAACAAATCAAGTAACATAGTTTACAGGAGTATAATGCAGTAGGTAGGACCGCCAAAACTAAAACTCACATTGATACATTACCTACCTTATATTATATATTATCCACGCGAGCGAAGCCGCGAGCAAAAGCTAGTATCTTTCATATAATTAACTTTTTAAACTAAATAAGACATTTTATGGAAATAAAACTTTCATAAATAAATAATAAAACGTGCAGCGATTACTCCTTGGATTTGTCTTTTTTATACAATACATTCAACGTTCATACCTGAACTGCTTGCATCCTCACCTAAATCGAAGTGCTTCAACGTGGCATGAGTCAGGTGAGCACTCTGAATCCGAGTCATGATCAGAAGGTATAAGTTTTTAGAGCAATATTATGTTATACATTGCGCGGAGTCCCTGGGACCTAACAGATAAATTAAGGGTGTAAAGCTCAGTGTGGACACATTCGGTCAGGGTAGATGCAGGTAGCTAACAGATGGCCGCCAGACGTGCGGCATGAGCCCGGCCCACGCGCCCACGCTGGCCCCGGGCCCGCTGGCCTGCTAGGCAGTAGACATTCGATTTGAGTCGCGCACGCTAGATAGATCGGTACTTTTACGGTTCTGGCTCTTTCCCGCCAAAACTATTGTCGTAGCTTTAAGTTTAGTTATACGAGTAGTTACTGATATACTGTTGTTAACGCGTAAGGACATTTATGTACAAAGTGTTTTATCGTGGCATGAACTGAAATCCTTTTATTACGACGCCCAGCATCGCCATTATAGTGACGCCCAACTTGCATGCTGTTAAATAGCACGTGCTGCCTAAAACCGCGATATATTAAAGACCAAGTGGTGTTGTAAATACAGTTAAGTGTTACAGCGTGTGAACGAACCAACCCTAAAGGATATCATGCCACGAACGACGCGAGCAACCAGAGCAGTTATCAACAGCAAGGCGATGGAACAGAATAACGACAGTTATTCAGACGAGGACTGCGAATCGATGGTGGAGTCGTGTGCCCATGTGGGCGCCGCCGCCACCCACTCATACGCGACCGACGAGATGCGCGCCCAGGGGCACTGCCCTCGACTACATGCTCGGCAGGGCCCACAATGGAGCTCCTGCCTCAGCAGACCACACGCTCGGCCATATCGGCACGCCTGCCGCAGCGCTCAACACAGAACGGCTCCTGGCCTCCATGATGGAGTCATTCTTCAGAATGCAGGCAGAGATCAACCACACCTTAGTGAAAAGCCTAAGATCCCTACATCATGGCAACCAGTGGAACCACGTGGCGTCGACATCAGTGGCATCACCCACGGCGAACGCGCCTGCGACTTCCGGCGGCGGTAACTTCGCGAAGTGTACCGCGAGATTCGACGGGCAGTCACGTGACACCGAGGTACTGGAGGCGTTCGTAGATGCAGTAGAGGTCTACAAGAAGTGTGCCGACGTGACCGATGAGTATGCGCTACGCGGCCTCTTCATGTTGCTGAGCGGCGACTGAGTGTGGTGGCGTTGCGCGCGGACCGGGCGGCGTCGCCACATGGACGGACACGCTCGCCGGATGCTACGTGAGATATTTGAGCACGAACATAGTGTAAGTGAACGTGCTGAAGTGTTTATTTCTAAGGTACGCTCTTTATTAGTTAAATTACCTTATGTTGTTCCTAGTGTTATGATAGTAGATATAGTGTTCGGCCTTTTACACCGTAGAATACGTAAACGTTTGTCGCGATATAGTGTTAGTAACATTGATCATTTGTTAGAGTGAGCGAGAACCGTGGAAGATTCGATCTTAGAGCTAAGTAGCAACGCGATCGTTTCCGCGGATAAGCCGAACCTACCTTGAGTCGCTGACCGCGGTACTACTAGCCCGAGCGCAACCTTAGGTTCCAGTCCCACCTCTAACTCTGATAAAAGAAATTGCATTCGATGCTCGTACTGCAAAGCATTCGGTCACCCGACTAACGAATGTCGGACACTACGAAAGTCGGCAGTAATAATATTTGGGCGCACGGTTGGCGCAGTGGTTGAGTGATTGACTGCTGCGCTGCGTGTCGTGGGTTCGATTCCCGCACGGAATAAATATTTGTATGACATACAGACAGTTGTTCCGGCTCTGGGTGTTGTGTATGTGAATTTATATGTTTGTAAACGCACCCACAATACAGGGAGAAATTCCTAGTGTGGGGCAAAGCTTTAAAAAAAAAAATTGCACTGATAACGCGAATGATAAATAAAAATGCGTGCGAAATAAAGTGCGAGCAACGGTAAAAGTACATTACGTTGTTACGGATGCGGCCAGGCAGGGGTATTCAAGTCAAAGTGTGAGACTTGTTCAATTAAAGCCGCATCTGTCAACCCGTCTGACTTCAATGTCGTAAAAGGCAACGGTTGCACGATGACGTCATCGCACCCGTTGTTAACAATAGGGGTAGTAGACAAAGAAGGGGTAGCGATCGTCGACACCGGGGCTACGCTTAGTGTTGCTAGCCCATCATTATACTCGTTGTTAGTGGCTAACAACGTGCAGTTTGAAGAGACAGAACGTTATATCGGACTCACCGATGGCGTCATAGGAAAATGGTAAATACGGCTACAGTGCCAGCGGTGGCGACCTCTCGCGGCCGGCCCTGGTTCAGGCCATGGTACGGAGCGAGAGGGCATGGGAAGCTGTCACCTCCTTCTGCGAAGCAGTAATGTTCGCGAAGGAGGAGGCGGAACGCATGAGTGAGATGCAACGGACTCCCTCGCGCCCCTAGTCACCGCAGGAGACGCCCTGGGCGTCGGGAGTCGCAAGCCGATTCCCGGCCACCGTAGGCGCGGGCTTGCGGACGGCAAGTAATGGGAAGCTCGCCGTCCGATAAGGACCAGGCCCGAGTCGACGGCGCGTAGTGTTCCACGCGCGCCTCAAAGAGATGTCAGCAAAATTGACGGGGTCCGAGAGGGCCGATGTCTGTCTGGGTCGCGGATAAATTTGAAAGAGTGTTACCGCGGCCCTGGCACAAACAACTGAAAGAACACGGGTGGGTTTTAGTCAGTAAAAGTCTGACACGCCCTCCCGCTTCACCCAGAGCGGGAGAAGTCATTGGATGATTTCCCAAACAAAAAAAATAAAATAAAGGTGGTCGGAGAATCGACACCGAGTTTATGGTATTTTCCGGAGACGACACCAGGACACTTTTAGGTCGCGATTTCATCGCCGCAGGTATTGTAATCGACATAGGCCAGGAGTCTGCAGTGCAGTGGTATTTTGCAGATAGTCCAGGAGACCGGTTTCCGTTTAAGCACTCCTACACAATGAACAGCGCAGCCTTGATGCACACAGACGTCTGTAACGTGTTATTGCGGCAACTAAAAGGTAAGATTTTATCGCCGGAGCACAGAGCCGCACTCAAGCAGTTTCCACAACACAGAGTCTTTCAGTCAGATTCTTGAAGCTATCAAGGTCGATTTGTTAATTAAACTGGTTAATTACTCTTCTATTTTTATGGTTCACATCTTTGCTGTTCCATATTGGTATCGTATGGTAAGAATATAGTCAAAAGTTTCTACACTCGTTCTGGTGTAGTCGTAGAATTTGTCAGGACATTGTCTCTGTTCTTCATAATTTCGATAAAACTCGCCTTTTCTTTTCCTTGCCCTATAGTAGGGATTCAAATCTTCTTTTGCCCATAATAAATCGAGCGTTAGGAATAAAATTGAATCAAAAACATGTTGTCACCGTTGTTCAGACATTTCGTTCGCGAATAAAAACAAATATCTCGACGACACAACCACGAACACAACACTACGCCGTTATAGTGCCACGCGATCTGCCCGCTGGTTTCGAAAACGGGTCTGCGTTGCCCGCCCCGCTCCCGTGCCGCCCCACCGCTGCCGCCCCGCTGCCCGCAAAATTCGAGGCAGAGGCCTTATAAGGGTTAATACAACTTATATAATATAAATAGAATTAAATAAAAGGTTTATTTTAATTAATACATTCTAATATTATATTGAAATGTTGTTTTTTTTTTATTTTCAATAAAAAATAACAACAGTTTTTAGTGTTATGCAGTACATGACAAACAAAATAAGTGGTTGTTAATGTTATAAATAAATAAATCAACGATCTCAGGCAAAGACGTGAAACAAACGAAGTATCGTATTGTGTAGAAAATAATTATAATGAATCAGTATTCAGCAAAATACATATAAACTACTATCGATCAAAACAATTACAGTTATTTTCAATCTAACTTTGCGTAAGTTACAACGCTTTACTTGATAAGGAAATTAAAAATCATTATCATCTTTCTACCCTACAAATTTGTACGAGAGATACAAAAATTGTATTTCCCATAAAACTTTGGTCAGCTGACGAACACTTTGTATGGAAAATTCAAATCCTATGACGTCCTTGTAGAAACAACTGTTTTTATACAAGGGCAGATATAGTTTTTAACATTATCGCACCTTTCCGTTACAAAACCTATATACATGATTATTTAATACTTATCAGTTCTTTCTATCCTTTATCATATTTCCCACAATCCATTCTTATTTCATTCGTCTTCCTATACTCTCACAGTCATTCTACATTCATGCTTTTAATTTTTCCTTTCACATGTTTTTCATTAATCCAAATCAGTCAAAATAAAGTGAATAATATATATATATATTTTTAGAAGTCTTACAATTTTAAAATGGCTCCAAACCTTCAAGAAAATGTTTTAAACGAACCAGAGAATCCGAATTTAAGGAAACCTAGAACAGAACTGAGAGGTGATGAAGTTGTAATAAGCGGTATATCGGGCATATTCCCTCGTTCTGATAACGTTAAAGAGTTCATGGATAATTTGTTTGACAGCGTGAGTATGGAATATTTATTAATATAAACTTTTGTGGCAATAAACATTGTTTGGATAGCCATGCAGCTACGTGTCCACGTAGCTGCACGGCTATCCAAACAATGTCCATTTTAACGTGGTTGGCACAGCCCATTAATGAAAGGCAAAGAACTAGTTATTGTAGTATAACTTACAAAATATCTTATCTAATTTCAACAAATTCTCAGGTTGACATGGTTTCAAGTCATGAAGAATTAAACCATCCAAATCTACCCAAGCACTTGGGTAAACTAAATGGCTTGGGAAAGTTCGATGCTCAATTCTTCGGAGTACCTCATGCTCAGAGCCAGTGCTTAGATCCTATGACCAGAAAACTGTTGGAACATGCTTATGGAGCTCTGTTTGATGCTGGTAAGTAAATGATTCAGAACATAGATTTGTGGCAACATAGGTGGGTGGTAAAAAATATTTGTTTTTTTGTGAAACATACATTATATTATTATAAAATCTACGACAAAAACTTAATTACTTCCTTCTCTTTCAAGGAGTTAATCCGAAATCTCTCGCCGGCACTAAATTGGGCGTATTTTCGGGAGCATCTTTCATTGACTACGCAAGTATAATTTTTTTTGACACGAGCTCGACTAACAACTACATGATGGTTGGGTAAGTTGATAATTAGAATTTTTTGTAACTTTTTATTTAATTTTGTGCTTTAAAATCATAATTTGCGTAGGTTCATATATTGTGTAATAGTAATGTCAACAATATTGTAACGTTTTCCGTCGTTGTCTTGAGTGTCTGTTCATCGCGTTAATAATAAAAAAAACCGGCCAAGTGCGAGTCGGACTCGCACACGAAGGGTTCCGTACCATTATCGCAAAACACTGCAAAAAAATCACGTTTGTTGTATGGGAGCCCCCCTTAAATATTTATTTTATACTGTTTTTAGTATTTGTTGTTATAGCGGCAACAGAAATACATCATCTGTGAAAATTTCAACTGTCTAGCTATCACGGTTCATGAGATACAGCCTGGAGACAGACGGACAGACAGACAGACAGACAGATAGACAGACAGACGGATCGCGAAGTCTTAGTAATAGGGTCCCGTTTTTACCCTTTGGGTACGGAACCCTAAAAATCAGCCAAGTGCGTGTCGGGCCACGCGCAGTAATAGGGTTCAGAAGTTGCATAATAACGCGGACTAAGAAGAGGGTTTTTTGTTGTTACATGGTCATAAAACGGTTTCAGCAGCTCACAATGTCTAAAAACGGGCACACATAGGACGATGGTAACTGAAGAAGGAGTTATAAAATCCAACTTCATAAGTGAAGTTAGAAAAAATATTATCGATATGAGTACCACCGCGGGTAGAGGCAAGCGATTTTAATAAAGATTAATAACCAGTTTCACTTAATAATTTAAATACTGCAGTACTGCCGTTACGGAGATAGTGTTCGTTAAAATCTCCAAATATTTACAAACCGAAAACAAACAATTTTGTATGAGTATTTTCTAACAACCTACTCAACTACCAAAAAGTAAAATCAAATTAATCAATGATAAGAACAAACAACCAACGTAAATAAGCTGCAATAAATAATCTATTTGTATCCTCCGACTGCCCAGCATGTTTTGTTTTCTTCTTGTTTACATCTTTTTAGTTTTCTTCCGAGGCAGGCGGGATTTTTAAGATTTTAATTAACTTTTTTTTATTTTTTAAGTTTTTAATTAACTTTTTTTTCGACTAGGTGTTATATATTTTTGAAAACACCTCTTAAAATCCTTTATTTTGACACGGTGGGTTCGGAAGATAAAAAAATATAGCCCCTACAATATGGCACCCAAATGGCGCCATTTCTCCAATTTTAATGTAGCCAGTGACACTCGCAAGATTAAGACGAATCAATTGACGTAAGAATCATTAATTACATACATAGACTGATAAACATTTTACCCTCCTTTGGCAGTCGGGTAGAAAAGGGCTTTGGCCAGTTTTGCCAATTTATGGGAGTCGCGTTGCCCCCGCATGGGAGCGAGGTGAGCGGTCACGTAGCATCACTCAGGTCAGCCCGTCACTTTGTTGTCCACGGGTCCTAGCTTGTTGCGAACGCGAGTCATTCAATCCCGCGCTCGCTATGTTTGGCTTACTGTATGTGACTAAAGGCGCGCCGCGGCGAGCGTTCTGAACGTCTCACCGCTTCTTCTCGGCACCTTGGCGGTCTACCCCCACCAAGTGGGACTTATGACTAACCATAAGAGTCCCAACAAGTTTCACCAGCGTCATAAGTGCCGACGGGCTTTGGCCATTTTTTTTTATGTATGGCGTCTCGCAGTTTAATCAGAGTGATTGGCTTCTGCTTAACCGGGCGATCCTGTGGAGACTAAACTAGAGAAATCCAGCCAGGCATAACAAGCTAAACCTAAGTGAGAACGCTTAGGGCGTCGCTGGGGACAACAAGGGCTGGATCTTGATGAAGTGATTCTACCATACGTTTGGAAAATACCCACGTGAAGAAGAACGGACAAGAAACTCCTATTTATTAACTAGCTGATTATTTAACTACGGCTCAGCATTGCGCGGGCTGGCTTGAATATCTTGACGAGGACGTCGCGGCGGGCCTCGGCGGTGAGGACGGAATGAAGGCAGATTGTGTCTTCTAATTGTGCTGGTCGGTAGAGTAGTGACGTCATCGGGGGTAGTGAGAGTGAATCTGACTGACCTCGGTCGGCGAATACAAGAGATTCGGGTGGGTTCGAGAGGGTTATTTTGATTGACCGCAGTTTCAAAGAAGCGCTTGGTAATGTGTATCATAAACTCTAAGGTCAAATTCTAATCTTTATTGCTAAGGTCGATATGTAGTTCCATTTAAGATATGTCTTATCAGCTCGGTGCACAGAGCTCTCAGCAGATAACGGAGTTGCTGCTACTGCTTGCGTAAGCATCTCTTTTCTGTGATAAGGCTTCGGATGCGCGCGGGCAGGGGCGGCTGAAGCACTTTCCCCTGCGGCTGCGTCATCGTTGCTGCTTGAAGTTCCTGTTGTCCGCAGTCAGTGATTTCCGTTCAGTCAGTTTCAACTTTTTCAGCGGAGGTGACAGGCCGAGTCGGAGTAGTGGATTTAATCCTTTTTAAAAATTCGTCCCAATCGATGAGTCGACGACAATCGACGAGTTCAGTCTGGTCGGCATACCCGATAGGACGACGAGCACTGGATGATTGTCTGACTTTAGCTCGTCGTCTATTACTTTGTGGATGACCTGGCAGTGTAGCCCTCGGTGCACTATGATGTAGACACACGTCTGGCATGTGATGTGTTTGGTCTGGGTAGTGTGCAGGCGTCTCAGGGCCCGACACCACGTATGAAGTAGCGCTCAGAAATCCGACATATCGCGTTTGTTGCCGGGCGGTTTATAGATGGCATAAATCTGCATGTCCTCACCAGCCACGTGCAGCTGCACATCCAGCGCATATGCGGTTTGTAGTGGGGGCGGGGAGAGTTCTGATGGATGACTCTTCTCTTTACCATGTCTGCCAGGCCACGGTATCGGGCGTTGATCGCCGACCGTTGGTTCTGCCTATAAACTAGAAAGCCTGGGAACTTGCACCTATCTTCAGGTCCCAGGTGCGTCTCATTTATTAGCGCCGTGTATCAGGAGGTGGCGGAGGAGAGCGACCTTTCCTCTGAGGCCACGGGTATTCTAATGAAGTATCCTCAGCTTCTTAGCCATGGTACAATGTTAGTAACGCGGCCAAGCCGTCGAGGATAACCTGCTCTACATCTTGCCCCTGCCATAAGGCCTTAATGAGCGACATCAGGAGTAGTATGGTGCAGGCAGTGAAGACCCTGTTTTATTTGGTTGTTGCCACTTGATTGGCTGTATGTATTTTGCTAGTGCCGGCGGATTGGTCGGCGCTTCTCTTTGTCGTTCCTGTTTTCATCGACAGGTGGCAATTTGCCTGCGCGTTGCCAGCGCTAGCATTTGCCTCACTCTTGGTAGCTGCCTGCGTCTTGTTAAAGGCAGGAGCAGCATCCTGGGGTGACCCAGGAGGCTGCTCCTGCCTTAAACAAGGCGTGCCTGGGTCGCAGGGGGGCTTGGTCTCCTGCCTTTGCCCCCCTCTTCTTTTTCCTCCGCCCTGAGTTGTGATGGCGACAGACCCCGCCTGTCTGTGTTTTATTTGTTTCTGAAATAAAGGGTGTTTTTTTAGGATTTATACTTTGAAATGGAAAAAAACAAGGATGAATTTTTAAAATTGACATAAAATTGACTTTATTCAAAAGATAATCTTTTGGCATTATAATTTAAATATGATTGATGACTACAAGATGTACGGCGATGCGTCATCGGTACATGGTGGACATCCCACCCATACGCACCAAACGTTTTGGTAATACTTTCATTATGCGTACAGCTAAGGAGTGGAATTCCATGCCGGAGTCTGTATTTCCTGATAGCTACAACCTGGGAGTCTTTAAGTCAAGAGTGAATAGGTTTCTTCTAGGTAAGCGTGCTACATAATCGACGACATTATCACTTACCATCAGGTGAGATAGTGGTCAAGCGCGAGCCTAAAAATAAAAAAGAAAACCAAATGGCCGCCAGCTAAAACAGTGTTGCCAACTTAAAGTTCTATACCTCCAAAAACACTATATTGCTCGCTGGGTACGGGCCTCCGCAGCTTTGCCGTAGAGCGCGAACAATCGCGCGCTACGTGCCCCTCTCGGCAACGTATGCAGGCGAGCGGGCGGTGGCAATGGTGCGAACTGCACCTGAATTTTTGGCACCGGTGGCACTGGGTGGGCGCTCGATTTCCACGCCATGAAGATAGAGGTGTCGTAGATGGCCCGCACGTTCTCGGTTTTATTAAAAAAATCGTGGTAAACGCAGCTGGGTCATCCTTGACGTGCGTTTATGTGGCGCACGTAATCCGGCTCATATCAAAACTCGCTAAGTTCTTCCTCAATGTCCTGAGGGGTGGTTTCGCCAAGAAGCCCCCTTATGGCTGCCTTAAGCTTCTTGTCAGCTAGCAGCGAATATGCAAACCAGCCATCTAGCGTCGAGGGACGTGTGTCTGCTGCTACTGAGCCTGCCAGCATCGGGCCGGGAGCGGATGGTGCAGTGCGTGTAGCTGGCACACGGACCGTGGCTGACGGTGGAGTATTTGTTATCGTCCAGGTGTGCGGGGCACATCGGTGTGCGCGGGTGGATGCATTGATTGTACATGTGTATTTGTCGCGCTAGCGGTTGTGTTGCGCGGCTTTTGCGACGTAGGGCATGTTTGTTATGTGGTAGCTTGGTTCGCAGACGACGACACAATGTTTGTGCGGGTAGACGAAGAAACCGTTGAAAAATTATTTTCCGGTCTACGAAGCACGGTCGAGGCACGGTCGGTGCACACCGGGGTTTTCTTGGGGACAGGGTGGCACTTGGACGGAGCACAGTACCTTGCTGGAGATGTTGGTGGGGCAGGGGAGTCGGTGGCACTCTTTTTTTTTTTGGTCTCGCTGGGAAAAAATGCATTACGCATACCCGCCCATTGGGGGAATGGGGGGCTATGTGGGACTCCCCGGGCTGGCTGACCCTGGGGTGTCCGCCAGAGTGCATGCCGCCGAGAAACCCACCGAGCGGTAGGCCCTCGCCTCCCGCTGTGCAATGGCCCTTTGAGGCCTGCGGAAAGCGGTCGCATTCTCCTTCCTGTGGAGGGCGTCCGCATAGAGCGCCATGCTTTTGAAGATGCATAGAGGCGCCGGCATCGCTCCTTGGCCCACCCCAGGTTTGGGAGGAGCCATGAGATGGCGTCCGCGGCTTTCAGCAGGTGCGTCGAATGCCCGCTGAAGTGCGGGCCGAAGCGCGACCTGCTTTCTAGCACGAGGCCCAAATACTTCATCTGGACCCCGACCCCTATCCGGACGCCCTCCACGATGATGTGGGCGTCTGGAGGGCGGCGCTGCCGAGGCCCGTGAAAGAACACGGCTCGGTCTTGTTCAGCGCCACCCTCAATCCTAGTAAAAAAAAAAACAAACTGGGCGTCCGACAGATCTGGCCCTACCTCCCGCAACAGGCTATTTAGCCCGGTGGCGATGATCCCCTCGAACAATTTACCGACCTCATTGAGCAGAACGATGGGCCGGTATGCCGAGTGGGTGTCCACCGGGCGTCCCTCCTTCCAGAGGAGGCATAACTGCCCCTCCTTCCAAAGCTTCGGGAACCTCCCAGCCGTCAGGCACGCGCTGAAGAGGTTCCGAAACCTTTCCTCCATGAGGGACGCTGCGATGGCGATGCCATCCGGTCTAGAGGCTGTCTTCTTCGCGCGGAGGCACAGAACCCCCGCGTGAAGTTCCTCCGCCGATACCGGAGGGACCTCCTCCTCCGGCAAAGCCACTACCCCCTGTGGGGGATCCATCGTTGGTGGGGTGAAGTCGGCCCTGCGCGGAAACAGGTACTGGACCACCCCATCCAGCAATGCCGGCTTCAGGGTCTCCGTCAGTGGGGGACCATAGGGGCGCAGTTGGTTTCGCACCGCCTTATATGGCCTCCCAAACGGATCCCTGTCGAGGCCCTTCAGCATCTCGGCCCTTGCCGAGTCCTTGGCGGTGCACATCGCCGACTTGAGGACCGTCTTTGCCTCCAGGTAAGCGGCGAAGAGGCGGTCCTCCCCGGCCTGAGATCTTGTAGTGCGCCGCCGACTCCGCGTGTAGGCCCTCCTGGCCTCAACGCACGTGGCCCGGAGCTTCGCCAGCCCCTCCAACCACCAATACACGGCGCGACGGGGAGGCGGACGCCGTGACCAAGGCATGCTGGCGTTGCACAGCCCGGTCAGGGACCCCCTGAGCTGCACTACTGCGGCGTCCACGTCCAGGACAGGCTCGACAGGGGGCGAGAGCCAGTCCTGGAGAAAGGCCGCCCGGTGGCACTCTGCCTACCCTGACTTCCTCTGAAATCTTCCTCTTGTTGCTGGCGTCTGCGTTCCTTGGTCGTTGGTGCACCGGGTGTCTCTGCCCCTAAGTTAGGGAGCGAGACAGTCCGGTCCTTCGCTGGTTGAGGCTTCTGTGGGCTAGGGTCGCTGTGGCTCGTAAGGCCACGGGCGCCTGGTGTGGACATCTTCTTCTTTTCTCTGCGGTGTTGGCTAGCATAAGGGTTGGTGGCTAGTTTTCCGCGACCGCTGAACGACTATCGCACGAGCAATAGCTGTTGGGCAGCAACGAAGTCTCTTCTGTTTGCTTCCGACAGTATAAATTGTGAAACCTACACTATCGGCGATAAAGAGGGTAGACGAAAGAGGTCAGCCCGTTTGGAGATTTATGTGCGACGTATGTGTGTGTCGGCTTATTAGTGGCAAATTCTGACTTAAATTAAATAAAGGGCTTAGGCCATACAATTGCCTGTTATTTATAAAATTGTTGCCTACGCCGCGCCCATCCACAAATTATGCCGTGTCGAGCAACTGATGTTGATCAATCACAGTGAAGCAGTTACTCGACCAATCGGTTCAAAGTAGTTGTAAATTTGGGCGCGGTGCAATTATATGTCAAAACGTTACTATAACGAGGCCCGTTTGGCTATTTTGAATTAATTTCCCTTGAAATTAGGTGCCTCGCTATAATAAGTTCACAAAAGATATTAGATACATAATGTAGTTTACATACAAATCAAAAACATATTACTTAACTAAACTGTCCTAAGCCTCGCTAAAGACTTATATAAGACCATATTCACTATCACTCATAAGTCCATATACACTATTACAAATCACACGATACATGATATTGAGGTTTCTCAGGCTGCGTCACCAACAGCTTTTGATTAAATAAAAACAATCATAATCTCATTCGCTGGATGCGAGATATTCAAGTCCGCTCGATGTGGTGACACTTGTAGGTCTATTGCAGTGGACATATTTCAGCTAAGATGTTGATGACGATGATGTTAATGATGAATCATTTTAACAGGAGCAGCAAGACAATGATGGCGAACCGTATATCCTACTGGTTGGATAGTAAAGGCTCTTCATACTCCATCGATGTCACCTGTGCCAGTTCCATGGTAGCTCTGGACCATGCTTACAGAGCTATAAAGGAAGGTGTTTGCAGTTCAGCTATTGTCACTGGGTCTAATTTATGTTTACATCCGAAACTCACTTTGAATTTGAGACGGTAAGATATTTCTTTTTGTACAACTTTCTGTTAAATAAACTAATTAACGACCCGCTCCGGCTTCGCACGGGTGCAATACAGATGCTAATGAGGGGCAGTGGAGAGTGATTAATAATATAATGATTATGATTAAACTGTGATTTTTAATTTCGTAGACATTTTGTCAGTTGGGGTTTGTCACTTTATCGTTATATAAAAATAGTGACGTGTCCTGACTATCCTGAATGATCTAAAGTTTATCGAAAATCGAAGCAGATCGGAAATGGAACTATTTCACGGCAACAAAATTACATTTGTTAAGAAACTAGCGGCCTTTATTTAGTTTCTAAACAATCACTTCATTTTATCGATCGCATTTATTTCATTGTTGATTTTATATTTAACACAATAATAGTTTATGTACTATGTGTATGAATACTGTTATATTTAAATAAATTACGTGTATACTCATAAAACATTTATTTACACATATTAGTAAAATTAAATTGAGGAGTCATGTCACATCGATTCGATGAACCACTTATGATTGGGCCTTATCTACAACACTATGCTCCGCGCTTCCTTAAAAGATAAGGTCATTTTCAGCTCTCACTTTAGCCTACGAAATTAAAAAGCACAGTATAGTCTATATTAATATATAGGATATCTTTATATTTTTATATGTAAAACAAAGTCGTATTAGTTACACCATTTATCACTAGAGAACGGCGAGATTGATTTTCATGATCTTTGATTTGTTGAATTTATCTCCGCCTTGAATAACATAATAACTATTAAAATATTAACGTAAAAGAAAATAATGGACTACATTCAATTTCCCATGTTACGTTTTGCGAACCCAGCGCCATCTTTGATTTATGACAGAAACATAACATATAATATGTAAATATATAAATAATACGCAGTATATAATTTATAAAACAATAATTATAATTCTTAAATTCAATTATGTATTAATAAAACAGTATAACTTACTAATACCTAAACTTACCAATAATACAATTTATTACATTAAACACTCGGTGTTCTTCCTCCTCTCTCCTACTTGATTTATGCTGTGCCCGACAGGGTCCATAATTGTGACCTACCAACTGTATACATTATGGTACGCAATAAATAATTGAGAATTGAATTGAGAAAACACGGACCGAAATAAAATATAGTTTTGTTTACTGATTTCAGTAATGCCAGTAGATGGCGTTGTTGATTATTCTGAAATTTAAAACAAAACCGGTTAAGGTACAGTAAGGGGTCTAAAGTGCAGTCACATCTCAATGTTTATAGTCACCTTTACGGTTATGTGCATATAAGCGTGTACGTGATGTTTCAACGCAACAAACAATAAGATATTATACAGTCTAACTACGAGGTAAAGGAGCTTGGTCACATAAAGATAAAAATATATACTTACTCGTTTCACTAAGATATAACTACAAAAGTCCGTGTCGAGCCGGTTCAAAACTAAGTCTAAAATTCATCATCGTAGTTATCGTAACTCGTAGTAGACTCGTGAGAGAGTGCCATTCCAAAGCGGGATCCTAGTAGACGCTAGTTCAAATCTCGGCTGCATGAAGTTTCTTCTTGTATTTTTGGTAACCTATACTCATGGTAACAAATAATGACTAATAAGTTACGCGAAAGGTATGCATCTTAAAATAGGTATAAAATATAAGCAAAAGATTTTTATGCATCCTTTGTTTATATTGTTCATACCCAACCATTAAAAAAGAAAACAAGTTGAAATAAAGTAGTTTATTGATTTAATAAATATTATTACAACTAATTTAAATAGTAGGCAGATAAAAAAAATAGATGAGTTTTAATTTTTTATTAATAATATCATAACTATTATTATTGAGGCTATAGATTAATTATTCGTTTTCTCTAGGCAACGCCGAGGATTGAAGCTTAACCTCAACAATACAATGCTAAATATTTACTATTGCCATCGTCTGGACAAAGACACCAAAACCAACATTCCAAACCCAACCAACTATTGATTTAAATAATATGATACAATGAAATTTCATAGAATTAGTTATTAAACGAACTTACCTGTAACACAAAATGGTAATTATACAGAAGGGACACCCCGCCTTTCGAAAATTGACACCTAAACTTGACTGCCTCACTAGTAACTAGTAAACGTTATGTCCGGAGATGATTTGACCACTTAATTATTTACCATTGTAATTCGTTTTGGGTCACCAGTATTCAATGCCACGAATCCATTCTCCAGTGACGAGTCCAATAGCTTTAGCCCCTCATGACCAATTCGTGTGGTGGGCGTTAAAATCTCTAACAATGTTAAATCCTTCTTGATGCAAATGAATTATAATAATAATTATTAAAAAAAAGCGTGAATTTGAAAGCGACTGATGATGGACAGTAAACAGAAACAACATTTTCTAGATCTTTACAATTAAGTAATTTGACTCTACTTCTATACCCGAATTAGAGACATGACTACGGCAAAGTTGGGTTTGGATTGATTTATGAGTAATTATGGCTACACCTCCGTATGAGTCTCTTCTATCGTGTCTGTTCGAAGCAATCATTGCAATCGACCACGCTTTGCTGACCTTGCGATACAATGCGGTCGCACCAAATGCACTGCCAGCTCAGTGCATTACGGACAGCAAGCGGGTGCTGTCATTTTCATCATTTTAACGATAGCTTAGCCTAAAAGTTACTTAGCTCTCAACAATAAACCTTTGAAAGTTATTTGAGTGTTTAACTTAGTAGCGTAACGAATCGCATCAGGTACCACTATGGTCGCGCCCCTATAGTGTCTATAGATATTATATCCAGTTAAATTGATAGTTAGTAGTATAGTTCCACCACTTGCGAATATTTCCGAAAGATTTAAAAAAATCTGTCATTACACCAGTGCACAAGGGTGGAAATCAGACCGATTACAAAAAGTATAGGCCAATCTCAGTGTTGTCAGAGTTGTCAAAGATTGTAAAAAAGGTTTTAAATAATAGACAAAAAAAATCTAGAACACAATAGAATCTTGCCTGAATCGCAATTTAGGTTTAGATCTGGAAGGAGCACAGAAGATGCTGTAAACCACTTGGCAGATTATATGACCGCAAAAGTAGACGCACAACAAAAATGTCTGGGATCTCCCCAAAGCCCTTGACACCGTCTGTATTTCAACCCTTGTGGACAAACTAGAACGTGCGGAAATCCGAGATAACGCCCTGACTTTATGTGTAACCATACGCAAAGAGTAAAAATAGGGGAAAACATAAGCTCCGAATCACCAATCAGTTTCGGTGTGCCGTAGGGAAGTGTCCTTGCCCCGAGTCTCTTTCTGATCTGTTATTTATTTTATTTATTTATAGTTAGTTAAAACGGTACAGATAAAAATTAAGAACGAGATTGCATTTATGTTAATGACCTGTGTCAGCAAGTACTAACAAACGGTAAAATCTTCTCCTATGCCGATGACACAGCATTGATATTTCATGGAAGGACTTGAGAAGAGGCAAAACAACATGCCGAAAAGGGCCTCCATAAATTTAAGGCTAGAAGCAAATCTGCTAACCCTAAATCTGACGAAAACAACCTTTGCCAAAACCAAACTAACTGAAGTATTGATTAAAGTCCACTCATGCAATTTTCCAGCACTGCTCATGCCTATCCCTAAAAGAGTCTTCTTACACCAAATACCTGGGAGTACGATTGGATAATAAACTAAACTGGCGATGGCGCCTTCACATAGACCTAATTACGACACGCACAAGAAAGCTAATCTGGCCGTTCAAAAATTTAAGACACGTTGCTGATCTAAGGCTGCAGGTCTGGGGTGGAGCATGTAAGTCCTACATGATTGACTTGGAAAGAGCCCAAAGGTTCTCAATGTCATGACCTTTAAACCATACCGGTTCCCAACAGTGACCCTGTACTAAAACTGTAAGGTTCTAACAGTGAGACAATTATACCTACTGAATCTCCTTATAAAACAGCACCGTGTTACTATTAGCATGCAACAAGCAGACGTACGATTCGCGATGTCTGTCAATCTACCAAATGCAGCACTGCATAAGCAAGGCGGCAGCACATGCTTTTGAGCAGAAAAATCTAAAATAAAGTAGACACGTTTTTGAACATTAACCCCCTACCAAATAACAAAGTTAAACAGAAAATATAAAGATGGCTTCAAACACTGGACTACGAGCTGACTGAAAAAGTCCTGCAGTAATAGGATTTAGATTACTACCTACTTTTAACCTAACACATAAACACCAACACACATACACACACACGCACACTCACAGACCACACAAAGACTTAAGGATTCTAAATAAAATTTCTATTTTTATGTAATTTTGAATTCATTTTATTTAAATTTTGAGTGTATTATAATTTTATTTAACATTATTGTAATTTTAAAAGTTTTTGTTTACTATATTTAATTTTAATTTCATTTTACTTTATTTAATTGTAATTTTGAATTTATTTTATTTTGATTTACTTGCAGTTTGGCATTTTTTTACTTTATTTTACTCTGATTTTATCATTATTCTACTATATTTAATTGTAATTTTATTTTAATTTAAATTAATTGCAAATTTGACCAAATTTTATTCTGATTTAATTTTAAATGTAACATACATTTGAATCTTATTTTTAGCATGCTTTAAATGTTTTTATTGTAAACAAGTGTCAACAAGAGGCCTAGCTCAGCAGTCAGGGTTTTAATTATATTGTTGTAAATATTTATTTGTCAAAAAAATATTTGATTTGAAAATATTGAGTTGATTCATCATCCAGACAAGTTTCACTTATAATAGCAATGTGTATGTCTTTTGCCTTGAGACACTGCGGTAAATTGGATGAGAAGATACCGCGCAACTGCCCGAACGCTGCCCAGCCGAGTCAGATTTGACGGTTGACCTGTTTCTCGAAGTTATCCTCTGCACCATTTGTCCCAGGTAGAAATAATCGTCTACAACTTCGAGTGTAGTCTCCGATTTTGACAGGAGTAGGTACATGGGCATTGACCATGAAGTAGTATCATTCTGTTTGAAACGGATGTTTTAAATTAAACATACTTTCACAAGGTGTAATAATAAAGTTAATTTTGTTTCAGTGCTGGTTTCTTATGCCTGGATGGAAAAACAAAGTGTTTTGATAAAAATGGAGACGGCTATGTTAGATCTGAAGCTATTGGTGTCCTGTTTTTACAGAAAGCAAGTGACGCCAAAAGGTAGAACATTTTCCTTTTTTTACAATTTTATTCCTAGCACAATGCGATCTTCACTGCCACAATGTGTTGTAGCCACGACACGAATTTGCTTTGTGGCCTTTTTGCCAGACTGCCGAAGGAGGGTAATGTGTTTATCAGTCTATGTATGTATGTATGTATGTATGTATGTATGTATGTATGTATGTTTGTTCCTATGTGGCGTTCTAGAGACCAAACGCGTGGGCCGATTTTGATGGTTCTTACGTCAATCGATTTGTCTTAACCCCGCGAGTGTCACTGGCTACATTAAAATTGTAAAATAGGAAAATGGCGGTTCTTGGGCGCCATATTGTGGGGGCCCAAATATTTTTTTTCGTCCAAACCTATCGTGTGGGGTATCAAAATAAAGAGTTTTAAGAGGTGATTTCAAAAATGTATAACAGTTATATGTTTAAATGTACCTAATTCGAAAAAAAATAACTAAAAAGTTATAAATAAAAAAAGTTAATAAAAATATCAAAAAACCCGACTGCTTAAAAAGCGAACTAAAAAGACGTAAACAAGGAGAAAATCATGCTGTGCAGTCGGAGGATACATCTTGTTTTGGTCAGCCAGCTCGCGAATATGTATCCTCCGACTGCACAGCATGATTTTCTCCTTGTTTACGTCTTTTTAGTTCGCTTTTCAAGCAGTCGGGTTTTTTGATATTTTTATTAACTTTTTTTATGTTTACCACAACGCGTTATGGCCAGTTTGTAAGGTGGCATGACGCGTTCTGAGGCCTTAGTGCGAGTTTTTTAACGTACTCACTCGTTATAACGTAAACGATCTCTTAAGTCAAAATGTATACAATACTAATACAAATGCAAAAAAATACTACCGACTTCCAAATAAAAAACCACAAAGTAAAAAATTACTTTATTTTTGGAAGTCGGTGTCCACAATGCAAAAAATTGGTACCTACGAAAGACACCGACTTCCAAAAATAAAATTATTTTTTACTTTGTAGTTTTTTATTTGGAAGTCGGTAGTATTTTTTTGCAAAAAAGTTTTTTTATTTTTCACTTTTTAGTTGTACTTACCTAATAGGCAAGTTGTTTAGTAAGGTACCTATATAGCCAGAATAGATTACCCGAATATCATGAAACTTGAACATAACCGGTGAAATCAGAGATCTGCGTACCCCTTAAGTGCGTACTGGCGTGATGTTATGTTATGAAATGGTATTTATAAACAATGAACAGACATGAGATTGCAGCAATCCCGAGAGCATTGCCGTTATTTATTGAAGAGTTATGTTGTATATCTTTGAAGTCCTTCATCAGATCTTCACCAAAACAAAATGGGACCAATTTCAAAACATGTACTTTCAAACAAAAAAAGATTTTTCAAAATCGGTCTCCAAATGACGGAGATATCGGTGAACATAAATTTTTTTTTTTTTTTTTTTTTTTTTTTTTCATTATGTTGTAACCGAATGGTTACCTCATAACAATTACAATCTAGCCTTGAGGCTAATAAGTAATTTAAATTTAACTTAATTTCCTAGTAAATGTATAGGTACTAAAGAATGTGTCCATTGGCACTTTTCTTATTGTCTCTATTATGAGGGAAAGACACTTAGTTCTTGTGTTTTTAAAAGGTAGCACTCACTGCACTCCGTAACAATCACTAAACTAATTCAAAAGGCTTAGTCCTTTTCAGTCTCCTTACTATGTCCGTGGTGTCAAGGAGCTGAATAGCCTCGACATTCACATGTTTATGAAGTCTTTGTTCATGAGCTTCGGCGTATGTTTTTATGACTTTAGCGACAAGGTCCACTCCTAAGTCCCGGTGGATGTCCTCGTTTCTAATGTACCAGGGAGCGTTTACTATACTCCGAAGTACCTTATTTTGAAATCTTTGAATTATTTCAATATTGGTACGTTTTGTACAGCCCCAAAGCTGTATACCGTATGCCCATATAGGCATAAGTACTTGTTTGTACAGAAGTACTTTGTTGTATACTGACAATGATGAATGTCTGCCAAGTAGCCAGTACATATTCCTGTAGCGTAGGTCTAACTCCAGGCGTTTCTTTTTGACATGAGCCTTCCAGCGAAGTTTTGCGTCAAGCGTCATACCTAGGTATTTGGCTGTATTTTCGTAAGGTATTACGCAACCGTTAATGTATACCGGTGTATAATTAGGTCTTCGGTTTGTGAAGTCTATATGAGTCGATTTGGACTCATTTAACTTAATTCGCCATTTTTTTGTCCAGTTGGTGATGGAGTTGACAGCAATTTGTACTTTATTTACAGCTTCTTTGTGAGTGACACCTATAGCCATGATGGCTGTGTCATCAGCGAAGGTTGCAATGAAGTTGTTTTCCATTTCTGGAATATCACAGGTGTACAATAGGTACAAGATTGGGCCAAGAACACTTCCTTGTGGTACACCAGCTTTTATTTGCTTGAGATCGGAATAAGCATCTTCATGTCTGACTCTAAACGTCCTCTCTGTTAGGTAGGATTCCAAAATGTCTGCAAATTGTTTTGGCAGCATTTTCCTTACCTTATAAATAAGACCCTTATGCCAAACCTTATCAAATGCCTGTGCTACATCTAGAAATACTGTAGAACAGACTTTTTTTTCTTCTAGAGTTTTTTCTATAATGTTGGTAATTCTATGTACTTGGTCTATCGTGGAGTGTTTTTCTCTGAAGCCGAATTGGTAATTTGGAATCAGTTTTCTGTCTTCTATTATAGGTTTTAAGCGTCTTACGAGTAGTTTTTCAAATAGTTTTGAAATGATTGGTAAAAGTGATATAGGTCTGTATGATGTTACCTCCTGGGGTGGTTTTCCAGGTTTGGGGATCATTATGACTTCAGCAACTTTCCAGATATCAGGCACGTGTTTCAACCTGAATGTTGCATTTATAAGGGTTGTAAGTTTTACTATGGCTTTTCGTGGCAGATTTTGAAGGAGTTCACCAGTGATAAGGTCGTATCCAGGCGATTTCTTTTTGGCTAAGTTTTTTATCATATTTTTTACCTCTTTTGGCGTAACCAGTTTTATATTGAGGTCGTCATGGTGAGTGACATCCAGTGTTATGTTTTCAGAGCTTTCCTCACCGCTGGTTTGAAAAGTTTGTTCTAAATGTTCTGCAAATATATTTGCTTTCTGTTCATTACTCATGGCCCATTTGCCATCTAATTTTTTAATGGGTGAAGCATGGACGATGGGTTTATTTAAACGTTTATATGTTTTCCATAGTGAGTGTTCTGATTTTCCACTACTTGTTAATTTGCTAAGGCAATCTTTTGTTGAATCATCATGATAGTTCTGTATTGCTTTGCTTAATCGTCTTGTAAGCCTATTCAGCATTGTTTTGTCAAGTGGATATCTTGATTGTTGCCACTTTTGTCTCTGAGCTCTCTTTATGGCTATGAGGTTTCTTATTTCTAACGGATATCTATGACTTGCGACTTTTCTTTTCAAAAGAGGTGTATTTCCCCAAGCACAGCTTTGAATGTTTGTCACAAATTTTGTTATTTCTTCATCCAACTGCTGAATGTTTTTGAGTGGTACTTTAAGGTCAATGATGTTGTCTAGGTCGAGTTTGAAGCTATCCCAATCCGTGTTCTTATTAACTAAAATTGCATTGCTTTCTTTCTGAATTATGGTCTCACTTAAGGTTAAGATAATGGGGGAATGATCAGAGTTCATATCAAATCCCTCCTCTATGTGAAGATATGTAGCTGACAGATTCTTATAAATGAAAAAGTCAATCAGATCTGGAATTCTTTGAGCAGGTGAACATAAATAAAAAAAAAAAAGTAAGACTCATGAAGTCGAACATAGAACCTCCTCCTTTTTGGTAAGTCGGTTAAAAAAGAGGTTTCTCCTTACCGTCACGAGACGGCACTTATCCAGTTTCAATACAAATTGTCGTTTACGTTAATGCGATTGAGCGTGAGTAAAAACTCGCACTGAGGCCTCTTAGTTATTTTTACGCTCAATTTGCGTTTTCGATCTTCGAGCCTAACATATACAATGTGTGATTGAAAACCTCTACGATAGTCGGAAAAAGTGATCTTATAAAGATTCAGTTTCCCTTTAAGGTTCGGATAAGACCACCAAAGATTTATTTTTTATAAAATAGTTGTGTAATTATTTTGGCCTACAATAAATCATATTCTATCAATAGAATATAATAGTATTCTTATAGTCACGAAACTTTGTTTTTGGTTAAGTTAAATTCTATATAACTTGTTTTTAGAATATACGCCGAAGTAGTCCACACAAAAGGAAAATATTTTACAAAACCTGATTCCAACTTCTTGTCTTTACGAAAATCTGATGATATAGAAGTTTTTCTTCGTGAATTCTACTCAGAAGTTAACATTTCCCCAAAAGACGTTGAATATTTAGAAGCATTTGGTGCTGGTAAGTCTAAAATATTTCTGTAATTTGCACAATAAATTTATAAGAAGTTCTAGATAAATTGAACTTTTATCTGTGATAATTGATGTCAAAAGTAAAAATGTCAGGTATTGACCACGAAAAATTGAGTTATGGGACGATACGCCTGAATTTAACTCGCCCGAATCGGGCGAATCGACCACTATTAAACATATTCATGTCGATTCGCCCGAAGTTAATTTTAGAGAACAAAAAATAAAAAAGTACAGTCTTGCTCATCCGTCTCGGAAATAATATGAAGAATTAATCGAAGTTAATAGATATTTTATTACTCAAACTACCAGGAGGCCAGAATCATGAAGAAGTATTTTTTTAATTTATTTTTTTATTTAATGTAATTTTAATACAGAGGTGTTACTTAATTCTAAACTCGCCAAATTTTTACGTTTGATGGCGTATTTGCAGGTATTAAACGTATTTGCAGGGCTTGATTCATTAGCGGTAGAGACTAAAGCAGGGAACAAATTATCGGACGCCGCTGACTTACGCGACTTAAAGAGTATTTGGGTAATGAATGTACATTACATTGTGCAAACTATCGGACATAAGTCGCGGACGTGACCTTGAGCGTTCGGACGTCCGATAGAGATCTGGCCCGCTGATTGTTTGTGTCAGCCGAAAACGTCCGCGGACAGCGTGCACGGGGTGCGAGACGCGTCCCAGTGTCAGAACAATTCAGTCTACGCGATATCTCGCACGTGCGTGCGAGGTTATAAATAAGAATTGAAGAAAAACTTATCGAGTGTGTTCGCAGCAGATAATTGTGTCCTCACTTTCACTACTAGACATGTTTCTACGTTAACATAATATTCGTTGAATAAGCTATATTGTCTATGGAATAAGCGCTCTGTGCACACATAACAGTCGCGGCTGTAAGTCGCGTCCGTCAGCCACGTCCGATAATTTGTTTCCAGCTTAACGGAGTACTAGGACTTCAGAATCGAAAATAGCCAGAAAAAAAAAAAAAAATATTCCTTACATTTATGATTGTTCGATAATCGTTATTGTTGCTAGAATTTCACTTTTTCTAGAAACTAATGTCGAAAAATCAAGCAAGCTACTTGCACTTGCGTAAAATTTAAAAAATGTATTATTTATTTAGATAACATGGCAAACTTACAGCTAAAAATTAACAGAACAAGAGCAGTAAATTTGACAGTCAGCCAATTAAAAGTCTTCACTTATAAAATATTGGATATTACTTAATATCTATGGACACATTATTGCTTCTATATTGAAGTTACTACCTATGAGCATGTAGGTACGTGAAAAATGAATTGTGTAGGTCAAAATTCAAATATAAAATAATAATAGTCAAAATTCCGGGGTGAAACTCCATTGCCGCGACAAATCGCGACTCGGCGGACAGAGCTCCGGCAGGATCTCATAGAGAGAGCGACTGTCGCAATCCAGTGCTGGGCACGCCACAATTGCGGCGATAAGGCCCCTCTTTGAGGAGTGGCTCGAGAGGTGCCACGGTCTCCTCACCTCCCGCCTGATGCAGGTCCTCACCGGTCATGGCTGTTTCGGGAGGTTCCTGTTTAGGATAAGGCGGGAGGAAACTAGTGACCTCTCGCGTCCGGCCCTGGTTCAGGCTCTCTCTTCTTCTGCGAAGCAGTAATGCCCGCGAAGGATGAGGCGGAATGCGTGAGGGTGACGCAACGGAGGCACCCTCAGGCACCTAGCCGCCGCAGGAGATGCTCTGGGCGTCGGGAGTCGCTGGCCCAGCTATCGTAGGAGCGGGCTTGCGGACGGCGAGTAATGGATAGCTCGCCGTCCGATAAGGACCAGGCTCGAGTAGACGGCGCGCGCCTCAAAGAGAAGTCAGCAAAAACTGACGGGAACCGGTAGGGTCGATGCCTGTCTGGGTCGCGGATGAATTTGAAAGAGAGTTGCCGCGGTCCTGGCACAAGCAAATGTAGGAACATGGGTGGGTTTAAGTCAGTATAAGTCTGACACGCCCTCCCGTTTCACCCAGAGCGGGAGAAGTCAATGGATGATACAAAAACAAAAAGAATTCACTGTGCGATAATAATGGCAACATGTTTGTCAAGTTTGTTTATTTGTGTGTTTGTTTGTATGTTGTGCGCATGTAATTAGTTTCCTCATAAGTTTGAAATTGTCAACGCGCAATGAGCAAGCGTGGTGATTAATTCTTGTGCCTTCTTCTTCTTCTGGAGTCACTCAGTAACAGGCTCGTATTTATTATTATTGTTTATGATGCTTCAGCTGTACATCTCTGAAAACAAGTGCTGTGGTGCTGTCTCGCACACGAGTCCCAGCATCATACTGAGCGATGGCCGTTTTGCGCGTATGTGATGGAGTCGATCGTCTGTATGGTTCCGTTTTTCTGTGTGTGTGTTTTGTTATTCCTGGCGCAAATAAACTCTTTTAATGTATATTAGGTACCTAATGTAGTAGTTAGCAGTTTGAAGTACATCATCCATTAAGCTATATTAATTCAAATACATTCAACTTTCAAATAAAAAATTAGACCAATATCAGATACTATTTTTAGTTACTTAGTTTGGTAATCAAATAAAGAAAATGACTTAGGCAGGCTTAAAATTTTATATTAAAATCTGTTATTAATGCAAAACAAACAGCTATGTTCATAATATATTTAAATATTGTCTTCCAAAGGAAATTTATTGACACAGGTATAAAATCTCGAAGCCCAGAGTCTGGACTTGTGCCCACTTGATAGCAATAGGATCGTCCATTATTATATGAATCTAAAACATAATTAGTTAAATGTAGGTGTTGTGGACTTTTGCCAAACCTTTCGAGGAAAACATGCGTGATTTTATGTTATGTTGCAGGTATAAAATCTGGAGACGAGAATGAGTTGGAAGCAATCAGTAAAGTCTTTGCTAAAGATAGTACCATCAAGATTGGGTGTGTTAAATCAAACATGGGACACAGTGAAGGAGCTTCAGACATGTGTGCTTTGACTAAGGTAATAATGACAAGCTATACGTTGGAGCTCCGAAATATTGACCGTGTCCGCCCGATGGTTCCTTCAAACCTTAATAGATAGCGTTACCTTGACGACGAATTGAACCCATGCCACTCTTGGCTGGCTCTTATGTCTATATTAATTTTATTAAAATACAGAGCGTATTCATAAAATCCCAAATCATCAGCCGAATGACATCCACTGACATCCGAAGATTTGTCTATTCCATGCATCGTCATGTTGATATGTCCATAATACACCAGTGACACCGCGTCCAGTAGATTCTCGCGACCTGCACCAGGTTCCTTTTTCAAAGGCACAATCAAATAAATAAAAAAAAGTTAATTAAAAAAATCTAAAAACCCGACTGCTTTAAAAGCGAACTAAAAAGACTTAAACAAGGAGAAAATCATGCTGTGCAGTCGGAGGATACATATTCGCGAGCTGGCTGACGAAAACTAGATGTATTCTCCGACTGCACAGCATGATTTTCTCCTTGTTTAAGTCTTTTTAGTTCGCTTTTAAAGCAGTCGGGTTTTTAGATTTTTTTAATTAACTTTTTTTATTTATGACTTTTTAGTTATCTTTTTTTAAGATTTAGTTACATTTAAACATATAAGTGTTATATATTTTTGAAATTACCTCTTAAAACTCTTTATTTTGATACCCCACACGATGGGAAGGTGGAAGAAAAAAAAAATGTTGTCCTCATCAATATGGCGCCCAAAAGCCACCATTTTTCTATTTTCCAATTTAAATGTAGCCAGTGACACTCGCGGGGTTAAGACGAATCGATTGACGTATGAATCATCAAAATCGGTCAACGCGTTTGGTCTCTAGAACGCCACATAGGAACAAACATACATACATACATACATACATACATACAAACATACATACATACATACATACATACTTACATACATATATAGACTGATAAACACATTACCCTCCTTCAGCAGTCGGGTAAAAATGGCATAGTCAAGTGGTGCTATTTCTATTACTGTAGGATTAATTTTTGATGACCATCACATTGGTATTCGCAAAACTATCCTCCCAAAATAATTACACTTTTATTGCTTATAGGCTTGTCTAGCATACTACAAGGGTCAGCTTCCAGGCAACCTACACTATAAAGACCCTCTGGATGACATTCCTGCAGTGAACGATGGAAGACTCCAAGTTGTGACGGAGACTACACCATTTAAAAGAGGGTATACCGCGATCAATTCATTCTCTTACGCTGGCATCAATCAACATGCTCTTATGAAAGGACATTACAAAAGAAAGGTAAGTACCATACCGTGTTGCCATGGAGCACAAGATATAGCACGTTTTTGTAATAGCAATATGTTTTTATTTGGCTTAAATATAGGTTTAAATAATATTTCTTCTTTTTTAATAACATTATAAAGTTCACTTAATCAGATATAAATTTTGACTTAAGTAAATAATTATTTGTTAAATTATTTTCCAGAATCTACAAAGATTCTACTCCCCAATACCCCGACTTGTATTAGCTTCTGGTCGAGTAGAAGCCAGCGTTTCTAAAATATTCGACTCCTTGAAAAGTCAACCAGTTGACGCAGAGCAAATTGCACTTCTACACGATTTCTACGCTATTGGTATTTCTGGACATACCGCACGTGGTTATCTTATTCTTGGTAAGTTCAGTAATCCTTAAAATTCGATTGTGTATCAAGTCATAATAGGAATCAAATCTAACTTGTTTTTCAATGTCGCTATATAGGTAGGTTTAGGTAGGCAATTGATCCTCTGGCTGAGAGAAATATCTAAAAGCATGATGTAAAATATCTAGAAAGTTCACTAATCCATATACTGTTTTTTCGTATTGATAATAAGATTAGTTTTAGAAGCCACTTACTAGGTAAATTGCTTGCAGTAGACAAAAGATGCCCTAGGCGCAGGCCGCATAGAAATGGCGTCGGGCACGGACATGGCACGTGCGGCTTCATTGTAATGCATGGTAATTAAGCGCAATTTGATCAAGCGCAGGCGCCGAAATTGCGCGTCATAACCACATCCGAGCAACGACATACCGTGTGTCCTAAATTGCGCTTTATTTCCATGCATTTTTGTATGAAATTTGAATGGAATAGGAAACCGCCCGTGCCAAGCCGCGCCCGACGCCATTTCTATGTGGCCTGCGCCTTACGGTGCATTTTTTTTTGTTTTTGCTGAGAGTAAAATACAGTATTCTTAGTTGTTTTCATCTGTATTGCTAGTTTTTCTAGAAATAATGGCACTTACACCATCTATAAAATGTTTCTTTTTCTTTATTTCAGATACAAACGAAAAAAATGAAACCTTAAGTTTAGCTGAGAGTATAAACAACTTCCCTGGTGCCAAGGCTCCAGTTTGGTTCTTATACAGCGGGATGGGATCTCAATGGCTTGGCATGGGAACAGAACTTTTGAGAGTTCCGAGTTTTGCTGCTTCTATAGACCGGTATTTAGTTTTTGTCTCACTCAACATCTATATAACCTAAATTTCAAAGAAGTTACGTTAGATGGAGCGATTGCCTTTTAAAGGCAGCTTGGAATGATTAGATGAAAAAAAAAGTTATTGTTATAAAATAAAAAACCCGACTGCTTATTAGAAGTAAACTAAAAAGATGTAAACAAGAAGACAATCATGCTATGCAGTCGGAGAATACATAATCGCGAGCTGATTGACCAAAACCATTTATCCTCCGACTGCAGAGCATGTTTTTTTTTTGTTTAGATCGTTTTAGCTCACGAGGAGCTTGTGGCTAAATAATAACAGCCGCACGGGTCGATCTTCAAGGTTAAGCAACGCTTGACAAGGTCGGTCCGTGGATGGATGACCATTTTCAACATACCGAGTTTCCTCCGTGCCTCGGAAAGCAAGTTAAGCCATTGATCCCGGCTGTCATTTGAAGGTCTTTGACAGTCGTTACGGGTAGTCAGAAGCTTTAGATCTGACACCAGTCTTGCCACGAGGTACCGTGTTACTAAGTTACTGGGTTGTGGAGGTCAGATAGGCAGTCGCTCCATGTAAAACACTGGTACTCAGCTGAATCCAGCAAGAATGGAAGGCGACCCCAACAATAATTGGGAAAAAACTAGGCAGATCACTAGGCACATCTTTTTAGTTCGCTTCTTTAGCAGTCGGGTTTTTAGATTTTTTTTTTATTTTTTTATGTCTTTTTAGTTACATTCATTTTTTCGAATTACTTTTTAATTATTTTTGTAATAACCGCTTAATACAATAATAAAAAAATAAAAAATATAATTCAATTAATATAATTCGTTTTGATATACCACACAATGGGCTCCGAAAAAATAATAGAGACCCTCACACAAATCAAAATCCGCCATATTTCTTTTTTCAACTTTAAGGGCCTACAACCGCTTTAGTGCCGTAAAACGGGAACTTTCTAAAGCATACTCCTCAGTAACGGCTTGGTAAGAAGGTTTGAAAAAAATGTATATTTATTTTTGATTCATGTACATTATTTTTTTAACAAGGTTTTTTCGTGTAACTAATAGTTTTTCCTTAAAAATTAATTAACTACACGATGTTTTTTCGCAAGTTTTGGAAACTTTGCCATAACGACTTGGATGTTTAAAAATATTTTTTTGACCCATTTAGATTGCTAAATGGTTAAATTCTTATTTTCTAACATTAAGCACCTCAAAAACTAAGTATATCGCGTTTACAAAGCACAATATCACTCAACCTTGACCTAACTATAACCTAAGAATTCATAGTTGTGATAATTTCCTACTTATAATATAAAATATAATAATATAATCTTTATTTATATAAAAACAGATTGCAGTACATGTAACAGTTTTACAAAGTAGGTAGTTGTAAATTTCTGACGATCAAGTGGGTGACGTGCTGTCCTCCTTGCTAGGCTATGAAATAGCCTGTATTAAGGAGGACTTAGCACAAATTGTTTTTGAAATGAAATCACAAAAGTGACTGATATCAAGTATCTAGGTATTATGGTAGACCAACGCTTATCTTGGCATCTGCACACAGAAATGGTCATGGCTCGAACTAGAAAGCTCATTTGGATCTTCAAGAATTTAAGACATGTTACCTCCAAGACTCTCTTAAACCAGATTTATGTTTCACTGGCCCAGTCAGTATTAGTATAATGTATACCTATTTGGGGTGGGGCAACAAAAATGATTTTTTGGAATTGGAGCGCGCACAAAGATCTCTCTTGAAGGTCATGTATTTCAAATCGTATAGATTCCCTACTGAAAACCTTTATTCGCTTACCGGTCTTCTCACAGTCAGGAAATTATATATCCTCCATGTTGTTTTAAAACTCCATAAAACTCTCCCTTATGATATCAACCTAGACAAAAAAAGAAGGAAATATCTTGCTGCGCCGGCAGTCTCCGTTAAAACGACATACGCAAGAAGACAGTATACCAGGCAATCCGCTTCCATTTACAAAAAACTAAATAAACTTATAAATATTTTCCCCATGACTTATCGAGATTGTAAAAAATCTTTGACAAAATGGCTAAAAATCAAAAATTATGACGACTTTGAAACTCTTTTGCAAACTGCCGTGTGATGATCCGATGATAGGTGACGCATACACAAACATACCTCCGAATACTCTGACACACACATTACATACATAAGCACACACTTACTCAATAAATACAAGAATTCTTTGTATCAATCAAGTGCGTAAATATCAAATTTCACGTGTCCTATTTACAAACTGTAGAAATTTCATTCAAATTTCCCACCCCCTTTTACTCCCATCGGGGTGGAATTTCCAAAAATCCTTTCTTAGTGCACACTTACGGCACTTGAGAAACCTCCCTGCCAAATTTTAGCTTTATACCTCTAGTGATTTTTGATATTTCGTGATGAGTGAGTGAGTGATATTTCGCTTTTAATATAGATTATATATAGAAGATAGATAAATAAATAGAAAAAGCAAAAAATAAATAATAGGGTTATTTAATTTCCCTCACGGTTATGTTCTGCACGCAGTTAATAAGGTATTGATAAATAGTCTGTCCGAGAGAGGACTTTTTGAATCTCTAATGAGGACTAGACAAATATCCGTACTCAAAGTAGCTCATGTAAAATTGCGTTTGACATTTTACATAATTAAAATGGAAATATTATTTTAAGCGTATCACTATATATATTTATTTTATTCAAAATGATAGTCGGAATATTTTGTCTTTATTATGTAGGCATTTGCAGAAACATATAATAATGCAATTTATTCGGTGAAAACTGACGGATGACGTTTTAGTTTTAAATCGGTACAAATTAAAGAAGAATCCGATAGAATAATATCTGATGATCGAAAGCTAAAGTTGAGGTAATTTTATGAGGTAACATTTTTTTTCAGATGCCATAAAGTTTTAGAACCTAAAGGGTTAGATATAATCAAGATTATAACAAGTCAAGACAAAAGTATGTTTGATAATATACTACACTCATTCGTAGGCATTGCGGCTATACAAATCGGCTTGACCGATCTCCTGAGAGAAATGGGCATTGTGCCTGATAATATTATTGGTAATGTATTATATACCTATTGTTTATTTGAAACAAATTAACATTTTATCACACAAAACAAAACATGACTCATGCCAAATTAATTAAATGCATTAGGTACAGAACTTATGCTCGTTTTTACTAATACTCGGCAACATAATATATAGTCCTAAATGAAGGCCTAAATATACGCTAAATATGCTTTGCCATTGAATTTTCAACTCAATAAAAGTATTTATTTAGGTTTCACTTAAAAACGAGCATTAGAAAAACAAAACACTGTCTATGCTATTTGGCCGACTACTAGTAAACATTATTTATTTTCCTAGAATTGGTCTCTAATCTTTGGACTCACACTCAAAATTAAGTATTTTCCAGGTCACAGCTTGGGAGAACTAGGATGTGCTTATGCTGACGGTTGCTTTACTGCTGAAGAAATGATGCTTATAGCTTATTGCCGTGGTAAAGTATCCCTTGAAACCAAATTTATTGAAGGTCGAATGGCAGCTGTTGGTATTGGACATAAGAAAGTACGTATCTTTTTTATCTTTACATTAATACTATAAACTCTAACTTTCAACGCAGACAGTAAGAGAGACAACTAGATTGTGCCCGATCGACGTAGATCAATATCGTTGACCATTATGCGAGGTGCGATTATAGTAATGCGATCAATATTGCCTGGTTGACGTAGATCGACTACAGTCAATTTGCATCGAAACACCGTGTCATAGTGCTGCTAGGTGTCTTTCTTGCTCTCGCTGTTTTTTGCAAGAAACAGTGTCAGTGCCGTCAAAGATCTATAGTAAATGATACATTATATACTGTCCACCAGCTATCCGTGCTCTGCCCTCCTGAGATCGAAGTAGCCTGTCACAATAGCTCCGAGTCTTCGACAATATCAGGCCCAGTGGATATTGTGAGAAAGTTTATACAAACCCTTATGAGCAAAAATATTTTTGCCAAGGAAGTCGAAACGTCCAAAATTGCTTATCATTCGAAATATATAGCAGAAGCTGGTAAGATTTTTATGCTATATATTTTACTAAAATATTACCAGTTAAAACCCAATCTGTTTCTGGTTTTGCTGGTAATTACGTTTTTTATGAAACACAGCTCTGGCGCTCGCTCTCTTCTTTATATACTCGTAGCAATATCATTAACCATTTCAAACACCGACTCACGTAGGTATATATCAAGGATGTTACGGATATGAAATGTCGTATCTGGATACGGATACGGATATAGAAATAATATTATACCGGCTTCGGATACGGTTATAAAATATGAAATTTGTTTAGATTATCCGTTAGTTTGGAATAGTTTCGGTTACGGATATTAGATTATTAAGAAATTGTAAAAGTAAAACACTTATAGATAAATTTTATTGCGGGTCGCCCGAGCAGAAAAACCTATCATAACATGTCTCATTTAGGCTCTGCGGAGTCTATCTGTATATAAGTTCTATCGACTATCCAAAATTTTTATATCAGCTTCGTTTACGGTTAGGGATAGATTTTCATTTTGGATAGTCGATATTTTCGGTTACGGTTACGGAGCACCTTAACATTCCTCCATATATCGTTTGCTTAAGGGTAAAAAGTAATAAATGCAGTTAATGTTATTTTGATTAAATTAGTTTTTAAAGTTTAAGGTTTAATTTGTTTTATTTCAAACTCATTAATTAAACAACTGGTCAAGCAAAATATTGCACTAATAATCTTCCTGCCAAGAAAAACTACTCAAACTAAACTACTTTCTATGCTCGGAGTTTCCTTGCGTGATCGAATCAGAAATGTAGAGATCCGCAAGAGAACCAGGGTTAGCGACATAGCACGAAGAATTGCCAAATTTAAGTGGCAGTGGGCAGAGCACATTGCTCGCAGAACGGATGGCCGATGGGGTAGAAAGGTTCTGGAGTGGCGACCGCGAACCGGAAGACGTTGCGTTGGAAGGCCTCCCACCAGGTGGACCGATGACCTGGTGAAGGTTGCGGGGATCCGCTGGTTGCGAGACGCACGGGTCCGGTCAATGTGGCGATGCTTGGGGGAGGCCTATGTCCAGCAGTGGACGTCTTTCGGCTGATATGATGATGATGAAGATTAACTCATATATTACTAAAAACTCTATAAATGGAAAGGGGGCCGCATTTAAAAATGTTACGGGCTGGGGTTTAGGGATAAATTATTTAAACTGCAGACTTTAATTAATCACTCTTTATTACTCAAGCACGGAAGAAGTTTCTGGAACGTTCCATACTGTTCTAGATACTTCAAGAACCTTCGAGAATAATTGACTGTCGAAAACTTTGTTCCCGAAGCTACAAAAAGCTTCCAAAATGTTCGGCTCGAACCTTCTGGAAAGTTCCAAGCCTTCGACAATATTACTTCCGTTTTCTGGAGAGCAGCGGTGGCTTAGTGGTATCGTTTCGTCTGCGACTTATAAGTTGTAGTTCGTGGGTTCAAACCCAGGCAGGAGCTTTACTTTGTGTAAATTATTTCACCACCACTGCTCTCAAAACGGTAAAGGAAAACCTCGTGAGGAAACCGGCATGTCCTAGAAACAAAAATTCGAAGACATGTGACATCCACCAAACCGCATTGGGCCCGCGTGTTGGATTACGGCCCGTTCCTCTGAGAGAGGAGGCCTGTTTCCCAGCAGTGGGAACATTAAAAAGGCTGATGATGATGATGACTTACGCTTTCCGATTCTAGGTGACGCTACTAGCTACTACTTGTTCTTCCTCTCGTCACTAGATGGCGTTGCCTTATCTTGTAACAGTATGTTTTTTTCTGAACCTTACAAACGTTTTATATCTTCTGAATTCAATGATTACAAATGATCATTCCAGTTTTGTATAATGTTTAATTGTATTTTACACCAATTACTTGAAAAAGAAAATTCTTTTTTCAAAAAATTCGCTTAAATAATTATATTTTTCACGCGTTTAACACACTTTTACCTGTAAAGTTTTAGTGTATGTGACTTAATTCATCACTTTTGAATAAAGTTTAAAAGGTACTTTAAACTTCATACGAAAGTAATCAATTTAATAAAAATTGCTATGGCCGGGTTTTAGCAGTTCGTTATATATGCAGCAAGAATAATGTTCATAAGCGACCCCAGAATTTATATCCGATTGGTCCGATGAGCAGCCGTTGATAACCACCAGAATGGCTCGATCTCTCAGGAAGTCTGCAAACCAATCACACAGACCACCCAGCAGAACGAATAAAGGAAGCTTACCAATAAGGCTTTTGTGCCAGACTCTATCAAAAGCCTTAGAGATGTTGAATGAGACGGCAAGTGCTTCCCTCTCGATGGCCTCACTTTAGGTGTGAATGGCATACGCAAGAAGATCCCCAGTAGAGTGATGTCGGCAGCAGCCGTATTGGCGGTCACTAAGAATGTTAGCTTTAGCTTTATGTATGTTTGTGTGTGTGTGGCCTGGTCTGTAGTTGGCCGGGTCAGGTCGACTGCACTTCTTGTGTACGTTAGCTTGCCTCCAAGCATTCGGCACTTTTCCAATCTCATATGAAAGGCGGAATAGGCGTGTCTAGATCAGAGACATTTCAGGCGCACAGGTTTTAAGAACCACTGCTGGTATTCCCGGACGAACTCGCCATCTGCGTCTCCGTAAGGGAAAACAGCGCTGGTTTCTTAGTCTCCAAGTGGTAGTAGACTGCAGAGAGATTTGAGTGCACACCTCTCATCTGGTGAGGTGCACTTTGTGAGGGGGGGGGGGGGGTGCAGCCGCGTACCTGCTTGCATTTCGATAAATGCATGTGTCGCAACTAGCGTCAGTTAGTGCGTGTTCGGATACCAATCGCGTAACTCGAATCAACCCATCTTAGTGCTACTTTAGCTTAGATTAACCATTTACCATTATTTTAACTAGTAATCAATATAACCATAAAACCATATTATTGCGTATCATTAAATCAGTGGTCGTAAACCAATAACAAAACCATTACCATTCTAATATAAAGCAAACCAAATCAACAAACTCAGAGTTTAGCGCTAAACCAAGCAGGCGCTAAACTCTACATGGTCCTTCGAGAATTAGGCGACTCGGTTCGCGAAGTACAGTGAAGTTTTTGTGTGCCGGGACCTTGCAAACAGTGTTTATTTTTTACCAGTTGATAGGGAGAGTAGGTAGGCAGTGATATCAAATTGAAAAAATTGGCAGTTATCGCGTAAGGAGAATATAAGGTCAGACCAAACCATTTTATACATTTTGTTTTTATTTGCCTATTTAATTGACCGTGAGAAGAATGTAGCGGTTAGCAGTCAGCCAAACGGAGATTTACGACTCCTTGGTCAAACTTCTAACTAATATCAAGAAAGACGGGGCTGAACGAAAATCCATAGATTACTGCAAGTGGAAGTTGGAGATATTAGAAAACTATTGGAGAGAGTACCAACGTAACCATCGGACGTGCTGTGAACTTGCTGAATTTAAACATGTGTATTTCACAAAAAATTGCTTTGATAAGGTGGAGGAAATATATCTGTCGATCAAGCAGCTTATCACCAAAATCATGGAGCACTTGCTGTCAAAACAGCAAGAACCTCACCAGCCTCCGGTAGAAGCGGGGACTAGCAAGCAAGCAGGGGATTCGTCTTATTCACAGGCAAAACAGCAGCAACGTAGGGAGACGCGTGAAGACAGTAAGCTAGAAGGAATGATTAAAAAGCAGACTATCCACTTTAGGGCTTTCATGAGAACAGTAGCTTCCATAGAAATCAACCAACTGCAGAACAAGTGGAAGTTCGACGATGCATTATAGTCTCTTCAAAGTCGATGGGCTATTATAGACAGCCTGCACTGGGATATAGAAGGTAAAAACGGAGATCAGGACGTCTGGTACCAAGAACAGTTCAACAGATACGAGAAAATGTATAACGATTTGAAGAAAACCATCAACTCTAAAATGTGGTCTGTATTCCATCGCGATCTACTCCACAGATGGATATTCCAACATTCCAAGGCAACTACCACTAATGGACATCGTTTATCACCACCTGGGATCCGCTGTTGGTACTTTTGTTAGCCCAGAAACTTGACAGTGATGATTCACTGTCAAGTTTCTGGGCTAACAAAAGTACACACACTGAATACATCGAGTGGGTGAAGAATCCCAGGGAATTACCAGTCCTTCAAGAATTCTTAGATTTCTTGGAAAACAAGTTTACCGCCTTAGAAGCATCAAGACGCCAACAAGAATCGAATAACCAAAAGACGAACACCCAACCACAAAATCAAAATTGTCAAGCAAACCAGAAGAAATATTATAGTTCATATAATAACCAGCAGTCATCAAACAAAAATTATCCAAACAACATGAAAAATTATACGAAATCGTTACATGTGTCGCGGTCAATCACCTGCGCATTGTGTAACTCTGATCACAGGTTATGGATGTGTACCCAATTTTTGCAAATGTCGGATGAGCTATAACTAAAAGCTGTCAACCATCTAAACTGTTGCACAAATTGCCTATATAACCATTTAAATAAACCTTGTTTATCTAATAAAACATGTCACAAATGCAACGCTAAACATAATTCATTGTTGCATGACGCAATTTCAACCAAAACTAGGCTAAACACATCAGCAAAACCAAACCATAAGGCTGCGCACACACTTGCGACATCATGCGTCACCAATGATGAACAAGCAGCAGCTTCAACACATGCATCTTGGGAGGACATGTCCGAGACACTCTTAGCTACGGCTTTAGTGGAAGTTCCAAGACACAATGGCACATACCATAACATGAGAGCTTTGATTGACCAAGGTTCTCAGATTTCTTTAATAAGTAAGAAGGCAGCACACGTTTTGAAACTACGAAGACACTCTTACAAAGGAACCGTATTCGGCATAGGAGAAAAAGAAAACAGCTGCAAGGGAGTAATGAACAGCCGAATTAAATCAATTCAAAGTGAGTTTGCCTTAGAAGGAGAAGTCCTTATAATGAATAATCTTATCAAAAGTTTACCAAATAAATCATTCAATAAACCAACTTGGCCTCACATACAGATCATTCATTTGGCAGACCCAGAATTTAATACCAGTCGACCAGTGGACCTACTGCTTGGAGCAGATTTATACTGCAAGATAGCTTTAGGTGGCGTTTTGAGGGGCGATTGCGAGGATCAACCAATAGCCCAACAAACGCAATTAGGGTGGTTGCTTTGTGGGACAATGACACCACGCTACAGGTGTAACGTCGTTCTTAACAAGACGGACGATTTACGTAGATTTTGGGATATTGACGACATCAACCAGGAGACTGAAATGTCCACAGAAGATCATGAATGCCTGAATATTTCCTGTCAACAACGGCCTCTCCGTTGTTGACAGGAAATATTCACTACTAGAAATTCTACTACGACTAGAAAATTTTAAAATGGAGACAATACCAGTTCGTTTACACTGCAGATATCGAAAAAATTTATCGACAGATATTGGTGCATCTTGAAGATCAGTCGTATCAGAAGATATTATGGAGAGATTCACCATACCAGCCTGTTCAAACATACCAACTTACAACCATAACCTACGGCACAAAGCCTGCACCATTTTTGGCTATGATGTGCTTAAAACAACTAGCTGCCGAGGAAAAATAAAAATTTCCCCGAGGCAGCGAAAACATTAAAAGAGTGCTTCTATATGGATGACTACTGTGGCGGAGCCAATACTATGGAACAAGTCAAACAGCTTAAATCAGACCTAATAAAACTACTCAGCAAGCGCGGGTTTAATTTATGATAATGGGCCACAAATGAACCAAAATTACTCGCTGATTTAGAATAAGATTTGTGGAACCAGCAAATCTACGAGTTTAAACAGTCAGACTCTACAAAGACATTGGGGCTAGGATGGAATCCGCAACAGGCCAAATTCATCTTTGTCTTGAAACTGGATCCATTATCATCACCAAAACCAACCAAAAGGTCGCTTCTCACCGACATATCAAAAATATTCGACCCATTAGGCTGTCTCACATCAATAACCAAACCATTACCATTCTAATATAAAGCTAACCAAATCAACCAACTTAGAGTTTAGTGCTAAACCAAGCAGGCGCTAAACTCTACACACATTATTTTATATTAACCGTGTGTATTTTAATAATAGTAATGTCTTTTATAGTAATTAAGTTATATAAGATTATTTTTCAACATAGATTTAGATCTATTTTCTATGTCTCTAGTGTCAAACCGACGACACATACCGATGACAATATCAGTTACAATATAAACATTGAACCTAAAATTCCATTGCACAGATTCCGAGAAATTGTACAAATTCCTTTTTTGGGCTGTTATACCTTGCCAATGTAAGTAGAATGGCTGACCACCATCCAGACTTGCCTCGTCAGCATTTAGCAACTTAGATATCATTCATTGATTTTCATTTCAGTTCGATCTGAGATTCGGTAAAGTAAAGTAAAGTAAATATTTATTTCTCAGTATATGGTACATTGAGATCTTACATTTAACATTGTTTCACAAATTCTACCATTGCTGGCGTAGAAATATTATATAATAAGCTAGGTACATGCAAATCAAAACTAGGTACATTATAAGATAATTATATAATTTTAAGAAATTTTGTATAATGGCGTAATATAAATCATAATATCAAAAAATAAATCATAATGTCAAAAAAAAAAACATAATGGCAAAAAATTTATCAAAAATGTCAATAATTAAACATCATGTCAAAATATAAATCGTAACGTCAAAAATAATAATAAAAAAGTAAAACAAATTACAATGTCAAAGTACTAATATCATTATTAAAATTTTAATTACAATATCAAAAAGAATGATTTAAAAATTCATTGACGGAATAAAAACACATGTCTTAGAGCCAAGCAAAAATTTTACAATTAAACTTATTAATTGGTAGCATTCTCAGGGCAGGTGGTAATTTAGTATAAATTTTAATTGTCATGCAACGCATTTTTACTGTACAACTGCAATCTCTGAGCAGGCACTAGTAATCTCTGAGCAGGCAATAATAATCGGTACAGGTCGGAAGTCTCAAAAATCATACTATTTCTATTGTAAACTAATTCCTATTCTAAGTTTTCTAAAACCATTAAACTCTGTTTCCAGATTAATTATAGTTTCTCTTTAGGGTTCCGTACCCTGTTACAAAGACTTCGCGATCCGTCTGTCTGTCTGTCTGTCTGTCTGTCCGTCTGTCACCAGGCTACCTCATGTACGGTACCTGGTTCACCGAGGTATTTGGCCCTGTAACCGGCGATTACTGGGCAGCTAAGAAGCAGGTGCGCTGCTGTCTCTTCCTCCTCCATGCATGCTCTGCATAGCGGGCTGTCCGTGATCCCTAAGACAAAAAGGTGCTTATTAAAAGTCCCGTGGCCAGTCGTTACAGCTGTAACTGCTCGCAACTGCTGCTTCGTCAGACGTAGGACCTTCTGCGTGAAACTCACTCACTGTGGTCAATCCACAATCTGTGGTGTTGCTCCTTGGTGCGTTTCCTTACCAGACTGTGGAGGTAGCCAAATGGTATTGGCACGATTGGCTCCGGACCCACCACCGCCATACTGGATCCTCTACGGGCGAGCCCTCCCATACAACAAACGTGATTTTTTTGCAGTATTTTGCGATAATGGTACGGAACACTTCGTGTGCGAGTCCGACTCGCACTTGGCCGGTTTTTTATTAAAAGACGTTTCCAAACTCTCGTATAACAGATCGTTCTCGTTGTTACTGGTAAAACATTATAAATGTATTATATTTCGTTTTTAGTGTTGGAAAATTAGCAAACCAAGTAAAAGTAATTAACTAGTAAAATTAATTATGTTTAAATTATAAGGTCCATAATTATAAATACGTTTATGATTTTGTCTCAGAATAATTTGTACCAATTTACTATTTAAACTATAAAATGTAAACGGTTTTACCCTTATTTATTATTATTTATCTGTATAAACTGAAACGGTTTTAGCCATAAATTTATTTATTATGTAATGCTTGTTTATTATTAATGAACGTTAAACATGTTTAGTTCTAACAATATGACTAAAAATCTATCGTAAAAAGTTACTTAATGTATATAGAAAATAACGTATTACATTTTATTTTATTGAAAGTTAAATTTATTTTCTTTCAGGTCCAAATTTTCTATCAACAATGAAGGAAATTGTTAAGAATCCTGAACGCCGTAGTGACAAATGGCTATGCACTTCCGCACCGCCAGAAAACTGGGATCTCCCTGAGACAAAATATTCATCAGCAGAATACTTTACAAACAATTTTCTGGTAAGGTTAAAGGACTTCACTTTCAATTAAACTTCAGACTTTTTACCAACTATAGTGATGACTAAAACTTGAACCCGGAATAAACGCACCAGTAACTTACACAAAATTATGCAAGCAATATTGTGATCTTAAAACTTCTGATTAGTTAAGACACTTGCATACTGTTCGTTAAGTTACTACCTGTGTAGCCTAGCTTTACATCATAATTTTCGTTTTCAGAACAATGTTTACTTTGAAGAAGCTGCCAGAAAGATTCCAGATAATGCAACAGTTATAGAAATAGCACCACATGGTTTAATGCAGGCGATTGTGAAGAAGTCTCACAAATCTTGTACGCATATTCCACTAACAAAACGAGGGCATTCTGACCCCGTAAAGTTCTTGTTAGAAGCTGTTGGGAAGTAAGTAACTTTGTAAAAAGAAAATATCGCCGATAAACAATCAATAAACACAATACACACAATACACAATATTCACACATTCACAATATTTGTGCATGTAAGGCCTGCCACTGCCGTATGAAAGACCCGTCAAACCTATTGGCAACAACGCTAAGAAGACTGTTCCCGCTGCCCCGTATTCTACTCGCTATCGAGGTCCCCCTCTCGCGCATACTGGCATAACATATTATGCAGTCAACGCGGATGCTCGCAAATATTACTAATGCGCTGCAAAAGCGAGGCAGCCGCAACAGTGCCCTCAACGCAGTATGCAGTATTATTGTTTGAGTAAGCCACGTGTAGACTGGGGTGACCTACAGAGGCGTCAAGTCCGGGGTATGGTGGATGTCGGGCGGGCGTGCGTGCCATGGTGCGATGTTCTGAATGAATGGCCAGGCAGAAGCGTCGGTCCGCGTGAACATTATATTGTTGCTAGACGCCCCACAAACTCGACCAGGCTCTCTGACCTGGGTATCCCTTCTTATAACTTCGTTACTCACGTACCGAGGTGTGTCGAGTATTTGCCGCAGCGCCTGGTTTTGTTACACGCGGAGTTTCTGGCGGCTCGTCTCGGACGTGAGGGCGAACAAAACTGGGGCGGCGTACGTAAGTATGGGCCTTCCGTACGTTTTGTAGTGGAGGTAGGATGAGAGTACTGGACGAAGGAGGGTGCGGGCTACCTTACCTTTGCCCACGACGTTTATGACGTGCGGCCCCATCGTGGTCTATGTTCACGCGCAGGTACTTAGCCTGGGGGGGAGCAGGTGACGTCGGCTCCCTGTAGCTTCAGGCGTTGTGGGGGGTTGGACTGTCCTGTGATGATCACCTGCGTTTTACTCACGTCAACTGAACTGGCAGCAGGTGAAGGTGGTGATTTAGGCGGCGTCATCCGCGTATAGTGCTAGCGTCGACTCTGAAGTTGTTGGGATGTCATCTGGGTAACGTGAGTAACCCGAAGGCGAGAGGCAGTTGCCTTTTGGCACCCCCGCCAATATAGGGTGGAGTGAGGACAGCGCTCCGTCGACTACCACTCTGAAAGTCCTGTTTGTGAGGAAGGATTGGAACACCTTGACAACGCGACGGGGCGCGTCTGATGTAGACAGTTTGTAAATTTGGCCATCATGCCATACACGGTCGAAGGCCTTCTCCATGTCGAGGAATACTGCAACTGCATATTATTTCTTGTTCATGGCCGCTGACAGCAGATGCAGTACCCTCGAGAGTTTGATCGCCGTGCAATGTTCCCCGCGAAACCCGAATTGTTCCTCGCGCAGTGAGATGTATGGTGTTAGGTACTGCAGCAGGATTTGCTCGAACACCTTGGATATGGTGGGCAGCAAGGTGATCGGCCGATAGCTCTCTGGTTTTAAGATGTTCTTTCTCGCCTTGGGCAGCATAATGACGCGCCCTTCCTGCCACGATTCCGGGACGGTGCCCGAGCGTAGTATCCCCGTGTACAGGCACGACAGGGCCGCTACCATTCGGTGTGGCTAGTAGCGCAGCGCTGGGTTGGTGATACCATCACGCCGGGGGACTTCCTCGGTTTTGTTCTGAGGATGGCGCATCTGACTGCGCTAGGCGAGAAGTAGATGGCGTCCTTCTTCAGTGCTATCGGCGTGGTGACTTCGCCACTGCTTAGTCCCCAAGGTGTTTCTCGACCGTTGTGAGATGTTCATGTTCGGTGGTCGGATTCGGATGGAATTGACGCTTCAGGTGTTCGGTGAAGACCTCGCCCGGTCCTCTGCGACGTATTTCAGCGCTCCGTCAACGTTTTGTTCCGGAGCTGGGGTGTTCGAAAGCTGTCGGCGCAGCCTGTGTAGGGAGGGCCAGGACCTGGCAGTGCAGCCCCCGTTGGACTAAGATGTCCAGCACGTCGGGCATATGCGACTGCCGGTCCGGGTGGTGTTTCAGGCCAGGCACCGTATAATCAGAGGCTTCTCCACATCTCCGCCATGTCCAGCTGGAGTGATGGTGGCTTGTAGAAGACGTATATGTGAATGTCCTTGCCACCCACGTGTATTTGCACACCCAGCGTGTAGGCGGACCGCATCGATGATAATAGGAGTTCCTGATGGACGACTCTTTATTTCACAAACGCTGCCAGGCCACGGTAGCATATGTTATGTGCCGACCGCTCGGTATGGCGTCGTGTACTGGTAGTGCTACAGCATATGTTTATATTTGTAATCACGTTCTCGAAAACGGCTGTAACGTTTTCGATAAAATTTGCAATACAGTTTTCGGGAGAGAAAAATCGATCTACCTAGGTAGGTCTCATATCTGTGCAAATTCGTGTTCTCCGTATTTCACGCTTTTCATTCGAGCAGAACTCGGTCGCCCAGGTACTGATATTTGTTTTAGAAGTGATTTTAATAAATAGGTACAGTATTTAAAATTCATTTGAATGCACAATTTGAGCAAGCCGAAAAGTAAATAAAGCCATGCCCTATGCCTGTTTCAGGAAAAATATAACCTTAACTTTGTCTTATTTTCAGATTATTCCAGGCTGGATTAACCCCAAAAATTTCTTTGTTATATCCAAAAATCGAGTTTCCAGTTTCAACGGAAACCCCACTTCTGTCACCTCTAGTTGAATGGGCACACGTAGAGGATTGGTAAATAAAGTGATTTAACATTAATAACCAAATGTTGACAAGATTAATAAAAGCTTTGATTTTTTGGCAGGTTCGTGGCAAAATACAACAAACAGGACACAACCAGAACATCTTCGCGAAACTTCGCTATGACTATTAATGATGATGACTGGAATTATTTCAAAGGACACGTCAGAAATGGTATTTGTGATATTCACAAATCATATAATCAAAGTCGAATCTACCAAGCCCATATTCTTTTACTGCAGGACTATTAATGTTACTTAGTGTACTTAAACATTTTTTTTTAAAACATCGTAAAACAATCTTTGTTAAATAAAACTGTCCCATATACTGTAGCAGATTTCTTTAAAGTATACTCCAGAATATATTGTAAAGATACAATTCATGGTTTCAGGTGCTACAATTTTTCCCGAGATGGCACTCCTAGTGCTTGTTTGGGAGACATTAGCTATGTACAAAGGCTTGAACTATAGAGACATGTCTGTGATATTTGAAGATGTACGCTTTGAAGAGCAAATTAATATCAGGAATAAGGACACAGTTCGATTTACTATTGAAATTCAAATGGGATGTTGCAGATTTGAGGTAAGTTAAAAAAAAAAAACTACTTTATTCTTCAGGAGTTACGACAAAATTGTTTATTTTAATTATTTTTTTAGATAACTGATAAAGACTTGACAATAGCTTCTGGATTGATAAAAGATGTAAATCACGCTCACGAGGACCAAAATGTTTCAGAAGCAAATGTCATGTGTGATAATGTTACATTAACAGCTAAAGACGTGTACATGGTGTTGAGATCAAGAGGTTTTGCATACACGTAAGTACAAAGAGTATACGAAGCGAGTATTTTTTAATATTTTACAAAGTCCATATTCTTCCAGCCAACTCTTCTGCCTTCTCTATCCAATCTGGCAGGAACAAGTTCAGATCGTCATGCCAGTATTTTAAAAGTCTGTCTGGAAGAATATGGGGCCAATGTCCCGCATAGCAGTGGGACAGTATAGCCGAAATTTAAAAAAAATGCCATACGCAGATCCACTTAATGATTGCCTTTTGTTTTCAGAGGAGAATTCCAATCGATTGTCTCATCGAACATCAAACGAAATGCAGCAAATATCAAATGGACCAATGAATGGGTTACTTTCCTTGACTCGTTGATACAGTTAAACATATTATCGCAAAACCACGATGGAGTATTAAGTCCTAGGTTCATTAGAAAATTGACTATTAATACCAAATTGCAAAAAGATACTTATACAGAAGAACTAACTGCGTATTATGATGGTATACGTGATTTGACAAGGTACAATTATTTGTATACATAAATAAACGATGTGTCCGGGCATGTAGAAATAGTACTTTATGGTCGTTAAATACACTTAATTGTATTGATAAAAACATCCCACTTAAGGGATGGAATCACCATACCCGCAAAAAAGAGCAATTTTAGTATCAGGTTTACTTATTACAATATCCACATAGGCTAACAAACATAACTTTGGTTCTAGGTCTTAAAGAGGTGTACATTTAATGGTACTTTTAATGCTTTTTTTTTGTTCGGGTAGTCGATGTTTATGTCAGCCACTGTGTTCAAACATTTTCAAAACTGAATTAAAATCAGTGAAAATAATAATCACTCTGTGCAACAGTGTAACTCTGCATCTTCTTTGTTACTGGATCCACTGAATTAAAGTCTAAAAACTCGAGACCGGTAGATTGAGAAGTCGACAGATGTAAAAAAAAAAACACCTGTCACTCTTAAATCTCATTTTATCCCAATTAAAATATGGAAAACAAAATGGAAAATTTCTTAGAAAAATTTAAAATACAAGTGGCAGCTCAAACGAAGGAAATAACAGAAACGGTCACCAAAAGCATCATATAAATTCATCATCATCATGTGCCTAGCCTTTTTCCCAATTATTGTTGGGGTCAGCAAAGCATATAGCATCATATAAATTATAATGAAAAATTAATAGCGCGTACAGAATAAAATTAAACCTGAAAATAGATGTAAAGAACTCACAGGATAAAATTAAAATATGGAAGAAGAAAGACGAAGAAATAACCTGATTTTCTTAGGTGTGAAAGAAGAACATCGAAGTAAGTCCCAAATCGAATCTATTATAAAACTGCTTGAACAAGAGATGAACATCTGTATTAGAAAGAAAGAAAGAAAAAGTATTTAATTGCCATAAAACGACACAACAACAACGATTGACTCGCAGAAAATAAAAGACGCCTATAGAATGACGAAAAGAGTGACAACAAAGTACGTTTATCCTAGTAGCTTTAATAACAAATTGCAGAAAGAAAGCAATCCTCAAAATCTTTAGAAAAGAGAAGGCAACTTTTGCCTCAACTGAAGGAAGAGAGAGCAAAAGGCAGAATCTATTATCTTATAAGAGGTAAATTGTTCACTTAGGAGCCTAAAGAAGAAATGATTATGAATAGAAAAAGTGATTCACCACTTAAATCGCTAAATCACGCAACCACGCCCGCTAAAAAGAAAGCAAATAAGAAATATATACTACATGGCAAGAGGTAAATGTATGTCACTATCACTATCAACATAGTCAAAAACCTACCAGTAGGCATCGAGAACCGGATACGAAAACAAACTAACGAAAAGTATCTAACCAATGAAACAATCAAAATATGCACCCTAAGATAGCCAGTCACTGTGGGGATGAGCAACCACTATCCTACAAATAATTCTACACTTATAATAAATAATCATTTCGAAAATGAAAAATATAATTTTAATCGAATACCACATAGCAACGTTTAATACACTTTCATTGAGATTAGAAGAGAGCCCACAAGAACTAACACATGATATCCAATATATTAAATAGGACATTATTGGCCTTAGTGAGGTATGAAGAAATAGTGAAGCCATTGAAGAGTACAGTCAGTTCATAATGTACTACAAAGGAGAAACACCAGGAACACACGGAGTAGAGTTCATAATAAAGAAAGAGCCAAAGAGGTTTATCGAAGAAATAGTTGACATTTCGGAAAGAATTGCTGTATAAAATATTATGATCCCTTTCCAGAAAGAAAGCTCATAAATGCATGCATCATCGAAGTGAAGTGAAGAATCTTCGACTCGCACTTGGCAGGTATTTATTACTATCTTAACGCTTTATATTCGTTTGGTCTGACTACGTGACTTAACGTTGAGATGAGTCATTCTAATACATTAATTCGTTTTCTAATAGCGTTATCGATTGTAGATTGTGAACTTGGCTACAGGTGTGGTTAAATTATCGATAGCTACTAAATTCTACGAGGATTTGAATGCCAGAAAAAATAAAGAATCCCGAAAGAGTGCAACCTATTCCAGAAGAGGAGATAACCAAAGCCATTGAAAAAAAGCAAACAAACAAAGCACCTGGACCTGACCTCATCAGCAATGAACTACTAATGGATTGTGAAAACACCGTTTTACCTATACAGAAACATATCTTTAAAGATGTATGTAGACTGAAACAATACCAACCCAGTGGACGAATTCTGCGATACAAAAAAGGGCGACAAGAGCAAGATAAACAACAACAGATCTATCAGCCTAATGTCCAATCTATACAAAGTATTTGCAAAGGTTATTCTCCGTCGGATAACTAAAACTCTCGATGAGAATCAACCTAGCGAACAAGCTTTAGGGCGGATTACTCAACACTATACCACATGCTTGATGTTTAGCAAGTCTTTGAAAGTAATAGGGAATAATATTTAATATCCTATTTATAAAAAAAAATAACCCTACTGTTCACTGACGATATCATAATATTTGCTATGTCAAGAATCCATCTCCAAGACATGGTAATGAACGTAGAAAGAGAAAGCCGTCACGTTGGCCTAACGATGAATACAACTCCAAAGTCATAACAAACGCGACCGAAGATTCCATCTTACTTAATGGTTTGATATATATAGAAAGATGGAGTCTTCGGGCAATTTAATGGGTTTGCCCATTAAATATGTAAAGGAATACACCTGTTTATGCCATCTTATTTCGACAACTAAGTCTATGACTAAAGAAATAGACAGCAGAATAAGTAACGCTTGGAAAAGTTATTGGAGCTTAAAAGAAGTAATGAAAATCAAAGAAGTTAAAATGTTTGTCAAGAAAAAATTATATAATACATGTCCTCATTTATGGCGGTCAGACAAGGGCTCTCACCAAAGCCCAAAACGCCAAAATAAAGACCTGCCAGACAGCAATGGATTATTTTGTCGCTTTTTCTGATATTCAGCATAAGGAGCATGCTGAAGGAGAAAAAGCGACAAAATAATTAACAAAATAATAAGAAAGCGCACGAAAGTAGACGATGCCATAACCAGGATTTTGCAACTCAGGCGGAAATGGACAGGCCACATAATACGAAGTACTGAGAAAAGAGAAAATCCTTAGTTTTCTGGCATTCTAGGAACGCAAAAAGGTAACGCGGAAGACATGTTCTTAGGTGGGAACACGACATAACAGAAACAGCAGAGAAAACGTGGATCAGGATAAATATAGGGTTAGTAAAAACTAAATAGAAGAGAATGGAAAGAAATGGAGGCTTTGCCAGATATGGGCAAACAGACCAAGTTGTCGAAGTCGGAGTAAAGGTTTTAATTATAATTATTATTTACGCCATAGAAAATCTAAAATATATATTCAAGTAATACACAAAACATAAGATGTGTTTGTATCGAGCCATAAAAGTATATTTAAACGAAAATTTACAAGTTTAGTTATTGAAATTCTTAAAATTTACTAAAATTTTTTAGGGATTAATACATATACATTTATTTATATATAATATATATTTGCTGCAGTAGTAAATTTTAAATCTATTAAATCATATTTTTTAAGGTGTGGTGGAGTTCAAATCGACAACATAATTTTTAAACATAACCCTGAGTTGGAAAACGAATCTAATATTTTAGAAATACGCACATTTTTTCCACACTTCCATGAAAGTCCTGTAGATGTGAGTATAAATAATAATATCATACACATTCTAAAATGGCAATGATATTTTAATTATAACAATCTACGTCATTGTTTGCAGATAAATACAGCCGTAAGAGTAAATTTACAAATAATAACGCAGAATATAACTGAAAAGTGCTTAAATGTCACAGAACTAATAACAGAGTCCAGTTGTAATAAACTGATTGAGACGGTGAAGAATATTATTGAAGATGATTTTACACATTTCGAGACAGAAATAAATTCTGTTGAAATTGATGGTACAGAAGCAATAGAAATGGAAATAAATAAGAAACAAAACATTGGAAAATCGAGTATCTTCATTTTTCATAGTATAATGGGTAAAATTAAGGTAACAAGTAATTCTTTCTTCAATTAATGTAATTAAATGATTTTAGGTTATATTAAATGATATATACCTCATGTTTTTTTTCAGATGCTAAAAAGAATATTTGACGTTTTAGAAAACAATGCATTTATATTGACCACTGAGCAAAACAAATTTGATTTTCAACGCGACGATGAAAGCTTCTTCAAAATCATTACTTGCATGACCATTGGACAGTATAAAATTGTTCTTTTGAGAAAAACTAAACCAGTAAACAATACTTCTTACTTAGTTGTAAAACATGACAGTACGTTTTCTTGGATACCAAATGTAAGAAGAGAATTAGACAGTGGTAAAAAAGTAGTTTTAATTGCCAAAAAAGAGGAATGCTTTGGGTTGCGAGGTATAAATTAATATTAAAAAAACTATTGAAATTATTAACACTAATGAAACAGAGCATGGCAGAGACTTAATTTATGTTTATTACAGGTTTTGTTAAGGCACTCAAGAAAGATGATTTAAGCAATTTTGGAGTCATTATGTTAAATGATTTTACGGCGCCAACATTTATTCCTCATGTGACATTTTACCAAAAGCAAATTGATAAAAACTTAATGTTCAACACATTGAAAAACGTAAATATTTAAAACACATTACTATCTCTTTATCAATATTATGATCACATAAGTAATCAAAGTAGTAAACTTTTACTCAAAGCCCTTTGATCTAGATTAATTTAATATAATTATAATAATACCAACCTGAACTGTCCCACCGCAGGGCAAATGCCTCTTCTCATACAGAGAAGGCATGAACATTGATCACCACGCTTGCCTAATGCGGGTTGGCGAATACAAACTTATATTCACTATAAGTACAAGTTTCCTCAAGATGTTTTCCTTCACCGTTGTCAGCGATGCCCAAGATATACTTAGAAGGATATACATACGAATTTAAAAAAGCGACATGACCTCAAGCACGAGAGGCGAGGGCGAGCCACTTGGCCACCACCAATATATTTAATTTAGTTAAATGTTGATTTTAGGGACAGTGGGGCGATAATTACTACCTTTCTAAAAACGATGCAAACGAGGCACTTATTGCAACGCTGAACCACAAAAGTATTGGAGTCATAGATAATCTAAAAGTGTCTTGTAGTGAAAAAGTTCAAGTAAAGGTAAAACAAATTAGCTTTTTTTGTTTGTTTAAGGATCATGTTAATATACATAATAATTGATTGTTTATATTTATAGATCAAGTATGCTGGAATTTCAATGCACTGCAATAAACCCACCATAATGAATTTTAGTGGCTATAGCACCAGGTAATATGTCAAAAATATGCTTACATTATCAGACTTTACCGAGTCTAAAGTCACTGATAGAGGTAGGTTTTCCCAAAAAATAGATGTGGATTTTGTTGCCCAGTTTCATCCTTTTATTTTATCTTGATTGGTCTTTGTTGACGTTTTTTTCAAATACAAATTAAGTAAACCTAAGTAACATAAACAATTATGGACCCTGTTGGGCACAGCAACATTCTAGATACACTCAGTGTCTAGAAAAGAGAAATAGCACTCAATATTTTATAATTTTCCTTATTTACATTTCAATTATCTATTTTTTTTCTTTTTTATTCGGTTTGATGTATAATGTGATTTTTAATTTCGTAGACTAAACTGACATTTGGGGGGTTGTCAACTTGTCACTTTATCGTTACATTAAAATAGTGTCGTACCCTAACTTTTCTGAGTGATCGAAAGTTAATCGAAAATCGAAGTAGATCGAAAATAAAATTAATTCACGGCAAAAAAAAATGTTTGTTTAAAAACTAGCGGCCCTTATTTAGTTTCTACTCATTTATGTCAGACTTCATTTTATCGTTTGCATTTATTTTATTGTTAATTTAATATTTAACACAATAAAAATTCACGTACTATCTGTATGAATACTTTTATATTTAAATATATTACGTTTATAGTCATAAAAACTTTTTTTACACCAATTAGTAAAAATAAATTGAGGAGTCATGTCACATCGATTCGAAAAATCACTTTTGATTGAGCCTTACCTACAACACTATGCTCCGCGCTTGCAACATTTAAAAAAAATAAGGTCAATGGCAGCTGTCAGTTTAGTCTACCGTTCAGTTTTACCTTTTTTTATAATGTTAAATTTATCACAGTAGTCAATTATTCTCTTAGACATACATTTTTTTTAAATTTTAGATATTATAGGTATTAATGTTACTAGGCGATAATTATTAATATCAGATTTATCACCTTTTTTAAAAAGTGGCTTAACAATTGACACTTTCAATGAATCCGGAAAAGTGCCAAGTGCAAATGATTGATTTATTAAATATGTCATAATACTAATAAGTTCAGTAGTGCATGCTTTTATAATCTTCGTATTAATTTCGTCATAACCTGCTGAATTTGTGTTTGTTAATGATGTCATCTCCGCTTTGACTTCATTCTTGGATACAGGTTTCAGAAACATCGAATGAACTAGTGAACTTTCGGCACAGTTCCACTTTGTACTTGGGCTAGAAGAGTGTGCTGTGTTGATATAGTGATTATTAAATGCAGTTGCTATTTCCACGGGGTCTGTAATTACTGTATTGTCAATTAGAATATTTTCTATATCGTTTTTAAAGTTATTTCCCATAATTTCATCCTTAATTACTTTCCATACCGCTTGGCATTTGTTTTCACTTTTGTTAATAAACTTGATATTTGCGTTCTTTTTAGTGTTCCATACCCAAAGGGTAAAAACGAGACCCTATTACTGAGACTCCGCGGTCCGTCTGTCTGTCTGTCTGTCACCAGGCTGTATCTCATGAACCGTGATAGCTAGACTGTTGTAATTTACACAGATGATGTATTTCTATTGCCGCTATAACATCAAATAAAATCAGAATAAAATAAATATTTAAGTGGGGTGGGGTGTTTTTTTTTTGCCGTTTTTTTGCGATTATGGTACGGAACCCTTCGTGCGCGAGTCCGACTTGCACTTGGACGGTTTTTTTTAATTATATATGCATTTTTGTAAAAGTTTCGAGTATTGAATATAATTAATTTCATATTTTTATTCTTATAATATTGATAGCATAAGAACCGTTTCGTTTTACAACTATTTTTAAGCACCTTATTTATCCAGTTCTGTTGTTTTTGATTTTTGGTGTTTACCTTTAGCTTTATTTTTGGGAAGCATAAATTAAAGAAAAGGCATAATGTATCATGAAAAGAAAAAATGCTTTATTTATGTCCTTCTCAGCGTAACATTTGGACCAAGACTGCTTACAAAAAGCATTATTTATACTTCTGAATGTTAATTGAGCTGAAAACTCTGCCACTCCATTTAGCCGACCACAACACAGCACAAATGTTGAGCTTCCCTGTGAGACATATAAATGGAGTGGCATTACTATACCAATAGCATCAGGAATGTTACTAAGAATATGGTCGATACAAGAAGACTTACGAGTTGATTCATTAATGTGCAGTTTAAGATTATAATTGTATGCTAGATCTTGTAACTGATTTGTAATATTACCTCTTTTAAGAGTGTTAATGTTAAAGTCACCTGTTAGAATCATGTTTTTTCTCGAGTTATATTTTTGGAATACCTTGTACAAAAGACTGTTTAATTTTATTAAGAATTGGGTGGGGTCGGATTGAGGTTTCCTTTAAATACATATAATTATCAGCTTATGACAGGTAAGCTCTATACCAAATACTTCGAACATATTTTGTATTGCATGGTCATATACAAATGGTAGAACCCTGTAGACAAGATCACGTCTAATGAAAATGCAAATCCCACCTCTTTTTTTTTCCCTAGAGAAACTAGCAGCCATTTCGTAACCATGAATCTGAACATAAATTTCATTGCCTTTTTTTAAAAATGATTCGGAAAGGTATATTACATCCGGGCTATTGTGTTCTTCGCATTGTTCCTGTAAGGTTTATTCAAGTAGTCCTTTTTTGGATAAGATGCTAGCAATATTCTGATGAAGTATTTTAAATTTATATGTCTTATGTTCGAAAAACGTCAAATTTTTAAAGGCGTCGAAATTTCGCGGGCATATGAAAGCTTTGAAATTTTCGATTTAACTTTCTGTATGTGGGTTTTACAGTGTGTACAGTTTTACATGAGTGTATATTGTCATATCTAGGGAGAGAGAAATCATTAACTTCGTCTAATTATGTTCATTATATCTATAGTTAAATTAATCCACGTTTTTTGCTGGGGTTAAAGGTACCTAAATAGTTTGGTTTTGGTGTAATTAATTTCAGGATTATGCTCGCTCATCCCGATCATTATTTAATTATATCTATCCCTTGAGTGCCTTTTGGGAACATTGGTTTCCATAGCAATTTTTTTTTTTTTTTCCCTTTTCTAGGGTTCATCAATAGGATGGACCCTAATTTTATTACAATCTAGCCTTATAAATAGACTAATAAGTAATTTAATTATAACCTAAACTATTACATTGACTTTACTAAGAATGTGTCTAATATCACTTTTCTTATTGTCTCTATTAAGGTGAAGCTTCTGCAAATTTCTGGATCACTTTATCGATTAACTCAACTTTTAGGTCCCGATGGAGGTCTTCATTTCGTATGTACCAAAGTGCATTTACAATTGCCGTTAGCACTTTGTTTTGGAATCGTTGTATAATTAATATATTGCTGTTTGGTGCAGCCCCATAGCTGAATACCATAAGTCCAA